>CAMZMU010000093.1:17407224-17999987 GCA_947311845.1 Poa pratensis
TTGCAGTTAAGGACAAACATGTATGGTAATACTAATGGCATCCATGTATTGCTAGACTAGATGATGCTACCGAATAAGCATGCACAGGAAAAATAGATTGCTATCAACAATGTACCCAGAACGGCCAGAAAATTAACATTCACAGTTCACAGAGTTCATGAATTTCAGTTCAAAAACTAATGACCAAGAACAACCTCAACAGCACTTACCTTGGCCGGGCAGATGTTCCAGCTGGTACATCTGGAGTAAAATTTCTCAGAACTTGATCAAACATGGCAGGATTGATTACTTTTGCAGAGATAATGGCAACCTTCTCATCTTTGTTCATACTGGACTCGTCAATCACGTCAAACTGAGAGATGAGCTCAACGAATGCACTCAACGTAGGGTAGCCAACCTGAAACGGAAGCAGTATTCAGAACAGAAGTCAATGAAATAAGCACAGAAAGATCATGAAACTGATTCATTTAGGAAGTAGTGCCTTGGGTATACTCCGATTCCTCAGGTCTTGTACAAGCTGAACAAAAGGCATGCATGAAAGGAAAGCCTGCAAAGTAGCATTCAGGAAGCATATATTTCCTGTATTCTTCAAACCATGAGGAAGCAATGGCTTGTTCTGATAGGCTTCCTTATTTAAGCTAGTGACGGACTCATCTACTGGAGCTGCAATGATAGGTGCATCAACACCTGTGTTCCCATTCTCAGTTACTTGCATAACTGAACTGCTGCTTTGTGTGTCTTTGATCCCATCATGGTGCCCTGGCATTGCAAGTGGTGTTGAACTGCTAATGTTCATGACAGGCACACCTGAAGGAGCCGCAGATCCAATCTTGTTGACAGGCCCAGGTGAAGGAACCGAAGCTACAGCCTTCTTTACATTGTTGGCATGCCCAGCTGAAGGAACCATAGCCTCGGTCTTCTTTACATTGTTCACATGACCAGGTGAAGGAACCGTAGCTTTGGTCTTCTTTACATTGTTGACATGACCAGCTGGAGAAACTGGAGCTTCAGTCTTCTTTACAATGTTGACAGGGCCAGCTGAACGAACCACGGTTCAGTCTCCTTTACATTGCTAACAGGCCCAGCTGAAGAAACCTTAGCTTCAGATTTTACATTCTTGAAAACACCATTATTAGGAGAAACAACGGTAGGACTAGGACCTCCATTCGACAGCACTGGCCCACCATTTGGTAAGCTAGATGCTACGGTTCCCTTCTTATTACTGGACGTGTGATCCTTTGCATGGCCAGATGCTGATTTTGTAGGATGAACGGCGTCTTTAGTACTCTGATTTGGCACTTTCTCTACTTAGCATAGAAAAATTCAGTGACCCAAACTGGATCTCAGGTAGTTCCCATGCCTTGTCCTCACTTTTAGTATCAGCTACGGGTTGCCCCTGGAACAACTTAGTCTCGTCCTCCGTAAAGGACCCAAACAGCACGACCTGCATTACGGAAGAACCTATGATGAGAACAATGGACTACCTGAAACAATTTGAGCACTGAAACAGCTTGTGGTGGATCCAAACAACAATTACATCAAGAATTATATAAGCATTAAGGTTGCTAGAGAAAACTGTGCTGGTAACCCTTTCTGTAGGTAATCCACGAGGGATGTAAGGGTTCAAGGAAACTCAACCCTGAATCACAATTGATCATATGCCCTTCCCTCGTGTACTCCGCAAAACCTTCCAACAACAGTTTAAGGCGTAACCACTAGCTACCAACTAAGTTGACGTAATCAGCGCTACGCCATCTAGGGCAGCAAGCATGTCCCACATATACGCGGTGGCATTACATTACATCAGCTAGGCTAGCACTCCAAAACGGCAAAAACGCATCAATTCACCCAGGCCCCAACCAGAAACCGCCCCCGCCGGATTTAATGCGCCACGGAACAGAGGTAGCACCGAGATTTAACTAAATCACGCAATTAATCAATGCCAATGCGCACGAACGGTCGGGCGAGCGGATGGACGGGATCAGTACCTGGTGGGCGCCGCTCATCTCCGCTGCGGCGAGGAGACCGGGGACTGGGCGGAGCTGAGCGCGCGGGGACCCTCCTGGGAGCAGAGGAAGCCGAGGCGGCAGGCGCGAGACATCAAAGGCGGCGGCCGGCCGTGGGGGCCTGGATGCCGGCGGCCGCACTGCCCGCCTGACACGGGAACGGCACGGCGCGGCGCGGCGAGGAGGCGCGGTGGGGAGGGAGCGGGCGATCAGTGGGAGGCGCGGCGAGGTCGGCGGCGGAGGCGAGGTCGTAGGGTTTGGATTTGGTGTGGTTTAGGCAGGCGTGGGGAGGGAGAGAGGAAGGGGAAGGGAGAGGGCGTGGGAGGAGGCGTGCGTGTCAGGTAAGGAGTCTATATGGGCGGCTACTCCGTGGTGGGCCGGGCTGGGGTTTTTATGCCTCCTTCCTCTGCGCCGCGCGGTTTTATTGGATGCCAAAAATTCCCGATGTGTAAATGAAAGACCTTCAAGGCTTCAATAGATACTACTAGTATTCTGTTCTTTCTAAAAAAAATGATATTTATGTAGGAAAAAATAGATAGAAATTTGTATTGATGTTCTTTCTAACAGAAACAAACATTATAGAGCGACATACTGCAAATTCCTATTATTTCGACAAGGTGAAAGGAGTGCTGTAAAAAACCAATTCGCAATAACACATCCAAAATTATCTCGTAGTTTGGTCCCGCATTAGTTATGCAACAATGAAACCGATCGTTACAAAGAGATACACAATGTATAGTTGGCAGAGGTTGGGCAAAACTAGGAGGGGAATTACGAGTTTTTTTTTGCACGTGGGAATTATTGGGTTCTCGGTGTGGCCCTTACCACAATTATATTATAGAGTTTTTGGTCTAAGCCGTGAGTTACCCGTCATGTTCGCAATTACTTATTCACACCAAAAACTAGATCTCACTCAGAGATGTTTTCGGTGTTTTATTAAGCAACAGTTAACAACCTTTGTAATATGTCGATCAACTTCATAAGGAGTTATCAACCCCAAAACATTCGCGTCGATATGTTTCATAATATTTTTGCTAATCGGAAGTTAAAAGCAAATATGTGAGATCGTTATCGAATAAATCTCACTTATGTATGCTATGTCAGAAACATGTAACATGTCGGACTAATCACAAGTAATTAATTACCGGGTTCAAACTGATCTTTCTCGATCAGATCAGTCAAGTAACTACGTTAGTGTTTATGGATGTAAATGTAACCTGAACAACCGAGTAACTGCTTTCGTGTGACGCTAATAATTGTAACTGACAATTAGGTATTGAACTTGAATGTTGGGTGACTATATCAATGTACGATGGCAGGTGGTAATTGTAACATGTATCGATGGAAGACTATTGTGATAACCATAGCATGGGCAACTAGGTAACTCTACTAGTGTCATGGTGATAAATATAATTTAAATACTTGTAGTGTGAATAGTCAGGTAACTACACATGGCCTATGGTTATAACTTAACATGAATAGTTGAGTAACTAGGTGAATTCACATTATGGCGTTAATTGTTTACCTATAAAGTGGATAACTATATTATTGCTATGATATAATTAGTCATATCCAACGAATAAATCTACTAAAATGGTTGAGCGAGTGTTAACTATGGATACATAACTATTTGTGGATAATTTATCATTAGGAAATAAAACCACCATTACCATTTGGTGGCAGCGCCTAATCTGGTGAAGGTAGTAGGAACACTTCAAAACTATGTAACACATAGAAGCAATCAACCACCTCAAAACAAAAATACAAACACGCTTGCAAAACTCGCAAATTTTGAGTTTGTTGAACATAACAAACACTACAACCCTTTATGGTTGTTGATTTAGGTAGAAAGTGAAATTTTACAACATCGTGTGAAGAAAGATGGTGTGTTGTGGTGAGGTTGCAAAACCAATCAACACATGAAATCAGACATAAAATCTATCAAGGCAAAGCGGGGATAGTCATTTTGACTTTGAGCAGTGGGTAGTAGGATAGGATGAAAACAACAAACATGTTATACACAATAATTGATAGAAAAGAATAATAACTGGTGGAGTAGAGAGGATTTGTCAAGTAGTACGTGAAGACGGTTGTCTGTACTGGTGACAGCTGGAAATTGGTGCACCTTGTGCTAGGTTCGTGGTTGGAGGCTGACGGTTCTGGTTCCCTACTCCAACATCGTCGTGCAGGGGTGTCAGTTCTAAAGTTCGATGGAGTGTCCGGGGTCGTGCTGCCCGGTCTGATTATTTCAACGACAATGGTTTGTCCTATAACAAACTACTTTGGAGGATTGAAAAGTTGCCGATGAGCGATGTAACCGTGTCGAGCTCGGGTGAAGAGGTCATATGTCTCTCTTCTCTTTTGTGGCTGCTACGGTGGTGTGTGATAGGCGTTGGTTTTTCACATAGTTTTATCTTATCTTTAAGGTTGGTATTTACGTGCCTTGTACTTTGATCTATATTTTATAAATGAGACACGTATTACGAGAAGAAGAAAAAAAAGTTCAAACATGTAAACATTCATGCTCTGTGTTTCTATACTACTATTAAAAGAGCAAACATGTTGGGATACTTTAAATTTTGTCCGTTTAATTTTCAATCAACGATCCAGATTGTCCCGATGTCGAGCAGCAAACACTTTAAATCTTGTCCGTTCAATTTCCAATCAACGATCCAGATAGTACAGGGAGGAAAGGAAATAAATGCGCAATAGAAAAGAGAGACCGATCCAAATTACCACGCACATGCAGAAAAGAATCCAGCTTCAACACGCAGCTCAGATTAGGCAGCAATTAAAGAACAGTCCAGATGCGTGCGTGGGAAAATAGGCCTAATCGCACAAGCAGTCCGATTGGAATACAAAACGTAATAGAATCAAACATTTATTTAACGTGAGACAATATTACATCTTGATTCTTTCCCTAAGCTTCTACGCACATCCGGTAGCACCTTTGGCATAAGGAATCGTAGGAGGCGGCCTGGCCAGATCGACGTCGCGCCGTTTTTGGCGGCCGGTCTCAAGTTCTCCACATAACAGAGGAATACTAGCAACGCAGCCACGCACAATGAATCAGATGCCCCTGAGATAGTATTAACGGATTCCGATTGGTTCGACTCAGCGCCGACGGCAGAAGCCTAGAGACCTAGAGCTATTCCGCTAGGCGGCTGCAAATCGGCGCCATGGTCACCGTGACGCTCTCACCACCGCACGTGTATATGCGGCTGCCGGCGGCCGGCCGATAAGGCAGGCCGAACCAATCTGCCTCTTCACCATGCCGCCCGCTCCTAACATTGCTCTCGACCTAATCTGGTATGAGCACGCCGTCAAGATCAGGTCGCGACGTGGAGTTGATCTTCTCTGATATGACCACGCCGTCAAGATAAGGTGGCTGACATGGAGTTGCACGCATGGACTCCAAGGCTACCAGCAGTAAACCTACAATTGCGTCTGCACATCCCAAACAATAAGCGTCGTTTGGAGTTGCTTTGCCAGGCAAGCGGGCGAACAATGCCTTGGCGTCGCAGCATGAATCCGGTGGGCGACATCTGCGGAGAGTCACCGATGCATCTCGATTCTCGACAACTACACGTGCAAGAACAGCAGTGGAAGGTGTTTCCTTCTTCCTGGACAAAATTGTAAGAAAATCATTAATTTGGTTTCTAAGTATTCGTTGATCTGTTTGTGCAGCTGAGCATCGTACCTTATCAATTCTTTGCATACTTGGGTCGGTTGTTTGACCAGTGCCAACTTCTTACGATCCCGTCATCAATTTTTTTCATGCTGCACTGACAATCCTATTCCCACCTTCATGAACAAGTCTCTTCCTGGGCAGCGGTCCTCTAGCAAACACTACTCATGGCAAGTCAAGTTGTTCCCCAGTATGACAGAAACGGTTGCATTCTTCCACCGTTTGAGAAACATTAGTGGAAACATAATCTAATGAATTGTCTGATGGTTTATTTGGTTAGGTTTGGGCGATCAGTTCACGTCAAAGCTAAGCTAGCAAGAGGTGGATGTCCGGCGGCTGGCAATGCACGGTGATGCTGACTGCAACATCACCTGTCATTGAGGAATACCACTTATGTACAAGTCTAATTACTTTTGTTTCTAAAAGGCCGATTCTTCAGTTATTTTTTCAGTACTAAACAGTTCCTGCTGTCTTATAGTCATATTTTCCTGGATGGTTTTGGCTGAAAACCAGGGAGCTCTTAACACAGGGTTTCTCTTTCTATTATAGCCTTTGTCGGTTAATAAATTCAGCCCCATGGCTTCAAAGTTTCAAACTGTTGCATTTAGCTGAATTGCATCTACTTGCTGGAATTGGTCAAAGATGTGTGCAGATCGATGGAGAAACTAAGGATGTGGTATGCAATCCAACGTGTGAAAAAATAATGAGAATTATATTACTGAAATTATTATTTATGCTTTAAATTATTTTGCAGACTTGCTAGCAGTCATGTTTGTTCTTGGCAGGAGATTCTCTGTGATGACTTTAAAAAAAAACTAAACATTAAATATTCATGGAAATATAAAATTCGGCCATGTAACTTGACTATTGTTAACATACATGTTTTTCATGCTGCACTAATTACTTCATTCTCATATTATGCCCGAAATTGGATAGTTTCAGTTGTATACTTGACAACTTATGATTTCAGATTTGGTCCACAATTTGTTGTAAATAAATTTGACCTATTTTATAATGGATCTGTGTTCAATTGTAGAAAAAAATCTATACACTGAGATGTTAATATTAGTATCTGCACCAATTTGTAAAGATGTGAAATCTCCATGTTCCTTCTCCACATTCTCCATTCAGTTTAAACGTAAATAAGTTCTTTTGTGCTATATTTGCTATATTTTTTATAACAACTGCACCTTTGTGTTGAAATACGATCTCTTCAAATATTTGTAGGCTTGAAAGCGAACATAGGGAAGTAGCTACACAGAGTGCATTAGGGATTATGCTTATCACACAGCTCTTATGGATATATAAGACTATCTGGGAATGGAATAATTGAATACTTCGATTGGTAGGTACTACTCTGATCATATTTTTCATTACCATTTCTACAGCAAAATCTAAAATATATAGTTGCTATCCGCTACTAGAGATAGCTAGCTCTTATGCTCCAACCTCCAACGATTTTTAGCCATTCCCTTTTGTACTGTCCATTCAACCGTTCTAACATATCATACTAGGATGATGAAAACAAAGGTGATGAGGCGGTACTGTCATCACCAACTTCATACTACTTGACATATTTATAGTATAAATTTCCTCCTTGACTTTTTTATTCTCCAATTGACGGCCTTTTATAATTTCCCACTTTAATTGTGAAACGTGCGTTGCACGTACATGCCAACTAGTCAAAATATAGGGCCTAAAAAGAATTACCCGGTAGAAGTTTTGGTCCACGGAAGCCTCTCCAGTGCCCGTCAAACACGTGACTGCTGCCAATGAGATCTCTCCACGTCACCGCACGGCAGCTACTATAACCCCTCCCGCGCTCCCGACCACATCGCCGGCGAGACACCGCGACGCCGCCGCCGCCACCACCTCTGCACCTCGAGGATAGAGGCTTCCAGCTAGCTCCTCCGCGATCGAATTGACTGAACTCCGAATCCCTCCTCAAATGGCCGCCCGCCGCAGGCCCGCCGCCGAGGGGCCCACGAGGCCGCCGCCGGTCGCGGCCGCTGCTGCGCCGGCGGCACCGGGGGATCTGGTCCTCCGGCCGCCGAACCTTCGCGTGGTCTTCGCGGCGATGGCGCTCTTCCTCGCGCCCTTCTCGTACCTCGCGTTCGTGCACTACCCGTTGGACGCCGATCTGCGCCGATCCATCCTAATCTGTGGGGCCATCAGCCTCGGCGGTTTCTTCGTCGTGCTCCGCCTCATCCCCGTCGCCGCCCGCTACCTCCTCCGCCGCGGAATGTTCGGCAAGGACATCAACAAGAAGGGCTTGCCCATGGGCGAGATCACAGTGTGAGTCACGAGTACATTTTGGATAATTGCAGCTCTCTGTGTTTTTAGAAGTAGTGTTTCGAATACTATTGCTTTAGATGTAGATTTTTGTTGTATAATATTGCTCTAGATGCAAAATTTAACCCGGTTTCAGAGTTTAGCTTCAGGGTTTACTATTTATTTGGTGTCTGTGCTGCTGCTCTACTGTTGCAAACCATGCAGCTTCAGAGAACCAGAGACGTTTTCTAAGCTAGAGAGAGAAGGGGGACTCGCATTTTAGCTGTTATGGTTCATGGTAGAAACTATGAAGTACAAGAAGCAATTTCAGCTCAGTTGAAATCCACGCATTTGGTATTAGACACCAACACATCATAGTCTTTTTTTTTTTTGAACACAACACATCATAGTCGCATAGGCTAAATCTGCTTTATACTAGAGGCCATATTGGTATAATAGCAGAGTGGAATTTCCTTGAGTGTTGGATACTTTCATTCATTGGTAGGTGTTAATTCTGTTGGACAGGTTGTTCCATTTGGGGGTTAAACAGTAAATAAGTTCTAATCAAAGCAGACCTAGTTTATTTTCTTTGACTCGAATGCCCGTGCTTAAGTATTTCCTTTACCTGGCCTGTTAATCTAGAGTTCATGCACCATTTCCATGTCCTTGTCTTTAGTCTGAACTGAAAAGATCTCGGAACAATAAATACACGGTCGTTCGGGCTGTCCAAAGTTCTTACTTCTTTGAAGAACATATACTTGAAATAAAGGACAAAAGATATATGTCTTAAGGACCTTTCTTGAATATACATTTTTGAATGCTTTATTTTGGCTATGATACTCATGCAGTACGTATATGTATGTACCTCAACATTCTTGTACAAATTTTGAAAGAGAAACTGAACTATAGCATTATTATATATAAGTGTGCACATACTCATCTACATATAAGAAAAAATTCAAAAGTACCCACTGTATGCAGTTCAAATGATTTTTTTTTTCATTATATGACTTGGAGATATAAATCTGTGAGTTTACATCTTCTTATTGTCTTAACATTAAACTTACTTTGCAGGCCCGAGTCACTAGGCATTGTTGTTGGGATTGTCTATTTGGTCATTGCTATTCTATTTCAACATTTCAACTTCGCAGCGGATTCCATTGTATGTTTATTTCTAGAAGTTAATCGTTCCTTGCATTCGTGAAATACGTGTTATGCCCTGAAACACGTGTTTGTTGATGTTCGCAGTGGCTTGTTGAATATAATGCAGCATTAGCGTCAGTCTGCTTTATGATTCTTCTTGGATTTATTGACGATGTTCTTGATATTCCATGGAGAGTGTATGTTCTTTCTCAGAGTGTCATTCAGTTTATTCCAATAATGTCAGTTTCTTGTTTCTGATAAATTTGTTCTGAATGGCCTACATTGAACAGGAAACTGCTGCTGCCTACAATTGCAGCACTTCCTCTGTTGATGGCATATGCTGGTGGTACTTCCATCATCGTTCCAAAGCCTCTAGCATCCTATGTTGGAGTAGAAGTTCTGGAGTTGGGTATGTGTACAAATCCAAATAAGTTAATTTTGACACAGTAAATAATGAGTGATTCCAAACATTCTTACGGTGGAAGCATTGATGCTTTTTATAATTTTATATCATTTGTAACAACAACCAAGTGCATCTTGTACATTGCTTGCTTCAAAATATCTTGGGGAATCTCAAAGATATACTATATGTAACCTTAACTGTCAAAAGAATGAATTGAGATATCCATGTGCCTGTACTGCTGCATACGATTCTGCCGGTTTAGTTATTTTCGTACTGGATGCAAGTTCTGCTCTAGATCGTTTTCTCTTTAGACAGAGATGTACATACTAGATAATAGAATGCCAGCACCCACCTCTCGGTTTCCTTGTCATGCAGGTTGGATGTACAAGCTCTTCATGCTCTTGTTAGCAGTTTTTTGTACAAATTCAATCAACATACATGCCGGCCTGAATGGTCTTGAAGTTGGGCAGACAGTCGTCATATCTGCTGCGGTATGAAGTACATGATTCTTGAATTTTGAGTACCATTCTTCTACTAATTATTATGGCATTTTCTAGGTTTTGATACATAATGTAATGCGCATAGGATCTTCTAAAGACCTTGAAACTCAGCAAGCTCATGCATTCTCGATTTATCTTGTCCTGCCTTTCCTGACCACGTCATTAGCTTTGCTGGGCTTTAACTGGTAAGGACCTTGAGAGCATGGTACCTTACTTTAAATAAAAAAATCAATTTTTTAAATGGATCACCTTGTATGTGTACTTCTCAGGTATCCTTCGTCTGTTTTTGTTGGTGATACCTACACCTATTTTGCTGGGATGACTTTAGCTGTAGTGGGTATTTTGGGGCATTTCAGGTAAACATCCTCAGTTATCTCAGAAAGTTTTACTATTTTCTTAGTTATTCCAGCATATTCTTCATTTGGCTTTTCGTGGAATGGAACGTTACGCATTTAGCAGTCCGCTTTCTGTAATGAAGTACCCCCTAATCATCCTTGTTCTGGGTGCATGTGCATATAAGTATCCCTCCCCCTTGTTTTGCATTTCTATTTATTTCTAATGTATCCATGTTAGTAAAGTGAGTAAAAAGATCCCATGGGGAACTTTTGGGGTGGGGGAGAAGAGCTATGCACGCAGCGGTCAGCGTAAACAATATCTAGTAAAGAGTTTTGGTAGGATTCGGAATCGAGTTTTTGAACATTTTATATGATGCTTGTTGACCTCCACTGTTCTTGATATCCTAACTGTGTGGGGTTGTACAAACCATCTTGGTAGTGAACCCAACCTTTTCTTGGGCCGTCTATACATCTTATGCGCACTCATGTGATACACTGGTTGTCCACATGGTTTTCTCTATCCATTATTGAATAATAACTGCAGCTAATAAAACTTTTTTCTGTTTGCAGTGAGACATTATTGCTCTTCTTTTTACCTCAGGTTCTTAATTTCTTGTGCTCAGTGCCACAGGTTCGGAGAAACTGATTTCGTATTTGCCTCTTTATTGGTGTATTTACCTTTTTATTTGATTAAGTATACTGTCTGATTATGCTTTAAATTGGCGCCTATTGTGTACAGCTCTTTCACTTTGTTCCTTGCCCAAGACATAGGTTGCCAAGGTACTGATTTATTTCTACTGTTACAGAGTTGTTGATGGAATTTATCGCAATATGGTTTTGAACTTGTAATAAAATTATGTATTGTGCTTGATATAGGTTTGATACACAAACAGGACTGCTGACAGGTACCAAAGATGGTAACCTTGTCAACATATTCCTTAGGCTGTTTGGGAAGTGCTCAGAGAAGTCCCTTTGCATAAGGCTTCTTATATTTCAGGTAATTGAAATGCATTATTGCCGCGAACTTCGTTTTCTTGTAATTCTTTCCTTGACTTTTGAAGGTATGGACTACTTGATGATTGCAAACACGCTTCAACATTTTATAGCAGCAGTAAAACTTAAGAAAAAGCGATGCCAAGTAGTGTTAAAATCAGCATAACTATTCAGTTATATAGCCGTACTGGAGCCTAATAAATCCAATTTATCTCACATGTCAAATATATACTGGTGTCCCTACTCACTGCCTATGGTGTTTGGTGTCACCCTGCCGACACTTGATGAACTTTGACTCAAAATGTACCAAATGTGCTCAGCAGCTTGCAGCGCAATGGAGTATCTGTGGTTTCACGATAACTTTGCATGAGAGCTTGCTCTTAATGTTCAAGTTCATCCACGGGAGATGTCTTATTGCTAAACCTTGTCATGGTGTTCATCACAGACATGTCAGAATTCATTGATCTTATGCTTTAGGAGTTTAGGTAGTCACTAGATTTCCTTCAAGCTATATATTTGAATGGAAGTAGTTGTCCTGTCATGTTGATTATTTAATGTTTTGCACTACCCATTTTCCTTTCCAGTTCTTTCTTTTCATGTGTATTTTGATCTGAGGTAGTAACTCCCCGTATCTTCATTTGTGGCAGGCTCTTTCGTGCCTATTCTGCTTTTGGCTGAGATACGTGCTCACTGGATGGTACAAATATTAGATGACCTGAAACAGAACCATCTCGTTGGTTTCTAGGATACAACCGAAATCTGTTTGTGTCTGATGGCTGTTGCTGTGTCAGCTTATCTGTATACTAACAGCAAACCCCAAAGCCTAATTCCAACAGGAGTAGCTGACCCAAGATACTTTTTAAATGTTTGCTGCTCCCATCTCATCTAGGTTGTCTGTAGCCTTTGATTTTGTTGCATTTTCTTGTGTGCTAACAACAATACATGGTTAAAAGGTTTTGCAAATTATTTTTCCAGCAGCACAATTAGGAAAGTAATACAGTATATATTTGTAACCATGTACAATGACTTCCATGAAGGTTTGCTTGCATTGTTCGGTAAAGGGAAGAGGCGAGGAATGTGTACTTGTGTTGGGTAAAGTGGAAATTGGTTGGTTAGCGGTAGTTTAACCTTGTTTATTTTTGTTGAAACTAGGTACAATGCTCCAAAGTCCCAACGAAACCATCCTACTGCGTAACATTAGCATGCAAAGATATCCGTGGGCTGAAATTCCATCCATATCCATACCTTCAGGATATCCAGCCTTTTCCCAGAAAGAGGATAACTGCTGACCTTTGCATCAATTTATGCACAAGGCAATATATTATTCCTTATTTAAAGTCACACAACCCAATAGCAAAGCCAAAAAAGTCGACCAAAATAATAAAGAAAAACCCCAATGCCGTATGACTCTCTGACATTAACTCCACTACCTAGGGTGAAATACTGAAACAACGAAAAGTATACAACTTCTAGGCCAATTCTTCGAGAAGGGATCACAAGTGCATGGAGCCGGAGCCAGGATCGAGCCACCATCTTCTATAAGGATACGACGTAGGGATGTCATTACTTAATTCACACATTAACGACGTAGGCGTTGTCAGCGATCTAGTGTTTTCACATGAGTGCGCAAACTATCCAGTGAAGCCACCTCTACCATCATCACTTAATTGACCTGTTAATGACACCCCACTAGCTGGATTTCGTTGGAGGAGATACGAGAAGCCACGCTCCATACCGTCATACTTCTAGTCCATCGAGCAACAATATGCATGACTTGATGCATCCGGAAGAGACGTTGTGCGTAGCACCTACCAGGAACATGCATGACTTGACGCCTCCGCATGAGACACCGTGCGTAGCTCTTGTCGGCTAGGCATGATTTGAAGCCTCCACAAAAAACGTTGTGCGTGGAGGCGAACGATACGGCCCGACTTGCCGTGTTGCAAACGTGCAGGAAGACGCGGAGAAAAGAGGGGGGAGGAGGCTGGCAGCGGCGGCCGACTAGGGTTTGCCCTCTTGATCGCCTTCAGTTCAGAGGACGACCTATGGGGTGTGGCTTAAGTGTGGTGAACCTCGTAAGGCTACATTTGAATTGGGTGAGCTATCCATGGAGCAACAAAAACAATGACAACAACATCAGTGGCAATAAAAGGAAAATCCAAACTGCAACGACAACGTTGGAAAAATATCATCTCCACTCAACATAAAATATAAGGTTTAACCTTTTTAGGAGACAAAACTAAATCTGTGATCGTTCGAAAAGCACGCACAACCGAAGGGGGTTCGATATAAGTTGACGATTTTTTTTTTTTTGAGGTATAAGGTGGTCGTATCCACCGCCCGAATAGATAGAAAGATGTGACTCCGGATGGCAATGGGTACCCGATACCCGCAAACCCGACGGGTACCCGCCTCAAATGGGGAGGGTTTGGGCTAGAAAAATGCCCATGGGTATGCTTAGCAGGAAAATGTTATACCCATCGGGTATGCGGGTGCGGGTATGGGGATGCCATACCCATACCCTTTTACCCGCATACCTGGGAGACCCCACATGTCAGTGGGTATGCCCCACATGTCATCGGGTAAAACACATACCCCACATCAAAGTCAAACCCTAGCTATTTTCCTCACCCACCCGGCCAGCCCAGCCCCAGCCCCGCACGCACGCACTCTTCCCTCCCCAGCGCCGCCACTCGGCCTCTCCCTCCCGCTGTCTCGCCCTCGCCTCTCCCCGCGCCGCGTGATGCATGTAAAATGCATACATGAACTTTGCACTTTAATTGCTTATATTCCAATCATATTTGCATCATATAAGGGTTATATCAATGTTTTATCATGATTTTGGGAATACTTCATAGTTTTCCCATTTATTTGGAATTAACCCTGCACAGGCAGAAAACCCTAGTTTTGTATTTTAATGTTTCAGGGACCCAAACGTCAACGAAATCACCTGGAAATTTACGGGCGTCAATATTTGGAAGGAAGAAGGACTATGGAAAAAGGAAACAGGCAAACGGAGACCCGAGGGCCAAACGGGCCTGGCCCACGCGGCCAGGTACTATGGCCGCGTGGGACCCACCCGTTTGGGCCTCGTGGCTCCATTGCCGTCGATCTTCGCTCCACCGCCTTCGTCTTGACCTAAAAACGCCTATAAAAAAGGTCCCCCGTCGTTCTCTGGAAGGAGCGCCGCAGAAACACAGAAACACCGAAACGGAGATCAGGAGCTGCAGATTGGAGAGGGAAAACTCCGGCGGGGCGCTGCCGGCGTGGTCTCCACCTTCTCCATCGACTTCTCCACCGTCTCCATGATGAAGAGGGAGTAGTCCACCTCTGGACTATGGGTTTGTGGAAGTAACTTATGTATCTCTCCTCTCTTGAGCTTCACTAATTAGTACCGTATGAGCTGCTGAACATGATTACGGTCACCGTTGTAATACCTTTGTGGTGGATCTTTATGAGTTAATATATGTTTGAGATTGCAATGTTTGTTTCAGTTATGAGTATAGATGCATATTATGTACCCCGTTCTTGTTTACTTGTTTTGATCAAGCATGTTTATGAGAGCGTGTGAGGGGGAACGTGTGCATTAGTTGGAGTAACGGGGGGTGGCTAGTGCAGTGAACGTGAGAGAAAGTTCTGCGATCCATTTTGGTATCTTTACCTTACTTTGTTACCTCACTAGGGATAAACTAAAATACCATGCTACCGGGGATGTGGGCGTGACCATTGCCACTACTCCATGACTAGATCTAGCATGTTCTTATTTTCACTTCATGTCATGATACTTATTGCTATACTCTGAGTTATCTTAATTACTGAGGTGTTATGATTTAGTTCGCATCTTGGTGGAGTATAAGAGAGGTTAATAACCAAAAGATCTCTATGTTAGGACGTGATGCCCATATATCTAAGTAACTTGTTATCAAACCCTGTGTTGCAATCTCATATGTTAACTTTGTGTGTTCCATTGTCTACCACTTTATAAAGAGAGAGTGCATTTGTGAAACCATGAACCCCAGTCCATTTTTAATCATAAGAAACACCTTTCCAACACCATATACCACTTTTATATTTTCAGCCATCATTAAATCCGAAAATACAAAAATACTTTTCATCTTGCATACATCATTTAAAAACCCAAAAATATCATTTACCATTGCATCCACCATCATTGCATATTTATTTCCTGTTTGCATTGCATAACTATTCTGATATCATTCTTACACCTTGTGCTTGACAACCACAGGTGAGGTTGAGGACCAAAACATCTAACCTTGTTTTGTAGGTAACCAAAAGAAGGATAAGAAGATAAATCTACCACTTCAGATTCCCCGAGAGTTCGATATTAAACCCTCGAGTCACCCCTCGTGGGGAAAACTGTCTTCCACTATACTATACACTCTGCACTTGGAGTCTCAACCTAAATCCCGTTATTTGTGCAGGCATCAAGACTTGCTCTTCGGGATTATCAAGACGTTTTCTGGCGCCGTTGCCGGGGAATCGTAGCTGAGAGATTTATCCAAGGGTGTGCATCATCGCATTCATCTCACAACAAAGTCAACATCACCAACTTGTGCTAACACCTAAGCTTGGGGAGGTTGCACCTACGTGAGCACCATCTTATCCATCTTTACTTACAAAGCAATTTATTTGTTTTGTTAGTGTCATTGCATATCATATCATATTTATTTCAGTTTTGCATAAAAAATTAAAAATACCAAGAAAAAAACTTGCTAAAATGGGAGAAAGAACTAAGTTGTGTGACTACACAAACACTCCTAATGATCAATTTATCACGAGAGCTATTGCCACACCTAAGATAAATGCTGAGAGTTATGAAGTAAGTCCTAGTTTGTTGAACTTGATAACTAGGGAACAATTTGGTGGTAGTGCTATGGAGGATGCCTCTATGCATCTTCATGACTTTGTTGAAATATGTGACATGCAAAAGTTTAAAAATGTGGAAAGTGATATTCTAAAACTGAAGTTATTTCATTTTTCACTTAGAGGAAAAGCTAAAGAGTGGTTGCATTCCTTGCCATCTGGTAGTATTAATTCTTGGGATGATCTAAAAGAAGCTTTCATTAAGAAATATTATCCCCTGTTAAAATTTTGCAAAATAGAAACAACATCCTTTCTTTTAGGCAAAATGAAAATGAACATGTTGCTATGGCTTGGGATAGGATAAAACTTATGCTTAGAACTTGTCCCTCACATGGAGTTAATGAATGGACCATATTACACTCTTTCTACAATGGTTTAAACTACATGTCTAGAAACATACTTGATTCTGCTGCTGGAGGTGCTTTTATGAGTAAGACTATAGTAGAAGCTAAAAATATATTGGAAAGCATTTTACAAAACTATAGTCAATGGCATGCTGATAGGGCACCTAATCCTTCTAAGAAAGTGAACTCTATTGAAGAAACTAATGATTTGTCATCTAAAATGGATACTATTCTTGCTTTGCTTAATAAACCTAGTGTTGAAAATGTTCCTTTGCAAGAACTAGTTGGTAACAATTCTGAAAATATTGATGTCAACTTCATTAGGAACTATGGTAATAATGGGTATGGTAACAACAATTATAACTCTTATAATAAACCCCCATATGTGCCAAATAAATATGCTTCTAGTGGTAATGTTTCTAGTGACTTGGAAAACACCATTAGATCTTTTATATCTACCCAAAAATAGCTTAATAAGGAATTTATCTCTAAGTTTGAGAAACAAGATGCTTTGTTTGAAAGGGTAGATCAGCTTACTAAGGAAGTCTCATCATTAAAGAGCATCATTACAGCCCAAAAAC
Source organism: Poa pratensis (assembly GCA_947311845.1). Lineage (NCBI taxonomy): Eukaryota > Viridiplantae > Streptophyta > Magnoliopsida > Poales > Poaceae > Poa > Poa pratensis. The sequence continues at coordinate 17,424,373 of CAMZMU010000093.1, forward strand.
ATGAGGAAACAATAAAATATTGCCAAGAGGTTATCAATAAGTCTTGGGAACACATTCATGAGCAAGAGAGAGTTGCTAAAGAATCTATTGGGGTAATGAAAGAGGTTGAAGTTGAGGAAGTTAAAATGCTTAATGAAGTCAAGGATCCTTTGCTTGACTTAGAAAATTGTAGCTTGCATGAATTAATATCTATCTTACAAAAATTTGCAAGTGATCCTTCCATCAACACTAACCAAGCAGGTTTTGGTTCTTATATTGCTAATCATGTCTTGAAAGAAAAGATTGCTAGGTACAACCAAGAGGCTATGATACCACCTAAGCTTGGGGATATGTGGATACCTAAGGTACTAGTAACTATTGGAAAAGAGACACACCATGACATACTTGATCTAGGATCTAGTGTTTCTGTTTTATCTAAAGAACTATATGAAGTGCTTGAATTGAAAAATCTTGAAAAATGCTCTATTGAACTAGCACTTGCTGATGACTCTATTAAACATGCTTTGGTAAAAGTAAGTGATGTTATGGTAGAGTTACATATGACTTTTGTGCCTGTGGATTTTCTAATCATGGATATGGGGAATAAAACCTCTAGTCCTATTATTCTTGGAAGACCTTTTCTTCGTACCACAGGTGCTATCATTGATTCAAAAGAAGGGAATGTAAAGTTTCAGTTTCCACACAAGAAGTGTATGGAACACTTTCCAAGGAAGAGGGAACCATCAAAGTTCAAGCTCCCTCATGAGCTTCGTCCACAATAAAACAACAAGTAAGAAGCCTAGCTATATGGCTATAAAGACAGCGCTTTGCGGGAGGCAACCCGGTTATTTTTATGTGTGATTTTTCTTTGTGTCCTCTTGCTGTAATAAGAGACTTTGTGTCTAGTTTAGGTTCTGGAGTTTTTAATAATGTGCCAAGTTTTACCCTTTTTGGTTTGAAAAGTTGCTTATTGAGTTCGGAGATTTTATTCCTGCACGAATCAGTGCACAGTATGATTTTTAATTCTTATTCTGTAACTCCGAATGAGCTCATATTTGAACTGTAGATGCAACTTTTCATCCTCTGTATGCATGAATTTTTTCGGAATTTTTCGAGAAAGTTGGTAGGGTAGAAAAATACGTTTTGCTGCTGCTGTTTTTCTGGACAGATTCTGTCCCATTTTGTTTGATGCATGCTTTGAACTTTTAAGTTGAATCTTTTTTATCCAATTGAGTTTATGAGTAGGCATACAACATTATATACTTTCTGGACATGTCATATGAATTTTTGTTCAAGGATTATATGCAGCAAGGAACCTATTTGTTTATCACTATTAATGCACCCCACAGAAAAGAGATGGGAGAAACGGTGTTTTGAAGTTTTTTCACAGGGATTGGAGGAGATGCACCAAGAGCTATCCAAGGATGGTGAAGACCATAAGCTTGGGGATGTGAAGACAACCCCGCTGGACCTACACACTCTCGGTTTGCGCACGTCCAACTTCTGTTTTTCGATCGAAACACTTTATCGCATAAACTTGGAGCGTCGTTTTTTGTTTTTGTTTGAGTCTTGAGAGACCACCACACTATCAATTATATATGAGAGAGCTACTGGAAATATGGGTTGAAATATGTTGGATGCTTTTATAAGATTGGGAAAAGGGATGTTTGATTTGATTTTTAATGATACCTATAGTTGCATGATTCATGAGCTTGTTTATGAGTAATAGTTTGCAAATTCTTTTTGTAGAGCTATCACTTATTCATGTTTTGGTGCTGATTGTTATTTTACTTGGTTTAACATGGATTAGTTAGTTCTATGGACACTCATGCATGCATCTAGATGGTCAACTTTCTCTCTTTTGCTAGCCCAAAAACTCCAACAAGCAAAAACTTGTTTCCAACACCTTTAACCAAAGTTATTCCAGTGAGTCCACCATATCTACCTATTGGCTTTATGCTATTCCGAGTATGTTCATCATGATATTTGTGTTATCTATACCTCTGAATGAAAATGATTATGTTATTGATTGCCATGGGAAAAATTGGTTATATAGCTCTCACGAACTTGATGCACATTTTACTATCATTGCAATAAATAAAACATGACCCATTGTGATTAAGATTATGATGCTAGTGGCTTGATAAATGTTCGAGGTTGGGAGTTAGCCCATATGTGCTGTCACATGCAAAGCTTTCAACATGCTCCTTCATCTCATTTAGTTGATATCATGTACTTTTGTCTATGGATGCCTATCATGGTGAAATGAGGTGGAAATGAAGTAGTTCAAATGAGTTTGTATAAATGGTTAGAGAGACGCCTGGGCCGCTAATCTAAGCCATGCATCATTCATGGTGAAAATTTACTTACATACTATGGTGAACCTTCTGTGATACACCTTGCAATAAAAAACTATTCCAAATGGTAAATAAAAAGGGTGTTGAGATTGTTCATTTTGTTTGTTTGTCTTGTCATTTTGATATGGGCTTGTTCCATATCATGGGACAAGAGGTACCCCAGTTGACGCTCTTGATGATACTATTATTACTTACAATGATAGATAACTTGAACTTGCTTTGTTTCCTAAGTTGAGTAATCATGGTGTAGGTACTTGTATTCAAGTGGCATGAGACATCCAACCTTTACTTTGTCAAGCACACTACTCATATTTGCTTTCACTTTAACCTTAATCATTCAAGATGCTATGATAGGGGCAATGAGAGCTTGACACCAATGAATACCTTATTGCAATCATTAACTTAAGTAAAAGAGTTTGGAAGTTGGATGAAACTTATGCATGCTTTACCTCTACTCACATATACATCTTTCCAAAGTGTACACCTATCATATTCAGATTTTCATCTACACTCTATGACCATTGTAGGATGTTCTACTTATCATTATGCATACATGTGTTCCATATTACTTGCTACTATGTTACACTTTGTGAACTATCAATGAACATCCTTGTCTTGCATACTTGATATCACTTCATAAACTATTTGCATATTGCTACTCCTTTGAAGAATGAATCATTTGACTATATGTAGCAATAGTAATTATCTTTGATATCCATTGTTAACTATTAAATTGCAAAGTCCATGTTAGTTTTATCATCTTCATACTCGAGGACGAGCATGGATTAAGCTTGGGGATGTTGATGCATGTAAAATGCATACATGAACTTTGCACTTTAATTGCTTATATTCCAATCATATTTGCATCATATAAGGGTTATATCAATGTTTTATCATGATTTTGGGAATACTTCATAGTTTTCCCATTTATTTGGAATTAACCCTGCACAGGCAGAAAACCCTAGTTTTGTATTTTAATGTTTCAGGGACCCAAACGTCAACGAAATCACCTGGAAATTTACGGGCGTCAATATTTGGAAGGAAGAAGGACTACGGAAAAAGGAAGCAAGCAAACGGAGGCCCGAGGGCCAAACGGGCTGGCCCACGCGGCCAGGTACTGTGGCCGCGTGGGACCCACCCGTTTGGGCCTCGTGGCTCCGTTGCCGTCGATCTTCGCTCCACCGCCTTCGTCTTGACCTAAAAACGCCTATAAAAAAGGTCCCCCGACGTTCTCTGGAAGGAGCGCCGCACAAACACAGAAACACCGAAACGGAGATCAGGAGCTGCAGATTGGAGGGGGAAAACTCCGGCGGGGCGCTGCCGGCGTGGTCTCCATCTTCTCCATCGACTTCTCCACCGTCTCCATGATGAAGAGGGAGTAGTCCACCTCTGGACTATGGGTTTGTGGAAGTAACTTATGTATCTCTCCTCTCTTGAGCTTCACTAATTAGCACCGTATGAGCTGCTGAACATGATTACGGTCACCGTTGTAATACCTTTGTGGTGGATCTTTATGAGTTAATATATGTTTGAGATTGCAATGTTTGTTTCAGTTATGAGTATAGATGCATATTATGTACCCCGTTCTTGTCTACTTGTTTTGATCAAGCATGTTTATGAGAGCGTGTGGGGGGAACGTGTGCATTAGTTGGAGTAACGGGGGGTGGCTAGTGCAGTGAACGTGAGAGAAAGTTCTGCGATCCACTTTGGTATCTTTACCTTACTTTGTTACCTCACTAGGGATAAACTAAAATACCATGCTACCGGGGATGTGGGCGTGACCATTGCCACTACTCCATGACTAGATCTAGCATGTTCTTATTTTCACTTCATGTCATGATACTTAATGCTATACTCTGAGTTATCTTAATTACTGAGGTGTTATGATTTAGTTCGCATCTTGGTGGAGTATAAGAGAGGTTAATAACCAAAAGATCTCTATGTTAGGACGTGATGCCCATATATCTAAGTAACTTGTTATCAAACCCTGTGTTGCAATCTCATATGTTAACTTTGTGTGTTCCATTGTCTACCACTTTATAAAGAGAGAGTGCATTTGTGAAACCATGAACCCCAGTCCATTTTTAATCATAAGAAACACCTTTCCAACACCATATACCACTTTTCTATTTTCAGCCATCATTAAATCCGAAAATACAAAAATACTTTTCATCTTGCATACATCATTCAAAAACCCAAAAATATCATTTATCATTGCATCCACCATCATTGCATATTTATTTCTTGTTTGCATTGCATAACTATCCTGATATCATTCTTACACCTTGTGCTTGACAACCACAGGTGAGGTTGAGGACCAAAACATCTAACCTTGTTTTGTAGGTAACCAAAAGAAGGATAAGAAGATAAATCTACCACTTCAGATTCCCCGAGAGTTCGATATTAAACCCTCGAGTCACCCCTCGTGGGGAAAACTGTCTTCCACTTACTATACACTCTGCACTTGGAGTCTCAACCTAATCCCGTTTATTTGTGCAGGCATCAAGACTTGCTCTTCGGGATCATCAAGACGTTTTCTGGCGCCGTTGCCGGGGAATCGTAGCTGAGAGATTTATCCAAGGGTGTGCATCATCGCATTCATCTCACAACAAAGTCAACGTCACCAACTTGTGCTAACACCTAAGCTTGGGGAGGTTGCACCTACGTGAGCACCATCTTATCCATCTTTACTTACAAAGCAATTTATTTGTTTTGTTAGTGTCATTGCATATCATATCATATTTATTTCAGTTTTGCATAAAAAATTAAAAATACCAAAAAAACTTGCTAAAATGGGAGAAAGAACTAAGCTGTGTGACTACACAAACACTCCTAATGATCAATTTATCACGAGAGCTATTGCCACACCTAAGATAAATGCTGAGAGTTATGAAGTAAGTCCTAGTTTGTTGAACTTGATAACTAGGGAACAATTTGGTGGTAGTGCTATGGAGGATGCCTCTATGCATCTTCATGACTTTGTTGAAATATGTGACATGCAAAAGTTTAAAAATGTGGAAAGTGATATCCTAAAACTGAAGTTATTTCCTTTTTCACTTAGAGGAAAAGCTAAAGAGTGGTTGCATTCCTTGCCATCTGGTAGTATTAATTCTTGGGATGATCTAAAAGAAGCTTTCATTAAGAAATATTATCCCCCTGTTAAAATTTTGCAAAATAGAAACAACATCCTTTCTTTTAGGCAAAATGAAAATGAACATGTTGCTATGGCTTGGGATAGGATAAAACTTATGCTTAGAACTTGTCCCTCACATGGAGTTAATGAATGGACCATATTACACTCTTTCTACAATGGTTTAAACTACATGTCTAGAAACATACTTGATTCTGCTGCTGGAGGTGCTTTTATGAGTAAGACTATAGTAGAAGCTAAAAATATATTGGAAAGCATTTTACAAAACTATAGTCAATGGCATACTGATAGGGCACCTAATCCTTCTAAGAAAGTGAACTCTATTGAAGAAACTAATGATTTGTCATCTAAAATGGATACTATTCTTGCTTTGCTTAATAAACCTAGTGTTGAAAATGTTCCTTTGCAAGAACTAGTTGGAAACAATTCTGAAAATATTGATGTCAACTTCATTAGGAACTATGGTAATAATGGGTATGGTAACAACAATTATAACTCTTATAATAAACCCCCATATGTGCCAAATAAATATGCTTCTAGTGGTAATGTTTCTAGTGACTTGGAAAACACCATTAGATCTTTTATATCTACCCAAAAAGAGCTTAATAAGGAATTTATCTCTAAGTTTGAAAAACAAGATGCTTTGTTTGAAAGGGTAGATCAGCTTACTAAGGAAGTCTCATCATTAAAGAGCATCATTACAGCCCAAAAACATGAGGAAACAATAAAATATTGCCAAGAGGTTATCAATAAGTCTTGGGAACACATTCATGAGCAAGAGAGAGTTGCTAAAGAATCTATTGGGGTAATGAAAGAGGTTGAAGTTGAGGAAGTTAAAATGCTTAATGAAGTCAAGGATCCTTTGCTTGACTTAGAAAATTGTAGCTTGCATGAATTAATATCTATCTTACAAAAATTTGCAAGTGATCCTTCCATCAACACTAACCAAGCAGGTTTTGGTTCTTATATTGCTAATCATGTCTTGAAAGAAAAGATTGCTAGGTACAACCAAGAGGCTATGATACCACCTAAGCTTGGGGATATGTGGATACCTAAGGTACTAGTAACTATTGGAAAAGAGACACACCATGCCATACTTGATCTAGGATCTAGTGTCTCTGTTTTATCTAAAGAACTATATGAAGTGCTTGAATTGAAAAATCTTGAAAAATGCTCTATTGAACTAGCACTTGCTGATGACTCTATTAAACATGCTTTGGGAAAAGTAAGTGATGTTATGGTAGAGTTACATATGACTTTTGTGCCTGTGGATTTTCTAATCATGGATATGGGGAATAAAACCTCTAGTCCTATTATTCTTGGAAGACCTTTTCTTCGTACCACAGGTGCTATCATTGATTCAAAGGAAGGGAATGTAAAGTTTCAGTTTCCACACAAGAAGTGCATGGAACACTTTCCAAGGAAGAGGGAACCACCAAAGTTCAAGCTCCCTCATGAGCTTCGTCCACAATAAAACAACAAGTAAGAAGCCTAGCTATATGGCTATAAAGAAAGCGCTTTGCGGGAGGCAACCCGGTTATTTTTATGTGTGATTTTTCTTTGTGTCCTCTTGCTGTAACAAGAGATTTTGTGTCTAGTTAGGTTCTGGAGTTTTTAATAAAGTGCCAAGTTTTACCCTTTTTGGTTTGAAAAAGTTGCTTATAGCGTTCGGAGATTTTATTCCTGCACGAAGTCAGTGCACGGTATGATTTTTAATTCTTATTCTGTAACTCCGAATGAGCTCATATTTGAACTGTAGTTGCAACTTTTCATCCTCTGTATGCATGAATTTTTTCGGAATTTTTCGAGAAAGTTTGGTAGGGTAGAAAAATACGTTTTGCTGCTGCTGTTTTTCTGGACAGATTCTGTCCCATTTTGTTTGATGCATGCTTTGAGCTTTTAAGTTGAATCTTTTTGATCCAATTGAGTTTATGAGTAGGCATACAACATTATACACTTTCTGGACATGTCATATGAATTTTTGTTCAAGGATTATATGCAGCAAGGAACCTATTTGTTTATCACTATTAATGCACCCCACAGAAAAGAGATGGGAGAAACGGTGTTTTGAAGTTTTTTCACAGGGATTGGAGGAGATGCACCAAGAGCTATCCAAGGATGGTGAAGACCATAAGCTTGGGGATGTGAAGACAACCCCGCTGGACCTACACACTCTCGGTTTGCACACGTCCAACTTCTGTTTTTCGATCGAAACACTTTATCGCATAAACTTGGAGCGTCGTTTTTGTTTTTGTTTGAGTCTTGAGAGACCACCACACTATCAATTATATATGAGAGAGCTACTGGAAATATGGGTTGAAATATGTTGGATGCTTTTATAAGATTGGGAAAAGGGATGTTTGACTTGATTTTTAATGATACATATAGTTGCATGATTCATGAGCTTGTTTATGAGTAATAGTTTGCAAATTCTTTTTGTAGAGCTATCACTTATTCATGTTTTGGTGCTGATTGTTATTTACTTGGTTTAACATGGATTAGTTAGTTCTATGGACACTCATGCATGCATCTAGATGGTCAACTTTCTCCCTTTTGCTAGCCCAAAAACTCCAACAAGCAAAAACTTGTTTCCAACACCTTCAACCAAAGTTATTCCAGTGAGTCCACCATATCTACCTATTGGCTTTATGCTATTCCGAGTATGTTTAACATGTTGTTTGTGTTATCTTACCTCTGAATGAAAATGTTTATGTTATTGATTGCAATGGAAAAAATTGGTTATATAGCTCTCACGAACTTGATGCACAATTTCTATTTGCATAATAAAACTTGACCCATTGTGATTAAGATTATGATGCTTGTGGCTTGATAAATGTTGGGTTGGAGTTAGCCCATATGTGCTGTCACATGCAAGCTTTCAACATGCTCTTCATCTCATTTAGTTGATATCATGTACTTTTGTCTATGGATGCTATCATGTGAAATAAATGTGGAAATGAAGTAGTTTAAATGAGTTTGTATAAATGGTTAGAGAGACGCCTGGGCCGCTAATCTAAGCCATGCATCATTCATGGTGGAAATTTACTTACATACTATGGTGAACCTTCTGTGATACACCTTGCAATAAAAAACTATTCCAAATGGTAAATAAAAAGGGTGTTGAGATTGTTCATTTTGTTTGTTTGTCTTGTCATTTTGATATGGGCTTGTTCCATATCTTGGGACAAGAGGTACCCCAGTTGACGCTCTTGATGATACTATTATACTTACAATGATATAATTGAACTTGCTTTGTTTCCAAGTTGAGTAACATGGTGTAGTACTTGTATTCAAGGGGCATGAGACATTCAACCTTTACTTTATCAAGCACACTACTCATATTTGCTTTCACTTTAACCTTAATCATTCAAGATGCTATGATAGGGGCAATGAGAGCTTGACACCAATGAATACCTTATTGCAATCATTAACTTAAGTAGAAGAGTTTGGAAGTTGGATGAAACTTATGCATGCTTTACCTCTACTCACATATACATCTTTCCAAAGTGTACACCTATCATATTCAGATTTTCATCTACACTCTATGACCATTGTAGGATGTTCTACTTATCATTATGCATACATGTGTTCCATATTACTTGCTACTATGTTACACTTTGTGAACTATCAATGAACATCCTTGTCTTGAATACTTGATATCACTTCATAAACTATTTGCATATTGCTACTCCTTTGAAGAATGAATCATTTGACTATATGTAGCAATAGTAATCATCTTTGATATCCATTGTTAAGTATTAAATTGCAAAGTCCATGTTAGTTTTATCATCTTCATACTCGAGGACGAGCATGGATTAAGCTTGGGGATGTTGATGCATGTAAAATGCATACATGAACTTTGCACTTTAATTGCTTATATTCCAATCATATTTGCATCATATAAGGGTTATATCAATGTTTTATCATGATTTTGGGAATACTTCATAGTTTTCCATTTATTTGGAATTAACCCTGCACAGGCAGAAAACCCTAGTTTTGTATTTTAATGTTTCAGGGACCCAAACGTCAACGAAATCACCTGGAAATTTACGGGCGTCAATATTTGGAAGGAAGAAGGACTACGGAAAAAGGAAGCAAGCAAACGGAGGCCCGAGGGCCAAACGGGTGGCCCACGCGGCCAGGTACTGTGGCCGCGTGGGACCCACCCGTTTGGGCCTCGTGGCTCCGTTGCCGTCGATCTTCGCTCCACCGACTTCGTCTTGACCTAAAAACGCCTATAAAAAAGGTCCCCCGACGTTCTCTGGAAGGAGCGCCGCACAAACACAGAAACACCGAAACGGAGATCAGGAGCTGCAGATTGGAGGGGGAAAACTCCGGCGGGGCGCTGCCGGCGTGGTCTCCATCTTCTCCATCGACTTCTCCACCGTCTCCATGATGAAGAGGGAGTAGTCCACCTCTGGACTATGGGTTTGTGGAAGTAACTTATGTATCTCTCCTCTCTTGAGCTTCACTAATTAGCACCGTATGAGCTGCTGAACATGATTACGGTCACCGTTGTAATACCTTTGTGGTGGATCTTTATGAGTTAATATATGTTTGAGATTGCAATGTTTGTTTCAGTTATGAGTATAGATGCATATTATGTACCCCGTTCTTGTCTACTTGTTTTGATCAAGCATGTTTATGAGAGCGTGTGGGGGGAACGTGTGCATTAGTTGGAGTAACGGGGGGTGGCTAGTGCAGTGAACGTGAGAGAAAGTTCTGCGATCCACTTTGGTATCTTTACCTTACTTTGTTACCTCACTAGGGATAAACTAAAATACCATGCTACCGGGGATGTGGGCGTGACCATTGCCACTACTCCATGACTAGATCTAGCATGTTCTTATTTTCACTTCATGTCATGATACTTAATGCTATACTCTGAGTTATCTTAATTACTGAGGTGTTATGATTTAGTTCGCATCTTGGTGGAGTATAAGAGAGGTTAATAACCAAAAGATCTCTATGTTAGGACGTGATGCCCATATATCTAAGTAACTTGTTATCAAACCCTGTGTTGCAATCTCATATGTTAACTTTGTGTGTTCCATTGTCTACCACTTTATAAAGAGAGAGTGCATTTGTGAAACCATGAACCCCAGTCCATTTTTAATCATAAGAAACACCTTTCCAACACCATATACCACTTTTCTATTTTCAGCCATCATTAAATCCGAAAATACAAAAATACTTTTCATCTTGCATACATCATTCAAAAACCCAAAAATATCATTTATCATTGCATCCACCATCATTGCATATTTATTTCTTGTTTGCATTGCATAACTATCCTGATATCATTCTTACACCTTGTGCTTGACAACCACAGGTGAGGTTGAGGACCAAAACATCTAACCTTGTTTTGTAGGTAACCAAAAGAAGGATAAGAAGATAAATCTACCACTTCAGATTCCCCGAGAGTTCGATATTAAACCCTCGAGTCACCCCTCGTGGGGAAAACTGTCTTCCACTTACTATACACTCTGCACTTGGAGTCTCAACCTAAATCCCGTTATTTGTGCAGGCATCAAGACTTGCTCTTCGGGATCATCACCGCGCCGCACTCTCCCCGCCGGCGGCCGCCAGCGGCCGGCCTCGGCCCCCGAGTCCCTCTCCCTCTTACCTCCTGCGCCGCCGCTCCCGGAGCCATGGCCTCAGGCGACATGGATGTGAGCGAGTCCGGCGAGAGCCCGGCAATCCAGCCGGAGGAGCTCAGCCCCACACCGCCGCCTAGAGATGGGAGGGTCCAGATCCCGCCGACGGGAAGTGGCGAGCGGCTCGGCTTCTACTTGGGCGCGCCGTCGAGCTCCAATGCGAAGGCAGCCAAGGGAGGCTGCAGGCGCGTTGGACTGCCACCGGTAGCTGCGTCTGGGAGCAGCCGGAAACGTGCTTCGTCCTCCGACGGCGGCGGCCCGCACAGAAGAAGGGGACGACCATGAACGCCGGCGACAAGCGGGCGCAGATGGCCAAGTCTCCCATGTAAGTTGCAGGAATCGTTGATTTTAGGTGCTAGGCTTATGTAGTTCATTCGAGTTTAGGTGCTAGGCTTGTAGATTTGAGATGATTTTAGGTGCTAGGCTTGTAGATTTTAGATGATTTTGGCTTGTTCATTCATATAATCAGAGATGACTTATTTGGATTGATATTTCGTGATAAAAAGGTGTTGTTTTAGTGATAAATAGGTGCTGTTTTTAGTGAGAAATAGGTGCTGTTTTCGTGATAAATAGGTGCTGTTTTAGTGATAAAAAGTGGTTGTATTTAGTGATGAACTGGTGCTGTTTTCAGTGAGGAATAGGTGCTGTTTTAGTGATAAAAAGTGGATGTTGCATGGATGCTGAACTTGTATAACTTGTATGATTCGGTGTACTGTTTGTTGCATGGATGCTGAACTTGTTTAATTTGCATGGATGGTGAACTTGTTTGATGCACAATTTGTTGCTGGATATTTTGTTGCCAATTTGTTGCTGAATATTGTTGTCAATATGTTGCTTAAAATTGCTGTCAGTTTGCTGTTGAAAATATCTGTTATATGTTGCTGAAACAGTGCAAAACCTGTCATTTTGCTGCTGAAATTTTCTGTTAAATGTTGCTGAAAGTGTGTAAAACCTGCCATTTTGTTGCTCAGCACAAATTTGGCGGGTACCCGGCGGGTGTCGGGTATGGGGAATTATTATACCCGCATGCGGGTACGGGTACGGGTGACAGGGGCGGGTAGAGGGTGCGGGTGCGGGTGCGGGTATGGCATCCCCATACCCGCACCCGAACCCGGCGGGTGCCATCCGGAGATGTGACCCAGTTTATAAGGGAAACCGGGTCCAAAAATCATACATGCTGTACAGAAGAAAGACACAGACGAAGCGACCCGCCGCACACACGACCCAAGTCAAACAAACGCCACAAAACACACCACCCGCTCCGGGACCGCCGCCCCGGCGTAACAACCAGATCGACCTTCGCATTGTCCGAAAGTGATCCAGTCATGGTCGACGAACCCTCTGCCCACGCAGTCTTCATGTAGGTTGCCACCAAAACCACCATGTACCGGGGCCGCCGCCCCGGAGAAGCAACCAGATCGACCATCGCATTGCCCGAAGACGATCCAGTCAGGTCGACGAACCCTCTGCCCGCGCAGTCTTCATCCAGGTCGCCACCCAGACCCCCGCTAGACAACGGCTCTGCCTCATAGAACCGTCGTAGCGTGGGAGACCGAGGCCGCCTCCTCGACGTCCACCACCTCCGGGGCCGCCGCCCCGGCATCCGCCTCACCCGCGAACCCACCGCACCGTGGGCCGATAACTCCCAGGCGACGCCTCCAACAAGGTAGTGACGCGTCCGTCACCGTCGCCCGCTCCCGACGGAGCTTAGGTTTTAACCCGGATATCATCGGACTGCACACGTCGGACCAAGTAGAAACTCCACAACGACGCAAACAAGAAAGGAGCGACGCCCGAAGGCGCCACCGTCATTGACACGAACCGAGGTTCGTGCAAGGCTTTCGCCCGGAGTTCAACCCGCCCGTGAAGCTCCGAAGCCGCCGACCACCAAACCCCACTGCATGCTGCCGCCACGGCACCTCAAGCCCCGACGAAAGCCATGCCGGCTGCGTCCACTCCACAACAGCCGCTCCGGGGCCGCCGCCCCGGCTTCCTCTTCTCCGGGAGCATGCCGCGGCCGAACGAGGAAGGACGACTAGCGCCACGACCTCCCCGACAGCAGCCTGCACTCATCTTTTCTCCTCCCCGCAGCCTTCCTCCACACGCAGCACCTCCACTGCAGGAGCGCCACTGCCGCGCCCCGAACTGCACCACCGCACCCCATCCGCCCCGGCTTCCACCACTGCTCCTCTGCCTCCGCCACACCGCGACCAACCCTTGCACTCCCGCACGCCCTCCAGCGCGCACGGCGAGCTCGCCGCCCGCACGGCCCGCCAGGCCCAGATGGAGCCCGACGGAGCCCAGATCCGAGCCCTGGCGCCTCGGCAACGAATCCCCCGGCACGGTGGCGCCCATCGCGCCGCACCGCCTCCAGCAGGTTCCGCCGCCACGATCTCTGCCCGAGCCAGCCGGCTCGGCATCCCCCAGCCCCGAACGCCGCCGCCCCCCCACGGGCCGGTCCTCCACCACAAACGAGCACGCGAGGACGACCCCCCGACCACCTTTTGGCGGCGAGGGGCGCCGCCACCGCCGCGGACAAAGCCGGCGGCGGCAGCGGCAGGAGGGCGCCGGATGGGGAGGGACTCGGCGGCGCAAGTTTTGTCCCCTGGCGCCGCCGGGGGAGCGACGCGAGGGGCGTGTTGGGTCTGTTTCCCAGGCTCTCCGATTATAAGTTGACGATTTAAGGTTTTGTGTTCACAAGCTTTTGTATATGTACCTCCTTTCACTTATGGCCTCTACTATGTGCATGAATTTCACGGAAAATAGTTCAGCTCCTTCCGAGACAGGGAATATTCCTACGAACATCAAACTACAGAGATGAACTCTGAAGTCAGCTTCCAGAAGATCATGCAGCCCTCGGCCACCTGGGGAGATAGCGACGGATCTTCTCCTCGACGATGACAGAGACATCCTCCTTGGCATCAGTGTAGGGCTGTAGGCGCAACCGAAGCGCTCGTACTGCTCGAGGATCTTGGCATCCTCAGCTCGCACCTTCTCCATACAAGCATTGCTGCGGGCCACGAGCGATCGGAAATCGTGAGGACTCTTGTACTTCTCGACAAACTCCATGGACCTCAAAACCCTGTAGGCGCCGGTGCCGGTAGCTTTCTCCTTCAGCAGCATATCGATGTGCTTTTGGCTCACAGGCCTCATCCCCTTCCCGACCTCTGCCTTGTCGCCCTCCGCCAGTTTCTGGGACTTCAGGACCGTCGCTGCCTCGCCGCCGCTGCTCGATTCGGACGCAGTCCGGCGGGAGCCAGCGATCGTCGCCTTCTTCTCAACCTCCATTGCCCCCTCTTGATTTGTCTCCATCTAGGTTTTTTTTTTAGTCTAAAGGCAGGCTTTACTAATCAACCAACAGAGAGTTTACAGTAATTCCCACTCCCGTAGGAGGGGTGATAAACCACACTCGCCTACCATAATCTAGAGTAGTTGCCATTCTTGCTAGACGATGCGCTTCTCCGTTGGATTCCCGCCGTTCGTGCACAAAGATCACCTCCTGAAACTCGTGCTTCCTGATGCTTATTTCTCTCAAGATCATACCACTTGCTCCATGCTGCAGTCCCCCTTTCAGCTCGTTGATAACATTCAGGCAATCAGAGGTGATCAGAACTCTCTGAATATTCAGGTCTTTTGCAAGGCACAAAGCTTCAGCACAAGCAAGTGCTTCAAGAGATTCAGGATCAGTTATAGGCTTTTATTCGTCTGGATCCATTACAAGACATATTCCAGGATTACTGAAAGAGCGAACTACTACTAACAAGTGCTTCCCCCCCTGGGGCGATCTCTCCCATCGTGGTGGGGATCCCATGTGCCAAGGAAAACTCCCCTAGGGGCTTATTTCCCTGGGTGTTTCATCCCTGACAGCCAAATTAGCCCTAAGGAGAACCCCCTACGAGCCCCTAACCGAAAACAAAACCAGCATACAAACTAGCTTATTACAGATCCAGAGAGCTAAAACGAAACTTCAGAGATTTTTACACGGCCTTCAGATGCTACAATTTTTTCAGCAGACTGACAACACAAGGGAGAGATGGCGCGCCAAAGCTTTGGGAGGCAAGGATCAAGAACCAATTCTTCGTGATGAAGTGGCTTGGTGAGTAATGTTTTGTGAAGTGACAATTGCCATGTGTTTGAAGTGTGAGGGCCAGATTCACTTGATGGTGCTACATTGGGAGAATACCCTGAATATAAACGTGGACGGAACGTACAGATTGGATACACGTAGCAGAGGGTGGGGAGCCGTCGTCCGCGATCATTCTGTTGTGGTTCACGAAACAAAATCGCCATCCACGGAACTGAATCACACAGCATCATTTGATCCGGACGGCCGGACGGGGTACCCACTAGAGATGAGGTTCATATTCATCTTCTTCCTAATCTATATGGAACGGAGAACACGTAGTTATAGTACACCGGTGAGCAGGGCCGATGAAGCCTACATCACGAATCTTTCCGCTGCTGCGAGCTCGAACACCGCCCTCAGGGACTTCTTCACCTCATCGTCCGCGAATACAAACTCCACCGCGCCCTGGGCTAGCCGAAACAGCTCAGCCTTGCTAAGACCTGACAAATTCCACATCGAATTCAACGTTCAAAATCTGTAAACAAGTATATGTTGTTGGAGTGAGGAACAAGCTCTGATTTCACAGGTTCTATTTCTAAGAGAAATGAGCATACCGAAGGTGGATGCGACAAGGTAATACTCATTCGAGAGGCTTGTCGAAAAGAGTCCAGAGTCGTCGGTGCACACTGACAGAGGGTGCTTCGCGTTGTATAGGTCAGCTGCACAAATCAAAGAACTCGGAACGTTAAGATGCTTGCTGGAGTTAGTTTTTGTCAAGGATTTTGGGTTCTACATTGTGAGGAACGTACCAAAGTGATGAAGCTCTAGAGAAGGGGCACCCCCGGTCATAACATTGGAGGTTAAACATATCTCCACCTGAAGAATTTCGTCTCAGAAGTAAAGTAAGCACGGGTGACTTAGAATAGCTAGAGAAAATTAAAGGCGAGCAACAAAAAGGTCACCGGAATCATTGATGACTTGAGCTTCTTCCAATCGTCGTCGTTCAGGCAGCAGACATGACCCAGCCTTTGAGGGCAGAAGTCCAGAACTGCTTGGATCTCCTTTCTGTTCGGTACCTGTTGTTCACTAAGCTCTATTTTCATCGGTCAAACAATATATGTAAGGATTTACAAATGGTGCGTCAAGCAAATAATGGTAATAAGGAACAGTGTTTTCGGAACTTGTTGTAATGTGTTTTCATACCTCACCACAGTGAATTGTGATGGGGATCCCCAGATCTTTAGCGTGTTCTAGAGCAGGCAAGTATGTCTCCCTTAACAAATGTTGAAAGCAAAACGGCATATTAGACACAAGTAATTAACGTGTCTTTCATTTAGTTCAAGCCAGATGCAAAATATCTCGTACCATTCACCTACAACTGGATTGCCCGAGAGATCGATGCCGATTACACCTTGGTCCTTCATTTCCATGGCTAAATTAACCTGGTGAAAGGAAGAAAATTATTCGATATTGTCCAAGATTTGTCTAGAGTACAACCTAAAGTGGAATGTTTCGTCATACAGTATCCAATGCTGCTGAAGTTGTCTCTCGACGGTCAATACTTAAAAGGAGCCTCACATGTATCTTCTTTTTCTTTGTGTCACTAGCCAAATCACCCATAGGTGTACAACTTAATGTTCCTTCTGTTCTTAAGTTAGAATCAAATAAAACAACATCAACGTCTTCAACAGATTTAAGACCTTTAATAACAGCATTCATGTAAGACCGCTTGGTCATCCCTTTGCCTTCATTAATCTAGGTGGCGCAAAGAAACACAAAACTAGTTAGCTCACTCCACCATACACTCATAAATTTTCAAATAAATACGAAAACAAGTATTCAAAAGCAGTACCTTAGGTGTTGTCCTTATTTCCAAATACACAACATTCTCAGCAGCAAAGTCTCCCACGACCTGTTTTAGTTTTGTCTGCACAATTAACTGTTGTGTACAACAGGACGTAATAGAGTGAAATTAACGATTACACACCTCCTTGGTGATCCTTGTTACTGTATCATGGTCAGTCGTAAGTATATGAAACAAATCAAAGAGCTTAAAACACTCTGGGAGAGATCTATCATCTGTTTATAAGAAGATAAAAAACCAGAGTCAATAAGCAGACATGGAGTTCAAGCGTCACAAATATTGCAACAGAGAAATGTAAGTATGAAGTATCCATTGGATAAATTTGTTCAAACGTAGGATAAACTGTAAAATTTCAGAGATATGCATCTTCCGTTCATAATATTTTTTATAAGACTTATGAGTAGGTAACTGCATTAAAAACAACAAAATCATCTACTTACTCTTCGTGATCACATCTTTAAAGTCTTCAAAGACAATGAGTCCTTTGTCGCCTAGCTGTTTCGCGAGCTCTCTATTCAAGGAATGACAACACGAGAATGTGAAAAATTGTAGAAGCACAAAATGAAAAAGTTTTATATAGAATTGCCACCAATAGATATGTCGGTTTCCTATCTCGATGGACATAATTAACATGTCAAGATAGCAGTATCATTGTTACAATAACATAAAGTAGAATACAGAATGAATACTGCCAAATGAATGGTACATAATGAAATCACAGATAATCTACACTATATTACTGTACATGTTGAAGACAAAGCGGTTGTTGCCTCTTAAAATTATCAGCATGGTGGTAAAATTGGTACTACATGATAAATCGTAGGTAATTTAAGTAGCTAGAGAGTATGGAGCATCTATCTCATTTTCAAGGTACAGTATCAGATGATAAATCTCAGGTGATAAATCGTCCAGCAAAACAGTCCGGGATAGCGGGAGCAGACGTTATTGCCCCCGAGGATACAGAAAAACGGAACCTAAATCGCTACTACGAACTCAAATCGCACAGCTCCACACTCGGGTCAACAGTCCATGACTGCAGAACGGAAGATACGAAGAACCGGGGGTTGAGGATGGGAGGGGTGAGGGAGCGGTACTGACAGCAGGGTGGAGTTGCGGACGGAGCCGTTGAGGTGGGCGTGGAGCTCCACCTTGGGGAGCGCGACGCACCACTCCCTCATCTCCTTCTCCGCCTCCGGCTTCCTCTCCGTCCCCATGGCGGCTGTCCTCTTGCTCCGGCGACTCTGGGCACTAGTCTCCTATGATTGTTTCTTTCTGTTAGCCAGATGTTGAGTTGGAGCGTTATTCTCGGGAAAAAGAAGCGTTGGAACGATAAGCTGGAGTGAAGATTCTTTTTTCGTTTTCTCAAAAAAAAATCTTTTTCGCTTCCCGGGCTCCAGTGCTCCCGCAATTTAAAAAATTCGGAAATCATATTTACAAGTTTTTTAAAAATCAGAAAAAATATCTAAATGCAGCCAACGGTGTATCCTACAAAAGTGCAAAAAATGAATTTGAAAAACTTTATATTCTAAGCTACATAAAAATGAAAAATTATAGATCTATGTATGCATAGTTTTAAATCTCTAAATTTTAACATATTTGTCAGTTTTATGTAGTCCAAAATACAAAGCATTTGAAATTAATATTTTACATGCTTATGGGATACACCATTACCTACATCCGATTATTTTGCATGATTTTTTGAAACTCAAAAATATGATTTTTATTTTTATTTTTTAAGTGGCAGGAGCACTCGTACACTTTCCCCGATAAGCTGTGTATATATACTATCCTTGCAGAATCAATAAAAACTCGTATATATACTATCCTTGCAGAATCAATAAAATCCTTCTAGAAACTCAAATTGTCTCCCGAGATCATATACTCTGCACAAATACAAAATAGTAAAAAAAATCAAAATTACCAAAATATATAAATATTCTACAGAGTGTTAAGTTTCATGGTAAATGACATCTGAGGGTTACGTGCAGAAAAGAAAATAAATCAGTGGGCAAATTGGGATTCCAAAAATATTTTTTAGAGCACTAACTTTTTTCGCACAGAACACCACACATGTCATTGCATCATGAAACTTGACACGTATTTAGAAAAATGTATATATATCTGTCACTATTTTTCAGTTTTAAAATGTTTTACTACACTGTGCGGTTTGGCTGATTTTTCTTATTATTCAACACTGTTGCGGAAGAGCTGAATATGTTCATTTGAAGCCAAGTTGGCGACTATGTGATCCACCCTCGAATCAACTCATTTCACATATGACACCGAGGGGTGTTGCCGGGTGAAACCACACAACCATCGCTCAAGGTTACATGATGATGAAAGTTGAAGGCCTCCTCAATTTTTGTTGAGTCTTCGAAATATGATTTTTTTTTTAGCTTGTATCTTTGTATCCCTATAGGCCCATGTCGTTGTGTCCTTCATCTTGCACTTATCCTTCTTATTTTGATAGTTTTTAAGCTTCCTCTTTATGTTTTTAAGGAAGTTGTAATCACGTCAAAACCTCGTATTATTTTTACTCTTCTTAACGAATAAAATAAAAATTGTTATCCTTCGTAGAAATATTGTCAAGAATGTCAAGTAGCCAATAATACTAGCAATTCTCTATCATTTACAGAACATTGGTGTCTAGACGTAAAACGGATTACTGTCTGGGTGAAATTTACTTTGGTACCCGAGTGCATATGCATCCTGTATTAGAAAACATATTTTCAAATATCAGAAAAATCTGAAATAAAATTCCGCGGCACATCTTAACATTTTATGTCTTCACAAAGTCGTTTAACGGAAACCAATATTTTTTTGTGTCCTGTGTAAAAAGATAAAAAAGTCTCGTGAAAAGACTTATTTTAGCACCAAATTTTGTCTTTTTTACACAAGCCACAAAATATGTCTGTTTTTGTGAAACGAATTTGTGAACACGAGGGATGTCAAGACCTATGTGTGAGCATGATTTTAAATTTGTTTTACAATATATTTTAAATAAAGGGTGCATATGCACCGGGAGTAACAGCACCACTCCCTCTGTTTGGTTGCTTTACAAAACAGACATTTTTATGGGTCGATAGATCTTTGGTACCGTGAAAGTTATCATTGTAGATTACGCCATCTCAAGCGGAGTACAAAAAAGTTGCAGCTCTCGTTCCAGATGAGCTGAATCCAAATGTTGTTTCAAAAAGTGGTCTTTCGAGCTACCAAGCGATCCGTCAACACCACCATGAATCAATCTTCTCATTTTCTTCTCTCGGCTACTCGATCCTGAGCTCAACCACCGAATCAACGATTTTCAGGACTTTTCGTGACCATTGCATGTGCCAACTGTCATCTCCTATCACTGACAGCTTCATTGTACTCTTGACATTAACCTCATGATCTCGTTCAAAAAAAAAAAAAACCTCATGATCCTCACATTTATCTTCCTATCTGTTTTTTTTTTTGCGGATCCGTACTTTTTTTTTTTGACAGAACAAAAAATTTGGGGAGAGGACTTGTCCTAACTCCTAAGGCACAAGTAGTCAATTACCTACTCCCCAGAAAGGAAAAGCCGAGTGCAGTGTTTTGGTGGACGGGCTCCATGGAGCCCGTTTTCTTTCGAAATATTCGAAACAATATTTCTAAGTTTCAAATAATTCTGAAAAACTTCATAGATGTAGACAATGATTATTTCTACCGGTATGAAAAAACCAATACAAAATATTTTGTACTTTGAGCTGTATGAAAATGACAAATATCTGGATCCACCATCATGAACAGTGCCAGATTCGAAAAATGTTCAGATTTGTCAGGATTTGTCATTTTTGTGTAGGCCGGAATACACACTATTTCGGGCTGAAATTTTGAATAACTGTGAAATACGTCCTCTTCAACATATAGGATTTGTTTCGAATTTTTTGGAAACTTTAAACTATCGATTTCAAAAAAAATAAAAAATAAAGACTTTATGGTGGACGAGCTCCAAAAGGAGTTGTCGCAAGTACTTGTACTAGTTCGACTGTGGCTGCAACTTCTATGTAGACACGTTGTACAAAAATGGAGATGCAGTCAAACATCATGATGTTGTTACTTTGTGTAGAAATTTAATCTATGATAATCACAAATTCCGATGCTTCACGTGTCCCTTGGTCAACGAGAAACAAATCGAGGGCACATCGTTTTCTCACAGGAAAAAACCCAAACAAAAAATCACCAACGCCCATGGCCGCGGAGAACCTTATCCCGTCCCGTCGCTCCACCGTATTCACCAAAAATGAAGGCGTTTCTGCACACAATCATGGTGCTCTTTCGATTTTGCAGTTAAGAAATGTAAGGGCGTTTTCGGTGCAAGACGTTCTCAGGGAAGATTTTCCACACCGGTACAAACATGCTCTTTCTTTCTAAGCCGGCTTAGAAAGGGTCAAAATAACCGAGGTGGAAGTTGATGGCTAAGCACTTCGGTGGCTAAATTCTAAGCCTGCTCAGTGTGATTGGGACACCAAGCCGGCGAGGTTGTTTGTTCTCCACTAATACTATGACCATGTATTCTGGGATCGCTTTCATCATAAGTTGAATAATAATCAACATGATCCCCCCCCCCCCCCCAATGCCGTGTGTATAAGATTAGAAGACAGCGTGATCACCTAGGGACAGCATTCTCAGGTCCATCAAACAATGGAAGCTTCCAGTTTTATCTTCCTCGTACTAAATCTTCACATTCTATGCTCACTTTCACTTCTTGTCCCAACAAAATCAGCATCCAACGAAACCGATCTATCAGCGCTCATATCCTTCAAGTCTCATGTTTCAGGAGATCCCCTGAATATACTGTCCTCGTGGAACGGCTCTGTCCACCACTGCCTGTGGCAGGTAATCAGGTGCGGCGGACTCCATCCTGACAGAGTTACATCTCTCGTTCTGCCGCTGCCGCTGCCGTCGCCGGCTGCGGCCGCCGCGCGGTGGCGGCACCCCCCGCTGCCAATAGGGTGGCCGGGGGGGTGGTCCCCGTCTCGGCAACGGTGGCGACCGGCCCGTGGGGGGCGGCGGCGGTCTGGGGCGGAGGAAGCCGGACCGGCGGGTCCGGGAGGTGGCCGAGGACGGCGCAGTGGCTGCCAGCGGCGGTGCGGGCGGCGGAGGCGCCGTCGCCTGCCGTGGTGGTCGGCTGCGCGCCGATGGGCTCGCAGGGCCCGAGCAGGGGCGCGTGGTGGAGGGCGTCCGGCGGTGCGGGCGCGAGCTGGGGGCGCGGTGCTGAGGCTGGGGGCGCGTCCCGGCGCTGTGGTGGAGGTGGGAGGTGGTCGCGCCGGCGCGGAGGCAGTCCGTCGTCTTGCGCGTGGAGGTGTTGCGGCGTTGGGCGGGTCGACGGCGCGTGGATGCCGGGGCGGCGGCCCCGGACATGGGAGCAGCGACGCCAGCGACGCAGCATGAGGCACTGCGTGGTGTGGTGCAGGTCTACGGCCAGGATCCGTGGTGGTTCGTGGCCACGGGCGGCGCTCCTTCTTGCCCTGCCGGCATGGTGCTCGGTATGGCGGGGTGGCGTGCTGCGTCCGGTGGTCCTGTCCCCCTCGTTGGCTTGTTGGTGGTGGCGGTGGTTGGTGAGGCTTGCCGGCGCCGGTGCTGGTGGTGGTGCGACGGAGGGTGTGCTTGGAGCTGGGGGTGAAAACCCCGTCTCGGTTTGTACCGTGACCAGTGATGGCGGCGGCTGTGGCCGTCGTTTACCTCCTTGGAGGCTTTGCTGCAGCCCCCTCTTGCACCGTTCCGATCGGTGGTCTAGCTCCGGGGGAAACTCTTGATCTTGTGATCGGACGATGGCGGCGCCTTGGCGTCGTTTCCCTCTTGTGGGCTTCGTCTTTGGAGCTGGATTCGGCAAGAGGGACCTGTGGTAGGGTTGTGGCGGCGGCATCTGCGGCTGTCTTTTAGGCCGGGGCGGCGGCCCCGGAAGTTGGTACGACGTCCGTGGTCTGCGAGCAGCTCTCCCTGAGCAGTTTGGGCTGCGGGTGGCTGGTTCGTGCGGCGTCGTGGCTCGGTTGCGAGTGGTGCTTTATCGGGACGGCGGTCCCGGAAGGGGGTGCTGGCGGCGAGGCTGTCGGGGCTGCTTGGGCAGCGGCAGCAGCGGTTGCCTTTTAGGCCGGGGCGGCGGCCCCGGGTGTTGGTGTGGCGGCCGTGGTCTGCGAGCGGCTTTCCTGGTACAGCTTGGGCTGTGGGTGGCCGTGTCGTGCGGCGTCGTGGTTTCTCGTGGTTGTGGGGCTTCGCCCGTGGGTGTCGTGTTGTTGTATGGTTTTCGCCCGGTTTCTTCCATAATAAACCGGGCACCTTCTGCTTAATAAAGGTGAGGCAAAGCTTTTGCCTCAGTTTCAAAAAAAAAAAAAAAAACATCTCTCGTTCTGAACTCCGGCCATCTTTCAGGTCAGATATCTCCAGCTTTGTCTAACATCACCTTTCTTGATGAGCTGAGCCTCGCAGATAACCAGTTCACCGGAGTCATCCCAGAAGAGCTCGGGAAGCTGACTATATTGCGCTCCATCGATCTGTCCGACAACCCCCTCGGTGGCTATATACCATCAACTCTTGGAAACTGCACCAAATTACTCAATATTAACCTCAGGAGGAACAATCTTCAGGGTACAATCCCTTCTAGCCTTGGACTATGTAAGGACCTTGTTTACCTGGTGTTTTTTTTAATAACCTTGTAGGAAACATCCCATCAAGCCTTGGTAATCTGACCAGTTTGCTACTATTTCGTTTGGATGTGAACAATCTGACTGGTTCCATCCCATATTCTCTTGGCCAGCTCCATGTCCTTCGAACCATCTGCATTAACGAAAATCTCCTTTCCGATGAGATACCACATTCCTTGTACAACGTTTCATCCATTCAGATCTTTCAGATAGCTTACAACAACCTCCAAGGTAGTCTTCCTTCTGATATTGCCTTTTAGTTTCCAAACTTGTCAGATCTGGCGATATTTGCAAACCAATTCGAAGGGAAAATCCCCGATTCCATTTCCAACTGTTCCTACTTAAATTCGATTGAGACTGCTAGTAACAAATTCACAGGCCCTATACCTTCTAGTTTAGGAAGCTTGCAAAACCTTGAGATATTTGCTGTTTCTAACAATCTACTTGAGGCCAAGACAACTAGAGACTGGGGGTTTATTGACCAGTTAAGCAACTGTACAAAGTTGCAGGCGTTGGATCTCTCATATAACCAATTTCAAGGAATGATACCCACATCTATAGGAAATCTTTCCACTAGTCTTTACTTTTTTTAGTATGGGAAATAATGGAATTTCAGGAAGCATCCCTGCTGTGATTGGTAATCTAGTAGGTCTGACTAGAATTCAGCTAGACAACATGCTACTTAGTGGCCCCATACCCCAGGAAATTGGCAACCTATGGAGACTCGAGCTAATAGATCTGTCAAATAACACCATATCTGGGGAAATCCCATCGATATTTACAAATCTTACCCGGATGAAGACTCTTTCTCCAAAACAATGAACTTGAAGGGAATATACCGGAGCAGATAAGTCGTATGCAATCAATAGAATCCATGAACCTTTCAGATAATAAGTTAGTAGGTTATATTCCAAAGGAAATAATGTTTCACTCCCTTTCGATAGCCATAGATTTGTCACATAATTATCTCAGCGGTCCATTGCCACTTGAAATCAGTAAGCTGAAGAACATACAGACTATCATCCTATCAAATAACAACTTATCCGGTGAAATTCCGAGCACCATTGATGGCTGTGAGGTGTTACAAGCACTTTATCTTGACAGGAACATGTTTGATGGGTCCTTGCCATCCTCTTTTGGTAACATGAGATCTTTGCAAATGCTTGATCTATCCCACAATTCTTTTTCTGGTGAATTACCAGATTCCATAGATCATATGAAGCTCCAATATTTGAATATTTCTTTCAACAATTTTGAGGGAGAACTACCCAAGGGGGGAGTATTCCAAAATATTACTGCAATTGATGTCAGAGGAAATTATGATCTTTGTGGTGGAATACCACAATGAAGCTACAAAGCTGTGTCACACATGTCCAAACACACAAAAACAATTACCAGAGAATCATTACAATTGTATTTCCCACAATTGGTGCATTTGCA
The DNA here is from genome assembly GCA_947311845.1 of Poa pratensis. NCBI lineage: Eukaryota > Viridiplantae > Streptophyta > Magnoliopsida > Poales > Poaceae > Poa > Poa pratensis. The sequence continues at coordinate 17,449,552 of CAMZMU010000093.1, forward strand.
TGCTTGTGCATGGCCATATGTTTCTTTGCATGTCGATATTGCAGAATATCACATAACAACGCAAAATCCAGCCATGCCATGCAATTTGAACACAAGAGGTTTTCCTACGATGACATTTTCAAGGCTACAGATGGTTTCTCTTTGGCTAATTTAGTCGGAAGGGGTGCCTTTGGAACAGTATATAAAGCCACCATGAACTTTGAGACTCCAGCAATTGTTGCTGTAAAGGTCCTAGACCTTCAAAAACAAGCTGGTTCTAAGACATTCTTGACTGAATGCACGGCACTGAGAAATATACGGCATCGAAACCTTGTTAAGGTTTTGAGCTCATGTTCTAGTACGGATCACAATGGTACTGATTTCAAGGCATTGATTTTTGAGTTCATGCCGAATGGAAGCCTGGAGACCTGGTTACATCCTACAGCATGTACTGCTCGACCATTTGAAGCTCTAAACCTTACCCAGAGGATGGACATAGCATTTGATATTGCCACAGCATTAGACTACCTCCACCACCATGGCACAGTGCCTATTGTGCATTGTGATTTGAAGCCTAGCAATGTTCTTTTGGACGGTGAAATGGTTGCACATGTGGGTGATTTTGGATTAGCCAAGTTTTTGGTTCAACAAGATACCATGGTTTCCCATTCGGCAGCAAGCACCGGGATTAGGGGTACTATTGGCTACATTCCCCAGGTACATGATTTTTGCTAACATATATTATGATGCTTTAGCATATCTATTAGTATCGTTTACCATTCCATGATTTGTTTAAGAGCAATTACTTGGCTAATTACATTTATGCACCTAACCATATCTAGCTAATCAATAGTGAAATAGCTTGTTTTTATTGTAAATGAAGTGGGATAAAATAGAAGTTTTCATTGCATTCGATGACTACTGGATTCTACTCCCAAGTTAAGCAGCGGTAGCACAACCTCCAGAAAATCGATGTCCATTTTGAAGTATTAATTCTATTGTTTATAGCAAATGCACCATGTGCGGGAAAGACATTAATTCCCTACTGTCTATTGTCAGAATATGGCATGGGGGCTCAAGCATCTGTGCAGGGCGACGTATATAGCTATGGAATTCTTCTGCTGGAGATATTCACGGGAGTGAGTCCAACTGATGAACAGTTTGTGGATGGGATGAGCCTTCCGAAGCTGGCTGACATGTCTTTTCCTGAGAATGTTATGAAAATAGTTGATCACAAATTGTTCTTGACTATGAGTCAAAAATAGATGAGAGACCATGAACTCGGTATCCATCAATGTTTGCTCACAGTGATACAGAGCGGACTCATGTGCTCCAAGCCTCCAAGGAGGTGCCAAGTGAGCGCATGAATATACATGATGTCGTCAAAGAGCTAAACTCAGCAAAAGAGAAGCTACTGACATGGGAAAATTTGTGCTGACTGTGGAGTGTTTCATCAGCAACAGGTAATTTGTTAGTCCCTTATCCTCCATTCCTCCTACTGCAATTTTGTGTACAATACTAGACGAGTTATAGAGCTTCGCGAAGGTGGTTCATGCCATGACTGTTTCATGCTGTTATATATATGAACTAGTCATCAGCCCACACAACTGGCTAGCAACTTTGTAACACTCCCAATATAAGTTTCTGAATTTAACATGTACTACTTGTGAGGAAAAAAGAAGATCAGTATTCTTAGTTCGAGTCAACAGCGGTAGTCAGTAGCGTTTTGTTGCCCTGTGTCTCACTTCTGGTGGTCTGTGAAAGAAGCTCTGGGCTGGGCTAAACTGCCGATGTCGATTGAAGATTTTCATATCGTTGCTCTAAGGGGACCTGGGGCTAGCTCAAAATACATGGGTCGGGCTGTGCCTGGAGTGGTCCTTTGGTTGATTTGGCTCACGCGAAACGATTTAGTTTTCAACAATAAAATTATGACTTCACCTCTCTACATTATGTTCAAACTGATCTCTTTTCTTACCCAGTGCAAATGCATCATACTCAGTGGAAATGCATCTTACCGGCAAAGCACGAAGCCCTGGGTGAAGCTTCTGGAGGGAGCTGCTGAAGATGACGGCGAGGAATTTACAGCTGGCGGTCCGATCCAGAAATGGCATTGGCTAACTTAGTAACTTTCGCTATCATTCGTCTCTTTCCTTTTTGTTTAGTTCTTGAAGGCTCCTTTTTTAGATAAAGTCTTGAAGGCTCCTGTGTGGGCTTTTGTCTTGCTCTTCCGGGTGTTGTAATCTCAGCTATTTCCCCTTTATAAACTGGGTTTGATCCCAGCGACTCTTTGCTTTCTCAATAAAACAGGGCATGATTGCCTTCTGTCTAAAAGAAAGTAGTCAGTAGCGTCACTCTGCTAGTACTCTTTCAATGCAGTCACCGTTTCACTTGGTACCAATTCGAATCAAGAACTTCAAAAGCACATGAATCAAGAGCGCTTAAACAGCTGCGAAGCAATGCTTAACTCCAACAGCTTCACATCCAGTGATGCGTCGCGTATCTACCGGTCACCTTGTCACGTAAGCGACGAGGTCGTCCAAGTCCCGGCGCGACGACCCGCCGTCGGCCACGGCGGCGCGGACAGCGACCCCGAGCGCCCTTGCCCTCTCCCGGACCACCGCCCCTTTCTCTGACCGCATCACCCTCTCTATGGCCCCGCGGATGGCTGCCGCCGACGTGACATTCCCGCGCTCCTCCCACGGCCGCACAAGGAGCCCCGCCCGGAGGTACTTGCACACGAGCTCCGCGTCCCACGGCTGGTCGCTGTGCATCGGCCACGCCAGGATGGCCTTCCCGTGGCTCAGCGCCTCCACCGTCGAGTTCCACCCGCAGTGGCTCATGAACGCCGCCGTCGCGCCGTGAGCCAGGATCTCAAGCTGCGGCGCCCACCCCGTCACCACCAAGCCCGTCCCTTGGGACGCCGCGTCGGTGAGCAGGGACGCCGCCGCCAAGAAACGCGTGCCGGCGCCGGGTTCGCGCATGTCGGCACGGTCGGCGTCGCGCAGCGCCCAGATGAAGCGCTGGTTGCTGTCCCGGAGCGCGATGGCTAGCTCCCAGACCTGTTCTGCCCGAAGAGACGACGTCGTGCCGAACGAAATGTACAGCACAGACGACGGCGGCTGCCCGTCGAGCCACTCTAGGCACTCGTGCCGCGCGGCCTCGTCTGGGACGGAGTTTAGCAGTGGGTTCAGAGGCCCGACGGCGAACAGCTTGTGCCCGTCGGAGGAGGAGCTGCTCTGCGCGGCGAGCACGTCGAGGAACTCGCCCTCGAGCGCGCGGCAGGTGTTGACGACCATGCCGGCGCCGGGCGCGCGGCGGCGCTCCTGGCCCATCCGCTTGGCGAGCGCCACGAACTCCTTGGTCGCGCAGGCGTCGGCGGGGTGGAACACCATCCCATGCTCCCGCAGGAGGCGGTGGCCGGGGTCCATCCACCCGACGTTGTAGGACGCGGCGAGGCAGTGCACGCCGAGCGCCTCCGCGTTGGGAAGCCGCGCCGCCTCCCCGCCGCGAACGCCGCCATGCGGTCGTGCAGGACCACGACGCGGCGGTGGGACGCCGAGAGCTCCGCCAGGAGCGCCGCGAGGGATGCCCGCGCGGCGCCGCCGTCGCAGAAGGCCTCGAAGAGGGGCTGCATGTGGGTCGGGAACGGCGAGGACGGGTCGGGGTCCGGGGACGCGTGGGACGGGACGTCGAGCGCGCGGAAGCGGATGGCGAGGAGCGCCGCCGCGTCCCAGCCGTGCACGCGCGCGCGGGCCTCCCGGAGGTGCGGCTCCGGCGCGGCGAAGTGCACGGGGATGCCCCGCCCCGCGAGCAGCAGCGACAGGTGCAGCAACTGATTCAGGTGGCCCTGCGCCGGGAACGGCACCGTCACGACGGCGACGGGAGAAGATTCCATCGCCGCGGATGCTTCAGATCGGAGGAGAACGGCGGCTCACGGCTCTCTTTTGACTCTTGTGGTGTTCAGCTGCCATGAATTCCTACCAGATATGATTCCCCCTATTGTTTAGCTTGAGTTGTGCAGGTTCAGATCGAAAATTTTGTGAAACGTCTTTCAGCTCAAATGCATTTCTGCCAAAACTTCTCACATGCGGTTCTCAAACAGGTGAGCTCTAAATTTATACATGTACATTTAATCAATTATTATGAATGTGGAGACAACCGACACCTACCACTGTTAAACAAATGAGCTAGACAATACTAGTATGTGTCAACAATTCGCTTCATGTCAAGGCTGCATATGTCGATTTTATATTGATTGACGGAAAAGCCCAACTATTATTGCAAACAATATGGCTGCTTAGATCTATTTCTAAACGTTAGTGATGATGTGACTTGATACTTGAATGTACTCCGTAGAACCTTTCTCAAAATGCGGCCATCTAAAGTAAATACAATGATAAGTTGAATTTATACGACCAAAACGAGGAGGTTTTTCATTGAGCTGTTCACAAGCGTACATGAATGCACATATGTTCTTTAATCTTTATGGCAGTATTAAACTTTTGAAAACATCTGGTTGGTGGTGTCAATAATTAATGTAATATTGTTTCGATTTATGCGCTATAAGACAGATGAAACAAGCTCATGCTTCTCAAATAAGACATCTTTCTTACTGAGGCTCGACAAAGTAGAACTCAGTCGTTGCTAGGTTGATATCAACATATACTCCATGAACGTTATCTCTCCACAAGTTCTGCATTTAGTTAGAACTGTATTTGTATATAATGCCATTGAAGCCCACATATACAGTAGGACTTGGAAGCATCAAGATTTATGCTTGTGCTGAAGTAGATGTATGCGCAAAGTAACAACACCATGATGTTCCATTGGATATCAACTCTTGTACAGCCATTGATCATTGACCTTGTACACATGCTTGGACTAGTACAAGGTATTTCTTCTTAGGATAGTTTGGCTCGCGCCTCTGCACTTTTGTTCTTCTATGACACTTTTGTTATTTCTTAGTCGAGCCAAGTTGAAAGACTTAGGGGCATTTTACTCGTATGACTTTATTTCGCAATCCAGACAACGCTGAAAATATTATCCTAACAAAAAAATTAAAGGATGATCGCTTCAGCTTGTACATCGATGGTACACAAAACCATTTTGAACCTAACATATATACTTATGGAAGTGTAAAAGGATAAGAAGACTTTGTCTCTATGAATAATTGTTTTCCGGTGGCTATAAGCTATAAAACAAGCTATAATCAGTGTTTAGTCTTCGGCATATGAAGATAACAACAACCTACGGCATTACACAACAAGCCAGATCATCACCTAGTCAAAATAAGGGTGCCTCACCAAAAAGGGTAAAACATGATAAAGAAAAGAGTAATACTTCTAGGGAAGTTTACTTTTTATACTAAAAATTTTCTTCGGTGAAATGAACCTTGAACTTCTGGAAAAGTCCATATCACATCTAACTCGAGAAAAATGCTTGTGTAGCCTACATCTAACCGAAAAAGGGTAATAAACCAGGCTAAATTGGAACCGAATCTTGATCACATATTCCACCGAGTCAAACTCCCCACCTGAACTATAAATTCTCAAACCTCCATAGCACACGTGATGTACCACTCTGTTGCCGTCCGGCTATTCCGCGTCGCCCTACTCTTGAAATCACTCTTGCACAATCATCGAGTTTGTCCAACCCGTCCACAACCCAACTCGCCCGCATGCCCAACCCGTTTGTACCTTCAGACCTCCCTACTCGCGCGGAGTGATGTCAAGCTCAACGTTGTCGTTGCCCTCCATCGTTGTTCTCGTCAGAGGGATCGCATGGTTGATTCATGCCAACATGCTCGCTCCTTCAAGGTGGGTGGCACAACTAGCCAGTGAGCTTCAAGAGTGTGAAGCGATGAGGAAGTACACGTCACGTTTTCCTTGGGTCAGACGGAATGTGAACTTTTTCAAGAGTTTAAGGCTCATTTTGGACCAAACAAAAGTTTTAGAATGAAAAGTAAACTTTCTCAAGAGTTCAGGGATAAAGAGTTTGAGATTAACGAGGTCAGTGTCCAGAGAACAACCCCGCAAAAAAGTCTAGAGAACAAGGAAGCTGACATGCGATAAGTCGGAACGTGCCATGATACGTCACAAAAGGAGCTGAAGGTTGAGTTCATGATCAAGTTTGATTAGAGAGATACCCAGAAGAAAAAACGAGACTATTGATTCACGGTGCAGCTGATGGATCGCTTGGTAGCTCCAAGGTCACTTCCACACTGCATTTGGCTCTGAATCATCTTTTTTAGATAAAGGGAGTTTTATTACTTAAGATGTTTAAGCATTACACCCAGCCTCTGCATAACTAAGATGCACACAGCCGTATCAAGTCTGAAATACTGGAAAAAAAAGGCGAATTACATATCATAATGAGAAATCGTAAAAACACCTATGGTGGTGGAGGGCCGATCCGCAAATTATGCTGCCATCCATGTCGGGATAAAAAGTCTCTCGCCGTATCCTCCAGTCTTGTATAGACCTCCATAAACAGGTCTCGATGCCCCACATGTTGCAACTGAGACCACGAACGGAGTGTAGCAGTAGTCCGGTAGATAACCTGCATAAGAGAACAATTTTTATCGTTAAAAACCTTGTCATTTCTACATAGCCAAAGCGACCATATTACGGCCAGCGCTGCCACCCTAATAAGTTGTTTGAACCTATTATCCACTCCATTCAGCCAATTGCCAAAAATATTAACAATGCTTTTAGGTGGATAAATAGTAGAACCTATTTGGATTATAGACCATATAGAACTAGCCAATTTGCACTCGAAGAATAAGTGTTTTATCGTCTCGTCTTTGTGACAGAAGACACACTGTCTACTTCCATGCCAATTGCGTTTCGCAAGGTTGTCTTTTGTAAGAATAACTCCTCGACGAAGATACCACACAAAAACTTTGTTTTTAAGTGGGATTTTCATCTTCCAGATTTTCTTATTATTGTCGACCGGCACATCTGGTTGGATGAGTGCTGTATACATGGAGTCCACAGAGAATTTACCGCAAGTGCGCAAATTCCATCGAAACTCGTCGGTCCCTTGTGTCAAATTGACAGTGGTTAGTCGCTGTAGCAACTCGTGCCAAGCTACCAGCCTAGGACCAACTAGATCTCTACGAAACGTCACGATCGGTTGGTTATTAACCAACACTTGAGCGAGCGTGTCGCTCTTGTGACGTCCTTGGACTATTCCATATAACGCTGGATATTGTTCTCGGAGTGGGGTAGTACCCAACCATGTATCCTCCCAAAACCTTATCTCAGACCCATCCTTAATGGAGAAGAACCATATGGGAAGAAGAATTTCTTCGTCGCCATTAGGCCGGCCCAAAAGTGCGAGTCACCTGATTTCCAAGAAACCTGTGACAACGCACTTGAGCCTACGTACTTTCTCCTAAGAAGAGTTTGCCACACCCCATCTTCGGTCAAAAGCTTAAACAACCATTTACCAAGGAGGGCTCTATTCTTGACCTGAAGATCATGAATCCCAAGACCACCATGGTCCTTAGGGCGGCACACCACATCCCATTTTGCCAGCCGATATTTCTTTTTTTCACTATCCCCTTGCCAAAAGAATCTGGATCGAAAGTAATCCAATCGATGCAAGACTCCCTTTGGTAGTGGAAGAAGATATCATATACAGCACCATATTAGTGAGTACTGAATTTATGAGCACCAATCTCCCCCTAAGGATAATAATTTTCCTTTCCAGCTACTTAGCTCTTTTGTAGTCTTTCCTCAACATGTTTCCATTGAGCTATCGTTAGTCTCCTAAAGTGAATTGGGATACCGAGATAGTTAATCGGAAACTGGCCAAGCCCACAGCCGAATAATTCGGCATATTGGGCAGCCTCCTCTTGGGCGTCGCCAAAACAAAACACTTCACTTTTATGGAAATTAATTTTTAGACCGGAAGTTGCTCGAACGCTGATAATATTAATTTCAGGTTTCTTGCTTTCTCCATGTCATGTTCCATAAAAAGAATTGTATCGTCGGCGTATTGTAGAATGGATAATCCGCCATCCACTAGATGCGGTACCACGCCAGCAATTTGCCCATCAGATTTTGCCCGCTCAATGATTATGGCTAACATATCAGCAACTATATTAAACAATATAGGTGATAATGGATCGCCTTGCCGTAATCCCTTTTTCGTCTGAAAGTTTCTACCAACATCGTCATTGACTTTGATGGCGACACTTCCTCCGGAAATGAAATTATGAATCATTGCGCGCCACTCAGCTGAAAAACCTTTCATTCTGAGTGTTTGTTGCAAGAAAGACCACTTGACTTTATCATATGCCTTTTCAAAGTCAATTTTTAGGATGACTCCATTAAGCTTTTTTCCGATGCATCTCATGAACTGTTTCATGTAAAATCACAACTCCATCAAGAATATTGCGACCTTGCATAAACGCCGTCTGAGTAGGTCTCACAACATGATCAGCCACCGAGTTAGCCTAATAGTAGCGGTTTTAGTGAAAATCTTGAAGCTAACGTTAAGAAGACAGATAGGCATGTATTGCTGAATCCTTTCTGCTCCATTAACCTTTGGCAACAAAATTATCTCACCGAAATTTAGGCGAAATAGCTCAAGATGTCCAGCATGTAAATCCTGAAACATCTCGAGCAAGTCCGATTGGATTATGTCCCAGAAAGTTTGTAAAACTCTGCGGGAAAACCATCCGGACCCGGTGCTTTGTTGTGTTCCATTTGGAATACCGCCTTCTTCACCTCCTCCATAGAGAAAGGAGCGGTCAGATGGGCGTTTTCCTGATCGGAAACCTGCGGGATATCATCTGTTTGGGTTTCGTCCAGCGAGAAATTATCTGCATCCGGCTCTCCAAAAAGATTTTTATAGTACTTCGTGATGTAGGATTTCAATTGCTCATGGCCTTCAATCGTACCCTCTTCCTGGGTAGAGAATGAATGAGTTTCTTTCTATGTCTTCCATTAGCAAGACTATGAAAGTATCTCGTATTCGCGTCTCCTTCCAGATAAATTGGGCTTTGATCGTTGGTACCATTTGATCTCCTCTTCACGAAGAAGACCCGCCATCTCAGCATTAGAACGATTTTTTAATTCGATCTCTTGCGAAGATAGGGGCCTAACTTCCGCAGCGCCTCCAGTTCATCAATAATAGATGACAACCGGAGCTTCTCATTTTTTAATTGCCCAACCATATGTCTTGCCCAACCTTTCAGGTGTTTGCGCAATGCGCTTATTTTATTATTCCACCTTTGGATTGGAGTTAGACCAGGCACCGGCCTTTCCCACACCCTTTTACCATATCGAAAAACCCATCCCTATGCAACCAACCCAATTCAAATTTGAATTGGCGTTTGCACAATGGGTTAGGTGTTCCCGTGGTTAGGAGTATGGGAGCATGATCTGACAATGCCTCTATACGTTCGAGACCCGTACTGAGACCAGTGGGTATTTAATTTCCCAATCCGAGTCCATCAATACACGGTCCAGCTTCTCGTATGTTGGCTCTGGGAGGCTATTAGCCCAAGTAAATTGCCTCCCAACCATAGAGACTTCTCTTAGACTAAGGCTGTCAATAACAGCATTGAATAAGAGAGGCCATCTGTTGTCAAATCTGCCTCTACTCTTCTCATGTGGAAACCTAAGCAAGTTAAAATCACCCCCTATAATTATAGGATATGGGTTATCTTTTGCTAGGTTCACCAACTCTCTGAGAAAAGCAGGTTTATACTCATCTTGGGCAGCACCATATACAGCGACAAGAGTCCATGTGAAGTTGTCAGCCTTGTTACGGATATGGACCTTAATATGAAAGTCACCTTCCGAACTAGCCAATACATCCATGGTCTCTGTTCTGACGCCTACTAAAATGCCCCCAGACCGACCACGTGGCGGACGAGACCTCCAAGTGAACTCTACTCCACCAGACAAGCGGTTTAGTAGGCTCGCTGAGTAGTCCCGTTTACCGTTTCGGAAATTCCCACAAAATCCAAACGATGATCCCGAATAGAATCAGCAATACGAGCATGCTTAGCCAAGTCACGAAGACCTCTGCTGTTCTCAATTGGAGGTGTGGAGAACTTCGCCTTTTTCCGTGGCGTTTTGTTTTTCTTTTCTTTAGAGCCTGCTTTGGACTTGCGGTCAGATGCTTTGAGGTCATATAATGAGCTCAGCACCGCCTCGTCTAAGCCACCCTCCGATACATCGCCCACTAGATGTGAGAGGAGCTGGACATCAATTGTGTCATGTTGCTCCTCCTCATCCATGTGAGTAGTATCCGACTTGCACGAGACTTTTGGTGTGACTGTTAACCGGTCATATTCCAATCGTCTTAGTGCATTAGTCGATATAGCAATTTTTTCAGCATTATTACCCAAAGAAAAACCTACCCTATTCAATTTATCAGAGATGCTTGAATTTGAAAAAGGAAGGAACGACTTTGGGGATTTGGACATACCATTGGTATCTAGGTTCTGCACCGCCTTGCGCCTCATTGCCCTCGCCATGGAGTCCTCGTCCGTGGTGGATGACCCGTCCACAGCCAGGACATGCCTGCCGCTCCTCCTCAGCGGTGTCGGCACAGGGAGAGCGTAGGTGTAGTAGAGCCCTCCACCCGTGTCGAGAAGCATTCCGGCGCCTCCGGTTCAGCGAGAGGACAGCAGCTGCGTCGACTACGGCCGGCTGCATAGGCGTGGCGGGACTCCCGCCCGACCCTGCACCAAGGCCATCATCCAGCCCACCAGCAGCAGCCAGCGGACTGCATGCCACGGGTGTCAGAATATCACCTGCCGCGCGTGACTCATCCGCAATGCCGAGCTGGCTGGGAGCTTGGCCCAGCAACCTGTCCAGAGCATCCACGCCCGCCGTGGGTGACCGGTCGCCAGCTGCTGCACACGGCCCAACGGTGGCAGGCGCGACTTGGGCCGACAGTGACGGCCCAGCTGGAGTAGCTAGCGGGCTGACCAGGCCATCCTCCCTCTCCAGCGCACCGGGCGACAGCGACCAGCCCAGAGCCGGAGAACGAGACCCAGTCGGACCACCCCTGTTCCCAGGATCGCTCACCTTTTCTTGTAGCTTTTCTTCTGTTTTCTTCCCGGACAGTTGCGCCACAATTTCCTTTCCTCTCGGGGTTTGCGGATTATTGTTGAAAGGAGTCACCGCCATGATAGGTGCCGCCACCACCTCCTCGAGTACCCCCAGCGAGGCACCCCCTGGCCCTGAAGCATTAGTTTGAGGCATGGGAGTGTCTCCATCAGTGGTATTAGACGGCTGGTTCATCGGTGGCTCGTCCGTGGCCTTCTCCTCGAGACCTTTTGCATCATCGTCCTTCTCATCCTGCCTCCAAATGAAAGGCACAAAGTCCGGATCGGCAACATAATCCGCCGCCTCCTTGGTAAACCGAAAGGAATATCCCTTAAGTAGCAGGAAGGCATCGGACTTAACCTCTCGTGTCTCGAACAAATTGGGCTTGCGAATGGCCACCAGAATCCTAGCCACATTGTGACGTCGGAGAGCCAATAAGTCCACATCCAAGGTCTTTCCAATGAGAGTACCCACTTCCCAAAGACCCAGAAAATGGCGCAGAGTTCGGCACACCAGCCACATGCACCCAAGTTGGAGTCAATTCCGCCATAGGCTCAACATCTTCCGGCTTCCAGATGTCCAGGGAAATCACTGTCTGCTGTTTTGGCACCCCCAGTTCTGAACCATTCATCCTCTCCAAGTCCGCCATAGACGGAAAGTTGACCAAGAACGAATCCTCCTTGAACTTATTATATGGGATGGCCTCCCAGCGCCAGGCGGTCTGCAGCGGACAATAGCGAGCAAGCATGGACTGAATCACCTCCGCCGACACTGGCTCCCCGGTCACCGTCACCACAGCCACAGGGGTAGAACTAGCAGCCAGCTGTGGACGAAAGACACCGTCCGGCAAGTGACTGAACATCGTGTCCTCACATCCGATGCCTGCCATCCCAGCATATGGCTTCGGCACCATGAGAATTGGGCACCGAAGCGTTGGGTGCACCACCCTTTCACAAAAGTAGCAGTACCTGTCGATCAAGCACTCCTTCGTGCTGTGGGAGTCAATCTGACAAGTGGCGCAACGCTTCCGTTTTACCGCATTAGCCACCACCGTGGTCGCATTAGCATCCACCGGGGTAGCCATGACCGGCGTAGCAGCACCAGCCCCGGCAATGGCCTGACTAGACTCCACAGCAGCCGTGGTCGGAGGTTTCTTCTTCTTCTTGCCTTTCTTCTTAGGAGCCCCCGTGCCAGAAGCCACCGTGCCTACGACAAACGGCACCGTCGTGGATGTCGTCGGGTTGATCAACACCGGGGGCACAACCGGAGCAGTCGTGTTCATCACAGGAGCCGTCACGGCGCGCACCACCGGCGCAGCCGCCGGCACCGCTGCAGCACGCGCAGGCGCACCCGACCTCCCTGCTGCACGCATCGGCGCAGCCGTGTTTGCACCCGCCACACCCGTACCCGGGCCAGCCATCCGACCGAAAATCATTGGTGGTCTCGTCTGCGGCAACGGGGCGGCTGCCTGCGGCACTTGCGGACCTCGTCCCGGCTGTCCTCCCGACCCACCTTGCCCCGCCATGGCCGCCGGCGGCGACGCGGCAACTTCCGCGAACGAGCGCGAGAGCGGGCGTGGGAACCAGGCGGGCGCGGCAGAGTCCGACCGGTGAGAGGAGTAGCCGGCGAGGATGTCGAAGACGGCGGCGCGATGGGGCAGGCGGAGTCGTTGACGGCGGCGACGGGACGCGAATCAGATGAGGACGATGCGGTTGAGCTGAAGGGTTTCCACAACCCAGCAAAGCAACGGCTGAGATACTCCCAAGGCGATCGACGGCCAGGATCGTCTTGCGGGTGGGGCCCGGATGTCAGCGGTTTTTGAATTTCATTAACCGCGTCGATGGCGTGATCCGCATCCGCTGGATCGGGCGGCGCCGCCGTCCTCCTGCCTTCGTCCTCGCCTCCGGCCTCCAACAGAGGCGGCATGAACATCCCCAGTATGGGCAGAGGCGTGATCCTTGGCCGAGGTATGGGGCCTCGCCATCCCATCCGCACAGGCCTCGCTACGGCCGCGCCCATGGACACCCTCGGCGGCGAGGTACGGCCGACGCCAGCGCCATTAGGTTCCCTGGTCCTCACCGAGGATGAGCTCGTCGGCATCCCCAGCGCCGGTATCGTCTCCGCCGAGGTTGGCGAGGCGGAGCGCCTCTCCCACGTCCGAGACGCCGGGGTCGGGAAGCCGATTTCGTTCCAGAATTCCTGCTGGAGCTCTTCATTGGATCGACGGCCCTTCCTTGTCACCGTAGTCCAGCCCCCCTGCTGCTCCGTGTCTTCTTCTACTTCTTCTTCAACGAGAACCTCCATGGCCGACTCAAAGGGAACCTCGGAGAGGCAGTCTTCCTCCTCGCTCGCGTCCCCCTCGAGAAGGCAGGAGAATCGGGATCCGTCCGCCGCCGGGGAATGGGTGTCCGCCGCCGGGGAACGGGTGTCCGACGCCGGCGATAGGCCGTGGGGCGGCAAAGTTAGCCGACGCCGCCGCGCCGCGACGGTCACCCTCTCAGTCATCGCCCTCTCAGTTCCGGTTCTCCACTTGAATTCCATGGCCTCCAAGATCATTCAGGCCAATTGCCAGATTAGTTTGATGGTTATACCTTGAGACATCTCTAGAGCTCGATGGTCGCCTCCGTCCGAATATTCCCGGTAAATAACTGAGAACAAAATAAGTACCAAACCAGTTCTCGTAGATTAGTCAAGGCAAATCATCTTGCACATCTGTGAAGTAAAAAGCTTAGCCAGTTTGAGGAGAGCAAGAGTCAATTCATCACGCAAAAGGTTTTAGGCAAGGCGATCCAGCCTCACCCATGAAGTTCGTTATGATGGTGGATGTGCTCAATGCTGTTTTCAAGCTTGCTGAAGAAGCTGGGCTTTTTGAGCCACTGGATCGATGGGGAGTGAAGCATAGGCTCTCTCTATTCGCTGACGATGTGGTTCTCATCATTAAACCTGTTGTCAGTGAGGCTAGAGCGGCAATGGAGCTGCTAAGGGTGTTTGGTGTCGCCTCCGGCATGAGGTGTAATTTGCAGAAGAGCTCGGTGTCACCAATACGGTGCGAAGAGGTGGATTTGCAGCCAGTGTTGGACGTTCTGGCTTGCCCGGTGAAGTTGTTTCCGATCAGCTATTTGGGGCTGCCTCTTTCGCCAAGAACCCTAACCAAGAATCAACTTCAACCGTGGGTAGACAAAGTGGCAAGGAATGTGCCAACCTGGATCGCCAAGCTGGTTCAGAGAAGTGGCAGACTCATTCTGATAGATTCCACCCTCACTGCCACAGCCATTTATCCTATGCTTGCCCTTGACCTACCTCCGTGGTTTTTTGAGCGAATCGACAAGGTTTTACGCAGCTTCTTTTGGGCAGGCAAAGATGAGGCGAGAGCTGGCCAGTGTGCTGTAGCCTGGAAAACTATCTGTACACCGAAGGAGTTCGGCGGTCTGGGTATAAAGAATCTGAAGGTTCTGAACTTGGCTTTGCGATTGCGGTGGAGGTGGCTGGAGCTAGCAGATGAGGGCAGGCCTTGGCAGGGGCTGCAATTCTAAATCCCCCGCGATGCAGAAGCCATGTTCCGGGCGGCGGTGGAGTGCGTCGCGGGCAACGGCAAGCGACTACGGTTCTGGATCGACCCCTGGCTGGAGGGTCGCACAGCGCAACAATTCACACCCACACTTTGGCAGTTCGTCAGGCCCCGCGAGAAGGGTTTAACGGTGGAAAAAGCTAGGCTTGGCGACAGGTGGGCTAGAGGTTTCCGAGGTACGCTCCCGGTCCAGGCGGTGGTGGAGTACTTGGGTCTGTGGGAAGCAGTGCACATGCAGGCTTTCTCTATGGAGGACGACAGGGTGACTTGGCGGCTGACTGCCTCTGGGCAGTGCACGGCAAGGTCGGCATATGATGCGTTCTTCTTTGGCATAACGGAGGTGCCGTGCGTTGTGGATCTCTAGTCAGCAAGCGCCCCCCTGAAGCACAAGATTCACATGTGGCTCGCCCAGAAACACCGGCTATGGACGGCTGACAGGCTAGCGCGGCGAGGGCTACAGCACCCTCCCCACTGCCCTTTGTGCTGCCAAGAACCTGAGGACGGTGACCATCTTCTGGCACGGTGTGTGTATGCGAGGGAGCTTTGGTTCATCACGCTACGGCGGGTGGGCCTGCACAGGTTCACGCCAACTGTGGACACGAATCCCTCGACGTGGTGGTGCTCTGTCTCCGCGGCTGTGCCAACCAGGGACAGGAAGAAGATCAACGCCTTGCTCATACTCACGGCGTGGGCGATCTGGCTGGAGCGGAATAGCAGGGTGTTCGACAATGTCGCTTCGCTACCGAGGGTGGTCTGTGATCGTATCAAACATGATTTTAGCTTGTGGAGGCTGGCAGGCCTAGGTGGGAGAGCACGAGAGATGGAGTGATCGTGTGCGTGCGTGTGTGGGCGAGCCATGCCGCTTGTGGCAGTGGCTCGGGTGTATCATCTGTAACCAAATTCTTCTCTATCTTAATAACAAAGACACGCGATTCTCGCGCGTGTGCTTGCACAATTCATCTCATGTTATATAATATGTGACCATGGCAATCTAAGAACCTATGTTGTGGATGCTTCAGATTGGAGTAAGCTTGCTATTGCCAATTAGACTCCCAATTACCACTTGAAATCTCGCCCTGCAACATCAGAGGGCACACACCTCAGACCTCTGGAAGTGGTGATGATTCACGGTTGAGATGTTGTCTTGGTTCAGCTTTATTTGTTAGGAGTGAACTAGAGTACTCCGGGCCAAAAATTAACGATGCTTCCCTCCGATGGATCTCTAGAGAGTGAAAGTTGGTCCTAAAATTAAAAGTTACATACTCGTACTCTACAAGATTTTAAGAGCATCTCCAACCACGGTTGCCTAATTTGGCCCCCAAACTGTTCGCGGACACGCCCGGGCGTGTCCGCGGACAGCGACCGGACGCCCCCCAAAAGAGTGCCACTCCATCCGTCCCCCTCAAAACAAACCCCCAAAACCATACAGACCCATGCAACGTAGATCAACATTCATCCTACTAGATAGATTGTTCATTGATTCATCCTACAGAAGCTTGCCGGATTGACATACATAAGCAAAAGTAATATATAAACATAAAAAGGACAAATCTCACATCGGAGACTTGCCCTTGCCGGAGCCGCCGGCGGCGTCGCCCTTGTAGCGCTTGCGGAAGGCGAAGTACGGATCCTCCTCTTCCTCGTCGATGTCGTCGACTTGGCCGGCGAGGATCCGCACGGCGCGGGCCTGCTCCTCCGCGTGGCAACTTGCATTGGCCGACACCATCTTCTTCTTCTCCGCCTCCTTCTTCGACAGCTCGATGGTCGCCTCCAGAGCTTCTTGGTCTTTGCGGCGGCAGTGACGGGCGTCGGACTCGGCGGAGGTGAAGGACTTGGCCACCACCTGGAGGGGGAGGCCTTTGTCAGCCCCAGCGACGGCAGCCGCCACGCTGATGGATCGGCCCGCCCGCATCGCCTGGCGGAACGCTTTTCCCACCGTCTCCGGCGCCCGCGGCGGCGGAACCTCCACCAGTCTCCAGCCGTCCCCATTCGGCAGTATCCTCCACCCTGGAGGAGCCTGGACCGGCGGGACACGACCCCGCCGCGACGGGGCAGACGACGGAGCCGACCTGCGGCTCGGGGGAAACCCTCCCGCGGAGGTGCGGCGGCGTAGATCTACGCGACGGAGCTGACCAGCGGCTGCATTCGCCACTGGCCGCTCACGGCGCCGCCGAGCTGGAGCCGCCCGTGTCCTCCAGCGACCGGAGGATGCCGAGGCGGAAGGCAAGCTCGTCCTCGTCGGCGACTTCCTCCACCGCATTCTTCGCCGCCGGCGCCTTGCTCTCCGCATCCTCGTAGTTCTCGCTCCCGGAGCTGTCCGCCATTGTGGAGAGGAGGAGGTGGAGATGAGAAGATGCGAAATGAATCTAGGGTTTGGAGGGGAAAGGATGCGGCATTTTAACGCCGGCGAGTCACCCAACGCGTGGACGCCGCCGGTTAGCCTTCTCTCCGGCTGGGCCCGAGCTATCAACGACAGCCAGCTGGCGCGCTCGGGCGGCCCCAAACCCGCCCCAGATATATCGCCATGGGGGCCTCCGTTGGGTGGCGGTTTTCGGCCCAAACGCTGTCCGGACGGACTGCCCAGGCGTTTCGGCGGCCTTTGGGGGCCTCGGTTGGAGATGCTCTAAGTTGGTCATGTGTGGCTCTTAAGCCCGGATCAGCTCGGCTTGTCACCATTGAAGCCCTACCACCACGGGTCACCTCCAAATTGGTGCCACCATGACCTCTTATGTGTGAGGGGAAGAAAACTATGGACCACAAATGAGAGTGCTGGACCTTATAGATGTATTTCTACAGAACTATCTTTCATTCAGTTACCCAAACGGAACCCGACGTCGTCATGGCAATGGCCAACATGCCACATGAGCATGTCAGACCTTATTTGGGGTAGCTGGGACACACTCTAAACAAGTGGAAAGCATTCGGGATATGAGGTTGCACTTTTCTAGTTTTAGGTCCAACTTGACACCCCTCTTCTAATAGTTGTAAGGTGTGTGATGCATTTTGCCCATTTCTGAACCATGCAAAATATTAGCAAATAAAATCTTTTTGGACACTACAATTTGACAGTTCTCTGATGGATACAATTTAGGCTATAAAATTTCAATGGTACAATCAACCCATTTAACTTGGCATTTATGTTCACTTTGGGCCAAGTCTAAGCACATCAAAGCAAACTTGCCACCGTGAAGTGATGACCTGAGCTACGAGCATGCAAATACGAGACGAGGTAGATAAAGCGTTTCAGTTGGCCTAACCATGTTTTTTTTGTAAAAACCTCTCAATTTTGTGCAAACCTATCCAACCACCCCCTTCATATTCTTCTAAAAAAAGATGTTGTTGTGAGGTGGGGTGGTGGCGATACAACACTAGAACACCATTGGTGCATTGCAATATGACAGTCTAGAGGCAAGCGACGATCAAACCTTCTTGTACCTCCTCCGGCTAATAGAACGAACATGGTTGCTTAAGTCTAATGGTGTTCTTGGTGATTATGTGACTAATTGATATAACAAATACAAACGTTTTCTCATAACGTGACCATCAAAAGATATCACCACGTGAATTTGAATTGATGCCATGAAAACGAGGGACGTATTTGGTTGAGGGAGGGGATGTTCACAAAAGTAAATGAATGTACATGTGCTCTTTACGACAATATTGAACTCGATGAAAGTACTTGGTTGTTGCAGCACTTGATATCAGACATAATTAATGTGATAGTGTTCCTATTTAAACGTGGGAGGTGGAACTTGCTATAATTCTCAAAGACATCATACAACTTACCCAAGTCTCAACAGAAAGTGGAGCTCAATTGTGCTAGGTTCATATCAACACACACCATATATGTGACTCACACTAGGTTTATTGCATAGTTAGAACTATTTTCGTAATACCATCGAGGCCTCATATATCGTAGGATTTGGAAGCATCAGGACTTTTGATTGAGCCAATCTGAATTTGTCCATGAAGTAGCAACACCGTGTTTTACAACCGGAGATTGACCCTTCGTTCACTAGTAATTAAGCACGTGCACATGCACGTTTCACCTGATATTTGAAACAATTAAAGAATAATGTGCAATAATATGTATCATCAAATAATAAAAGTTGCCCGTTAAGTTTACAGCAACATCGATATGATGTGAGAGGATTGTTTTCAGGTCAACATGAAAACCACCCCGACCTGTTCTTTCATAGAATGCAAGAGAATAGGACACACACTTTTTTTGATTCATATAATGCAAGAGCATTATCAGTCATGGGAGATGCCATAGTACACTTAGTAATTGTGGGTGTTACTCTCTAGCTATGCCCCTCGTCGTGAAGCTCAACAGATGCTAGCGGCAAAGCGGCGCCGCCTACAGGAAGCCAACCTAAACCTTAGCATCGTAGCTGTCATTAGGAAACACCCTGGCCAAGTGTTGAGGTTGGCAGTGCAACAGACAAGGAACAACAACCTTTTTTACTTCACCTAAAAAACGAAAACTTCTTTCACTTCGCCGTCCGCTCAATGTCTGTGCAAGACATAGAGACTAAAATCTTGTAGGCTACCCATGATGTTGGACTTGTTCCTCGAATGAAGACGGGTGACAAGTCGCTGCAACATTAACATAATCATTTTCTTAATGGAGGCTCCATTAGATTCGTCTGAGGCCTTTACATATATGTATCTTCCTAACTCCATAGAAGTAAAACACACATTAGTGCAAGTAAAACACACATTAGTGTATGAAGATGATATAAAGACGGTATAATTTGGCATCTCAACCTGTGAATTTTAACAAGCTGTAAATTGGCATCTCAACCTGTCTTCAATTAACCTCATTCTCCATGGCAGCAATCCTCTTCCCATGCTGCGAGATTAAGATGTGATTCACAGGGGTTATCAGCGAAGGAGAATAAAAACAATTAGCAAATCTTGAGCGCATTCCTTGTTTTAAATCCACGAAGGTTGTCCTTGCTTTTACTGATCGCGCATCAGTTTTTCAAATATGGATTCATATTAATATCACTTACGACATTACTGGACACTGGACAATCAGATGATACATTCGTCAAAAAAGAGAGATGTGGAGAGTTCAGACTTCAGATTAGACTGGCTTTATGTAGTCTATGGCTCTAGTTTGTATGACTTCACAAGAAAAATTAAGCAAGCAAGGCGGCCAGACCTTGCCGGTACTTGTGGCACATAGTTCCGGTCGATTGGAGTCTGATCCGGCCTCGCGTGGCGCCATCCACTGCGGTGGTGCGAAACATACCAGGGAGGGAGGCGATGGAACACGACGGGTGGTGACGGAATCGAAGGACGGTCGCCGGCAGGGATCTGCAGCCAGCGGCAATCTGAGATTGTGAGTGACGGCAGAACGCATAGAAACGGCGAATAGGAGGCACGGGGTGGATCTCATCGATGGCGGCTTAGTCCGCTAGGGGGCTGGCCATGGCCGAGGTAGTGCTGCCCGGCGATGGCGTCCAGTGCTGCTGTGCGTGCTGATGTGGGCGACATGGGCCTCGGGCGTCCTTCAGCGTCCCGGGCGTGGTGAATCTGGTGATGCGGGCGGGATAGAAATTTGGGGGATCGGGGCGGGGCGACGGACAACGTTTTACCGCTAAACATGGAGTCAATATGAGTCGTTAGATCTGAGGTTTGACGGTCAAGATTTGTTGGATCTGCCACCTCTCTTTCTTTTTATATTAGTGGTGATGTTTCATCTTGGAGCTTGCACACATGATCAAAACGGTACAGAGTAGCATCTCTTGAGAATAACTTCAAAGCTCCATTTTCTTTGCTTGTTCAGCTAAGATAGTTCCAGCAGCACCCCCAGCTCCCCATCACGGACCGTATATGCTCCACCCGCTCCACGTCCGCCCGATCCGCTTCTCCTCCGGTCTCCTCACTGGTCCGACCCAACTGTTCGTCCGTCCGTTCCTGCTCAGCGTCCTCCTCAGACTCATACGTGAAGACTGACTTTTTGGTGGGCAATTGTGCTATTATTTCAATGTCGAAGTTGTAAAAGGAGAGAAGTGACACCAAGAGGGAAGGAAAGGAAAGGAAGGGGCGATGACATCTTGTTTTATTGCACATTCACATCAAATAGTTGTAACACAACAGCTAAGTTTTGACAAAGTTTATTGAACTGATACTAGCACGGAAAATATCGCCATCTTGTCTAAGCCTAGGAGCCCCAAAGGCAAACCGGCAAAAAAACCCAGGAGACGGCAGAGCTGAACCCCGCCGCCGCCGCCGCCGCCGCCGCCCACCGGGATGCCGAAGCCCGCGGTGTCCTTGGCTTCCCTCCTCCCACACCTATGGCACCGTCCCTTCCCGCCGCCTCCCCGCCTCCTCCGCGCCCTCTCCTCCTCCTCCTCCACGCTCCTCACCACCCGCCACACCCACGCGGCCGCTTCCGCTCCTCCCCCACCACGCACCTCGGCGCCTCCGCCACCGCAGTCACCACCGCCGCGGACCCTGTAGACGCCCCAAAGGCCACCTTGTAAGCTCCCCTCGCCCCCGCCCTTGTAGTACTGACCCCGAACAGCTTCTTTTATCTGCATCTACTGTACTGCAGGTATCCGGCGTACGATAGGCTTCTGCCTTGCCCGTCGCAAGACTGCCCTCCGAGGATCGAGCACCTGGTCGCGCGGGAAGACGAGGTCGCCGGCGATTTCATCTCCAGGTCCCTCTGCCTCCCTCCTCTGTAAGCACTCCTATGCTCTATCTGTCACGCTAGCTAAGTGGAAGGTCAAGAAATGCCTAGACCGGCGCATGAGTGACTTAGTAACATTGTGGGTGTGAAGGTACGTTGCAGACCTCATCAAGTTTGGGGCGGTGTACTACGCCTTGTCGCGCCGCAGCCGCCTCCGTACGCCGATCCTGCGCATGTTAGGATCTTTAGAGAGGTGACCGAGCCTTCGCTCCTGCGCCGGAGGGCGTCCATTAAAGGGAAGACCGTGAGGGAGGCGCAGAAGACTTTCCGGGTGACGGACCCCAGCCAGCACCTTGAGGCCGGCACGTATCTGCGGGTTCATGTTCATCCCAAGAGGTTCCCCAGGTAATTTGTCTCAAGGTAACTTTATCTGCTAGGATGGTTCGCATTAGTGACCATTGTGTATTTTCCACAGTGAACTGTTGTGATGCTGACTGGACGAATTTTGTCAGGAACTATGAAATTGACTGGAAATCCAGGGTAGTGGCGATCACTGATAGCTATGTTGTCCTCAATAAGCCAGCTGCAACAGCAGTATGATTCTCTTTCCTTCCCCTTTTTTTTCCCAGTGTATGCATATCATGTAGATTTACAAGGCCATGCATATTTGAGAATTCGCAGTACTTGTTATGTTTCTGCAAGCAACTATCTGGTTTCTCCAATTTACCTTAGCATGTGTTATCTGTGGCTTCCAAATTTCCACTGACTGTAATCCATTTACTTCACTAAATGACGATTTCATAAAATTGAACTGTAACTAAATGGTGGCTTTGTAAAATTGGAAATAACTACTCCCTCTGTTCCATAATATAAGATGTTTTAGAGATTCCAATACGGACTATATTACGGAGCAAAATGAGTGAATCTACACACTAAAATACATCTATATACATCCAATTCTAAAAAAGCTAAAACATCTTATATTATGGTACGGGGGGAGTACATACCGATGATGTAAGAGATTACACAAGAGTAAAACCAGATTCTTCGTGAAACAGGTTTTTTTTAGTTTCAATTCTTGGAGCTGTTAGTATCCAATTACTGCATTAGGCCATGGGCCATGGCAAGAAGCTTAAGGTCCAAAATCCAAACTAATATCCGTTGATAATTTTTCAACGTGTAGGTAGGAGGATCAACTGATAACATTGAGGAATCCTGTGTGGTTTTTACTTCGCGTGCATTAGGATTAGAGAGCCCTTTAATGACAACTCATCAGATTGACAACTGTTCCGAAGGCTGGTTTGTCTTTTTCCAACTTTACTTATATCAACCGCATGTTGTACAATGCAAATAACTAACCCCATCCATTTCTCTAAATTTGGGAATTTGCAGTGTCGTGTTATCTAAAACCAAGGAATTCTGCTCAGTTTTCCATGGATTGATAAGGGTACATTCTGTTATTTCTCATCATAGCATGATGCTGCACCTGAACCGCAAGTGACAGTGTAAAGTTTCCCTTCTGCAACAGGAAAGACAGGTTAAGAAACTTTATCTCGCGCTTACAGCAGAACCTGTGTCACCAGGAATAATTACTCATTACATGCGTCCTCTTAATCGTGCCCCCAGACTAGTTTCAGAAGGTAATCCCTGAATTGCAGTTTCTCGCTTCTTGTATGATTGGCTGTTAAAGTTGTTGGCTTCAGTTTCAGTTTACATGTATTTAGGTTGCAATGCGCAAGCATATTAGAGTTCAGGTTAAATCTCTAACTAAACATCTGTACAGTAAGACCAATAACACATCATCATTAAATTGAACAATTTGGCATTAATTCGTTAGAGACAAATTGTTCACATATAAGACTCTGGTAATACTTATTTGCTTGTATGTAAGATCTTCTGTGCATTGTCTCACCAGTGACCACTCATTAGTTCGTGTCAATGCTTGGATGTTGAAGAATTAAGCAGTCCTTGGGCTGACTGAAACAAGCATGCTGCATAAACGTCTACCCTGACTGGTAGCATCCAAAGTTATAAACTAATCAGTGATCAGTTTATTGTCTTACCATTGGATAGTGTACCAGCCATGCATAGATACTCTGCTGTCCTTATATTAGGATGATAATGTTTTGTGATTCTTTGCCAGATCATATTGGAGGATGGTATCTTTGTCAAATGGAGATATTAGAATGTAAGAAGGTTCCATGGCCAAAATCTTTGATAACAAAAGTCCACAAAGTGGACAATTGTGGGTGGCCCAAACAAGAAGCTGCCTATGAATGTAAGATCAATCTTATGACTGGGAAAACTCATCAGGTACCGCATCTTTCTTTTTTGAACTAATTGCTTCTTATTTTAAGGTTCATCATTTATTCAGTAGACTAAGAGAATCAAAACTAACAGGCTCTCTTGGTTAGGAATAGGATACTCCGATATAATCGTAAAGCACTCCTTGCCTATTTCTGCTTTTCATATTTAATGTAATCAGAATATTTACATGGATCATGAGGGATAGTGGTTTCATGGAGCAATAATGCTTCATGTGATCATGGCAGCATAAAGCTCTGATACTTCTCATATTCAAAACTGATATAAGAAGCTATAAGAAGCTCCCTGTTTTTCCTTCTTGATGCTTGGATACAGAATAGAGTACTGATGTGATTACGCAATTTCTCTTAAGCTAAATCTGCAGTTATCTTCTTGTTACATTGGAGAGCAGCATTGCTTGTGTTTTTTAAATTGAACAAATCGTCAATGTGCAGCTATTTCATTAATTGGTACACCCTTCGCTACAATGTTGCTTATAACCATGCCACTGTGTAATTTGTTATATTCGATGATACAGATAAGAGCACAGCTGGCTGCTATGGGCGCTCCAATTGTAGGGGATACTGCATACATGACTGGCGCAATCGCAGCGAAGGCTAACCCAAGCATAAACCCATATGGTAGGGCGAGCTTGACTTACAGCAGTGACGAGGAAAAAACTGCTGCCGTTGAAGCCTGGGTTGCTTGCCATGGCAAGGAACCGAAATCTGTTATTGGTCTGCAAGCATCTGAGATCTCGTGGGACTGTGAAGGCGAGCGCCACTATCACAAGGCGGGGTCCCTTGGTGGCGGCAAGATGCTGTGGAGTCCGACCTGGTTTGAGCAGCGGCCGCTATATGTGAGGATTATGTCACTGAAACACCGCTCCCTGAATCCGAATGGACTCGATACGGTACGATATGCGCATCCTCCGGTGGAGAAAAGGATCCGTGGGGGCTCACTCGGCTGACAAAGAGAAATATGCCCAACATACTGACACAGGTTTCGAGCTGGAAGGCTCGCCAGTCGCCACCACCAGCAAGAACCATAAATACATTGAAGATGTTGAGACAGAGCACATCTCAGGTGTGCCTGACTGATCCTGGAAACTGTAATGGTTGTAGTCGGACAGTGTTACACTGGGAACCCATAAACTCTTTTTTTGCTGATTTATTTAGGGTGGTTTCGGTCAGGTGCTGTAGATTTCTGAAACTCCCTTGTGCTGGCTTGCACTTTTGTACTCTGCCTCGAAGTTGAGAGGAAATTCATTCGGTGCTGTGCAGAACTTTCCAGCGGAAGCGCGGGTGTGGGCAATGGCAGATGTGCGCTGCCTTTCCTGTTTTTTTAGCAGAGCTTTTCCTGATTCAGTGAGGCCTTAAAAAGGAGGGAGGTCTTTTTGTTCCCTTTTTGGTTAGCTGTCGTTTCGATCCCAAACTCTTCCCCGTCGACCTACTCTACTCTAGCCGTCAAGCGGGGCAATTACTGCAACAGAAATGATCCACGTGCGTAGTCTGCAGCAGCATCAGAACCGGTTGCAGAGAGCCCGCAGCTATCTCAGAATATTGGGATTCCCGTGTATTGCCACGGACGGAAAAATATCTATTCAAAATTAAAATTACAAGTGTAAAAAAAATCCAACAACAATTGTGGATGATCACAAGATGTGTGTTCACATTTCCTGAAATTTTCAGAACGAAGTTCGATGGAAACTTGTCTTTTTGTGATTCATGTTGAATTTGTCTTTTTTGTTTCTATGCGTGTATTTCGAATTTGGTTTTGCAAATTCTATAAATCGTAAACACACAACTTGTGAACACCCATAAATTTATGTTGGAATTTTTGAAACTTAAAATAAGGACAACAATAAGATGCAGAGTAGATGGGCCATCGTGTGCAGAGGTGGTGAACCGTTTGCACGGCAACGCTGTATCAACACATACACAACATCACGGCTAAAATACGCAACACCACGGCTAAAAAGCGAACCAACCTATGGTTAGCTGGGTGTTGTACCCTTATCCCACCGGAGTTCAAACCCAGGTTTGACACTGGTGTATCGCTTTAAAGGCGAATTTTCTTCAGTGGGAGGCGACGTTCCCGTCGATACCGATGCGTCTATGGTGACTTCGTCAATCTCAAGACCTGACCCACCAACTTAGTCCTTCGGAGGTGCTAATAGGGTAGGGTGTGCGTGCGTGCGTTCATAGGTGTGAGTGTATGTGTGTTTGTGCGAAGCGGCTCTATCACGGGTGATCGTGGGCACGATGTATCCAAAGTCCAAACCCACGTGGGCCCACCTGCACATGGCCAATCATATCTTCTCTCCTTCCTCTCTCCTTCGTCCGATCCCCATCGGTGATCGGTGATAGAGCAGCCGCCCGCTATGGCCTCTCATCCCCTCCCTCCTTTCTCCATCTCACCCCCACCATCCGGCGAAACGGAGTCGGCGACGCAGCCAGAGACCGCTAGGGAGCGCGGCGGAGAAGGCGACAACGAGCTGGAGCGAGCGCCGACGAGCACTGGACTTAACAAAGGGGGTCCGGGGTTCGTCATCGCGAAGAAGAACGAGGTGGCGGTGAGGTTTAGAGGGAAGGCCGGGGGCGGCGGAGGAGATTCGAGAAGGGTGAGGCAGCGGAGGCAGGCGGCCCGGCCGGCGCTGGTTGCGGGAGGATGGAGGTGGTGCATCCCCCCTCCGGCGTGCGCCCTCACTTTCTTTTCCCCTGTCGCTCGTTCCGACAGCTAATGTAGCTGGAGTGCGGTCGGAAATTCGCCTGTGGGCACTGTCAGCCGTTAGGTAGCATTGCCTGTGTTTGTGAGTGTCTGCGTTTGTAATAGTATGTTTAAAAAAAACACTGGCTAAAAAAGAAAAGAATCACACACAACACCAGACGCGCACCTCCCCCCGCAGACACTGACATCCCGGTCCACCACTCGCGGACTACGCGTCACTGCCCGATTGGCCCCACGCAGGGCGTCCAGCGACGAGCCCCAAAAGGCCCGAAATACCACGGCCCCAAACCAAGACACAAACAAACGCACCAGAGAGAGGAAAAAACTTATCTGCCCCCTAATCTCCCTTACCCTCCCTCCCGTGATAGATAACCACCCCCTCTCCCCGCGCCGCCGCCGCCGCCGCGGCGCCATCGCGACCTCCACCCCTCTCCGGCGATTCCCGCCGCCCCGCACCCCTCCCCCCGCCTCCGATCCGCTTTTTTCACGCAAAAACCGCAGAAACACCGCAAAAAATCCGCAGGAATCCGCCGCCCTCGTTTTTTGAATAAATCGCACGGGTATTTCCGCTGCCCCGCCCAACCGCCGCGTCCCCCGCGCGGCCGCCGGCGCCGGCGATCGCATCAGATAATAAGCGCCCCGCCGGGCCAACCCCGCCTCCCCGCGGCCCAAACCTTCGCTCCTGTCGGGAAGACCCGGCGCGCGGCCTCCTCCTCGCCCGACGCGGCACGAGGTGCGTCCCCCTCGCGGGGTTTTGAGTGAATTTGTGTAGTTTCGGTCGTAGGGCGCGGGCACGCGTCGGGCGCACCGGTTCGGGCGCCCCGCGCCCGATCCGCGCCGTGGCCGGCTCGATCTGGTCGCCGCCGGCGCCGATCTGTGGGGCGGCGCTTGAATCGGTCGGGATTTAGGGTTTCGAATCCAATTCGAAGTTCCCTCGCCTGAGGCTGCTCAGCGCCGTGCTGCTCTGCACACTTTATTTCGATTAGAGCTGGCGCAGCTTTCCTTCCCCTCGAGAGTTTTCATTCATTTGCTGCTTACAAAACGACCAAGCCCTAGCTTTTATAACTTGAGAAAACATATTCGAGTTCGAATGCCTGTTTAGGGCATTAGAACTTGGCCAGCAGCTACTCAAGTAAGGTTCTAAATTTGCTTCATTTGATAAACTGCAGGGAGTGATAAGGCTGCTGAGGCTCTCAGAGCTCCTTCATGTGGCGGTGCCATAAACTGTGATGGCATTCTTCAGCAATTCCGGGAGCAGGGCTGATTCGGGAGGGTATAACTTGAACGAGAAGGCTGACGACGAAGCCGCCTACGAGTCGGTTGGGGATAGGGACGTCGACTCCAACTCTGGCCAGTTGAACTTGAATGAGAAGGCCGATGATGCATACCACAGTGAGGAGGAGCAATACAAAGCTGGCCAGTCGGGTCTTAACTCTTCTGTGATTGAATCAGGCCAGAATGCCCAGGGAGTAGGTGGACCGTCTGGCCCATGGGGTACAGACTTTTTGAAGGACTGCAGATCCACACAAACTGGAAATGAAGAACCTTCGAATAGTGACAGAGGAATGGAAGACGTGTCTGTGGCTAGTTCACATGATGACATGGATGTAGCGGAGAAGATGATGAGCTAAACAGAGGGCATGGGGATGTGCCAGCTGAGGAAATGCTTTCTGATGACTATTATGAGCAGGACGAAGAGGAGCAGACTGATTCATTGAGTCGTCGCGGGATCAGCCACCCAAGCTGTTCCAATTCTACCGTTGCAGCAAAATCTGTTCCCTCAAGACAAAAGAAGTCGACAAAGAGCAGTGCTTATGACGATGATGACGATGCCTTTAATAATGAGAATGACGATGGTGATGATGACGATGACGCAGATGGTATATTTATACCTTCAGGCAAAAATTAATCTGTTACATTTGAGAACTTCTCCATTCACAGAAGATGGTCCAGCTCATGATTGACCCAAATTCTGTTTCTTCCTTATTTGCAGAAGATGATCCAGATGATGTAGATTTTGAGCCAGAGAGTGATAACGACAAGGCTGCTGTTAAGGTCATTTGCCGACTTGAATTCTCATTATCACGTGATGTGTAACTTTGGCAATTTACTGTATTGTCTACACATTAAGTGACACTTTAATGTTATTGTTTAGGCTAGCTGGTGCAGTGAAAGTTTGTTGCCGATGTGTTTTAGATTTACATGACGCTGCTGCTAACTTGTAAGCTGTATGGTTTGTACTTAATTTTCGTGAAGATGAACTGGCCAGCAACTGTTTATTTAGCATGGTGAAAAGTGTGCCCTAGATGATCCAGCTTGCACAAAATCAAACGATTCCTCAAAAGAAGAAATACATCAAATATACATTACTTTGACAAGAAATACGTAAATTACATTAAGTTATGACTTGAAGCTTCAAGTAAGTAATCTATGAAAAAAGTTGAGACATAATGACAATCTGCAGACAGTGAATGAACAGAAGATTGGAAGAAGAGTATGCTTTTGTCTTTCATCTTTTTAAAGAACAGTGGCCTATGTCAACTGCATTAATGTATTCATGAACTTATAACCAAAACCTTGAGTTATTGAATTTAGTTTATTTCTCTAGTTGAATATCATGGTTGCATTTTTACGCACTTCACATTTTCTTGGGTAACATTATGGCTAATCATACATAATTGCAGCAATGTTTTGGGATGTATATTCTCTGTGTACTGTGGACATATGGGACACATGCATATTCTTGCTCCTGTTTTAACCAAGATGCTTTTCTTAATCAGCTTAGTCTCTAGGTTTTTTTTAGAAATTTTAGAACTCATTCAACAGCTGTGTCGATTATCTTCTTCTACAATGCTGCTTTTTCCTCTTGGTTTCTAGTCATGATAGTTTTCACACTGTTCTTGTATGAAGTATTTCAGTTTAGCTATGAGCCTTTTGCTTGCTTGCATCTGTTAATTATTTTTGCTAACTACCATGTGAAACTCGAACTTCAGGATAAGCTTGTGGACAGTGAGAACTCAGGTGAAGAAGAAGAGGAAGAAGAAGATGAGCTTGAGCTCTCAGATGACGATGAAGATGATTTTATTGAAAGTAGGAGGCAACCAAAACGACTTAAGGTCGGAGGAACGAAAGCTTCCCAGCGAAGAAGGCTTCCCATGCAGGCTCCACGCAAGCAAGGGGTATCTTTCACAGACGAAGAAGATTCTTCAGGAAAAGACTCAGACGTTCCCAATAATGCTGATTTCAGTCACCGATCAAAAAAACCTGTAAGGTTGCATCTCAAAACTGTGGGCCATAATGATGTTTTCTCAAATGTCAATTCCCACAATGAATCTCGAACTTCTGGGAGGAGGAGGACGGTGAGAAATATCTCATATGCTGAAAGTGAAGGAAGTGATGATAGCGAGGAGAAGTCAACTAAACAACAAAAGGTTAGAGTTCAATACAAATCATGTATTAAATTGTTTATGTTATCGAGATGTCTGATTTCAATTATATGAATTTCTATAATGTTTGCTATGTGCCAGAGTATAGTATAGCGAAACACTAAAAAATCCCTGCGCTTAGAGGCAACATCCTTTGTGTTTTAGTGCTCGTTTAAGGGTTACCCCAGTATCACTTGGCCTGTAACTGCTTATAAATCTATTTCATGTGTACTGTGTGCGCCCTTTATCATTGTTGATAACAGACCTCTTACAAAATTTTAATATATAACTAGCTCTTAAAGGAGGATCAAGATGAGGAAGGCCAAGAAACAATTGAAAGGGTTATCTGGTATCAGCCAAAAGGTGTTGCCGAGGATGCACTGAGGAATGATCGATCCACTCAACCTACTGTGATGAGCATGCCATCAGACTTTGATCAACAATGGGATGATGTAGAGTTCTATATAAAATGGAAAGGGCAGTCTTACTTGCATTGTCAGTGGAGGACACTATCCGAGCTTCGCAGCGTAAGAGATTACCTTCTGTTTAGAAATGCTGTTCGTAATCTTTGTGGTTTGTGCTTTATCTCTTTAGCCTGTTTCTTTAGATCTGTGTTCACATTACCTTGTAAATAACAGGTTAGTGGATTTAAAAAGGTTCTGAATTACATGAAAAGAGTGTCTGAGGAACAGAGGTACAAGAGGTCACTATCACGTGAAGAGGTAACGAAAAGCTGTTGGCCTTTATATTTTCTGTGCTGTAACCCTTTGACCTGATGCAAAGCATGTTAATTGTCTGTTGCATTGTGTATCCAGAGAATAAATAGTAACTATAAGTTAGTCTTAAGGGTGCAAAAGAAATGTGTGGGCAATGCTTAGGAAAATAATGTTTTGTACTCCCTCCGTTCACTTTTATAAGGCACACTTTCCATTTTAGCCACATACATACCAAAATGAGTGAATCTATATATAAAATAAGTCTAGATTCACTCATATTGGTATGTATGTGGCCAAATGGAATGGATGGAAAGTGCATTCATTCATATTGGTATGTATGTGGCCAAATGGAATGGATGGAAAGTGTCTTATAAAAGTGAACGGAGAGTATTATTATTTATTCATCTTGATATGTGAACTACTAAGAGCATCTCCAGCGGTGCTCCCAATAGGGTGTCCGGCAACAGCGCCGGATGGCCGCTACTGGGAGCGTCCGGACACATACCCCGCGTATTTGGGCCCGCTGCCCCAGTGGCGCTTCCAATACGGACCGGCCAAGTGCCCAGTTATCTTTATTTTAAGTTCAAAAAATCAGTCATTGGATCTTCTATGTAATTTATTTATTGTAGCCATGAAAAAACTAGGCTACGGCGCATATGGGCGGGCGTAACAAAATTCTTCCAATGGATGGCTTCCCACGTGCCCCACACATCATACTCGATGACATGTGGGCCGTTCCGACGTTGCACCGTTTGCGCACTGTCGGGCACTCCCAATAGGGTCCCGAACCATCGGGTTGGCGTGGGTGTGCCTGACAGTTTATTGGGAGGCGCTGACAGTTTATTGGGAGGCGCCGGACAACGGCGCGTGTCCGGCGCCCCAATAGGCCTATTGGGAGGGCTATTGGGAGTGCCGTGGAGATGCTCTAATATGTAATAATTATGTGGTAACTTATCACTGTATTTCTATAAATACTAAGTCTATATTCTGCGCTGTTCATAAAAGACTGAAGTGTTTTAAATTGCCAGTCTTAACAAACTGTTGACTCTTTGATATATTTTTTCATCAGATCCGTGTATTCTTTTAATTTCTTCATCTATTAGGTTGAGGTGCATGATGTGGGCAAGGAAATGGAGTTGGATCTTATCAAGCAATATAGCCAGGTTTTCCATTAAGTCCAACTTTAGGCTATTATATATGCTTTCTTTTACTGTTGTATTTTGTACCATGTCTTAAATATCAATCTCCAGGTTGAACGGGTGTTTGCTGATAGGGCAACCAAAATGGACGGTGATGATTTGGTGCCAGAATATTTAGTCAAATGGCAAGGACTTCCTTATGCAGAATCGACCTGGTAATTTTCTTGTCTTGATTCTGGGCTATCCGTTTCCAACTTTTCATGGTCATGATAATGCTTTGCATGTGAACGTTCATTTGCTCTACCCCATCGACTGGAATGAGTATGGAAATGTTAAAACTGATAAGATATCCATGTATTAATTGTTTAGTTTAAGCTGTATCCGTTGCATGAGGATGCTGTTGTTTGTTGGTAATATTCATTCATGTTTCCCACATTGTTTGTTGTGTTGCAGGGAAAAAGATACAGATATTGAATTTGCTCAAGAAGCAATAGATGAATACAGGGTAGGCACTCTATGTATCTGATTTACACGTACTGCGTAAATGCATAAGACTGTATCGTAATTGGGTTTATGCCAAACAACAGGCCCGTGAAGTTGCCACTGCTATACTGGGGAAAGCAGTTGATTTCCAAAGGAAGAAAAGCAAAGGTAGCCTTTTAACGCTTAATCTGTGCTTGCTTGTTGACTGAACTTGTCATGATTTTCTTGGCTTTGACGACTAATGTATTAAATGTTGAATGTAATTTCTTCCGTTGTTGGCCTAGAAAGCATAAATACATTTAGAGATATATGCTTTATGTGAATGTCATATCCTCTTTGGGAACCTAGAAAACATAAATACCTTGTCTGCGCTAAGTTACCAAATATTTGATAGGTACTATGATGTTATTTATTTAGATAAGCATTTCTCTTGTGAATTTGGAGCACCGTCACAAACTTCATTGTTGAATTACTAAGGCGAATCCATGATCTTATCTTAAGTTCTCCTTTTTCTTGAATTGCGGGATCACTATTCTTGAGTTTCATCTAATACCAAGTTTATGTTACTCAGCTAGTTTGCGGAGGCTTGATAACCAACCTGAATGGCTAAAAGGAGGTAAACTTCGCGATTATCAGCTCGAAGGCCTAAACTTTCTCGTTAATGGGTATGTAAAATCTATAGAGATATGTATAGCAGAAGCACCTTGCTTTACAGTTTATGCTCATTACTTGATTTATAAAACAGGTGGAGGAATGACACGAATGTTATTCTTGCTGATGAGATGGGTCTGGGAAAAACCATTCAATCAGTTTCCATGCTGGGCTTCCTTCATGTAATTTTTTTCACATTGTTCTTGTTTTGCTTGCTACCAGGATTCTTGTACTGATTAATAATACTTGGTATATTGCAGAATGCTCAAGAAATTAATGGTCCATTTCTTGTCGTCGTGCCACTTTCAACATTGTCAAATTGGGCAAAAGAGTTTCGGAAGTGGCTACCTGACATGAATGTTGTAATTTATGTCGGAAATCGTGCTAGCAGAGAGGTAAAACTCAGTAAAGTTGTTACACATTTGATTTGTGCTTCCTTTGAGGTTTATATATGTAACCTCAATATCATTATCAAATTGGGCAACCTTTTTTATGACACATGGTGAATGTAAATAATACTACATACTTACAATTCATGTAATTATGGAAGTTTTTGCTTTGTTATACGACTTAATGGTTTTCCTTTCAACCCCTACATTATGTAAGCTTGATAGGAACTTACTGACATTTGTTTGAGTAAGCTTTGTTGCATGGTCATGTAGTTTGTCAGTTGTTGCATTTTAAAGGCAGAGCGTAGCTGTTCTGCTACTCTGCTAGTTTGTCATCCGATGAGCAAAGCACTAAACACCTGCGATCGTGTACACTACTACACTTTATAGACATCGTACAATCTTAGTTCTTTACGCGCAATCCTGGGGTGGTGTTAGCGCTTCTCTTCTCTTGATGAGTAGCTGCTCTGGAGGGTTTAGTATCTGGCATGATATAGAAAGCAACTTGGCGGACCAACAGAATGCAGCGTAGGCGCTCACAGAGCATAGTGTAAATATATCATATACCAAGGATTCATGTTCATCAATCCTCAGTTCTTCATAACGACCTATTTGAAATATGTGGCTCCACGCAGTTTTGGGTAGTACTCTGTTTATATATATCTAGACTGTTGATTTTAGGGTATATGTAACTTTGTTTGCTCATGTGGCTCCTGGTTTTCATCCCATTTTCTGGACTTTGCATTCAAAGGCATACAATTCTTAATTCTACACTTCCTAAGGAGTTATGCCCACCTTGCTACTTACCTGACATTCTTCCGAATCAATTTGCGGCAGATGTGTCAGCAGCACGAGTTTTTTACAAATAAGAAGGGTGGGCAGCATGTAAAATTCCATACGTTGCTTACTACTTATGAGGTGATACTTAAGGACAAAGCTGTCCTTTCAAAAATTAAATGGAATTATCTTATGGTTGATGAAGCCCACCGTTTGAAGAATCCTGAAGCCTCACTGTATATTACTCTTTCGGTATGGACATATTCTCTTGAACTAAGCATAAGCCTTATGTATTGGGTGACTACTGCAAAATGATAAAACTGCATTTGTTCTCACCCTCAGGAATTCAGCACAAAGAATAAGGTGCTAATAACTGG
This sequence comes from Poa pratensis, assembly GCA_947311845.1. Taxonomy (NCBI): domain Eukaryota; kingdom Viridiplantae; phylum Streptophyta; class Magnoliopsida; order Poales; family Poaceae; genus Poa; species Poa pratensis. The sequence goes on from CAMZMU010000093.1 coordinate 17,483,808, forward strand.
GACCCCTTTGCAGAATAGTGTTGAAGAGCTTTGGTATGTCTTCTTTTATGTAGACTTGTGCTAGGAAAATTTATGCATATGCCACTGTTAATATGTAATTGTAATTTGATACTGCAATATGCGGGTATGTGGGTAATTCGAAAGTGGAATGGGCTGCGTGTGCTACCCATTTCCCCTTCTTTGCAGCCACTTCAAAAAGTTGTTAACATTGTCGGAAAAAATCATAGATTTTATCATACATAAAATGTACACTTGGTACAAAAATACGACCATACTTGTCCTGCAAAAAAAAAAACGGACTGCTTATTGAATCTTAATGATAATTACAGGTGCAAAAGGTCTTTATGTGTGCAAGACACATGTGGTTATATTTTTGCACCAAATTTTGCAAGTGCGCGCCATATCATGAACACCATTGATTTATTTATAGAAAATAATCTTCTTGAAGTGGACAAAACAGGGAACAAACATCTGTTGCATGCGCATAAATCAGGTTCAGAGTATGATCATAAATTTCTCCTACGTGCTTTTTGCAGGGCACTACTTCATTTCCTTGATCCAGTTAAATTCAACAGCAAGGATACTTTTGTTGAGAGATACAAAAATTTAAGTTCGTTTAATGAAACAGAGGTATTGCTTTTTGTGTGATGGTTTTGTCTTGATCTGGATTGTGTTCACAGTTATCTTATAATAGTTGATGGTCATTAACTCTCTTTGCTTTGATAAATTATAGCTTGCAAATCTTCACAAGGAATTGAGGCCCCATATTTTAAGGCGAGTTATAAAAGATGTTGAGAAGTCTTTGCCTCCAAAAATTGAGCGGATCCTTCGCATCGAAATGTCTCCCCTACAGAAGCAGTATGTACTTGCATTAACTTTCCGTAATGCATTTTATTACCTATTGATGTGAGCCTTTTTAAATATTTTGCTAGATATTACAAGTGGATTCTAGAGCGAAATTTTCAGAATCTGAATAAAGGAGTTCGCGGAAATCAGGTATAAGATTCATCATTATTAAAATTCATTTAATCTGCTTATCTTAGTACTCCCTCCGTTTCTAAATATAAGATGTTTTAGCATTTGTCCACATTCACATATATCTAGATGTATGTAGACATATTTTAGTGTGTATGTGCACTCATATTAGTGTGCATGTAGACAACATGTTGGATAGCTAAAACGTCTTATATATTGAAACGGAGGGAGTATTTTTTAATCCAGATAGTATCTGCCATTCAATTTTCTCTCATTGTGTGCTGTTAAAAAATGGGTTTATTCAGATTTGTAAGAACCGCCACTTCTCAGAACTGTTTGTATAGCTCTGTTATAGGCATAACCTCAACTAAATTAGTGTGTTTATTCTGCGGAATTACTGGCCACTAAGTGTCATAGTAGTGACAAGTTTTCATTAGCCAAGCACCTGGTGGCGTCTGGTCCAGCTGACTACCAAACCTCTGCAGTTTATGTGAATATGTCGGCCCCTTGTTATTGACTATATTTTACTGCTAAGATATACTACCTCCTACCAAAATATAAGATGTTTTAGCATTTTTTCTGATACGGATGTACCTAGACGTCGTATTAGAGTGTAGATTCACTCATTTCTATCCGTATGTAGTCCATATATGACATCTCTAAAACATCTTATATTTTGGTACGAAGTTACTAAATGATTGATCTTTGACTTGCTGTTTTGTTAGTTTTTCATGTTTAGTACGTAAAAGATATGGAAAAGGCTGAATATCATTCCTATTCTTGTTCAGCATCTTAATTTGTCTGCTGACTGGACCATGGTATATGCAGGTCTCACTTTTGAACGTCGTTGTGGAGTTGAAAAAGTGCTGCAACCATCCATTCTTGTTTGAAAGTGCTGATCATGGTTATGGCGGAGACAGCATTGGTGATCGCAATAAAGTTGAACGCATTGTTATGAGCAGTGGAAAATTAGTTTTATTGGACAAACTATTGCTGAGACTGCGGGAGACTAATCACCGAGTGCTTATATTCTCTCAGGTTTGTATTTAGATTTATTATTTACTTTCCAAACAATGTCACTGTGCGTTTTATTTACTGCTATTAGTTTTGGATACGTCTGTCCACTATCGTTACTGATACACCATTATTTATATAGCACACACCCGCAAAACTATAATATTTGCTGACAGTCAACAAACTTCTATAGTTGGTTACTTTCCTTAGTAGCTGGATTAGTTGATAGTGGACATAGCTTGACGTGTGAGTTACTGGAATCGGAACCGTGTTCTTATAGTGCACACATTGCATACGCTCTCGTATGATTTAGTATAAAATGATTTCGGAATTTTCATCCTTGCAGATGGTGAGGATGCTGGACATCCTTTCTGAGTACCTATCCCTTCGAGGATTCCAGTTTCAGAGGCTTGATGGCAGTACAAGAGCAGATCTTCGTCATCAGCCATGGAGCATTTTAATGCTCCTGGCAGTGATGATTTTTGTTTCCTTCTGTCTACACGTGCTGGTGGACTTGGTATCAATCTTGCAACAGCAGATACGGTGATAATTTTTGATTCAGATTGGAATCCTCAAAATGATCTACAGGTCCTCTCATCTCTCTATGATTACGATGTTACAATTTGTTTTTGTTATGAAGCAATATTTCCTTATCTTCCCTCGTTTTTTCGCATCCTTATGTGATGCTAGGCGATGAGTAGGGCACATAGGATTGGGCAACAAGAGACTGTTAACATCTATCGTTTCGTCACTTGCAAAAGTGTTGAAGAGGATATATTGGAGCGGGCCAAGAAAAAAATGGTGCAGACACCAAACTGCTTCATATATTATGTAAATGAAAATACATGAGACACATTTAACCTATTTATTTATTTCAGGTTCTTGATCACTTAGTGATTCAGAAGCTGAATGCTGAGGGCAGGCTCGAGAAGAAAGAAACTAAAAAGGGAGCCTCATTGTTTGACAAGGTAGAATTTTGCATAATCTTTCTAGTTTTCTTGGGTTAGTTTTGATTGCAAATTGTCTGGTATATGTTGGTGCAGTTTTATTGACTTTCATGTATAGCATGTTTTTGGCATCTTCCCCTAGTATATACTTTGCCTAGAAAAGAAATAAAATGGATATATGACCTACAAAATTCAGAGGGGGACACATTTGACCTTACTATTTGCTTTGTGTTTTATATTTCCCTTTTTTTTGCGCTTCTGATGAAATCTATACCATTTGGCAGAATGAACTTTCAGCCATACTGAGGTTTGGGGCAGAGGAGTTGTTCAAAGAAGAGAAGACTGATGAAGAGACTAAGAGAAAGCTTGAAAGCATGGACATCGATGAAATTCTTGAGAGAGCTGAGAAAGTTGAAACAAAGGCTGCTGAAGGGGAGGAAGGAAATGAACTTCTTAGTGCTTTCAAGGCATGCGACCTGCACAACTATAAACTGCTGCAAAGCACGGAAACATTATTGTACATTAAAGTTTCTAAGTATTTTGGATACGTTACTAATTGTTAATATTTTCGTTAGGTTGCCAATTTTTCGAGTGGTGAGGATGACGCCTCATTCTGGAGTAGACTGATACAACCAGATACTGGAGATATGGTTCAGGTATTGATCTGAACATCTGATTTAGTTCTTGCTTGCCGTCGACTTAATCAGTGAGTAAGGACAGATATGTTCCGCAGGAAACTTTAGCACCTCGCGCTGCACGAAATAGAAAGAGCTATGTTGAAGATCACCAACTCGACCAAAATAGCAACAGGAAACGGCGAGCGGTTGATGTACAAGAAAAGCCGAGAAGGCGTTCTGGCAGAACAGGCGATTCAATTGTTTCATTACCATTGATTGATGGAGCAGTAGCTCAAGTACGTGAATGGTCATTTGGAAACATCCCCAAGAAGGATGCCTCCCGATTTGTTCGAGCGGTAATCTGCGCTTACTACCAACATATTTGATTATTCTGCTTTTCTGACTAGTCGTATTTGCAAATATCTTGAAGTATGCATTATATCTCTTAGTTCCGCGTTTACTATGATATCTATTCTAATATGAGTTCACGAGATCCCTTGACAATTTTTATTCTCGTCTTTTCTGATTAGAGAAGTTCTACTACTAGTTTCTAGATAATTTTAGTTATTGATGTGTAACCATCAAAGTATATTTGTCTCTGATGTTTTCTGCTACGTCTTTTAACTCTTACTAAGATAATTATAGTAATGTAATAACAGATTCAAGGTGATGCTAATGCATTTATTATGCTGTAAAATGTTAACTTTGTGCTATTTAGAATTACATTGGTACTGCAAGTAATTCCAGCTCAAATTCTACAGTGGTACTAGTATTACGTTTATCTCTTTTCAGGCTTTCTGATATTCCTGTGATTGTATGTAAACATGTAGATTGCATTGAATTGTTTTGGGAGCTATATATGTGTGTGTGTATTTTCTCAAGCTTCATCTATCTAATTCTAATGGTGAACTTTAGGTTAAGAAGTTCGGAAACCCAAGCCAAATTGGCTTAATTATGGAGGATGTTGGTGGTGCAATAGCAAAGGCTCCATATGAAGCACAAATTGAGCTATATGATTTGCTCATTGATGGCTGCCAGGAAGCTGCTAAAGAGAACACAGACATCAAGGTATAATTCACTGTGATGTCCCTTGGAGGAAATGGTAACTGTTTCCTTATGCCTTATCTACCTTTATTGAGTTCAGTTCATTGCGCTTCAAATGCAGGGCACGGTGCTAGATTTTTTTGGTGTACCAGTGAAGGCCTATGAGTTGTTAGCTCGTGTCGAAGAGCTTCAGTGTTTGGCAAAGCGCATTGCACGTTACAAAGATCCAGTTAGACAATACCGGATCCAATCTCCTTACAAAAAGCCGCAGTGGTCAGCAAGCTGTGGATGGATTGAAAGTAATTGCTGTTTGACTCCCCTTCTTTAAAAATGTTTGAGAATATAGGCTCATAAATCTTTTATATCCTTAGCTGATGATGCAAGATTGCTGCTTGGCATCCATTGGTATGGTTATGGAAACTGGGAGAAGATACGGTTGGATCCAAATCTCGGTCTGACAACAAAAATTGCACCAGCAACACTTGGTGAAAGAGAAACTTTTTTACCACGCGCACCAAACTTGGATAATCGTGCTAGTGCTCTCCTGCAAAAGGTACTCTCCCTGTCCTTTTCTCTCTCTCTCTCCTCACCCCCCCCCCCCCCCCCCCCCCCCCCCCCCCCCCCCCACCCCACCCACACGCCTGTGTTGGCTGTTTTGAAATCAGGAGGTACTATCTTCCTGGAGTGAGTTGAGCTTGTCTATTTTGCTTGTTTGGATGTATTGTGTCAGATGTGATTAATTTAGTCGTAGTTAGCTAGCATCTGGAGCTCTTATTCCAAACTTTTGAAGTTCTCGATATCGACTAATGTTAATTATACCATCCTGCTCATGATATCGTTGTACGCATAAGTACAGGGTGCAATTTTTGCCAGGCAACTTGTGATATTTTGTTGCTTCACTATATCTTTTATTTGAAAATTTAAATTGATGCTTCAGTTGAATTCCATGTCGATTTTTATATACAGTAGGTAGTTGTACCTTCTGCATGTGTTCATCTTTGACTATTTTATCATTGACAAGTAATTCTGTTTTTCTAGGAATATGCCAATCTGAGTGGAAAGAGCTCAAAAGCTAAAGGAGGTGCTACCCAACCAGTCAATAATGAAAGCAATGGTGGTGCCCGATCATCGAGAGGCCGACAAAAAGATGCAAAACCAAAAGATGATATTAAGTCAATCAGAGATGACATTAAGAAACGCAAGGTGGTGGAAGCTGAAGCAAGAGAAGAGGGTGAAATTTCCGAGTCTGAAGCAGAGACTAAATATCGTTTGGATAAGGAGGAAAAGTGGCTGGAATGGTGCTCTGAGGTTTTGGATGATGAGCAGGACATATTGAAACGCCTGGATAGGCTACAGAATACAAGTGTAAATCTTCCGAAGGAAAAGGTTTCTGCTTTACCTGTCGACAGTGACAAACTATTCTTAAAATGCTCTGTTGCCACTATAACTTTCAACCTTATATTCCAGGTTCTTTCAAGGATTCGGAGGTACCTCCAGATAATTGGTGAAAAGATTGGAAAGGTTGTTGTCCAACATGGAGAATCATATAAGCAATCCCGTAAGTTTCTGATAGGTCCTACCTTTATGTAGGAAGCAGATACGTTTAAGAATTTGATTTTAAGGCATTCTTTCATGAACATCTATATTCCATTTTTAAGCGAAACCCTTTTATATTCGTCAAAAGATGCTATCTGAATAACTGCATTGTTGCAGGTATGACCACGCGATTATGGAATTATGTGGCAACCTTTTCAAATATGTCCGGGGAGCAATTGCGTGATCTCTACTTAAAACTTAGTCAGGACCAAATGGAAGCTGGAGCTGGCCCCTCACATGGGGGCAATTTTGCACCCACTCTTCCCAACAGAGGAGGTGCTTCAAATCAGTCCCAACCTCCTAGAAACCAAAGGTCAACAAGGTCCTTCCAGAACACTCCAGAGTCTCTTAATAATGGTGAAAACACTGGGAATTCGGAAGCCTGGAAACGCCGGAGGAGAGCTGATCCAGATAATCAGTTTGACACCCAACCGTTGTATCAACCTCCTCCGATCATGACAAATGGAAACCGGGTGCAGGAATCTGGCAGTTCTGCTGGTATTCTTGGTTGGGGTCCAGTCGAAATGAGACGGTATGGCACTGAAAGACCAAAACGAGGTGTTCATCCAAATCATTTTCCTGGTGGGCCTGGGCCTTTACTTTAGCCGAAGTAGTCAGCCTTGTCAGCTCGTAAAAGTCTTACCTTCTACTCAGGTAGAAACGGAGAATTGAAAAAGAGAAAAGAATAAGATGTCAAAATCTGAATCACAGCTTGGAGTCTGCCTCAAAGAAACACCAGGGATCCCTGAACAGATTTTGGTACTTTTGAACAGATGTACACAAAAGATTCCTCTGACACCAAAACATATATATGGATCTTGTAAACCACCAAGAGGAAAGGTCTTGAAAATTTTGTCGCTTCAGTTTTGTGAGATAGAAGAAAATTTCAGTTGGGCTCTTTAAGAAGGTTCATCTCAAACAATGCTCTATAGTTCAGCTTCAATACATGTATGATCTTTTACATTGCAATATATAATGGATTATGGTTTACTTGAGCCCTCTCTCCATCTCTCTCTCTCCACACACACACGCACAAATCTGATGTTTCAGCATTTTTTTTGGTTCTATCATATTGAAGAAATGCATCATTCCTTTCCAAGTCAGCAACAGAATTAGTGGGTACATGATTCAAGTATTTGCTTTCATGTGATTTTTGTAAAGAGAGGTGGGATGAATCATGAATGGGTACCGTATTAATTATGTACGATGCAGAACAAGGCGCTCCAAGACTGGAGTGAGAAATAGGTGTGATTATATCTATGTTTGACAAATTATTGTTTGTTATCATATTCTCTACGCAGTAACTGCATTTTCATCTTTTTGTTCCAGATCCTATGGTGCAGGTGAACGAACAAAGCTTACCGTACTGGTGATGCTTCCTGGTACCACTTCCACCTGGCTGGTTGGAACTACCACAATCTGCCTGAACTGCATTGGACGAATCATAGAAGACACTTCTTTTGTCATCAGTGTTAGCTACAAATCATTCAGCTGAATAAGCAATTCGGAAGTTGTTAATTTGTGGTTGATTGTGAATTTTGACTTTGAATTGAGTGCGCCTTATATTACTGTCGGTGAACGAATTTTACAATGTTAGCACATGTTTCCACCTGCGAATCTTCATTTGTAACTATTACAGGTGCACTAGACAGTGAGTAACTAGACAGGTGCACTTGATGTTACTCCATGATCAGACAGTGAGTAACTAGACAGGTGCACTTGATGTTACTCCATGATCAGAAAATTTGTAACTAGTCCAAATTTGTACTCCATTTGTAATTAGACAGAGTTTTGCTCACCTAAGTACACAAATTTGTACCAGAAATTCAAATTGGCTCTCGAGCTGATATACTCATGGTAGAATAAAAAATTAAAAAATAGTAACATATTTTAAAAAATTCTGAAGCAAATTGTAGACAAACATATACAAATGTTCTACATTCATAGTAAGTTTTATTGTAAAATGACATCTGACTGTTCTGTACAAAAAAGACAGTTAGTGGCTAAAATGGGATTTTCAAAATTATGTTTTTAGAGCACTGATTTTGTTATTTTTGCACACCACACATGTCATTTCTCTATTAAACTTAGCACGTATTTAGGAAACATGTACTATATATATGTTTGTTACCAAAAAATAGATTTTCCAAATGTTTTACTCCCTCCGATCCATATTAGTGGGTATAGCTTTGTCTAAATTCATATGTATCTAGTTAAGTATTTAGACTAGATACGTGTGTATCTAGACAAAGTTGTGCCCACTAATATGGATCGGAGGGAGTAATATACTTTTTCAATTTTGTTATTCTATCCGGAGCATATGCGCTCGGGAGACAAAACGCCTTTTGTCAATTTGTACTCCATTTGTAACTGGACATAATTTTAAAACTATCCCGAATTTTGAAAGCAAATTTAACTAAACAGGAAAAAAAATGCGACATCAACATAGCATTTGTAACATTTGTTCTTGTGGTATCTTTAGACAGAAAGCAGTCTTTCAACATAGCATGAAGAAAATGTGATGAATTTAGGCTGCCAACGACATGAATAAAGATTACCTGGTGTTTGACACCATCAAGGGTCTAAATCTTCATGTTTGTAATTCTGTAACATACCCCTTCACTTTTTTGCAATCTACTTTTGTACAGGTAAAAATCCTGGTGGACAGGGAAATCCATACCGGATCATATGTGTATATGCACCCACTGCTTAAAAAACAATTTTCAAAATGTCAAAGAATTTAAAATAAAAATTTCGGATATACTCCAAGACATTTTATATCATCATAAAAAGTTTTGTGAAGAAAAGACATTTTTATGACCTGTGCAAAAAAGACAAATCTAGGCGTTTCAAAATAACTTTTGTACGAGACATTTTGTCTTCTTTGCACAGGCCACAGATAAAGTTTTTTCCTCCGTGAAACTTTTTATGCTAACACAAAATGTCCTTATGCATATCTTTTTTTTTTATATTTTGAAAAGATTTTAAAATGTTTTACACAAAGGGTGCATCTTCACCCGTGACCCGAATCGCCGTGTCCGGATGGACATCTCATCCGAGCTATTGTGATGTGCCGTGGGAATAAGGTATGCATGCCCAAATACCTCGGTGGGGGTGGGGTTGGCATTCCCAACTTGCGAATGATAAACCACACTCTACGAGCTACTCCCTCTGTTCCATAGTATAAGATGATTTAGCGATGGTTTTTGCCCGGTTTGAGGTGGAACTTTCAGGCCAACAATGAGTACTCCGAGCGCTCTGCATATCGGGCATTGTTTGAGGTAAAGGTTGCGATGGACGGATCACGACAAGTCTAGCGCTCCCGTGCCCCTGGGCCAAGTGCAAGATTTTTGTGTGGCTTGCGTTGAGAAGATGTTAGACGGCTGACCGCTTAAGCCGCCATGGTCTCCCGCACCCAGCTACATGCCCGTTTTGTGACCAGCACAACAAAGACATTGATCACCTGTTGCTTGGCTGTGTTTTAATCCAGAGAGGTTTGGGACGCCGTCCTCCGTCGCTGGAACATTGACTCGCGGATGCCCAATTAGGATGATCGTCTGGTGAATTGGTTACCTTTCAGACTTTCTGATCGAGCCGACGAGCGCGACGCATGGAAGGCATTAGACCTCACCTGTTGATGCGTTTGGCGGCATTGCAACGATGTGATCTTCGAAGGGGCACAACCCCGACAAAGGTTGTTGTCAGGAAGATTGAAGCCGAAGCAGAGTTGTTGCGTATGGGCGGTCTGTTCACATATAGTTAGAGCATACTGCTAGGTGAATGGTAGGCGATTAATCGCGTGGAGAGTTTTCGGGCTAACCCAGTGGTTGCATTCTCGACGTCTGTGCGAGACGCGCTGGCCTCTTCTTTTTATGAAACCGCTACGTCTAGTCTATTATGATGTACTCCGTTTATCCTTGAAAAAACTTTTGTACTGGTGTTTGTATACAACGGTGATTTTTGAAAACTGCAATCTTCCTCAATAGATACACGTGTTGCCGTTGCAGCCAAAGGTGATAATTGCCGCAAGCACCGTGCCAATAATGCAGTCGGATCCCTATCTTGAAAAGACCTCTAAATTGTCCTGCTCGTACAAAGTATTTCGACAATTTATTCATTTTGTTTTCTAGAGCAGATTTTGTACAGATATTTCCCCACTCGTTTCCCCATCACTCCGCTTCGAGATAAGCACAGATAAAATAAGAACTCCACAAGTATACGGGGTGCCTGGAGCTAGATTCAAAAGCAACAAATATACGGGGTGCCTGGAGCTTGATATTATAGCATAAAAATCGAGCGAGAGAGATATTTCTTGCCATGGACTGAAAGGTGAAAGGGATGGGTGATGGCTACCGTCTACTCGCTTGCTTGCAGGGTTCAAAAACCACCTTCTTTAACTTGCACTCTCCAGTCCACTAAGACCCTGCTACCCCCAAGAAGGCGGCGAAGGTAACACGGAGAAGGATTTTGCCTAATCAAGGTAATCTTCAATTTTGCATCTTCTCCGTCGGGATTTCTCGTTCTCTCTACTGATTGGTTTGTGAACATGTATGCAGAAGGAAGTTGCCTCCGCTTCTTTGAAGTTGCCTCAGCTTCTTGAATGCGATGGTGCCATGGAGGATGGAGGCACGGCTCGCGGAGACGGTGTGGGTGGTGCTCCTCAGCTGGCTCTCCTCCTGCCTCACTGTCGCCAGCGACGTCGCCCATGCCCTCAGAAGCAATGACCTCTCCATCTAAGCCAATTGTGACATCGCCTGCAACAAAGAACCAACCCTGCGTCTACAAAGTGGGCACTTCATTTGGCGCACAGGGCAAGGAGATAAGTGGGGTAGCCAGTTGCTCTGCACAGAGTTCAACCATAGAAAGAAAACTTCGATGTAAAGTGGAATCTTCATATAGCATAGATGTGAAATCTTGTGTCAAAGAAAGAAATAGCTATTGCTCAAAGTGTCCTGGCTTTCTAACAAAGATAGCAACATAGCTGGTGCATCGAAGGAACTAGAGAGTTCGCTAGGTTGAGCGGTATATACGATTCTAACTCGTTATAAGGCAGAAGAAGATCCCTACTATCTGGGCTTAAACGCTATCACCGCCTTGTTGATTTCGATTTCTTGAAAGACTTCGGTTTCCGATGACCTCTTGGAGCCTGCTCCTCCTCTTCTTCATCGTCATCCTCCACCTTCCTCCTCTTCTTGTGGCCACCGTCCTCCTTCAGTTTCTAGCATATGCTAACAATAGCAACTTTAGTATCGCTGCAGCTATCAGAGCAACTATGGCAAAAATAGACACTTTAAACTGATAGCCATGTCGAGTACATACGGTCAACGCAATCCTCCTTGAATCCGATATGTGCTCACGAAGTATCATGATTTCATCTGCAACTACTTTACGATCGGGAATTTCTTTTCCTGCAAAAATTGCTGATCGCTTAAGAAAGAAATCTCCAGTTAAGTGTGCAAAGGAGACGAACAACAAGGAAAACTATTACCAAGGAGCTGCTCAATCATCTTAAACCACTGACCCTCATACTGATTCACCAAAGATACAGCATATCCTGATTGCCCTGCACGTGCAGTCCTACCGACACGGTGTACATAATCCTGCATTCAGAGCAGTATAGGTTTAAAATCAACAACAAAATAAAAATGCATGATCTTCTCAACAATAAAGGCGACGACTCGCCACGTCAGTGTAAATAAGAAATGAAATAAACAAGGTTAAAACCTTAGAATTCATTGGAATATCATAATTGATAACTACATCAACTCCTTGAATGTCAAGACCACGACTTGCCACGTCAGTACAAATAAGGACGTTGAAGTCTTTTGCTTTGAACTTGTTTAAAGCACCTAGTCTTTTGTCCTGACAAAGAGAAAGAAAGCTTTAAAACCAAGATTCCTTAAAGTGAGAGCAAAGGAGTCTTGTTGACTCACAGGTCTGTCTGATAGAATAAAAAGGCTGCCTAATTGAATGCAAAAATCAAATACTTCAGACTGTCTGATAGAAAAGTTAAGAAAGTAAACCTGGCTCATCTGGCCACTGATAGAGAGGGCTTTAAAACCAAGATTCCTTAAAGTGAGAGCAAGGAGTCTTGTTGACTCACAGGTCCTCACAAAGATCATGATCATGCTCCCTGGCAACTCATTCAAAACATGAACAAGATAACAATCCTGAAATCACATAGAAAAATGATGAATGGACAGTAATGGTAAACAGGTACTCCAGACACTGAAAGTGAATAGAAATATGATATCAAAACAGAACATGTGTGAAACTAAACCAAACCCCCAAGTCCAAAAAAATATCCTAAAGTCCAAGGTCATATAATGGCCATCCATTATCTGGACTGCTTATTAAATGTATAAGAGAATTTCAATCCAAGGGTTTCATCATGGGCTTAACTAGTGCAACTTATATTGAATGTATAGGGGTCCAAATTCTCTCTAAAAAGAGAAGTCCAAAGAGATGATATAGGCACGCAATTTATCACACAAATTATATGGGCATATAGCCACAAAAATGGAACTTGGCTCTTCAATTACATGATTACATTAAGTGCAGGAATTAACCTTGTAGTCTGCAGGAACGAAATACCACTCTTGTTTAAGTGTATCCACTGTAGAATATTTGGAGGATACTTCCACCTGGTTCCAAAAAAAGCAAGTCTATTAGTAAAGAGAAAGACGGCTCCTCAGAAGATCTTGTCCTATTCATGCTTTGCTTCTTATTGAATGCCTAGAAGACAAAGATGAATGTCTTTACCTTAACAGGGTTTCTGAGACAAGCACGCTGCAGTTTGCTTACCTGCAAAGAAAACTCATTAGCTATTCTGCAGTCAATCTACCAAATACTCACAGTAAGCAAAGTAGTGAAGCAACATTTAGAAAAATAAGGGTATTCATGGCTAGAAAGATTATAGTTGGAACTCTAAGGGTGTGTTCAAGTAGTAGCCCTAAAAATACAAAGTGGCTCATTGCAGCACAATCGATTCAATTATACAAAAAAACTGTCAACCTTCGCAGTATATCTCAAGCATTATAACGCAATCACCAAACCAAGAGGCAAACAATGACACATCAATCATACACATTTGACAGTGGCAGACTAATGATGTTCTATTTTTGTCTCACTCATTCAGAACCATAAGAAAATCGCTTCGCATTCCACCAACCTTTTTAGTCATTGTGGCTGAAAAAAGGTAAGTTCTCCGTTCTTTAGGAATGACCTTTAGAATATCATCAAGTGACTCCTTAAACTCCAAATTAAGTAACTTATCAGCTTCATCAAGTACCTAGAAACAAGAACATAGAGCGTCAAAATAAAAGCATCTGAATTTAAACAAGCTGATATGGTTGACACGAATTCTGGAGGCTCTAATGATGTCAGCAAATAGTGGACAATGAATTTCAAGGTACAAAACAGCATAATCACTACATATTTATGAGCGGTAATGTACAGCAGACTGCTTCAACATATAGGTTAGAAATTGAAATTATAACCAATTAAGCATATAATAACTACCTATTTGCTTAGTATTGAAAGTTCAAAATACACAAACTAGGTCTGTTCAGTTTAAAAAACGGAACACTGCCTGGAAAATGTAAGTTTCCTATTTAACTGGCGAGGACGGGCTTGTGAAAAGCTCATTATTCGGTTTTGTAATACATGTTCTATCTGTAAATGTCAAAATGATTTTTGACAGTCAAAAGGCAAAATCCAACTTCAATCATATACCTAACATCCAACTATCAGAATGGTACAAATCCAGCAGCAGGATAATGTATGCATTAAAAGAGCAGTGGCAACATGAAGGCGGCATTTGGCATGAACACGTTACTGGGAAAGAAAAAGACTGCAAAGTGTTGGTGTATAAATTAGGTTGTGATGAAGGCAAATCGTATTATAGTCACAGATCCAAATGAAGAAGCAAACAAAAAATACTGGAAATGCAAAAAATACATACCAGGTACTTCACTTTAGTCAGGCTAAAACCTTTTGTATCTTTCAAATGGTCCAAAAGACGGCCAGGAGTTCCAACCTACATTTTGAAGGATATGATACATAAAACAAGCTAAGTTTATAAAGACAGTTCTCCATTGTCATCGAAGAGAATGAAAGCTTATATTGTTGTGTTTCTACTTGCAACTGATATACAATGAAAGTCTTGGGCTTATCTTGCAAGCCTAAGCCTCACCTCTGCTTAGACTCTATAAGCCTATGCTGAATTCAGTGAAAATGTATGCTTTTGGGTCTTATAATAATGTGTTCGTCGTCCTGGTGGTTTTCAAAATTGAAAGCACTTATATCATATTACCTTTAGGTATTGATAAAAAAATCACTTCTTTAGAGCCTTAACAAAAAGAATTACTAGACATGGGAACCAAAATTAGAAAGTGATATAAGCTGTCTAATTGGAGAATCTTCCAATTGACCAAAAGGGACATTCTTAAGTCCCGAGAATGATTATACCCTAATACTGATGGCAGAGCTTTTACACCCTGGAAGTGTTGACGGTTGAGCGTTGATATTGCCCGAGCTAATAGACATGTAACTCCTACATATTCAACCACATTTGCAATTCCATAGAACAAAGGATTCAGAACATATATTGTCGGTTGGGATTGGGTCGTTGAACCTGAATTGATCACACTCACCACAATATGTGGACGTTTTGCAATGGATAACACTTGCTGCATCCGATCGACTCCTCCAACAAGCTGAAAAAAGAAAAAATCTCAACTGAAAAAGGATTCAAGTAACTCAATAGTCTCATAACTTTCAGTAGATGGTGGAATGGTCACCAAGAAACAGTGGAATGCTTCGGGAAAAAAGTAAAATCAGAAGTTCGAATTAATTAACACTAGAGAGAATAACAAAGCTGTCTTGTCATAGTGGAAGCGAAAACTCATCAACAAACTTTGATTTAGTCAATATGGGCTTGTATAGCAACAAACTTATGCAGTTTAGAGGACGAGCTTTAGAATGTCCATGTACCACTATGCTCTAGCCTCACTACATTGAATTAGACTACATATATTCAAAATTCAGATAAAGCGCACGGGGCGTTATGAGCCCTTTACATTATACTCGACTAGGAAGTTTTTTTTTTCCAATATACCCGCAAGCCAATTAGAGGCTATTCAATTCACACCCAGTAAATACAACAAAAAAAAGAATCAGAACTATGACCCACACAGGAGCGTAAACATGTGCAGTACCCACATACAACTGGTTGTTGTTATACTGCATATGAGAACGAATGAATAGTCAATTGGAGCAAGACCACTTACCACTGAGCAAACCAAGCCGATGGCAGACCCGAGCGCCTCAAACTGCTCCGCAATCTGAATCGCCAGCTCCCTGAACAACCACAGCCGCAAGGTAAGCTTCCAACAAGCTCCCGAAAAGAAAATGTGCCCTCAGAAAGCCACAAAGGAATGAAAGAAAAAGGAAACCTTGTGGGCGACATCACACACGCGAAGAAGGGCTGGCGGTGCTCGAGCAGCGCCTGGATGATCGGCAGCGCGAACGCGCCCGTCTTCCCGGACCCCGTCTGCCCCAGCCCAATGATGTCCCTCCCTGCACCCAAACCGAACCAAGATTAATTACTCGCCATCATCGCAGTTGCTGCCGCCACTTACACGGCCGGCGGCGGCACCGGTACAGGATGATGCTAGTACGTACCTTGGAGGGCGTGGGGGATGGCCCCGGCCTGAATTTTCGTGGGCTGCCTCCACCCCATGGCGTCGCACGCGTCAACCAGCTCCTTGCAGATGCCCAGCTCCGCGAACGTCGACACCTCGGCCGCCGGCTCCGGCTCCGGCTGCTGCACGTCACCAGCAGCGTCGACCGCCTTCTCCACCGCCATGGCTACGAGAGGCTAAGAGTACGGTCTCCTGTGCGCGCTTGGGCGGAGGCGGCGGCGTGGGTTTGCTTTGCGAGGCGGAGGCGGAGGGCGGCGGCGTGGCGTGGCGGTGGTTCGTTATGACGGGGTAAACGGCCGCTGAGTCGGCGCGGCGGGCATAAACCCTAGCGGCCGGAAAACTTACTGGGCCGACATGATCGGCTACTCACCTCGTTGGGCCGGTGATGTGGAAAGAACTGGCTTCAAAGGCCGGCCCAGTGGAATAACGTCAACACACCAATGATTTCTGTAATTGATTTTGTATAAAAAAAATCTGTACGTACAGCCGGTTCGGGCGCGTGGCGCACTTCCCGCGGAGATTCCTTTTGAGCATCATGCCTTCCCACGTGAGGTCCCCACAGCCTATAGGTGACGCCGCTGCTTTTTTCTTTATCCCCAACATGCGCTGCTTCTCTCTCTTAAAATTTTCTCACGCAAGCGAACAAGGCTAATTTTTTTTTAATAATACATTTTTATATTAAATTCGAAAAATATTACGCAAAAAAAACGATTTTCCAGAAATAATACGGCTTCGGCCTGGTCTGGGCCGATTAGGTCCTGTCGGCCAGGCCTGGGCCGATTTGTGCTGTCGGCCGACTCTGCGCGTGTCAGAGAAACTGGTCGGCCGGAGCTAGGCCGACTGGGCCTATCGGCCTGTACTGAGCCGACAAGAGGCTGTCGGCCCAAGCTGGGCCGAGAGGCTCTTCCATTTTAGCTTGGGCCGACAGGCTCTTCCATTTTTTTCCACCTCTCCCTCCTCTTTTTTAGCCACAAATGCAGACAAATTACAGATGAAATCAAACTCCAAATTTAAATCACTGATCCACACATATTACAGATAAAAACATTGTCTACAAACACTGATCCACACATATTACAGATTAAAACATAGTCCAATTTTAAAACATTGATCCTCATTATTACAAATAAAAGCACAGTCCAAATTTAAAACATCCTAGTTTCTTCCCCTTCCTCTTGATCCTCGGCTGCCTCGCCCACGTGGAGCAGCTGCTCTAGTTGCCGGAGCAGCATTCGTAGGTGGGAATTTTGTACAAGCAGTGTCCCTGTGACCAAAATCATTGCACAAGAAACATTGCACTGTCGGGCCTCCGGCTTCAGATTCATCCATACCATTTCTGATACGCTTGCACGGTCATCTACCTCTACCAGGACGCAGTAGCCTTGGGTCGGGGATGTACTGCCTTTCATTAGGGTCAACCGTGTTAAAATTACCCACAGCTCGAAATCCCACCATTTCACCGGTCCAGGTATTAAGCACAGACTCGTTCAAATAATATGGTGAAACGAACGAGATGGCTGACAGTCCGAGTTGCCCACACGCAGCCAATACATGGGAGCAGGGCAGGTGAAGCAATTTTGGTTTATTGCATGTGCAGTCACATGTTGGTCGGGCTTCATTTCCAATTCTCACCTCATGCGTTCTGAGCTGATTTCCGCAACCAAACTTGTCAGAAGGTAAGCGTACCTCGAACCTCCTTTCTTGATTTCCTATGGCCTGCACAGCATGAGTACGAGCTTTTGCCATCTTCCTATCCATGTACTCCGTAATCTTCTCACAAAAAGGTGTGTTTGGGTTGTTAACGATATGCATGTGAGCTTTCTGGCGTCTTTCTCTGAAGTACTTGACTGTGCCCTCAAAAATACCCTCCACAATGGCTGTAAGTGGCAATGCCCTATTTCCTCTAAGAACAAAGTTGTATGTTTCAGCCAGGTTGGTAGTCATAACACCGTACCTGGCTCCATAAGTGTCGTGCAGCAAAGACCACCTCTCAAGAGGCTCGTGCTCTATCCACTGCTGAAAGTTTTTAATCAACCTCCCAGTCTTTCTCCTAACACCAGGCGGATCAAATCCTGGCAAGTTACAAAGCCCAACAGGTACATCCTCAGCTGGTGGAGGTCCGGTTGCTAGCTGTTGCGCCACAAGTTGCACATGTGCTGCTACTGCAACATTTCGTGCAGCTCTCCTCTGCCTAACATGCTGGTTAGTGAAGTCATCAAGCTTACCACGTACGAATGTGTATTTCCAGAATTGGTTCTGCTTGCACAGTTTTTTGAATAGATTCATCAAAGCCTTATCTCGGAACTGTGAGAAAAAATTGGCCCCCAAATGGCGCATGCACCAACGACTCTGCAGGTCTAGCCATGACGTTTCTTCCGCGGCCACAGGGTTTGTGAGTGCCTTGACGGCGTTCAGTATACCAGCATGGCGGTCATGAAGGATGCACACGTTCGGCTTATCTTTTACTACTGCTATTTTAAGCTGCCTGAAGAACCAAGTCCAACTTTCAGTGTTCTCGCTCTCCACAAAAGCAAATGCAAGTGGCACGATCTGATTGTTGCCATCCTGACCAATGGCAGTCAAGATCTGTCCCCTATACTTGCCAGTAAGAAATGTACCATCAACACAGATAACTGGTCGACAGTGAGTGAAAGCTTCTATGCATACACCGAAAGAGAAGAACACACGATGCAGCACCTTTACGTTTGGAAACTCTGCCATCCAAAAGTGTTTGACGTCAACATATGTGCCTGGATTACGGGCCTGCAATGTGTACAGGAGCCGAACAACTGAGTCATATGAGTCTAGGAACGATCCGAATCTTTTCTCAAGTGCCATCTGCTTAGCCCTCCAAGCTTTGCCATAAGATATTGTGTACTTGAACCTGGTGAACACCTTATGTATAATAGCCTTCGCTTCCATAGCTTTGCCCTGTACTATTTTGAGTACAGCAACCGAGCTATAAGCGTCGACGAAATGTTACGATGATCTTGAGGAATACTCTCAATTCTACATGTGTGTTGTACTACGTCGCTCACTTTCCAGTTTATGCCGAAGTGAGGACGATAACCGTGCACCCTTCCAGGACACCCTGCTACCTCACATTCCATTGTCAGATATTTTTTACTCGACACCTTGGTTTTGAATGTCTTGCAAGTCGACATTGCCCACTTAATGATTGCATCTTGCAAATGTTGCTTGTCGGTATATAGAGCACCCGCAAAACCTGGTTCTGATGGTATTCCCAGGCAGAATCATGACCATCGTTCACTGTCATTGACGACGAGAAATCATGACTCCATGACGCAGGATTTGGCACCACATGTTCGTCATCCGACTCGTCGGATGAATGCCCATAAGCACTACCACCATCTTCGTCTTCCTCATCCATCATTTCTTGGAATACATCGTCTGCTGCTGCCTCAGCAGCATCTTCATCTCCCTCTTCCATATGATCTGTCTGACTATTTTGGCCAGATTCATAACTACCACCTCCAACATCTTCCTCTTCCATCTGCTCTGTCTGACTATTTTGGCCATAGTCATAACCACCACCTCCAACATGTCCCTGATTATAATCATGTCCAGAAAATTGCATCTCCTGACTACTCTGGCCAGGATCGTGCCCTCCCTCGCCTTCAGGCGGAATCACCTCCTTCGCGACAGGTATCAGTAAGGCATGAGGGGTACATCCCCTTCTTGCGCAGCCTTGCAACCATCGCACCATCTGAGAGGTCCGTTCTATCGGCCTCAAATAAAAAAACACCGGGGACCTTGTCTTCGTCCACAGTGCATGCACATCGACGGTGTCTGTTTGAGGAAGCCCTAAACACGCTGCCAACCAATCTTTCAGCTGACTTATAGACCATGTTTGTGGGTCACTCAGTTCCAACTCTGACCATCGAAACTCATCCAAATCAGCTCCATGCTCATTTACTACAACTTCGCCTGGACCGTAGAAAAACAAACATTTCACTAAATTACTCATCTCAACAACCTAAAAATGTGACACCAATTTACTGTTACAACCGGGAACAACTATATACTTAATATTACTAGCCAAATAAACGCATACCCTTGAAGCGTGCCGATTCAATGAACCACAACGTCACCACCACCGCCAATGCAACACCGCTGCACCACCACCACGCTGCACCATCCACCACCCTACAGCAACCTCCACCTAAACTCCACCATTGCTCCAACCAAACAACACGAAATCACACAAAAATCCTACCCATCTGTAGATCTGAGCTGCCTTAACTCTCTAACACTTCTAGGAGTAAGATTTGGTGGCTGGGTGGATAGATCGCCGCTGAAACGCAGCAGGGAGCTGCTGGTTTTCGAGAGGAAGAAGAAAAGGAGAGAGAGGACGCGAGGAAGAAGATGGGGATTTTTGGGCCTTAAGCAGCATCCTGTCGGCCCAAGCCTGGCCGATAGGCCTGTCGGCTCAGACTAGGCCGATTAGTACCCACGCGCGGCCTGTCGGGCGCAGGCCTGGCCCAGCAGCTACCCTTTCGGCCCAGGCTAAGCCGATCAGCACAAATCGGCCCAGGCCTGGCCGACAGGACCTAATCAGCCCAGACCAGGCCGATGCCGTATTATTTCTGGAAAATCGTTTTTTTGCGTAATATTTTTCGAATTTAATATAAAAAATGTATTATTAAAAAAAATTAGCAGCGAACAAAAGATCAAAGTACTGTTTGCTACAGTACGTGACATGCATGTCACACCCTCCTTTTACGGTCACATCCTTCTATCCTAATAGTATTTGCTACATGTAGTGGGAGGAAATAGGATCAGTACATCCATAAATTAAATTACATGGTGCTAAATGAAAAAGATTAGTAACTTTGTACACGCTGCAAAATATCTTGGTGTTCGATGGTTTGTCGTGCCGTCCTCCGGGCATATTGGCGACCAACACCTATCATATTTGAAGACAGAGCCCTCTGAGTCTACAGTCGTGATATCGTTTGACCCGTTCAATGACCACGACTACAGAAACGATGGAGTATTCTGAACGAGACCGGAGTCGCCGGATCTAGCGCCGATGGGCCTTCGCAAGCCGAACGCATGGTCGATGGTGTTGAATTGGCAAGATCGGGCCGCCATGACCGATGGTTCACCTAAGTTTCTTTGATGATTTTTTGGCGGTGCGTGCATGGTCACCGTGGAAATAAGTGTTTTAGGAGAATTTTGATGTTACATACAGTGATACAATTTGCTACAAGCGTTTGTATTTTTTGATGTATAAGCCCGAGTAAAATGCTCCATTTTTTGGTACAAAGAGTTTTTCCAATGTTACATACGTGTTTCCATAATGTTGGGTGAGGTGGTCACAAATGTTGGACGTGTTGATTTTTTTGCTGCATAAATAACACGCTTTACAGACGTTTTTGCTACAATTAAACACAATTTGTTGCATATGTCGTTGGTTTTTACTACATGGTCATGTTCAAAATGTTACAATATTTGTTTTTTGCTACATGTCACAAATGTTTACAGATTTATAGGTAAATGTTGCAAACCAATGTCACATTTTCTAAAATGCTACACACGGAGGAAAAATTCAAAAAATGCTACGCACACATGAAAAGTGTTACAGTAGCATTTCCGTGTACATTTTTGTTGTACAAGATTATTTGGAGGGTAAATGTTGCAAAACAATGTCGCATTTTCTAAAATGCTACACACGGAGGAAAAATTTAGAAAATGCTACTCACACAGGAAAAATGTTACGGTAGCATTTATGTGTACATTTTTGTTGATTTTCTGTTGTACAAGATTATTTGGGGGCCCACCCATGTGGGAAGCACAGTAAAATAAAGACATTACTTTTTCTGGAAAATGTTACATGCATAGTAAAAATTGTTTTACGTTCAGGACTTTTTTGCTACATAACTGTATTTAAAGTGCTACAATGTCTTTTTTAGTACACGTTATTGCTCTTCTCCATGCCAACAGGTTCAGCGAGAGATTTGATCCGTGACGGAGAGCATGCAAGATCAAGAGCACATAGATAAACAACTTGAATAAACATGGTATCAATATTCATCGGATCCCAGCAAACACAACATCTAGCATTACAATAAGATGATCTTGATCATGTTAGGCAGCTCACAAGATCTAAACATGGAGGCACAAGGTAGAGAGACAACCATCTAGCTACTGCTATGGACCCGTAGTCCAGGGGTGGACTACTCACGCATCACTCCGGAGGCAGGCATGGTGATGTAGAGCCCTCCGGTGATGATCTCCCCTCCGGCAGGGTGCCGGGAAGAGCTTCAGAACTCCTCCGATCTGAGATTGACGATGACGGCCGCGACGGAACTTTTCGTGGAATATGATCGACCGTAATAGGGTTTTCGCGTCGCGGAGAATATATAGGCGAAGAGGCGGCGTCGGTGGCCGAGGGGGGCCACCACGCCATAGGGGGGCGCGGGCCCACCCTGGGCCGCGCCCTAGTGTGGCGTGGCCCCCTGGTGGGTCTGCTCCGACTCCCCTTTGGACTCCGTGATCTCCTCGTGATATTATTGACGATGTCTTTTGTTTCGTCCAATTCCGAGAATATTTCCTTAATAGATTTTCTGAAACCAAAAACAGCAGAAAACAGGGAACTGGCACTGTGGCATCTTGTTAATAGGTTAGTCCCAGAAAATGCATAAAAATGATATAAAGTAACCAAAACATGTAGCAATTGATATAATAACAGCATGGAACATCAAAAATTATAGATACGTTTGAGACGTATCAAGCATCCCCAAGCTTAGTTCCTGCTCGTCCTCGAGTAGGTAAACGATAAAAACAGATAATTTTTGAAGTGACATGCTACCAACACAATCTTTGATCAAATAACAATGTAATGCACATGATCTGAATGAAGTGATCCAAGCCAATGGTCTATAGTTTGCAAGCAAGTAAATAAAGAGTAAACATAAGTGATCACACAAGTGCAAACTTTCATGAATAATACTATAAAACATTTAGAGATATAATAGTCTAACATAATAGTTAGTTCACAGCAGCAATAATTCTCAACATGAAAGTGTTTGTATCAACACAAAGGAAGATAATAGCTTCAGCTTTTGCTTCAACTTTCAACATGTATATCATATAGATAATGTCAATGCAAAGAATATGATCAACCAAACACAAAGTTATGTAAAAACTGTTATACTGGAGTTGACAATGATGTTTGCTTAAGTAGACAGAAAGAAGTGGGAAAACTGACTCAACATAAAAGTAAAAGAATGGCCCTTCGCAGAGGGAAGCAGGGATTAACATCATGTGCTAGAGCTGTAGTTCCCGAAGGCATATAGAGAGCATAAAATATTGTTTTGTAAGGTAATGGTGTATACAGGTGTCAACAAATCAGCAAATAGGCAATACTCTACTTCACTAGTTGATCAAACTTTACAAGAGCGGCTCCCATGAAGGACGTTATTTCTACCAGCGGGCAGATCATCCCTCTTCTCTTTTGTTTACACACTTGTGAACATTGCTTGACTGACGAATCAGGGGCAAAAAGATGTGAAGAGAATTGTTTGGTTAAAGTTGTAATTAATTGGGACTGGGCACCCCGTTGCCAGCTCTTTTTGCAAAATTATTGGATAAGCGGATGTATATGCCACTAGTCCAGGTGTGTAAAATTTGATCAACCAGGAAATAAAGACCACCTATCTACGTCCTTATGAGCTTTTCAAGTAGTGACACAAAAAGGAAATGTAACAGTTTTGAGTAGTTAGTAGATAGCACATGAAGAAATTTACTTGGAATGGTGAAAACACCACATAATAGGTAGGTATGGTGGACACAGGTGGCATGGATTTGGCTCAAGGTTTTGGATGTACAAGAAGCATTCCCTCTTAGTACAGAGTTTAGGCTAGCAAGGTTATTATAAGCAAACATCATTATCAACTGGAATAGCAAGAGTGTACATAAAACACAAGGTTTGACGAACCATAGACTCCCACTGTCTTCCTTGTTAACACATAGCCTTCATCCAAAAATTATCTAGACTACTATGGACTTCCAATTATGCAACAGATTATTATAGCAGAAAATCCTTATAGTAGTTCTTCATTAATAGCCATTACTTACATGATGCACAAGCTTAAACATTAATTACTTGACAGCTCAAAACAATTGGCAAGCATCAAATTACTCAAGACAACGATCTAAAAAGATTCATGTAAGCATTTTATACCACTACCACATGCATAGCATTTTTCTGGTCCAACCAAACACCAATCAACTTATTTGACAACTCTCCAAACAGATATAAGTGAAGCAAGAGAGTACTTTCTTCAAAAGAAACTGAAAGCTCTAACAAGAGATACATGAAAAACTGAGAGCTAACAGCAATAACAGCAACTAGACAGGAATACTCAACAAGTATAAGTGAAGCACAAGAGTATTCTAATGAAAAAGTGGAGCGTGTCTCTCTCCCAAACATGAATACTAGGATCCAACAAGTATAGCACAGCAAACAAAACAAAACAAACTGAAAACAAAAACACACTGACGCTCCAAGGAAGAGTACACTAGTATGAAGCAATAAAAATATAGCACCATTAGAGATGACCTGATAATTTGTAGATGAAGAAGGGGATGCCTTGGGCATCCCCAAGCTTAGATGCTTGAGTCTTCTTGAAATATGCTGGGGAGGTAAGCCTCCCCAAGCTTAAGCTCTTCACTCTTCTTGATCATGTAATATCATTCTCCTCTATCAACACTTGAAAACTTCCTTCACACCAAAACTTAACAGCTTTTCTCATTAGCAGGTTAGTGCACTAAAAGATAATACTTCAAAGTTCTAGCAAAGACAAAACTCACAAGCCAACTATTTTAAACATTAGCCACTGTTACTAGGCTCAAGTGGGCACTTTTACACGAAAAGAAACCACTTAAAAACTTGTAAAAGAGAGAATGCAAAATAAAAGACAGAATCTGTCAAACCAGAACAGTCTGTAATGACGAATTTTTTCGAGGCACTTACGATGCTCAGATGAAAAACTTTTGAAATAATGAAAGTTGCGTAACATCATCAGGAACATGCACAAAAAGTTTCAGCATTTTTCGATTTTTTCTGATTTTCTACTGAATTAAACGGTGACGAACAGCAATCTGTCCCAATGCAGTCCCGAAAATAAAAACCAACTTTGCATTAGTAACTCTCCTTGGCACAACAAAACAGCAAATAAAAGATACAAAGGAGTTGCTACAGAGGTAAACAAGCATCCTTGACTCAAGAAAACAAAAATAAAACAGCAAATAAAAACATGGGTTATCTCCCAGAAGTGCTTTTCTTTAATGCCTTTGAGCTAGGCATGAAGAGATGCATCAAGTATTGTCAAGACCAGAAAATCCAAAACCATAATTTGTCTTGACACTAGTATCATGTGAGTATTTCATCTTCTTCCTAGGGAAGTGTTCCATACCTTTCTTGAGTGGGAATTGAAATTTTATATTCCCCTCTCTCATATCAATAACAGCACCAACAGTTCTCAGAAAAGGTCTTCCCAAAACAATAGGACAAGAAGGATTGCATTCAATATCCAAAACCACAAAATCAACAGGGACAAGATTGTTATTAACCATTATCAAAACATCATCAACTTTTCCTAAAGGTTTCTTCATAGAAGAATCAGCAAAGTGAACATCCAAATGACATTTTTCCAAAGGTGCAAGCTTGAGAATATCATATAAATTTTTAGGCATAACCGAAATACAAGAACCAAGGTCACACAAAGCATTGCATTCAAACTCACTCAGTTTCATTTTAATAACAGGTTCCCAATTATCATCTAACTTCCTAGGGATAGAAGCTTCAAGTTTTAATTTTTCTTCCCTAGCATGCATGAGAGCTTTGATAATATGTTCAGTAAAAGCCATATTTATTTTACTAGCATTAGGACTCTTAGCTAGCTTTTGCAAGAACATGATGACTTCAGTTATGTTACAATTTTCGAAATTGAAGTTGTTGTCATAAAAACAATGGAGCAATTATCACCAACACCTCTAAAAATTTCAGCACTTTTACTAGGAACAAAAGTAGTGCTATCAGGCAATTTAAACTTTTTGTAGAGGTAGTAGAGACATTTCCAACACTTATTATCTTTTCACTAACAGTAGGGGGCGCATTAGCATGTGAGGCATCATTTGTTTCATTAGTAAAAATAGTGCAAACTCTAACAACACTATTTTGTTCAGCAATTTCAGCTTCTCTTTCTTCTCTCTCCCATCTTTCATGAAGTTCAGCAAGCATCCTAATGTTATTATCAATTTTAATTTGGATAGCATTGAGTGTTTTACTCTCTCTAATATCACTAGGAATAGCTTTTATTTTCAGCATTTCAACATCATGAGCAAGACTATCAACTTTAGCAGCAAGAGTATCAATTTTTCCTAGCTTTTCCTCAACAGTTTTATTAAAAGTAGTTTGTGTGCTAATAAAATCCTTAAGCATGACTTCAAGATCAGAGGGCACACTTCTATTGTTACTGTAGGAATTGCCATAGAATTACCATAAGAGTTGCTACCATTAGCAGGATATGGCCTATAATTGTTGCTACCAAAATTATTCCTATAGCATTGTTGTTGAAGTTGTTATTTTTAATGAAGTTTACATCAACATTTTTCTCATCATGAGCAACCAAAGAAGCAAGAGGAATATTATTTGGATCCACAACACCATGTCCATTCGAAAGCATAGTCATAATAGCATCAACTTTATCACTCAAGGAGGAAATTTCCTCAACAGAATTTACCTTCTTACCAGTTGGAGCCCTTTCAGTGTGCCATTCAGAATAATTTACCATCATATCATCAAGAAGCTTTGTAGCAGCACCCAAGTGATGGACATAAAGGTCCCTCCAGCAGCCGAGTCCAATAAATTCCTTGAAGAAAAATTTAGTCCTGCATAAAAGGTTTGGATGATCATCCAAGTAGTCAGTCCATGAGTGGGCAATTTTTAACCAAAGACTTCATTCTTTCCCAAGCTTGGGCAACATGCTCATTATCAAGTTGCCTAAAGTTCATAATACCACTTCTCAAGGAGATAATTTTAGCAGGAGGATAATATTTTCCAATGAAAGCATCTTTGCATTTAGTCCAGGAATCAATACTATTTCTAGGCAAAGATAGCAACCAATCTTTAGCTCTTCCTCTTAAGAGAAAGGAAACAATTTCAGCTTAATAATATCACTCTCTACCTCCTTATACTTTTGCATATCACAAAGTTCAACAAAGTTGTTTAAGTGGGCAGCAGCATCATCAGTACTAACACCAGAAAATTGCTCTTTCATAACCAGATTTAACAGTGCAGGCTTAATCTCATAAAATTCTGCTTTAGAAGCAGGTGGAGCAATGGGTGTACAGATAAAATCATTGTT
Organism: Poa pratensis; assembly: GCA_947311845.1. Classification (NCBI taxonomy): domain Eukaryota; kingdom Viridiplantae; phylum Streptophyta; class Magnoliopsida; order Poales; family Poaceae; genus Poa; species Poa pratensis. The sequence continues at coordinate 17,511,101 of CAMZMU010000093.1, forward strand.
GTTTGTGCTAGTAAAGTCACACAACTTAGTATTTTCAGGATTACTCATTTTAGCAAGACTAAAACAAGCAAGCACAACTCGAAATTAAAAACTAGATGCAGGAATTTAATTTTTTTGGGTTTTTGATTTTTAACAGCAAGCAAAACAAAACTAAAACAAGACAAAAACAAAGTAAAGAGATTGGAACTGAGAGACTCCCCTTTCCAATAGCCTCCAAGTCCCCGGCAACGGCGCCAGAAAACAGCTTGATGGCTACGTGTTGGTGAACCCCAAGAGGAAGGTTATGATGTAGACAGCAGAAGTTTTCCCTTGAGAAATCTACCCAAGGTTATCAATCCAGTAGGACTTGACGATCTATCGGAAGGTTGTTGATGTTGACTCCCCCTGGCGCTAGGGAGCTTGCACCAACGTGGAATCTGCACAGACACAAACCAGAACTTTGCCCAACACGAAACAGAGAGGTTGTCAATCTCTCCGGTCTTGCAGAAACAAAGAGTTAAACGTATGGTGTGGAAAACAGCAGGAAAACAGCAAGTAACAGGAAACAGATGATTGCAGCAGGTTGTGTAAACAGTATGAGGAAATTGGACCAGGGTCCACAGTTCACTAGTGGTGTCTCTCTCAGAACAGATAACTAGCATGTTGGGTAAACAAATTACAGCTGGGCAATTGACAAATAGAGAGGGCATAACAATGCAATACATGCCAAGATGTCTACTATGAAATCTAGTTGGGCATTACAACAAAGTACATAGACCGTTATTCCAACAGCATCTATGCCTAAATAATCCACCTTCAAGGCAGCATCCGCATCCCATTCAGTATTAAGTTGCTAACAACAGATTATTGCATGAAGTAAAGTGTAACATCCAAGTTTTTCAAAAAGTTGAAAAATCAGAAAAATTTAAAACTTTTGAAAACTATTATGTATTTTGCTTTAAAAAGGAAAATCATGCATGCATTCATCATCATATAGCTTTGTTTGCATTTGGATATTTCAAAAGTGGGAAATAAATTTCCACTTGAAAACATATTTAAGAAAATATATTAGTAGAGCAAATTATGCTCCAAATACTTTTGGCTTTTTGAACTATTCTGTTAATGTTTGCTTGTGATGGTTTGTATTTGTTTGAACTTATTTGTAAATAAAGTATCCTCAAATATTTACAATTGTGGTACTTAAAGTTATTTAAGCCACATTTACTTTGTTTTAAAACCTATTTTAATTTGGACATCAAGTGTCATATTGTTTATTAAAACCTAGTTTGAAAATCAAAATGAGTTTCTATTTGAAGAAGTGTGTTTGGTTGTGATTTGTTTGTATGTATTGGGAATTATTCTATTACTTACCTATTCTCTATTTTCAAGTTAGCTCTGCTTTTGAAAGAAAATATTTATTTGGATTTTAAAATGGGTTTTGAATTCATTTTGATTTATCAAACTCTTTATAAACAAAATGAGTTTTATGCAAAATTATTTTATTGAGTGATATGTAATCTTATTACTCATATTTTGCCTTGTTTTAAAATATAAGTTTAAAAAAAAAGAATTTATAAAACCCTATAGTGTCAAATGACATTATTATGTCCAAAATCCATTTAAACACATTTCAAAAAAAAAATTGTTTATAAAATGTTTTGGGAAATGCTAATTGAGAGTTCCAAAACCAAGTGTTTGATTTTACAAAATTATAGAATTTGGTTTGAATCTATTTGGATTTATAAATCAAAAGATATACAAGTTTTCAGTTTTGGAAAAAGTTTTGAACAAAAAAAATAAACACAACTATCTACCGCTCGGTGCAGCGCGCAGAAGCCCAACAGCAGCCCACGGCCCCTCTCTCTCTCTTCTCTCACTGCCATGCGGGTCTCGCCCATGACGCAAGCAATGACGTCACCGTCTTCAACCTCCTGTGCAAGAAATCCGCCCGAAACCCTAGTCTATCCCGAATCAAATTCGTTGCGAATCACACGTGTTTCTTCCATGCCTCTTGCCCCATATAAACCCACAGAACCCCGCAGTATTTCCCCTCAAAAATTTCCACCAAAGCGCCGCCAGGCTGCCCGTAATCGAGCTCGCCGTCCCGCCATTTCCGCCGGCGAATTCTTCGAACTCCGGCGACATCCGTGAACTCCGAGCTCTCTCTCCTGTCCCATCTCCTTCGTTAAGTCCGTGCGCACCCGTGTGAACTTTTTTTGTGATTTATTATGCACCAGATCGACGCATCCTTGATCGACCGAAGCTCCTCGGAGCCACGGCCACTCCGTCCGCGACACCACGCCGTTCCCGGACACCCGAGCCAACGCCATCACCCCATCGAGTCTGCCGAGACGCCGCGCACCTCGTCGTCATCTTCTGGAGACCGGGAACCACCGGAGCGTCGCCGTCATCCACTCCCGAGCATCAGTGCCGCCGCCACGCCATTCTCCGGTGAAATCGCGCCACCAGGTAAAGGTCAACGCTTCCTAAGACGTCCGATCTACCACCTACGGCCTAGATTAGATCTTGTAGATTGAAGCGGTACGGGAGGTTGTCAGCCCTCAGATCCAAATCCAATGGCCCTGATCAATTCACTTAAACACGTCAGCGTCCCAGTCAGCAGCCACGTCGGATCCACGTATTCTGTGATTTGTCTATTTAGATTTAATTGGCTGTTTTGCAGAAAAGCCCCTGTAACTTCAAACCATCAATACTTTTTACTGGTTTGGCCAATTTTTGCAAACTTTATATTTCTGGAAAGCTTATGACACGTAGAAACTTTTGGCATAGTTAATTTTATGTTTTGCCGAATTAATTTTGTTTATTTTCAAAAGTGGCTTTATTAGTATTTTGAACATTACTTGTTTTTAAAAATTGATTTTTGGAATAATTCCAATTGGTATATTTTTGTTTAGTTAATATTTGGCCGTAGGATTACTCTATTATTTTTTTTAAAGTATTTTTCTATGTTTTTCGTAATTAATATGAATTAAATGCTTTTAGGTGGTATTTTAATAATTAAAATTGATTAAAATTAATTTTCTTCATATTTTCGACTAATAAAATGATTTAGTCATATTTTGATCACTTTAGTTACAAAAAGTACTTAGAAATATTTTGCCTCTTCAAACAAAGTACTTATCTTCCTTAGAAAATATTTGATAATTATTTTGACAACACTATTTCCTTAGAAAAATTTCAACATCTTAAAAGTGCTAAATCTTCTCCTTAGAAAAATTTAGCATCTTGAAAACTTAGTTGTTTTAGAATATTCCCCTAAGTGTTATTTTTGACAAGTGTTTGTCCTTAGAAATTTTATCAATACCAACACCTTATTTTATGAACCCTTACTTAGAAATTATTTTGACTATTGTTTGACCTCTTTGGTCCTTAGTCATTTTTGGACCATCTTTCTTGCTTGCATTCCTTAGAGCATTTTTCATAAGCATGGCATGCATGTTAAGTCCTTAGTACTATTTTTGTACTTCTTACATGGATTTCATCCTTAGAATTTTTGAGGATGCATGCTAGCTCTTTTGACTCTCCTAGTCAAAAACCACTAAGTTAGAATTAGTGGAAACCAGGGAAGGACTTAGCCAAGAAGACAAGACTCAGGAGTATCTCCAAGAAGAAAGGACTTAGAAGAAATCAAGAGGAAGTTCATGAAGACCAACCAGCTACATTTTCTAAGTCTTCCCTCCATTCCTCTCTTTTCTTCCTTCTTCTCTTAAACTTCTTGGTGAATATTCTACAATCAAGACCAACCTTGATGCTTCCAACATCATCAAGTCTTCAGAACCATCAAGTCTACAAAGTGCAATGAAGTCATCACATCAAGTAAAACTACAATGAACCAAGGAGAAAGTTACAAAGAAATTGAAGATTCTTGGAAGACCAAATACTTCTTTCTTTCTACCTTCTCTTTCTTTCTATTTTTGTCTCACCTTGGACATAGACCAAGTCCTTGGTGTTTAAGACTAAATTCATAGAGTGCTAATTGAAGACCATTGAAGAATACAAAGGAGTTGAAGATGTTTTGAAGATCAAACGTGTAAAGATTTAAACTAACCTTACAACTTTTCAAGTTGTTATTTCTTGCTCAACCCCAATGGGATTAAGTTATTTTATATCCTTTTCCTTAATTTGTTTTGTGTGTCTTTCTCATTATAATTCTGTGTATCATTTTGCATTCCATGCTTGTCATATTTTTCTAAGTGTTGCATTTATGATTGTATGTTTATTTGTGGTTTGTTTGATGTGTTAGAAATTACGGAGAGATACGAAGGTGGTTGCAACTGCTACTACTACACTCCCTGTTGCCAAGGCAAGTGGCACACCCCTCATGAATTTTTCCTAAGTATTTGTATATGCATTATTTAGTGTATTTCTTTATATGCATGTGTAGGATAGTATTGCTATGCTAAAACTACTATCTCCTTTTTACTAGTTGTGTCTAGAATCTTATTGATAACTTAGTAGAAATATTGATGCTATGCAAAAGTGTTTTATTGAAAAGCTTAATTCTACTAAGTTAATTTACCACCTGGGTGGACTTGGTTTTGAAAAGATGATGGAAAGGTTGAGTGTCATCTCTTAGGGGTGACCTCTAAGGGATGGTCACTTGTGGTTGCCACCCAGGGTATTAAAGGGACCAAAGTTTTCTCTAAGTGAAGATGCTTCCAGTGCAACCACTTGGTATTATGGCTCTGCCTTGACTAAGTTATAGGAACCTGATTCCGGCAGGTCTCAGCGGATGAATGTTTGTATGGGTCTGCCCAGAGGAACAGGGGACTGTTTCCCAATGGTCTCGTCTCAACTCTCTCCTTTTTCCTTAGCACAAATTGAGTGCTTGAGGATAGTTTGGGTTTGTTGGGTCTCGTGGTGAAAGTGCACAACCTCTGCAGAGTTAAATCTAAGTACTTAGCCGTGTCCCCGGTTACGAACAATTTGAGCAGCTGATCAAGGACGACAACGGAGGCTCCCGGCATTCCAATTTCTTAAGTTAAAATATTGAAGGTTGAATAAAGGTAGACAAGAGGGTGGTTTTCATGCCATACCTGTTTTGACAAAAGAAAAGTGTTTTCTAAAGAGACAGGAAAAATTGGCTTTTATGCAAAACAGCCTTGAACTCCACCAGCCAAATATGCATATAGGCTATAGAGTTATTCCATTAAGTGTCCACATAGTGTCACTTGCCAGATCCATTTTTAATGGTATCTGACCCACTCTGTTGCAAAATTTTATTTTGTTGCAGATTGTTCTGACGACGAGCGAGTTTCGTTAAGGTTTCGAGTCTGCAACCAACATGTTTTCGCCTGTGGCACATGATGATGATGGAGACTCCATGAAGAATAATTTTCCGCTGCTTTACTCTTTCAAAGCTAGCTTCGTGCTATGCAATTTGTAAAGGATATTTCCTAAGTACTGGATCCACGTGTAATTGATACAATGTTGTGATATTTCATCTTAGAATGTGTGTGCAAATGAATCGATCCAGGGGTTTGCACTATACACAGGTACCTTGCCAATTTCTAAGTGCAGGTACGCTACATAAAGTGTGTAATGTAATCAATACAAGTGCCCTTGGACACTGCACCAATGTTTTATCCCTAGTAGCAACAGCACATCTACCATCTTAGACCTTTCTGTCACTGATCCAGATATCTAGAGACTGAACCCACTATCGAGCATAAATACCCCTCTTGGAGTCACAAGCATATACTTGGCCAAAGCATCTACTAGCAACGGAGAGCATGCAAGATCAAGAGCACATAGATAAACAACTTGAATAAACATGGTATCAATATTCATCGGATCCCAGCAAACACAACATCTAGCATTACAATAAGATGATCTTGATCATGTTAGGCAGCTCACAAGATCTAAACATGGAGGCACAAGGTAGAGAGACAACCATCTAGCTACTGCTATGGACCCGTAGTCCAGGGGTGGACTACTCACGCATCACTCTGGAGGCAGGCATGGTGATGTAGAGCCCTCTGGTGATGATCTCCCCTCCGGCAGGGTGCTGGGAAGAGCTTCAGAACTCCTCCGATCTGAGATTGACGATGACGGCCGCGACGGAACTTTTCGTGGAATATGATCGACCGTCATAAGGTTTTAGCGTCGCGGAGAATATATATAGGCGAAGAGGCGGCGTCGGTGGCCGAGGGGGGCCACCACGCCATAGGGGGGCACGGGCCCACCCTGGGCCGCGCCCTAGTGTGCCGTGGCCCCCTGGTGGGGCTGCTCCGACTCCCCTTTGGACTCCGTGATCTCCTCGTGATATTATTGACGATGTCTTTTGTTTCGTCCAATTCCGAGAATATTTCCTTAATAGATTTTCTGAAACCAAAAACAGCAGAAAACAGGGAACTGGCACTGTGCCATCTTGTTAATAGGTTAGTCCCAGAAAATGCATAAAAATGATATAAAGTATAGCCAAAACATGTAGCAATTGATATAATATCAGCATGGAACATCAAAAATTATAGATACGTTTGAGACGTATCACGCGCAGTGCGGCTGTAGCGAGGCGTTGCTACAGCCGACTGACGCGTAGCGCTTGCCCAGCCGGCAACAAATCCTCCATGCCGAAGGTCCGTCGGAGCCAGATCGGGTGAACCTCAGCCATGGAAAAAAAATAGCGCGCTATATCGTCGCTAATAGCACGTTATAGCGTTTTGAGAAGTGTCTCGCTAAATGTATCAGTATACAATGTTTCGCTAATAGCACGCTATATCGCGATGTACCATGCTAATAGCGTATTTTAAGGCCGACGCTATATTTCTGTAACGTGCTATTTTTTCCTTAACCTCAACCCATCTACTTCTGGGGTGTCGTCTTCTCCAAGTCTAGCATGTGGCTCTGTTTTAAATATATAGCTGGCTATAGCCTTGTGAGAGGGTCCGCGCTATAAATATGGCATTCGAAGGCTAAAAGGGTATTAGCCGCTAATAGTCTGGCTAAATGAATTTAGCCTCGTAGCCGCTATATTCCCGCTCAGGGGATTCAAAAAAATTGGACCAAAATTTATCCCGCTCGGGCCAAATTTGTCCCACCCAGCCCAATTCTGGGCCCAAATGTGAACCCTATCCCCCAAATTTTTCTCATTCTCTGTCTCCTCTCTCTCTCTCTCTCCCGAAAATAGAACCAGGAGGGGCGGCGGCCATGGTGGCGGCGCAACCTCGCACTCATGGTCGCCCACCCCGCTGAACCCGACCTCCCTCGCCGCTAACTCGACCTCCCTCGCTCCCTTCCGCGCATCTGAAGCTGGGCTCGCTCGTCCAGCGCGCGAGGTGCGAGTGTGTGACCTAGGCCGCGCTCGGCTCCTCGACGCGACCGACCCTGGAAGCCCTAGCTCAAGCTCCTCGCCCTTCTAGTTGTTGAACACTTGAACTGCTGCTGCTGGTTATTCGTATATATTATGTGACTATGTTATGCATCTATGAATTGTTGATATATATACAAACATATGCTGCCTAATTTTTTTTTTCATTAGTTAGCAAAGCGGCTATAAGGTCATAGCTGCGCTATAGCCCGGCTATAGCCTGTTGTAGCTTCTAAAATTGCCGGGGCTAAACACAATAGCCCGCTATTTTAAACAGATGCGTGTGGGCAGCTTGCTTTTGATGGCCTCCATGGCGAGCTCGGCCACAACGTCCATGGAGACATCCATGCTGAGCTCCCTCGACCTACATCCGGGGCAGCAGTAAGAGAGGCGAAGCGGCAAAGGAGGTGTCAACAACCGACGGGAGGAGCAATGGAAGGTGAATGATCAACACTCATAACTCAGAGAGACTCGGTTTTTTGCCTGTTTCCCTTACAAACATGCCAACTCTTTTCGTCTATATCAATGAAAAGGCAAATATTTTGCCTCGTTTCAAAAAAAATAACTCAGAGAGGCAACGACCTCACACTCAGAGAAGCGGTTGCTGGAAAAAAAACATGGAGGTGCAGTCATCGGCGGAGAGCGTCGGCGGCGTGGAGGATCACCCGCTGACCAGTCGAGGGGGCGTGTAGTGTACACCAACGACCAGCGGTTGGCATAGCTGGGAAAGAGGACCAGAAACAACTGCATGTGAATTAAGAAGAAAGACATGTAGGACTCATGGGAGAAGAAGCAGTCGGAATCGATGCAACGAATCGGTTGATTGATCAGCTGGAAGAAAACACTCTTTTCCCCTCTTCCTCCTCGAGGCGACCGACAGGCGAAAAGGAGGCGAACCCACTTTCCTCGCGCGGCCGGCGGCCGGATCGGCGGTCTCCTCCCTCTCCGGCCGTCGTTGTGGCGGCAGGAGGGTGGAGGGGCCTCCGATCTGTGCTCATGGCTTGTAGATAGTAGAGTAGGGTTCTCCGGCGGCGTCGGCAGGGTGGTGGTGGCGGTGGCGCTGTGGAATAAAGAGGGTGTGGCCGGAGCTTCTTCCCCATCGCGGCGTGGTCCTCTGGGACGGAGCCGGCGAGCTTCCGGCGGTCCGTGCTCCTGGATCTTTGGATCCGGTGGGCTTTGGTGCTCTCTGCGTGCTCGCTGTTGCGGAGACGGCGATCTGCGCGAGCTTTTGTCCTCTGGTCTTCTCTTCGTCGTCGCAGGGTGTGCTCTGGCTCTGCAGCGGAGGATCTGGAGGTGGTGCGGCCTGGTTCCGGCGGTGCTCGCCGGCTGTTGTGGCCGCTTGTACAGGAGCTTCATCGGTCGGAGTGGGATCCAGTACAGGGGAGTTGGCGCGCTGGTTCTGGTGGTTGGAGCGTCTTGGCCGAGGTTCGTTCATCGTCTCAAGTTCCGGCGTCTTACGGCGGGCGGCTCATGCGGATTCTACAAGAGTGGGGGCGTTCCTTCTTCCAGTGTGGTGTGCGGCGCCGTTTCTTCTCCTTCGCCGGTGTTGTCGGTGCTGGTGAGTGGTGGTGGCCGTCGTGGTGGTTCAGCGGTGTGCGCTGGATCTTTTTCTCTGGCAGTTCTTGCCTGTGTATCGGTTGTTGTTCGAATTCTTCCAATGAATTTATGCAGGCTAGACATTCAAAAAAAAAAGTGTTTCATAGTATTATCTACCACTTTATGTCTGAATCTATTTGAGTTTTTTGGAAACCACTTGAGAAAGGCGCCCTCACGTGCTCTGGAGGGTGCGGAGCACAGAGCTTCTATGCTTGGTTGACCGCCACGAGACGGCGTGGCGGTGCAGGTCTATGTGGCGTGCGAATTTTGTTTATATTTACTATTTTTAGTTTTCTAGTGTTGTGATTTTTACAACACAAGTAATATTGCACGTGCAATGCACGTATTTTTAATATATCCCGATTTACATATTCCATTTTCTCCTTCAATATATTTAGAACAGTAAATTTTATGAATCCCTGTCAACAAAAATAGATTAAGTAAAATTATCAACCATACATGTTCTATGGTTGAAAAAATAAATAGTCCATAATCCCAGTTGATTTAAGTTCATCATGGACAAAAATTAAAAATCATAATTGGATAGAAATCTTGCGCATAGAATACATAGCTAACTACTCCATTATATGAAAATTTTGACCACACCATCATTGTCTAACAATAGTGCAACCAAATTGTCGTCCTAAATGGAAAAAAACAGGCATAATCAGACTTAGGTACCTGACTATTTTCAGACCCACTCAATCATGCATATAAATTACGATAATATTTTTCATTCATATCTTATCCAGCAGAAAACTTCAGATAATCGAAGGGTTGAAAAAATAATTCAAAATTCACATTGTCATACAAAAATTAGAAATATTATTCAAGATTCATAGTAATTCGAGTTGCTGCATGTCATACTCAAATAGCCTCCAAATATTGTCGCTATATAGGTTTATGTTGTACTACTTACAAGCAAGTACGCAACCAAGCGTAAACACAAAAGTACTATGAACAGTTTTTTTTGTCACTCCAGTATTACAGATGAGAAAATCACTTGATCAAGTCAAGAACTCATCTCGGACCAAGTGGTACTGCAATCTCCGTGGCATCCTCCCATTCCCCCCGTTGAAGTTCCTTTTGAATTTTCGCAATAAGATTACCATATGCATGATCATTCCTTGTAAGTTTTGCAAACCTATCACAAGAATCATAATATTATTCAAAGTCTATCAAACAAATGTATTGAAGCCAACAGAAATATAAAATAAGCAGTGTTAAATACTAAATTAAGGCTGGCCTTAAGCTAATGGTTTTGAACATTTCCGAACATCAAATTTCTATCAAGCAGAGGTTCGTAAGGAATAAGGACACCTTTGACAGGGTCAAGCAATCATATAACTATTTAACCGACGGACAAAATTTCAATAGTCTCAGACAAGTCCCATGACGTTACATAACAGAACCTCATTAGCAACAGCTTCAGTCTACAACATTTTGTTTAAATTATTTCAGAGTACAATGGTTTCGGTACACTGTTTTTCAAGCCCAAGCATATTCCCACTATGAAATTGGTTTCCCACCTTGCTACTGCATGCATTCCCCAAGTAGCCACTATGCATATACAAATCCATGAGGCTCAGGCAGAAGTCATCCTACAACGTAAGCGCATCGAGCGCCTAGAAGCAATAACAGAATTCCTGTAAGATATGGAATACAGAGCCATAAAATTTTGCCAATTTTGCAGACAATATTAATAGACTTCTAGAACAGAGTAGCCGTATTTAAAGAGATGTCCTCCTTAGGAAAACAAATCAAGAGACCATCAAATATGAAGGCTAACCTTATAAGGGGACCTTAGGATTTCCTATGGACGTGGCACTCGGAACGGGGCACTTCAGACTGGGGGAGCAATTCAATGGAGGCGACATAAACAACTTAGGCTGGCCGGCTGTCCCTCTCGTCATTGGCACCGCGGATAGGTTCAGTCAAAGATCACTGACTTGGAAGTAGGAAAACTGTAGGTGGAAATAGTCTTATAACGATGTATAGAATTTTGAATCAAGTATTATAGACTTACTGCAAATAATTTCAGCAACAAAGGTCAGCAAAAAAGAATCACGATTAATTACATAAACTCTCAACTCGGACTCTGAGCTAGAAACTTCCTAATAGCATGTTTCCGGCAATCTGAACCAAAATGTCCACCATGGCATCATCACAATTACAATGACTTAAAATATGAATGGGCAATAATTACCTTGTATTTGTTGGTTTTCTGCAAGTTCATGAAATGTGTTTCTCTCCACTTGTATCTTCACGATGGTATCATCACAATTACAATGACTTAAAATATGAATGGGCAATAATTACCTTGTATTTGTTGGTTTTCTGCAAGTTCATGAAATGTGTTTCTCTCCACTTGTATCTTCACGATGGCATAGTAAAAATCATGATACCGCGAGAAGATTATTACACAGAAATATGTTTTGTCCAATAATTTTATTTTCGGTTTGTTATAGACACACATTCTCTATAATAATTAGACATAGATGGTATAAAAAATCATGATAGTGAGAGCAGATAACATAAAAATATGACTTGCCAATCTTTTTTTCAAATAGTTATACACACCTTCTCAATAAAAAATAGACATACCCCATTCTTATTTGGTACAAACCAGAGCAACCGTCTGACTTGTGGCAATACCCACACATCAATGCTGTTTTCATGATCATTTTGAGTATTTTTTCGGTAAGACTTAGGCATATATATACTTTCTTCACATTCAATGATAAACATAGCCACCAAAATACAAGGAAATAAACGATCTTCCCCATTCTCGCAGCAAACATTGTCTGCAAACATTAGTAGTAACAGATCACATCATAGCTAACCTCCCAGCTCTTAAGATCTTGCACTCCAAATATTAAATTCAGTGTGCAAAGAAATATGTTCAGTGTGAACGACCAGCAATATGTTCATATGAATCCTTGTATGCACATGATTAATATGCAAGGGAACCCGCTTGAAGCAAATAAATTAGAGATTAGGTGTGTGGGGAATCGAGATGAGGCATACCATGATTACCATCGGAGCAGCAGATTTTTGCAAGTAATCGTGCATGCACATGATTAATATGCAAGGGAACCCGCTTGGAGCACGCGGGCGGCAAGGGTGTCGACTGGCGTGAACGCCAGGCCTATCAGGCGTAAGTTTTCAGGCCGGATCCTCAGACCTGGATTGCATCCTTCTCTCGTTGTCTCGCACACACGAATAGGCACACACATCCCAGTTCCCCTTTTCTCAAACAAAAAAATCCCAGTTCTCCAACTCCCGCATCAATCACCAGTGTCCAATTCCGGATCGGGATGGATTTGGTGGCTTGTAGTTGTAGTGCAGCTGCTGGCTTGCATCCGTGCACGATCTTGGCAGATGAAAACAGGGGCTAGGTGGATGGCTCGCTCGGCTGCGCAACAACACCCAAATCGGAGGAGATGGGGACGCCATCGTGGATGGCACCCGAGCCTAATCCGCGGCGAGGCGAGGTGCTGCTGGACGTTGCCGTCATCGGCAGCGGAGCTAGGGGAGCAGGGGACGCGCCGGTGAGGAGCAGCTAGGCCGGAATCCTGGGCTACCGCCCGGCCTGCACCGCCGCAGCCCGGGTCCTGCGCTGCCGCACGGCCTGCACCGCCGCAGCCCGCGTCCTCGTCGGCCGCCCCGCCGCATCCAGCGCGCCGCCCTGCACCGCGCCACCGCCGCATCCCGCGCCGCCGCCCGCTGCACCGCCGGTCCGCCGCGTAACCCAGTCTTCTTGGTGGCCACCACGTGCCGCTGCTTGCTCCGGGTGCTGCCAGGGAAGTCCTCGGCGGCCGTGGGGATTAAGGATCCGATCGCGACCATCTCGAGCAGTACTCGGCGGCGGCAACGACGATGGGTAGAGGAGTGCGGGGCCACGCGGGCTGCAGAGGGCGACGTCTGAGGACGATGGCATCGGCGGCGGAGGCGGGGACGATCTGGAGATTTGGATGAGACGGGCGTGGGGCGATGGAAGAGGCGGCGGAGGCGTGGGCGCGTGGCCATAGGAAGCGGTTGTTTGATGAGAAGGTGGTGGGGATTTTTTTTTTGTGCGTGGGCGTGGGCGTGGGCGTGATGAGGTGCTCATCATTGGGCGAGTCCTGTCCGTTCGTTTTATCAGATGGACGGTTTTGAGATGGGGGGTACGACTTAATGAGAGCTCATCATTAGTTAAATCTGGATCATTGGATGACTGTCATCTGAGGGCTGACAATATTTGGATCAGCCAGGCTGGGGCTTTTAATATTAGTGGAGATAACAGAAGAATAAGTGCGACTAATTATTATAAAGGCGGTGAGAAAATACACTTGACATGATTATTAAAAAAACTACATTTTTGTGTAAATTTTGTATGGTGCATTTTTCGCAACACGTGCTGCAGGCTAAGCCTTGTCACGGCACCTTTAACGTATCATGCATTCATATAGATTTTGAAAAGAAAACAGTTGTCATTTCTACGTTATATTTGTTGGGTTGATTTGACTAATATCCAATCTACCATGGAACAAAAATTGAAAATGGACAAGAAGATCATTACACAGTAAATTCCATGAGTGCTCATAAAACTCAGCTAGCAATCCATCAGAAAAATAGTACTGTAACTTTTTATTCCTTGTCATCTACATTACTCGACATGCATGATACTATCTATATTTCTTCATCATATTCTTCCCTCACAGGTTTACACGCATACTTAATTTTTGTGAAGACACGAGCAGCTATGAAGATATACACGCACATGCACACTACTGGTACACAAATTTGAAATAATTTCCTTTCTATATAGGATCTACATATATGGAATCTGCAACCCTTTTGAGCGTTTGTGGGTTAGTGTATGCATCGTGATCCTTGTACATGAAGTCCAGCATGCGAGTCGAGTCCACCACCGCCTCTAGGAGCGGAGTCGCTTGTTGCATGGCGGTCGGCCTGAGTCGCTCCTCGCTGATGTCCATCCACGACTCCTCTATGAGCTCCCTGAGCTTTATGTATGCGTCTTCCTTGGCAGTGTAGTTGTTCTCCACCATGCAAGATTCCACTGTCGACATCACATGCTGCTGCCTGGAGTACTGGTCTCGTTCTCGCTGATTCCTCAGAAAAACACAACACAATTAACAAATTAAGCATGCCGTTCTATTACGTTTTTTTTGTTGTGACGGGGGCACAGGGCGTTCTATTAAGCAATGACGCCCGTCAGTGATATGAGTCAGTACTGACCGGTCAAGTAAGTGTCGCTTGGTGTATGTTACTACTGATCGGTAACACAGCTGACCCCGGTGAGGACTTTTTGTTGTCAAAATAGAGCTAAATCCGGTTATCACTCACAGATATCTTAAGGCTGGTCAGTGACATGTTTCTTTTGTACTAGTATATCTCACTTCAGTAACTAGTACTCAAATATATATGTTAGCGAATTGATTGATTGAGCTTAGTGCTAAACTTAAAGCCTAGATTTGGGTCCTTGTATGCCCTTTATGTTGGGCTATGTGAAATTGTGGTAATGGTTATGTTTTTATCAAATCATGAGATTCCAATTTCTTGCAGGGTATTTACAAGGCTACCCACTAGCTGTATGTGATGTTTAGTGCAACGTGTGGAGGTGAGAGTAGTCTCTACATTCTGGGTGCATGCATCCACTTGGCGATGGTAGAACGAATTATATATGTTCAACCAATATGGATGAATATATAACAATAAGAGTGAAACATGGGTGCACCATCGCCATGTAATCTTTATTATTGTTGTTCTAGCCTTTGAGCGTTTTTCAGTTTATCTTTTCTACTAATTAATACTACGCAAGAAACAACGGCTGTGTGCATCGATTGATGCACATATGGGGGGGGGGGGGGGGGGTAATTTCATCTTTCTAGAAAAAAAATATGACACTGAATATATCCCTTAACCGAAAACTACAAATTAATAAAACTGACATATATGCTTATGTGTAAGTATGTAACCTCGTGGGAAGCTATGTCATTGATGACGCGGCCGACGATGCAGGAAGCTCGAATGATTTTCGGATAGGTCATGCCCCAGTCGATGGCATCGCTAGGCTCGCCTATGGCGACGATGGCAAGGCAAGGTATGTGCATGCAGCCGCTGCTAGGCGCTGAGAATAGTAGGTGTTCCTCAACGGTAGCCGGCACTTCGCCTTCCTCGCGCCATTTTGCCTCGTCGTAATAGCATTTCACATAGTCCATTAGCTGCACAAATACAATGTTATTAGCTGGATATATACACATATTATGTAGATAATGATCATACAAGTATGGATACATCTACTTTTCTCCGGTTAAACATGTTCAGGAGACATCAACTTACTAGCATTTTTACATAGTCAACATTCTTATTTCCTTGATGTTTCAACTCTTCTTCGATGATTTTTACGGTCGCGAGTACTTTGTTGTAAAAGAACTTCATGTACCTGGTAGTTGTTCGGCGGCTTGCTCATCCCACCTATGGTTTCGTGAAGAAGATAAAAAGTTTGTTCTAGAATTAGTATACCTAGCAATACATTAGTTGTTAAGACTACCCTAGCCCACAGATAAAAAGTTTGTTCTAGAATTAGAGACCTTTCCATTGCTATGGTGAGGAGCTTGCTTTCTTCTATGGTGCTGTAGCTGTCGTAAATGTCATCGAATATCGATATAAATGTAAAGAATTTTGTGAGCATGATTCGTCCGTATGAATGTTGCGGCTCAAACAGAACTCCTAGCATCCAAAAGTGCATCTCCACCATCCTATCTCGTGCGAAGCTCAAATGATCTTGGAGTTGGAGTTCTTTCCACCACCTGCAAACAAACCCAAAAATTATTAGCACGTAACCAATGCATCACACCATGTATTGTTGCAATAGTCAAAGGGACGAAATATAAAGATCTCATCTCAGAATCAGGATCGTTAGGGGATATGAAGTCGTGTGTTCTTAGAGTGTAGCAACGTTAATCAAATCTGAATTGTGCCGATGGTTGAGGACTGGAACTGTGGAAGGATTTTTACCAATAGAATTTCCTTTCAAAGAAAGCCACTTACAGTGTAAGATCCCTCAGCTCCTCGCAATATACTTTGCATACTTAGCTTCGCTAGCTCCAAGATGGCCTCATTTCTTGCACTCATTCTCTCGTAAACCGAGATGTAGTGCCTCGCTTCAACTCTTCGAGGCCTCCTGAAAAGAGGCGTTTTGAACGCGTGGCGCACCTCATCGACAACACTGACGGTGACAGCGATTGCTCGAGGACACGCTGGAGATGGTCTTGGGTGTAAACAATCGCGCGGTCGAGTATTTCTTCTCCATGTGTCCGAACATGGGCAGCGTTGTACAGGTTCAATAGGCTTCTCGTGTCATTGCACGCGATGTTTCCTCCGGCATCTCTGAACTTCAGGAATACATCTGCAACACCACCATTATAGGCTCCGCAGAACAACAAAATCTCACATACGTCTTCGGATTCTAATCAAGTTTGTTACCTGGTGAAACATTGTATCCGCGCTTCCTGAGCAAATAGAACCGAAGAGCCGTCGTGTGAAGATCGTGGGCTTCATCACCGGCATCATGAATCCCACAAAGCAAATCATCAATCTCCTTCTTGTAGTGGTAGTCTAAACCAAGCCTCTGCAGCGTATCGACAAGCTCAAGCTTCAGAGGCAGATCAGCAGAACCTGAATCTAGTATCATCCTCCTCACTTCTTCTTTCACGACTTCAGCCTTGTTGTTCATGGATTGACACTGCGAGAGTATGTACTGATTAATACTACTCACTTGGTCGCAAACTCGCAATAAATGTTGGTATTGAAATTTACAATTACACGGTTTTCAAGGCTACGCTTTGATGATCATTTTGTATGGAAAAACAAATTGAGTTTTGTTAAAGTACACCCTATAAATATATGTGTTTTTTTATGCAGACCAATGATGGATGTATATAGAATATTTAAAACAATCTGCAGGTAATATCTCCCTTTCAGAAAACAGCGTTATTTGACTGTCCATTGACCAACAGTTAGTCCAATAATATGTACTTTATGCTACACATTATAAACACCATTATATTATGTTCAAAAGCACTTCTGCGTGATTGTGATTTTATAGCAATTGACTAAATATTTTATGCTGATCCTTGGCATGTCTAGTTTGCCTAAGCTAGTTAATATTGGAAATATTATTGTAAAGATATTAATCTGTACAGTCAATGAGAAATTAGAAATTCTTGTTGGTGAATCTTATGGTCTTCTTGGTCTCGTGAATTGTATATTGAAACATGATTGTGTCACGGAAGAAATTGCTTAATTCATAGCCGCAAAACTGGTTGTGGCACATTTTTGGGAGACAAACGCGGGTGAGACTTAGGCGAACACATCTACAAAAGCACTCGGGGGGGGGGGGGGGGGGGGTGTGTTCAAGCAGGAGGCACTCGGCATGAGCAACATGGGGCCACATAGAAGATACTAGAAGCCTGGACGACAAAGCTAGAAGAAGGAAACCGACCCTTCGAAGACGCGTGTTGCCCGATCCATTACAAACACGAAAGAAGATCTACCGAGTTTAGATGTGATTTAGACTTGGACTCAAAGATTGTAAATGCAAACGTTTTCTAGTCACTTTATTGCACGAGAAGTCCAGTTGCCTCATATATATGTGAGAGGTAATGGTTATTCAATCAATCAACATACAATCGAACAATTACATCTACTACCTCTAATTTTTACCCTCTCTAAACCCTCGTTTTGAGTCCTGTTCTTTGGGGTCCTTTGTTTTTGACAAGCATCAAATCACGGTCGGCGAATGATCGACTTAGGTCATCACATATATAGCTGCCTTGAACCCTGTCAGGGTCCTCCCAGACGGGTGGGGTTTCGAGTTCCAAAAGCATCAACCGGATTGCCTTGTGTATCATGCTTCTGTCTAGGTCTCTATTGTCGACTATGTCTTGTGTATCACACTCAACCCCCAGAATACAAGGTGATGTGTTTGTGTGAATGCCTCTGATCTCGAGGGAGGGTTGGAGGGAGATCAGGACCACCCGACGCCTCAAAGAAGGTGAGTGTTTCTTGTGGACAACACCGTCGTTTCCTCCTGGCATAGCTAGTACAAAGATTTCTCTCGTCCTGAATACTTTTCCTACCCCTGAACCCGGAACCGACCGGTCACCCATTCACCCCGCCCAACTATGTGCAGCCACACCCTGATGTGCCCTTGAAGCCGAGATGACGCCGTGATACTGCCTAACCCCACCACAGATTGGATGTACAAAAGAGAACCACCGCCTGGGCGCACAACACCACCAGAGCTCGTCCGGTGTCTTATCACGCCGCAACGACACAAGCACCAAGCACCAACAGGAAAGTAGAAACTGACCCCACACCAGTCTTTCGGGGAGTGCCTACACCCCTGCGGCAGCATAGGCTGGTCACTATGCGTGCAACAATGATGAGGGGTGGCGACGGGTGGATCTACGGTTGGGAAAGGAGTCGCCCCTAGGTGATTGCACGGGAATATTGAGGGTTCTTTTTCCTTGAAATACCATATTTTCCTTCTTTTTTTAGACCGGAGGGGAAGAATCTCTCGCTTACTTTTATAGAAGAATTAGTGAGTACGTGCTGGTATTGCGAGCACGGAGGTTCGAGCCCAGGCGGACAGGTATGCATCAGCCCATGCCTACCATTCCGGCTACGTCGTGGTTCTCTATATTTTCCTTTTAACTAAAGAGGTAGGTTGTTATCTCAATTTTCGATCTGCATCAGATACCATTTTTTTTCATGTTGCTAGTAGTACATGAGGTATATTTTTCCTATTTTTTGTTAACCTTTTACTTCCAAAATTGCGCAATGATACAATCTGCACATGTTAGAAAATATTAACGAGCCAAATGAGCAAAATGAGCTGTGCTTAGAATTATGTTGGTAAACTTTATATTGGCGGCGAAACCATGAAATGTTTAACCAATGCATGTCTTAGAGTGAATATATGTATTGTGACAAATAGGTAGTACACGTTAATTTGATGTCAAACAGTGTTCAACAAGAAGCTTACCTGGTGTGTGCAAGAGAACCAACATGTGTGTGTGCGCGCGTGCGTGCGTTAATAGAACTGAGTGTATGAGCGTATATGTGAACGTCTATGTGTTCTGTGTTTTACAACAACAAAAATGGTGTGTACACACTAAATATAGTTCACCTGTGTCGGAGTGCATGGCCTGAAACCAAGAAAGAAGTCGCCCCAAAGGGTGGGATGGTGAAGCTGATGGCTGCGCATGTTGGCGTCCATCACCGGTGGATGTGGGCGGTGGCGAGTCTCAGTGGAGGCTGCCATTGCTGGGAAATGATCGAGAGCTCGGCTGCCCATTTGTTCAATAAAACTAAGGTTGTAAGTGATGGCCTGTGGAGGGAGACGGTGAACTGGTTGGCTTTATATAAGAAACATGAGAGGACAATGTGCATATAACGTGGCATATATACTTTCTAGCCTAAAATACTGTAACTGTCACTTACAGTATTTTGTGGCCCAAATGTGCTCTCAATGAGATATTCTGTTCTTGATGTTTTTCCGATGGTATCATAGGATGTCTGATGTTTTGTAGATGTTTGAAAAATGCTAGAAGTGTCTTTGTCATGTATGTCCTTCGACGAGCATGACAGCTTGCTGTGGCAAAGCGTATTTGACACCGAACGGTGGGAACGGTGAGAATCATGTGCCCTTCAGGTGTGCTAGCTTAAGAGCAAAGATTCTCTCTTTTTTTAGGCAAAGAGAAAAGATTCTCTATTTTGTATGATAGGTGTATTTGACAGCGAATGGTGGGAAATTGTGAACTCAATTTTTCCATGTTTCACGAGTTTAAAGGGTCACGCTTCTAGGTATTCCGCCTCCGGCCGCAAACTGATAGGGAGCTCATTCGCACCACAGACATCGTGATCTCGAGATTTTGAGGTGCTGAAACTAGACCAAACCTCTTTTACGACAGATGAGACGACGTTTCAACAACTGGTTACACAAGGAGCATAGATCATAAGACTATCACTTACCATGAAATCTAACAGGTTGATGTTTGTTACTTATTAGGGAGGGAATGCTCGCATGCTGTCCATGAGAAGTGAAAGCAAAATCATTCTGAAGGGAGAAACGAGAAAAATCCGTTTCGTGCTCCTGGTCATCAACGCGAGCAACGCATGGGCGAACCCTAGCCATGCTTCCTCTCCCTCCCTCAACCCTCCCCTGCCGCCATCCAATTAGCTTGTCAAGATATCTATTAGCTTGGACTCCTTGATGGATGAATTACCTTCATGAATCTCAGCATCCCTAAATGTGGTTGATCTGGTTAACTCTTCAGTGCACAAGCCATTACCAAATAGTAGATCAAGCTTGATCATTTAGGTGAATATCATTTTTGATATGGGCATGACCATCTCGGATATGACCAATATTGCACGCACATGCATTTACTACTACCTCAATTCATTAATATAACATGTTTTGGCAGTTTAAACTCAACAACCAAAATGTCCTGTATTTTGGAATAGAGGGAGTATTAAAAATTGTCTATTATGCATGATGAATATAGAGTTTTTTAGGTAGATTATAGTGTCTGTATAAGCCACGTGTCAAGATACAAAGTCGCATACTCAAAGACGACAGCTAGCACGTTGTGCGTGTGCACGTGAACATGACCGTGTGTTCATTCATACTCAGTCCGTTTTTTTTTTAATTGAAGGCACCAGTTGCCCAGCTTTAAATTAATAAAGCCCAGAACGACTAAGATACAAGATGCCGTAGCTTACAAGACCACAACGCTTACAAGCAAATAAAAGAACAACAAGACACGCGGCTTGATCGTCGGAGTGGCACCGGGAGCTGGAATGTAGAGTTTGCACGACGGGAAGCCAACCTGCATCTACTCACAGGACAGAAACAATGTCCCAATCCATCTCCGAGACCGAAGAAAGCCCCTGCTCTCTTGCCTGGTTCGAAGGACGCCGCACCGTCGGCCGGGGTCACTCACCCTAGAGCTCGAACGGAATTCGTCGACATTGGTGCCATGGAGCAGAGGCCAAGCACAACCACCCAGAACGGCCTGATCCCCACGAAAGCAACTCCACCACCACACAAAAGAGCACTGGTCTGACATAAGCATCTAGTGCCCGAAGGGACAGCAGCTCGCAAAGAAGACGCCCTCCTCACTGGAGCTCGAGAAGAAGAACGCCGCATGAAGCTCTAGCCGCCGTCAGCCTGCCGGACAGGAAGCCGCACGTCGCCCCCTGTTCCCAAAGCGGCGACTTCAGGAAAGGCACAACACCAAGGCGGTATCGCCGCCCATTCCGAGAAGGAATTGGGTTTTCACCCAGGAATCAGGGGAAGGGCGGGGGAAGGGGACCTCGAGGGCGCCTCTAGCAAGGTAGGCGATGCCCATGGGCGTCGCCGCCGTCATGGTCGTCACCGGCCAGGGATTTGGGGAGAAAAATATAAAGTTCATGATTGTAGAACACAATATATAGGGATTGTCCGATCACTGTCCGCGTACAGTTTAAGTGCCAGATTTGGGGTCTCCGGTTGGAGATGCTCCGAGTCGTGCAATGGTTGATGGTACCTGCAACGCCGTGCATGCTATTTGCATGTCCCTAGAAGCTTCATGCATTGCGCATGGGAGGTGAGTCCTAGGGTCCACATGTACGGCAGCTTGGCTGGACTTTATCGTGAAGAACGAAGCCGGATGCGACGTGAATGGCCGAGCGACCAGAAGGTGTCCCACTCGTCCACCGTCCCTTCGCTCGTCGCCAGGACCTCGATCGATCGTACAAATTTCAGGATTTTTTTTTGAACAAGGAGCGGCCCAGAAGGGTCTGGATACCATTTCTATTTCCGGCGGCGGGTACATTTTACATTAGGGACCAGAAGAAAAACAGGAATTACAACCAAGCTCCTAACTTTTACATAGAAAACCCTACACAGAAAAAGAGAAATGCAATTGGGTCCTCTGCCGTCGACGAGGAAGAGAGAGCTCGAGCCATGGCCGTCATCCTCCGCGTCGGGGACTACACCACTTGACACCAAGGAGACGTCGAACGCCGCAGCGAGCTCTGCAGAGGGCCTCCTGAAGGAGGTTGAATAGTTGCCGAAATACTCCGGCGAGTCTAGCCACCAGATGGCCTCCAGGGTCGGTCGGCTGCAGAAGGCCGCCGAGATTGTGCACCAAATTGCGGTATCGCTACTCCATGACAGCCGAATATCAACATCGCGCCCGGCAATTTGCTTCCTCTCAACACTTCCACAGTGAGCAGAGGAAACTGCAGTTGCCTCTTCCATTAGCAAGTTCATGCTGCCGGCCTTCTGCCACCGCATGTCTATAGCCGGTCCGCCGTCAAACTCCACGCTCCCACCACGAGCCGGAGGAGGCAGACATATAGGAGATTCGCAGCAGCAGAAAACCAAAGATCGAGCTTTATTGAAGAAGCTGCATGGTACCTTCGCCGTCGCCGCCTCTGGCTCCTACCATGGGAGCTCCGCTGCTTGGAGAAGCACGACCACGCAAAGCCAGACTTGGCCCGAAAAGCCTGGCTCCAGAGCTTCGATGCAGTCCTTATTTTGAGGGATGCGCGGCTTCCGCAGCCTCACATGCGCCACCGCCTGCCACCAGCGATGCGCAGCTCGGCGGAGAAAGCCCACGACACCATGGATCTGGCTGCAAAGATCCAAGTTCCTACCCTCATTCGACACATGGCCACACTCATCTAGAGCTAAACCTAAGCTGCTACTACTACTATGTACAAGGATCCGACCTCCTATTCCATCCTCTCGCCGGTCAGCCTCGCCGCCGGAGAAAGAGAAGGAAAGGGGCGGAGAAGGCAAAGGGAAGACGACTCTCAACGGGGGCAAGCGGTGGGAGAAAGGGGAAAGTGGACTCGCGTCCCCATCAAATTTCAGGATTTGGCTGGCCCTACGCAGGCGGTGCTGGACGGTGGACCGCATGCTTCGTCACACCACTTGCTCTCTTTGCTTTTGCTTAAGGGTGTGTTTGATAGCTAGCTTGCAGATCTTCATAACACGTCGGTCGGCTACAAAATTTTGATGATTTGGATGCCTGCATGAATTGCTGGACTAGGTCGATGCGCTTCGCAAAGCACAAAGAAATCAGACCCACTGAGCCGTTTCCATGGAGCCATGACAGCACTCTCATCAAACCAATTGTAAACCATGAAACTTGTACATTAGTTTCGCTTGGGCTCACTCTCCTTATTCTACTTCATCTCATATTTTCTAACCAATGCTTAAAAATAAGGTCTGCACAAAAGAGATGCACATTGATGATGCGGTTCCATTATGGAGTTTTGTTCCAACTCTCGTTAACCGTTAACTTTTAACTTAAACTTTTTTAGACGAATTTCGTCAAATTAATTGCACATGGTCGATCGTTTGAAATTTCCTTTTACAAGTAGCTTCACCTCCCCATTTCACACAACCCTTGTGTTAAAAGTTTTTGTTTTGTTTCGGTGATCGTAGACGAATAAATCTTGTATTGTATATGTGTACGCATTCATGTTATATTTGTTTACTAAACATGTGGTGCGTTGTTTAGCGAGCATGTTCACGGTGTGTTTATGTGTCTAATCTAACCTTTTCAACCTCTATGCGGGCTGCAATTCAGCGTCGTCATTCATAGCCATTGACGAAGTGGTGTGCTGGTTACTGAACCCGTTCGTGATTGCTGAACATCTTCATGGTGTGTGACTCACCTAATTTCTTCAAACTCTCTGTGGTTTGCGCTCCATAGCTGTTGTACGCAGCCGCCGCAAAGTTCGCCGACGACCTCCGCCGCCACCACCCACGCCGTCATCCTGCTCGCTACTCGTCATGGCCCTGTCACATAATGACATAAACATGTTCTAAGTGTGGTGATGAGAGTTAACTTCACCTTTGTTGAAAGAGGTGACAATAACATTCACTGCAAAGTGCAAACACAAGCATGTTGTTTAGTCAGCTGCGCACTACTGGGTCTACCTGGGCTACTTGCAAGCAACCAAACTACGTGCACACCATGTTTTTAGAGGTGTCTCTTGTGCAGCAGGCCCTAGCCAGACTAGTTCCACAGAGCGCAAAAATCGATGTTGGCTACCAAACACCTCCTAAGTGATAAAACCTAAATTTATTGCAGGATTAAATTTATTTTTATACCTACGGTACACGAAAATACTACATTTTTTAGATTAGTTCATCATCATTCAAGTAAGTCTGAGTTTTCTTCACTTTATCACTTAGTTTTTATTTTGTTAAATTTTATGTGTTTGCTACTGGTTTTTAGTGTCTACACTTTTAGAGTTTCAGTTTTGTTTGCATATTTTCTACGGCCCATCTTTTTTGCAATTGTCATCTTTGTTTCTTCATTCGGCCGCGTAGCACCATCGCTTTGAAGTCTGTTATTTCATTTCAAATATGTGATGTCAAATACATGTGCTTTTACTAGTTTTTAAAAAATTCTTTTATGATTTATACTTGTATACAAAGAAGCAAAAAAACCTGTGTGCCACACAGGTATCAACATGGCTCCACCACTGAATTGAGATACATAAATTAAACGTGTTATGATTCTTGCTTGTTGCCAAAACAAGAATACTGATTGGTTTGTTGCCTTGTATTGGTTGCCAAGAAAATCTGATCTACTTCTTGGCTAGGCTGTTGAGAGTTTATTGGAGAGTTTGGATTGGCAAAAAAAAAAGACGAAAAAGGTAAAAAATGAGTTTGGAGTACAAAAGTGAAAGAAAGGAACGTGCTGATCTGGTTGTCTAAGAATCTCTCACACGTTTTCTCTTGAGTACCTGCGAGCTGCCGCCACTTAATTGAATTTAATTCCATCGCATCACGAATATAAAGTTATAAACGCTGCGACAACTGATGGCCCCAGCTCATCTCTTGTGTCCACATGTTTTTTTAGGAATGCCATCCGGCTAGATTTATTGAATATTAAACACACTTATATCGTTTAAACACACTTATATCGTTTTTAGGAACGCCACAGCTCCCGCATGGTTCAGAGCTGATGATGTGTTAATCTCCTCCAACACTCTCAGTTTATCACATACTTGTTTTGCTCTTAAGTAGGTAAATAATGTATGCTTTATGTCTTTTTTTTCGAGAACCCACAGGAGAGTTGCGCGTTTTTTTATTAAGCTTAAGAGCAGAACAATGCCAAAAAATGGCTACAATGCCTAACGGCAACCATCGATAATCCAAAGATTAGCCACCACACACACAACACACGAACAACTACAGGAACTCGCTAAGCCTAAGCGGAGCAGTGAGGTCGCGTCTCGACCAACACCGGCCACCTCCGAGAAACGACTACTCCATCCGAACTAGCAAGCCAACGTACCCTCCACCTTTGAGTGCCTAGATGCTTTATGTCTTCACAGCCTTGTGAACAAATCGGATTACCACTTGCCGTTGCTATATATGTGCATGTTAGCCACATGTTGATATAGCGTGTCTAGTAGCTACGTTTTCTTGATAATTTGGACACCGCTAGTGTAACAACCCTGAAATTTTCATAACAAAAATCTTTTGCAAATCAAAGTTTTTTTTTAGTGCAGCAAAGTTTGTTTCCTTGTTCTACATTTATTCCAGCCTTTTCTCTTCCAAGGCCTTTTTCTCTCTACGTCCTTCTTCTGGCCCACCAGCCCATGACCGAGCCAAACATTTCCGTTCGACCAAATCATGCACTTCTGCAAGCACGCGCAGCGCAACTCTTTTGAACAAGGGTTGGGGTCCAAGGACCCCAGTGCTGCAACTTTATAAAACAGGGGGCAGGTACAAAAATCGCTTAGGCCTTTTTCATCTGTTGCCCAGGAGGACCTAAAATTCGAAGAAAGGTCCAGCGCTTTTACATTAAAGACCCTAGAACTAAAGAAAGAACTACAATCAGGTCCTAGGTCTTCTCCACCACCAGTCGCCGGCGATCTCTAGGCGCGCAGAGCGCCGAGATCGGAGCACAGTGAGGCACTCGGTCTCTCCCTGCCAGCGAACGATCGCAGACGCCGGCAACCTCGCCACAACCGGGGACGAACCACTTGACTGCTTCGAGACGCCGAGCTCCGGCGCCGGATCGAGAGGGCCTCCGCCTTGGAGGTTGAAGATCGGCCACCAATTTGGCCAAAGAACGCGACGGCGAGCTTGTCCACCGCGTGAGGAGCTCCTTTCTGCAGCACGAGCCACTTCGCCACGTAGGAGCGCCTCTTCCTCCCCTCGCTGCCACGGCCGGCCAGAGGAACATAGCTCCACATCGAAGCGAAGCAGGTGATACAGCGTGCGGATTTATTGAACCGACCTTGATCTTCGCCAGCCCTGCAAGCAATCCACCTTGGATCCGACCTGCAGATTAGAGAAGCTCCGCTTCCAGCGCCGCTGCGAGTCGCCGAAAAGCAGTAGAGAAAGGGGAAGAAAGAAGGCATCACGCCATACGCCACAAGGGACAACACCGGCAACAGCCAAAGCAAACATAACCACACACACCTAGATCTAGACCTACTATACACAAGAGGAGGGCCGGAGCCTCGCCTAGGCCACTCCCCGACGGCAGCACCGCCGAGGAGAGCTTCGGCTCGGCCAGGAACGCGAGAGGAGCTCGCAACTCTAGCTGAACCGCCTTCCTCGTCCGATAAATTCATACTCCATAGCTTCACTTGCGTGGTTTCCCTCGAGCTGAACTCTCCCTGCTGTGTTGCAAGCATCATGATGCAGTTGTTCTGATTTCTGTTACTCTGTAGTAAGGATGGCAACGGGTCGGGTTCAGGCGGATATACCAAAACCAGATCCAAGTCCAAATCCATCAGCATCACTATGGCCCACCCACGAAAGTATCCATGGGCATGGATATCGCCCCATATCCAAACCCGCCGGATATCCGGATATCCATGGATATCCACGAGTAATGCATCGGAGTATTAAATCAACAATATTTCAACCACAAAGTATTTAAAATATGTAGAATCTCAAACAAATCACACCACAAAATACAAAATCTCAACTCAATCTCACGGAACATAGCCAATACTTCTTATTACAAGTTTCCAACACAACATTCATTCATTCAAAAGAATAAAGATATAGTAAAAAATAGCAGAAATGTTGTCTTGAATCTTGGATTATTTGAGCCTCATTCTTCAGTGACAATGGATTCATTGGCATCCTACAATTGAATACGACATCAACGCTTAGCAAAGTTACATATCACAAGTATGAAAAATATACATAACTCATAGGCATGTGGGCCCCACATGCCAGTCGGATATCCATGGAGCAAAATCTTTGCCCGTGCCCAACCCATGAGTTAGCGGATATCCGTCCCATGAAATCCATGGGCACAAACTGCCCTCCAAACCCTTATCCACCGGGTCGGATATCCTTGGATACCCGGCTCCATGGATAAAATTGTCTGTCATCCTTACTCTGTAGGAGATCTCATCATCCTCTTCATGTGGTAGGTACAGGTAGACCAACGAGCAGTTCATGGCACTGCCATGTCAGGGTGCAAACGGGACGCACCGCAGGAGCCCGCCTACGCGCCGTGTATATCCGCAATTCATACGCGGTATGCCGCGTACGAGTCGTGTATGAGCCGCGATATTTTGCGGCGCCGCGCGCACCGCTTATGTCGCTCGGTCGCGCCGTGCACTGGCCGCTCGCTAGCTAGCTGAACCTGGAATAGCTCGCTAGCTTTGTTTGTCTCGCTAGCAATATATAGGCATCCGACTTTTAGAAGATTAATTCACTGAGGCCTCGTTTGGCACATGTGTGTTGAGGGGGTTTCTGGTGTATTTTACACCAGGGTTTTGGTGAAAACACACCCCTTTCACCCAATCCACGTCCTTGCTTTCAAACCCCTTCCTAATCACCCCGTTTTCAAAACACGTGTTGTTTGGCACACGAGTCTTACAATGTCAGGGTTTCAGCAGCACATTCAGCAGCACCTCCTCACATCATACATTCAACAACTCATTCAACAGTGCATTTCTTCACGAGACAAAATCAAGGATGTTATAATAATCAAATGTCTACAACTTTCAGAATCCCCAGGATTGTTTTTTACAGGTGGCACAGTTGAACCTGTTGGGCATACAGTTTGCAGTAATAGCACAATTCTTCTATTAATCTGCCGAAACATGAAAATAACTG
The DNA here is from genome assembly GCA_947311845.1 of Poa pratensis. Lineage (NCBI taxonomy): Eukaryota > Viridiplantae > Streptophyta > Magnoliopsida > Poales > Poaceae > Poa > Poa pratensis. The sequence goes on from CAMZMU010000093.1 coordinate 17,539,183, forward strand.
GAAGGAACATGAAAATGTAGCATGGTAGCAAATCGCGAAGCCATGCTCCGAACGAACAAGCGTAGATGGACCAAATTTGTATCAGTTTTTGACAGGAGAAATCTTTGCCATAGCAACAGCAATATCGCGATGAACTTGCTTCTACATAATTAAGTTGCGCCTGAAAAGTGTAAGAGACATGAATTTCACATTTCACAACGAAAGACCTATTTTACCTCTGATCTAAATAACAATGGAAGAAGAAAAAATGCTAGAAGAACGAGGGAACCAAGTATCCCAACCCAATAAATAATGGATTTAGAATGTAATGTATGAATATGATATACAGATACAAGTCTCCAGTTGCCTCCTACTGAGCTAGTAATTAATATTAAACATAGCACTGTATTTTTCACTAGCAGAAGAAAACAATTAGAAGCATACTAATTTGTTACTCCAGAAGAAGAAGCTAACATTCTTGTTGTAAAACAGCAAGCACCAAATTACAACAAGTAATACGAGAAAGCAAGCAATAGTTCAGTAATGCAAAGCAATGAACTACACAATTTCAAGAGAACATAAATAGATAAGTACTACAACTTAATAATAATCTGCACGGAATTTTGGCCACAAGAAAATCCATATCATTCTGTTTCCTCTATTTTTTTAGGTAATTGGACAGACAACAAAAATAAGTAAGCAATATGAGTTTTTCTAGGTAATTGCTAGATAATTAACAGCAAGAAACCACAACAAAAGTACAAGAGCAGTAGCTTACCTTAAGGTAACTTGGCTATCTGGACACGAAGCCATTTGATAAATGTTCCATCCTTGAACTCGGCTTCATTCCAGCCTTCACCACTTTGATTTCGAGCATCCTTTAGCATCCTATAATGTCTCTTTAGATCCTTTTCCTTGTCTTGAATTTGGGACTTTGTCACTTGCACATAGGGGTGTTTAGCAAGGAAAATCTTAACCATAGTGTTCCAAGTCTCACTACTCCACCCATTTTGGCTTCTATAGTAGCTTGTGTTATGGCAAAAGGATACAATAAGGAAATAATTCAGTAGACTATTAATTGTATAGCTTCAATACCAATCTAGTGAGAGACAATCTAGTGAGCTCAGACACTGCACATTGGTGAAGCAAACAAGTTTTTTTACTGAATTTTGTCAAACTATACTATATTAATTAATTAAAAAAATGGATTCAGTAAATCACAGTCCATCCAAGGATAATTAATTAATTAGACACATGAGCTAGTAAATATTCCATTTGTACACCAGCGCTCCAAACAGAAGCTGGATCTTGACAGCCTCACATATTTTGTTAAAGCATTACAGGATTATGAATCAAAAAGGTTTGAAACACTACAGGATGTATACCCAACACTACAAGATTATGAATAAAAAGGCATTCCATGTGTGCTCACATATTTTAGTCACTCAAACACTATTGGATGTGTACCTAACACATTTATATATATTGTTAAAGCATTGGTGTAAGATTGAAAAACAGAAGACTAAATCAGTTAGCCAAATTAACTAGCAGAACAGTTAGACAAATTCTTGGTAATAGAACCAAACCGAACTAAATTAACCAGCATAATCAGTTAGCCACCACAAATTCACTAGTAGTGGCACAAACATCCCCATTGACCACCACGCATTATTCTTTTTTTAAGAGAAACCACCACGCATTATTCAGAGACAAGAGTACTGCATGATTATTTTGGGTACAGCCTAGCAACTGAACCAATTGAGAAAATTTGAATCAAGAATCAATTCCTATTTTAATCAAGAACTCATTCCTAGCAGCCCGAATAAGGATCTCATCAGTTTGAATCAGAACCCTAGAAACTTAGATGGAAACCTCGGACTAGATCAAGGGAGGAGGGGACAAGGCGGAAGACGTATCTGATGAGAGAAGTCCAGGATCACCGGAGAAGGAGAGAGGGAGGAGGTGGGCGCGGTGGTGCTGAAGGGCGGCGTTTGGATCATCGGCGACGGCGGGATCGAAGAAGGCGTCGCAGGAACAAGGGAGGGAGGCGCCGGGAGCGGAGGAAGGCGTCGACGTCGGGCAGAAATAGGCGGCGGCGGCATCGGCGGAGGGGACGAGTGTGTTCGTCGCCGCTGCGCCGCCAGAGCTGCGCCTTGCTCGTGACACGGCAAAACGCGAGTCCCCCCTCGTGTCGGTAAAACCTATACATCGCGTACCGCGATGGTTGCTTACCTCCGCATACCCCCGACTCCACTTGGCCTGGCCCAGTTTCTGCAGACCGACCGCGCCGCACTGCTTCATACTCCCGACCGCTCTCGTGCACCATCCCAGAGCAAATGGGGAAGGAGAAGAGGAGGAACGAAACCCTCCTCTCCTCCCACCACGCCGGCCGAAGGAACCCACCCGCTCCCCCCTGGTCGGTGGCGGCGGCCCACGGCCCTCCATCTGGATGGCGTCGAGCGGAGGAGATCCCCCCGGATTAGCTGCTGCCGGTGAGCCGCTGACGAGGTGTACCCTCATCAAATCCCATGGTTAAGGACCTAGGGTTGAGATTATGGGGAGAGAACGTGGTAGTACTGGTAGTTTCGTCGGCTGACAAGCAGAGGCAAAGATTTACCCAGGTTCAGGCCCCTCGGGTGGAGGTAAAGACCCTACTTCCTGCTTGTCTGTTATTGATCGCTGGAGATTATGAGGTTACAAGGTGGCTCCGGCGAGATGACGATCTCGCAAGAGCTTTGGTGGTTCGAGTATGGCTTGGTCCTAGATCGGCACCCCTCCCAGCCTTTAAATAGGCTGGGTCTCGGGAGTTTGTAACCGACCTAGTTTACACATAAGGAAAGTATAAACCGACTATGTCTATGTCTAAACTTGGAGGGTACTCCATCTTGTTGGGCCTCTCGTCTTGGGCTTCGAGTTGTCTCTTCGCTATTGGGTTTTAGTCATCACGTGCACCAGGTACCCTCACGGTAGGGTACCCGAGATGTATATCCTTGTCAGTAGCCCCCGAGTACTTGTCTGACTCGAAGAATCGGGCATGGACTCGTTCGTAAGTGCACGTCATATGCTTTGTATTATGTATATTGGAATTCCTGTATGAATAGCACATGTTGGCTATGTCGAGTATTTCATCGACTGTGGTTTTTGCTTATGATGATCAAGGGATAATAGCTTAGCAGGCCCAGTTCACTCGACGGATCGGGACTGGTTAACTACACATTTGGGTAAAACCTTACTAGCTTTCAATCAAACTCGAGTCCCCGGACTCGAATCTGGAACAAACTGGTCAGATTCGACTAGGCCGCTGAGGTCTTACTGAGTCGATCTGCAGTATAACTTTGAATTTTACCCAACGCGTCCGTCGGGATTTTTCATCATGTCTGCTGACACGGAAAGTATAAGGATTGACGTTGCTGGAACGGTCCTTAGCCCAGCTCGAAAGTTCGGCGGGTCTTACCTTTGCACTATGCGTGCAGCATCCGAGGTATTTGCGACGGACGCAACTCGGGAATGTTTCGAGTATGATTTTGCATATGAACGTAGTCGATATATTCGTCGACTGACCCTTTGACACTATTTTATCGGGTGCGCGACAGCGCTCCCGATGGGAGTAGCCCCCGAGATTGTGCTTTATTGCTTGCAATGGAGGATAATCTCAAAATCTTCTTACCCTACATATGTTAGTCGAAGAAAATCTTTTGCCATAATTCTATCGGGTGCGCGGCAGCGCTCCCGATGGGAGTAGCCCCCGAGATTGTGCTTTATTACTTGTAATGGAGGATAATCTCAGAATCACTTGGTCTTGAGCATCTTTAGTCGAAGAAATTTTTGATACGCTCCCGATGGGAGTAATATGTTTTGATCGAAGAGACAGTCGAGTGACCATACACTCGAAAACAATCGAGTGATTAATATGCTTTGGGCGAACCCGACATCTTTTCTGAACAAATCTGCTGCAATGACGTCAGGGATGACGTTTTATGGCGACTGCGCCACCTGACACGCGGTGGCGTGCGCTATGCTGCGATAGATGGGACGTGACACGTCTTGTGGGCCCATTGTGCAGCCGTTTGGACTGGATTTGACCGTTCAGGCACGATTTCTCCGGGGCCATGATGGTAGTTCCTAGATTCCCGTGCGTAGTGGGCGGAGTGGCCGGCGACGGTTGCCCTCCGTGGCTGCCACGTGTACGGTTGGATTTGCTTCTTTGCCCACGATCTCGCATCGACGGTGCGGATTCTTTTGCGTTGAGGTTAAAAGGGTGCGGCGGAGTAAATAGTATTTTTTACTTGCCATTTGCTCTCCGCCGCCGCTGCTTCTTCTTCCTCCTCGCGCATCGCCATATCCTCCTAGCGAAGCTTTGCAACCACCTCGCGATGACGAAGCCTACCACCCGAAGGGCAGGAGTGCTGCGAACGCATCGGCGGACAGCGCCGCTGGAGCCGCTGCCAGCGGTTTGAAGAGGGACAAGGGCGCTTGGACCAAGTCCACCTGCAGCAAGAGGATGCTCACCGGCCTGCGGAACGACGGGCTGATCCCTGAGGACACCTCGCAAGTTCGCATCCCCGGCGCCGAGGTAATCCCGCGCCCAGGCCCCAATGAGCGGGTCTGCTTTGTTGATTTTGTGAACAGGGGATTCTCCTTCCCTGTTCACAACTTTCTTCGTGCACTGATGCACGTGTATGGAGTGCAATTGCACGATTTTACGCCCAATGGGCTTTTGCACATTGCGTGTTTTTCGTCCTTTGCGAGTGCTTCTTGGGCGTCGCACCCCACTTTGGTCTGTTCCGCCGCATCTTCAACGTCAAGCGCCAGCACAGCGCCAAGGGACCTGGTGGTTTTGGAGTACAGGCTCGACCTGATGTCGAGTACTTCAAGATCAACTTCCTGGAGTCTGTGCAAGGATGGCGCCAGAAGTGGTTCTACATCAAGGATGTGACCATAGGCGCCCAAACATTCGGGTTGCCTGCCTTTGACGCAGACGCCCTGGTGAAGAAGAGGCCATCCTGGATTGCCCAGCCGACCGGAGTCGAAGCCGAAGAGGCTGACATTCTGATGGAGAAGGTGCTGAAGCTTCAGACCACTGTTGGTCGAGAGGTCACGGGCATCCATCTGCTAGCCATTATGGCCAAGAGGCGAGTGCAACCCCTTCGAGCCCGAGCACATGCTATGTGGGGATACAGTGGTGCTTCTGATCCAACCCGCTCACGCGCAGTGGAGCTTTCTGATGCGGAGGCGGAGAAGTTGGTAAGAAGCCTTACCAAATTGACTGATGAAGATCCCTGCGAGATGAACTCGCCTGTGCCTCCTTATGAAACCAGCAACCCTCTACAGAGGTAACAGTTGATACTATATCTCAGTTGATATGTTATGCATGTGTGATGTTGAATCCTTTGCTGTTTATGTGTGCAGGGACACAAAATGTATGAGTCGATGCCTCCCTTGCCAGAGAGCGGCCCAGTGCCAGACAATGAGCCATTCGAGGCAGATTCTGATGATGAGATGGCCTCACTCGCCACCGCACACACGCCAGAAGCCGATGAGGGCGATGCTGAGGTGCAGGGCAAGCAGAAGCGGTCGCGCGACGAGGAAGACACCGCTGACTCGGAGGAAAAGGAGGAAGACAGGACGGAGTCGATGACGGCGCCACTCGAGGTGCCTCCGATTCGCTCGCTTCCCCCACGACCACCGAAGAAATCGCGCCCGAGCGTGGGTGTGCTTAACCCTGGTCGAATGGTCGACCTTACTGAAGAGTAAGTATTACGTGCCCATGCTTTGTCACTTTATGAATAATGCCACCTTGTATATTTATAATGTGTGATACAGTGTTTCCTCGGATGAGGATATGCCTCCGCCACCAACGGCGGAAAAGAGTAGCGCAGCATCCACTGCACGGACGCTGCCACCAGAGCAGCCGCCTACCCCTGCGACTCCTGCTGCTACAGCCACAGCTACACCACCCGAGCCGGAGGTTGCAGCAACTGAGAGCGGAGCTGCGGCTGCAGGTGTCCCTGCGTCGACTTCTTCCTTCTTGGAGCACGTAAGTTTATGCTTGCCGTAGTTTTAATCCTCATCGAGTGCAATTTTTTTGCCTAGACTCAGTTATTGAGTTATGAATTTGCCCATGTCGTGCACTTAGGCATTTGTGCAAGTTGCTGAAGGCTGGTGCCAAGTATGTGCACAAGGAGACGGAAGCCGCCACCCTGCAGCAGCAACTCGAAGCTGCGAAGAGTGCGTATCTCTTTATGCTATTACCACTTGTTGAGGTGATTCCTCTTGCAGTCTGCTGACCATGTGTGTTTGTTTTGCAGAGGCCGCCGCTGATGCGGCAGAAAATTTGAACAACGCCACCCGTCGAGTGGCTGATCTGGAGAAGAGGCTGAAAGCAGCCGAGGTTAGAGAGGAGTCGGCAATTGGTCGACTTTCTGCCGCCAGCACCAGCTTAACTGGTACGAATTTTTGCTGTGTTCCTTAGATGTTTGAGGTTTCTGATATATGGTGCTGATTATTTTGTCCACATGCTAGGCGTGATGGATGGCCCTACTGCTACTGGCAAGCAAAGCCTTGGCACCTCACTCGATGAAAGTGTGGCTGTCTCGGAGGTTACCAGTAGCAGAGCAGGGGAGATGCTGACGCAGGCGGCGAGTGCCTTGGGCGCCCTCCATGGCAGCTTCTTCCCCGGCGAAGAGCTACCATCTTCCTTTGCAGAGCTGGTTGAGCTATTCAAGCCTGAAGGGACTGCCGTCGCTGACTTCTGTCGCGAGCAAATGGTAAGTGGTGCTCAGACTACTTTTCTCATGTTGCTCGCGCACGGAGTCGAGGCAGATTTTGACGCAGCTACGAAGAAGTTTCCACGGGGTTCTGATGGCAGAACCGTCGGGCTCGGCACTTGGATGGAAGCCGCCAAAAAATATGCCCAACAGCTGGTAACAACTGTTGAAGAAAGGGCAGCCAAGGTCCAGGCGAAGAAAGCTTCCTCCAAGAAGTCGACGACTTAGCTAGTGATCCCTTTGTTGACTAGGTCTAGGAATTTCGTCATTTTGCTTTTGCTATATGTAAATTATCAGACATCGTATCTGTCTTGTTATGAAATATGAACTTCAGTAATCGGGAGGCGCAGCCCCCGAGCCTTTTGCTTGAGCTCTTCATGCTTCCTTATGCATTTAATTATTCTGACTGTAGAACCGAGCCTCTAAACCATCGACTGGCCCTGTTGTGGGTGGTTCTTCGAAGTCGCGAAGCGTGAATGACCAGAAAATTATGGACTACCTTCAGCAAAAGCTTTCCGAGGTTACTCGCGAGCTGAAGGAAACACAAGATGCGTATGCTGAGTTGCAGTCGAGGCCATCCCCAACTACGGAACGGGAGGCCTTTTTGCTTGAGGAGTTGGAGAGAGTAAATCTGCAACTCGAATGTAAGATATTTTTGGATCATCGAGATCTATTCTTTGCGAGGTGACTCGACTGGGCGATGATGAGCCCTTTGTTTTTGCGCAGGTGTTTGCTCTGACCCGATAAAGGAGGAGGCACGGATCAGGATCGACTCGACGGTCATGCGAGTAGTACTGAGTACTCGCCCACCCCTTTTGGTCAGACAGGGCGAGGAGCGCCATTTTGGTAAGGCTTCTGGACCGGGCTTGGCGCACTGCCATTCGACTGGAGACTTGCAGGTTGGCTTTATTTCGAGTCCACGAAGCTTTGTTTCCTTTGAATGAGCAACCACAGGGCCTTGTTGCATTGCTGAAGAAATTTCGAAAAGGCAAGGCGATCAAGAAGTTTGTGCGCGAGCAACTGATTAGCGGGGCTAATGTTGCTCTTGCCTTTGTGCGATCGCACCTTCCGCACCTTGATTTGAAAAGGATTGCGATGGGACCCGCACCCCTACCAGGTGGTGGTCCTGTGCCAATGGAGGAGCACTACCAAGAGACACGGTGGACGCATTGGTCCTAATCCATCGTGTGCTGAAGGAGGAGGAAAAATGGACCGAGCCCAAGGAAGAACCTGTTGAATAGGTTATGTGTATGGGGGGTGACCCCAGAGTGTAAAACGCAACACTTGTGAGTATTATAATTAAGGATTCGTATGCAGCCCCCGAGCCTGTTGAGGGGGTGTATGAAGCACTTGTGTAAAATTAGACTATCCAGCCCCCGTGCATTTGAGTGAGGTTGATGAAATACTTTATAGTATAAACATAACTGCACACCCCCGAGTATTCGTGTACGGCTGTGAATTTTTGCAGTACTTGAAGCTTCACTTGATGCTTCTAGGCTCAACTCCCGAATAATTGAGTGGGGTTGAGCAACTTTTGTTTATGTATGATTTTTATGACCCAGCCCCCGAGTATTCGAGTGCGGCTGGGGTATTATGTTTGCAAGCGGAAGCTCATGCTTTTTGAGATAGCGCAGCCCCCGAGTATTCGGGTGAGGCTAATTTTGTGAGAACAAGTTATGCGAGTAGTAAGCAGGGAGAAATATGAGGAATCATTGATTATATTCCATTTTTGAATGTTAAGCTGCAGGCCGCCTCATTAAAAACCTTCCAGTCCCCTTAGGTACCCTGGTAAGGAAAAGAGCGCGTCTGAAACCTGCAGCCATCCGACATATGTGCCTATTACATTGTGCGACTGAGCAATCTAAGCATAGAAACGGCGCAGCTGCGCAACGTTCCAAGGATTATGCGAGAGTTCTCCTGTCTTCGCGTGCTTCAGTCTGTATGCTCCACCACCAATGACCTCGGTGATGATGAAGGGTCCTTCCCATGGAGAAGCGAGTTTGTGCACCTTCTTTTGCTTCAGTCGAAGTACCAGGTCGCCAACCTCGAAGGACCTGGTACGCAGTCGACGGCTGTGGTAGTTGCGGAGGTCTGCTGATAAACAGCTGTGCGTGCGAGCGCCGTGTTACGTGCTTCTTCTAGCAAGTCGACTGCGTCTTCGAGTGCCTCGTCTGCTCTTCGTTGTATGCTTCGACTCTTGGTGCATTGAATCTTACATGATGGCAGGATTGCCTCTGCACCGTACACCATGAAAAATGGGGTAAATTGTGTTGAAGCATTGGGAGTTGTGCGTAAGCTCCATAGCACAGACGGAAGTTCTTCGACCCAAGCACCCGCTGCTCTTTTGAGTGGGACCAGGAGGCGCTTCTTGATTCCACTCGTCACAAGCCCATTGGCCTTTTCGACTTGGCCATTTGACTGCGGGTGTGCCAGATGCATAGTTGAGCGTGATATCTTGCTCTTTGCAGAAATTTGAATTTCAGCCGTGAAGTTTGTACCGTTGTCAGTGATGATGCTACTTGGCACACCAAAGCGGTATATGATGGATTTTATGAAATTGACTGCTGTAGTGGCAGTCGAACTTGTGATAGGTACTGCTTCAATCCACTTGGTGAACTTGTCGACCGCCACCAGAAGGTGAGTATGCCCTCATGGGAGGATTTTTTGAGTGGCCCAACCATATCGAGCCCCCACTGGGCGAAGGGCCAGGCCAATGGTATTGTCTTCAACGCCGATGCGGGTGCGTGCGGCTTTGTGGCGAATTTTTGACAGCCGATGCACCTTTTGACTATGTCCTCCGCGTCTTTGAGTGCTGTGGGCCAGTAGAAGCCTGCGCGAAAGGCTTTGGCTACGAGTGATCGACTGCTGGCGTGATGCCCGCAGTACCTGCATGAATATCACGAAGGATGGCTTGGCCATCTTCAAATGCTATGCAACGTTGGAACATACCTGATATGCTGCGTTTGTAATTTCCGTTGATGACAGTGTATGCTTTAGATCGTCGAGTGACGCGTCTTGACTCTGTTATGTCTTCGGGTACCTCGCCGCGGAGTATGTATGCGAGGAAGGGTTGAGTCCAAGTTGGCTCGATGAGGAGTACCTCGACTGGGGTCCTCTGTGCTAGGTGCTTGCTCTTGGCTGGTGCGGCTGATGTAGGAGTTGCTCGCTTCTTTTTGATGGATCTGTGCTCGATGCGCTCGAAGAAGACACCAGGTGGCACTGGTGCTTTGGTCGCACCAATGTTGGCTAACTTATCTGCTTCTTCATTGCTCTCACGCCCTATGTGCCGCAACTCGCAGCCTTCGAAGCTGCCCTCCATGAGTTGTACAGGTCACGGTAGGCGATCATGTTATCTGCGATTGCGTCGCAGGCCTTCATTGTTTGCTGCACCACCAATTCGAGTCGCCGTAGATCATCAGTCGAGTGCACCCGAGGGCTTTGGCCATCCTCATGCCATGGATCAGAGCCTCATATTCTGCTTCGTTATTGGACGGGAACTCGAACCCCATTTGTAGGATGTAGCGGAGCTTGTCGCCTTTTGGTGATATGAGGATAACACCTGCGCCTGCCCTTCGTTTTTCTTTGAGCCGTCGAAGTACATAGTCCATGAGTTGGACACATCTGGGCTCCTGGGAGCTGAGCTTCAATCCACTCGGTGTGGAAGTCAGGTAAAACTTGTGCTTTGATGGCCTTCGGGTAATCATACTTGATGTCTCTTGGTGCTAGCTCGATGAGCCATTTTGCTACTCGCCCAGTTGCGTTGGGGTTTGTGAGGATGTCCCCGATCCCTGAGGTGCTGATTACAGTGATCGGGTGCTCGGAGAAGTAATGCGTCAGCTTCCTTGAGGACATGAACACGGCGTAGGCCAGCTTCTGATAGTGCGGGTACCGCTGCTTTGATGTGGAGAGCACTTCACTCAAGTAATAGACTGGACGTTGTATGCTTTGGGCGTGTCCCTCCTCCTTCGTTCGACTACCAGTACGGTGCTTACCACCCTGTTAGTTGCAGAGACATATAGGTACAATGGCTCGCGTTCCCTTGGTGCGACGAGGATTGGAGGGCTTGTGAGGACTCGCTTGAGATCCGTAAAGGCTGCTTCGCTTCTGGCGTCCACTCGAATTTATCTGCTTTCTTCATCAGTCGATAGAACGGGAGTGCTTTTTCGCCTAGCTTGCTGATGAATCGACTGAGCGCTGCCACTCGACCCGCTAATTTTTGCACGTCATGGAGCTTTGAAGGCCTTTGCATCGTCAAGATGGCCTGTATTTTCTCCGGGTCTGCCTCGATTCCTCGAGCTGAGACTAGATACCCGAGGAGTTGCCCGGCTGGCACGCCGAACGTGCACTTCTTCGGTTGTTGAGCTTGATGTGGAAGCGTTTGAGGTTTGCGAATGTCTCTCGCAAGTCATCGAGTAGTGTGTTTTCCTCTCTTGTGGTGATGACGATGTCATCTACATAGACCTGGACGTTTCGCCCAATTTGCTTCTTGAGGCAATCTTGCATCATGCGCTGGTAGGTTGCGCCTGCGTTCTTGAGCCCGAAAGGCATTGTGGTGTAGCAGTAGACCCCGAGTGGGGTTATGAACGCCGTTTTCTCTTCATCCTCTTCTTCATCCTTATCTGGTGGTAACAGTCAGGAAGGACAAGCGAGCGCACCCGGCGGTGGAGTCGACGATCTGGTCGATTCGAGGTAGTGGAAAGTGATCCTTTGGACAACACTTATTGAGTGCTGTAAAATCTACGCACATCCGAAGGATATCTGTGTGCTTCTTCTCTACGAGTACGGGGTTGGCCACCCATTGTGATTTCTTGATCTCTCTGATGAATCCTGCTGCGAGTAGCCTGTCGACTTCGGCTTCGACTGCAGTTCTTTTTGGGCCGGATATGCGGCGCATTGTTTGCTTGACTGGTTTAGCATCTGGAAATAACTGGAGAGAGTGCTCGGCGAATTCCCTGGGAATACCTGGCATGTCGGCTGGACACCATGCAAATATATCCCAGTTCTCACGGAGGAATTCGACGAGCGCGCTTTCCTATGCGATAGGCAGACTCGACGAGACATTGACTGTCTTGGTCGGGTCAGTCGGGTGCACCTGATGCGATCTTGTGTCATTGGTGGCATTGAATGCTCTGTCGACTGCCACCTTTTTGTGTTCTGGCATAAGTGTTCGATCGTTGGAGACCGCTAGATCAGCGAGTGTTGCTTCCATGCCAAACATCTCAGAGATTTTGCTGAATTCTCGGTCACAAGAGTCGACTTTTGGAAGTTCCCTTGACTGTGATTACTCCTTTTGGTCCAGGCATCTTCAGCTGGAGGTATGCGTAATGTGGCACCGCCATGAATCGAGCGAACGTCGGGCGTCCAAGTATAGCATGGTATTGTGACTTCCAGTCGACAACTTCGAACTCAATCGATCTGTCCTGAAGTGGTTCTTGTCCCCAACGTTACGTCGAGTTGTATGGTGCCTTCTGGGCTTATTGCTTTGCCTGGGACGATACCGTGAAAGGTATTTGAGACTTGGCAGGTTTTCGACTGACCTGTTCATTTTGCGGAGCGTATCTGCGAAGATGATGTTTATGCCGCTGCCACCATCCATGAAGACCTTGGACATGGCGTAGCCTCCAATTTGCGCGTCGAGTACCAGAGCAGAGTGCCCTGGACGAACAACCGATGGAGGGTGGTCCTCTCTGCTGAAGCTTATTGTGTTTCAGAACCCTTCAAGAATTCAGTTACAGCGGAGGTGACATGACCGCCATGTTTACTTGTCGAGTGCGAAGTTTTTGCTCCCTGTTGGAAGGTCGACCTTTCTGTATCATGTACATCTGCCCTTGGGGCGGAGGGTACTGTGGCTCGTCCACCCGAGGTATGTGCTGTATGGCACCCGCGAGTTTCCGCCTGCAGCAGGCTGTGGTGGGGGGTGGTGCCATCAGAACAGGCACATTGTTTGGCTGAGGCACGGGTGCAGGTGCTTGTGTGGCTGCTGCCTTTCTGAGATTTACGTAATCAGTCGCCATTTGGTCGAACTCCCTGCAGTTTCTCATCGAGTGATTGGAGCGCAGTTTTCCGTCGTCCCCTTGTACAGGTGGAATCTGCAATCAGCATCCATCTTTTCTTCGAATGATCGCTCAGATTGTGCCCGTGACTTGCGCCAGTCCTTCCTCTTGTAGCTATCACTGCGTTGGCCGCGGTCTCGACTGTCCCGACGATCATCTCGACTGTCCGCGATCATCTCGACTGTCTCGCCGATCTTCCACCGTCGGTCGCTTCTGTCCTGGTCATTGCGGGTGTGGAGAACCCAGCCGCCATGAATTCGGGTCTGTCATCGTCGTAGTGACGTTTTGAACGTTTGCGCCTTCGGTCGTCTCTGTACGAGTCTCTGCGGCTTCGACTGCCGCTTTCATGATTGTCACGGGGTGAGGACCCGCGTGTGGTGCGCGCCATGTCTCTCCGTCTGCCCACTCAGTCGCGGTCATCAAGAGGTAGCCACAGAGGTTGGCTTTTTGCGACCGAGTGCTTCTTTGAGGTCCCCCTGGCGAGTCCCATTATGAAAGCATCCATGGCCATATCTTCTGAAATTACTCCGACTGAGTTGCGTATCTCAGTCCATCGTCTGATGTATGACCTCAGCGTTTCGTCTGAACGTTGCACGCAGGCCGCAGCTCCGAACGTTTTTGGGCGCTCACATAGAGGCTCGAAGTTTTTGATGAAGTCATCGCGGAAGTGATCCCACGAGTCGTACTTTGATGGAGGTAGGGCCTTGAGCCAGTCGCGGGCTGTGCCTTCGAGCATGAGTCGTATGTATTGCATGGCGTGGTGTTTGTACCTCGCTGGCACGCGACAGCCAGCCTGTAGTCTTCCAGCCACCCAGAAGGTTCCTGTCGACCCGTGTACTTGGGCTGTTCAGATGTGAGTTTGAACCCTTTGGGCATCCGTGTCTCGCGGACGCGTCGAGTGAAGCACAGAGCTCCATGTGGCTCAGGCTCTCGATCAGAGTATGAGTCGCTACTGTAAGATCTGCGTGATCTGCTCCTGGACCTGCGCCTCGCGAGCCGCTTCTTTCCTCGAGTGGTGGCGGTGACCACTGTGATTATGCTCTTCCCGACGCGTCGACTAGGGCACGGTCTCGACTCCCACCTGAGTTCTTGGAGTTTGGCGTATGGCCTTCGCCGCTAAGGCGAGTGATTTGATTGCTGGCGATGCAGTTTTGCATTGGGGGGCATCAGCTGGAGGCTTGATTGCTTCAGGTATGCTGCAGCGGTGAAGAGGGCACCCGCAGCTGTTTTGGGTACTGGCACTCCCTCTTCGTCGTATGTCATGAAAGAGTTGCCTAAGTTGCGGGTGAGTGCCGCCCTTTCGTCTGGCGAGAGGTGTGACAACCTTGATCTGGGTCTTGTGTCTGCTCGCCCGGTGGAGCTCAGGGAGAGCTGTCTTCTTCGCGCACTCGACAAGCTAGCTTGCTTTTTGCGTTCTTCGAGTGTTGCTCTGACCTGCCGCAGTCGAAGTGATTCCTGCCAGTTGAAGTACTGGAAGGTTACATCTCCTCTTGTGTTGCGTCTGCTGGCATCATTGTGCACTCCTTGATGACTTTATCTGCTTTTGCTGCCATCTCAGCAGTGATTGTGAGAGTTGTGACTCCGTCCGGCATAGTAACTGTGCACGGGAATTCTGTAGGCCTGCGGCTGGCCGCAGCATCTGATGATTCTGCGGCGATGGCGACGTAAACCTGCTGGGGTATCACCCGAGGGTATGTATGTGTGTCTTCGAGTCCTCATGGACTCGACATCGTCATCAAGGCTCATGTCGAGTCGATATGCCCATCGAGTGGTCCGTCTGGACGGATCTCGCTGTGATGCCTTCATCGCTATGCTCATCTCCGTCGACGAAGTTGTTATGAATCTCAGAGTCGAGGTTGTTGTTGTTGGTTGCAGATCTCGGAGTCGACGTGGTTGTCGATATGAGTTTCGAGTTCGTCGAAGTCGCTGAAGGAGATCCCGCAGTCGAAACTATCCTCGAGTGAGAGATCGAGCTCGGGATCGTTTGTGCGGTATGCTGATTCGGCCTCCTCGCCCTGAAGTTCTTCATGAGCTCGTGCATCTCTCGTGTGGACATGGTTGTTGCAGATGAGCAAGCTTGGAGGATCGACGATGGTATGGACGCAGTTGAGGGATCCGCAGTCGAAGGAACCGCAACCGATGGAGCCTCGGGTGCGGAAGTCGCGAGTTGGCGTGGATCCGTCAAGTCCTGCACACCAAGCTTGTTGACGAAAAAATTGAACGAACCAACGGTTAAACCCAAACCTGACTCGAGATCGGAGAAGGCCTCCTGGAATCCTGGCGAGTGTGGCTCGAAATCCATCAGAGGATCCGATGCGCTTTTTGCGGGTGAAGCTGGCGTGTTGCCGTTTGTCGAGTGAGCCGGCGAGTTGCCGTGTGCCGCCTGAGTCGGCGAGTTCTGGTTTGTCGATGCAGCCGGCGAGTTGCCGTTTGTAGATCCGATCGGCGAGTCGCCGTTTTCGATGGAACCGAAGAAACCGTGAGTCCAGCACTATTCTTTCCCACAGACGGCGCCAATTGACGAGGTGTACCCTCATCAAATCCCATGGTTAAGGACCTAGGGTTGAGATTATGGGAGAGAACGTGGTAGTACTGGTAGTTTCGTCGGCTGACAAGCAGAGGCAAAGATTTACCCAGGTTCAGGCCCCTCGGGTGGAGGTAAAGACCCTACTTCCTGCTTCTGTTATTGATCGCTGGAGATTATGAGGTTACAAGGTGGCTCCGGCGAGATGACGATCTCGCTAGAGCTTTGGTGGTTTGAGTATGGCTTGGTCTTAGATCGCACCCCTCCCAGCCTTTAAATAGGCTGGGTCTCGGGAGTTTGTAACCGGCCTAATTTACACATAAGGAAAGTATAAACCGACTATGTCTATGTCTAATCTTGAAGGGTACTCCATCTTGTTGGGCCTCTCATCTTGGGCTTCGAGTTGTCTCTTCGCTATTGGGCCTTTAGTCATCACGTGCACCAGGTACCCTCACGGTAGGGTACCCGAGATGTATATCCTTGTCAGCCGCCGGCCCTTTCTTTGGCTTCTGTGCCGTGAGCTATAGAACACGAATCTTTTTGTTCTGTTTTGCTTTGTTCCAATCCATCCGATCCTTCTTCTCCCGCGTGCGCGCAAGCTCGATCTGGTCTGGGGTGTCCCACTAGCTGGGTCAAGCAGATGCTTCTGCTTCATGCTTTCTTGCTTGCTTCATATGATGAATTGCCGCGGAACGGTAGTCAATCTTATAGCCACGCGTAGTTAGTTACTGATTTGCGCTTTTAGCGGTTTAATTAATTGATCAGCATGCTAGGTGATAGGTGATATTTAATGGCTGGCCTTGGAATTAGGCTAAGAATTGCTTATGCAGGTGTTCAACCAGTGTAAAACCATGCTATCTGTACTATAAGTAGTATTTAATTGGTAGGAGATGGGTGCTATTCACTCGATAAAGTATTTTTTCTGTCCATACTGATGTTTCTTTCCTTTCTTGAACTTCGTCTTCTGCCTTGCTAGCTTTACATACTTCTAGTGGTGCGAGCGGACCTGAAGAAATTGGGTGTGCTGATGACAGCATCACCATTTCAGACAATGCCCCAGAACAATTGAATTTTCTCGCTGAACAAGAATCAAATGATGCTAGTGTTAGCACTGAAAAGAAACTGCCTACCGTATCGAAATGCAAGTCAGTAGAAGAGCTTCCAAGAGCAGCAACCGAGAAGAGGTGCATGACCATTGATCCCAAGAAGCTCTCCTCAAATAACATCAATTTAAAAATGGTTCAATTTTTAAAAATGGTTTCAAATTAAAATGGTCTCGAATTATAAATGCTTCCAAACTAAAAAAATTTTCAATCTTTTTGTTCTACTCAAATTTAAAAAGGTTCCGAATTAAAAAAATCATTCCATATTGAAAATGGTTTTCAACTTCAAAATGGTCAATTTTAAAAATGGTTCCATTCTGAAAATGGTTCCATTTTAAAAAATGGTTCCATTTTGAAAATAGGATTTCGATACGGTAGGCAGTTCCATATTGAAAATGGTTTCAACTTCAAAATGGTTCAATTTTAAAAATGATTCCATTCTGAAAATGGTTCCATTTTTAAAAATGGTTCCATTTTGAAAATAGGATTTTTCGAAAATGGTTCCAAATTTACATATGGTTCATAATTTAAAAATGGTTCCATTTTGAAAATGGTTCCATTCGAAAAATGATTCCATTTTCGAAAATGTTACAAATTTTAAAAATGGTTCCATTTTTTAGAAATGGTTCGTAATTTAAAAATTGTTCCATTTTGAAAATGGTTCCAACTTCATAATTGATCCATTTAAAAATGGTTTTAATCAAAATTTAAAAATGGTTCGAAATTTAAAAAAGGTTCCATTTTGAAAATGGTTCCAAATTTAAAAATGGTTCAAAATTAAAAAAAGGTTACAAAATTTAAAAAGTGTTCCAATTCGAAAAATTATTCCATTTTTCAAAATGTTCCAAATTTAAAAAAGGTTCCATTTTTTTTTTGACCTTAAGACTGCAGGGCAACAGCCCCACAGCATTTTATTGAAAATTAACCAACAGAAATACAAGAAATACAACGTTTATGTACATGCAGCGAGTAAGAAAAAAAATACAAATTTACAACAGATCGTCAATCCATCTTGACAGCTGTGAAATGTGCTTCTCCTTCACTCTGTACCGATGTAGAGTGATATCATGGACAAAAGATCTTTTCCAAGACCTGAAAGATGGTGCCACATTCTGGAAGATAGCTTCATTTCGTTGCTTCCAAATATTCCAAGCTGCAAGAATAACCACTTCAGAGAAGAAAGGCTGACCAAATTTCCTTCTCGCAACCATGAACAAAGAATCAACAGTCATATTAGCTCCATAGTCCCACTCTATTTGCAAATATCTCCATTTTTAAATTGGAACCATTTCAAAATGGTGCCATTTTCAAAAGGTTCCATTTTGAAAATGGCACCATTTTGAAATGGTTCCAATTTAAAAATTGCTCCATTTTTTAAAATGGTTCCTATTTGAAAATGATTCCATTTTCAAAAATTGTTCCATTTTTTTAAAATGGTTCCAACTTCATAATTGATCGATCTAAAAATGGTTCCATTTTTTAAAATTCGGCGCGAAAACCTAACGTATTGAAGAATCAAATGAAACAGTCAGCGTACTGAAGAAACGAAGGAAACAGTAAAACAATCGAACGAAATAGTGAGCAAAATCGAAGCAGTTAGCGAATACCTAACTGGGCCTGGCCCATTAGCGCGCCGCGGGGATGGAGGGGTACGCGCAGCGTGAGTTCCCTCCGCGTACCACTCCAACCCGACGTAGTTCCACGGGTTTTTTTGGGCTCAGCCCAACCGAATCCGTCCGAATTTAAAAATGGTTCCAAAATAAAAAACGGTTCCATTTTGCAAATGGTTCCAAATTTAAAATGGTTCATATTTTAAAAATGGTTCCATTTTGAAAATGGTTCCAAAATTAAAAATGGTTCCATTTTGAAAATGGTTCAAAATTTAAAAAGGGTTACAAAATTTAAAAATGGTTCCAATTCGAAAAATTATTCCATTTTTTAAAATGTTCAAATTTAAAAATGGTTCCATTTTTGAAAATGGTTCCATTTTGAAAATGGCTCCATTTTGAAATGGTCCAATTAAAAATTGCTCCATTTTTGAAAATGGTTCCATTTAAAAATGGTTCCTTTTTGAAAATGGTTCCATTTTCAAAAATTGTTCCATTTTTTTTAAAATGGTTCCAACTTCATAATTGATCCATCTAAAAATGGTTCCATTTTTTAAAATTCGGCGCGAAAACCTAGCGTATTGAAGAATCAAATGAAACAGTCAGCGTACTGAAGATACGAAGGACACAGTAGAACAATCGAACGAAATAGTGAGCAAAATCGAAGCAGTTAGCGAATACCTAACTGGGCCTGGCCCATTAGCGCGTCACGGGGATGGAGGGGTACGCACAGCGTGAGTTCCCTCCGCGTACCGCGCTGTATAGGCGCTCCCCTCGCGTCTCGATTCCACTCCAACCCGACGTAGTTCCACGGGTTTTTTCTGGGCTCAGCCCAACCGAATCCGGCCTGCCAAACAATTTGGGGGGTTTTCTGGTGTCTTTTGTTGGGCTGGGAATTTACACGGGAAAACCGGCCCATACTCGCCTGCCAAAGGAGGCCTGAAGGAAATAACTACAGAATATGCGAAGATCAATTGATTTTTAGAAGATCAATTCACTGAAGGCAATAACAACAGATCAATTCACTGAAGATCAATTCGCTTGTAAACTGCACGGTAGAAACACAAAATGGTTCCAATTAAAAATGCTTTTAATCAAAATTTAAAAATTGTTCCATTTTGAAAATGGTTCCAAAGTTATAAATGGTTCAAAATTTAAAATTGTTCCAATTCGAAAAATGATTCCATTATTGAAAATGTTCCAAATTAAAAAATGGTTCCATTTTGAAAATGGTTCCAAATTTAAAATGGTTCGTATTTTAAAAATGATTCCATTTTGGAAATGGTTCATTTTCAAAATGGAACCATTTTTTAAATGGTTCCAATTAAAAATGGTTTTAATCAAAATTAAAAAATTGTTCCAAATTTAAAAATGGTTCCAAAATTAAAAATGGTTCCATTTTGCAAATGGTTCCAAATTAAAAATGGTTCATATTTTAAAAATGGTTCCATTTTGAAAATGGTTCCGAAATTAAAATGGTTCCATTTTGAAAATGGTTCAAAATTTAAAAAGGGTTACAAAATTTAAAAATGGTTCCAATTCAAAAAATTATTCCATTTTTTAAAATGTTCCAAATTTAAAAATGGTTCCATTTTTGAAAATGGTTCCATTTTCAAAATGGCTCCATTTTTGAAAATGGTTCCATTTTCAAAAATTGTTCGATTTTTGAAAATGGTTCCAACTTCATAATTGATCCATCTAAAAATGGTTCCATTTTTTAAAATTCAGCGCGAAAACCTAGCGTACTGAAGAATCAAATGAAACAGTCAGCGTACTGAAGAAAAATTGTTCCATTTTCATAATGGTTCCAATTAAAAATGCTTTTAATCAAAATTTAAAAATTGTTCGAAATTTAAAAATGGTTCCAAATTTAAAAATGGTTCAAAATTTAAAAAGGGTTACAAAATTTAAAATGGTTCCAATTCGAAAAATGATTCCATTATCGAAAATTTAAAAGTGGTTCCAATAGTTCCAAAAATTAAAAATGGTTCCATTTTCAAAATGGTTCCAAATTAAAAATGGTTCATATTTTAAAAATGGTCCCATTTTGAAAATGGTTCCATTTAAAAAATGGTTCCATTTTAAAATTGTTCCAAAATTAAAAATGGTTCAATTTGAAAATGGTTCCAAAATTAAAAATGGTTCATATTTTAAAAATGGTTCCATTTTTTAGAAATGGTTCGTAATTTAAAAATTGTTCCATTTTGAAAATGGTTCCAACTTCATAATTGATCCATTTAAAAATAGTTTTAATCAAAATTTAAAATGGTTCCAAATTTAAAAATGCTTCCATTTTGAAAATGGTTCCAAATTAAAAAATGGTTCAAAATTAAAAAAGGGTTACAAAATTTAAAAATGGTTCCAATTCGAAAAATTATTCCATTTTTCAAAATGTTCCAAATTTAAAAATTGTCAGCGTACTGAAGAATCAAGTTTAAAAATGGTCAGCGTATTGAAAAATGGTCAGCGTTCCATTTTTTCAAAATGTTCCAAATTTAAAAATGGTTTCAACTTCATAATTGATCCATCTAAAAATGGTTCAATTTTTTAAAATTCGGCGCGAAAACCTAACGTAATGAAGAATCAAATGAAACAGTGAGCGTACGGAAGAAAAATTGTTCCATTTTCAAAATGGTTCCAATTAAAAATGCTTTTAATCAAAATTTAAAAATTGTTCCATTTTGAAAATGGTTCCAAAGTTATAAATGGTTCAAAATTTAAAATGGTTCCAATTCGAAAAATGATTCCATTATTGAAAATGTTCCAAATTAAAAAATGGTTCCATTTTCTAAAATGGTTCCATTTTGAAAATGGTTCCAAATTAAAAATGGTTCATATTTTAAAAATAGTTCCATTTTGAAAATGGTTCCAAATTAAAAATGGTTTTAATCGAAATGGAAACATTTTTAATTTGGAACCATTTTCAAAATGGAAACATTTTTAAAATATGGAACCATTTTTAAAAAATTGTTCCAAATTTAAAAATGATTCCAAAATAAAAAATGGTTCCATTTTGCAAATGGTTCCAAATTAAAAATGGTTCGTATTTTAAAATTGTTCCATTTTGAAAATGGTTCCAAAATTAAAAATGGTTCCATTTTGAAAATGGTTCAAAATTTAAAAAGGGTTACAAAATTTAAAAATGGTTCCAATTCGAAAAATTATTCCATTTTTTTAAATGTCCAAATTTAAAAATGGTTCCATTTTTGAAAATGGTTCCATTTTGAAATGGCTCCATTTTGAAATGGTCCAATTTAAAAATTGCTCCATTTTTGAAAATGGTTCCATTTAAAAATGGTTCCTTTTTGAAAATGGTTCCATTTTCAAAAATTGTTCCATTTTTTTAAAAATGGTTCCAACTTCATAATTGATCCATCTAAAAATGGTTCCATTTTTTAAAATTCGGCGCGAAAACCTAGCGTATTGAAGAATCAAATGAAACAGTCAGCGTACTGAAGATACGAAGGACACAGTAGAACAATCGAACGAAATAGTGAGCAAAATCGAAGCAGTTAGCGAATACCTAACTGGGCCTGGCCCATTAGCGCGTCGCGGGGATGGAGGGGTACGCGCAGCGTGAGTTCCCTCCGCGTACCGCGCTGTATAGGCGCTCCCCTCGCGTCTCGATTCCACTCCAACACGACGTAGTTCCACGGGTTTTTTCTGGGCTCAGCCCAACCGAATCCGGCCTGCCAAACAATTTGGGGTGTTTTCTGGTGTCTTTTGTTGGGCTGGGAATTTACACGGGAAAACCGGCCCATACTCGCCTGCCAAAGGAGGCCTGAAGGAAATAACTACAGAATATGCGAAGATCAATTGATTTTTAGAAGATCAATTCACTGAAGGCAATAACAACAGATCCATTCACTGAAGATCAATTCGCTTGTAAACTGCACGGTAGAAACGCAAAATTTGGATCTCTGAAACAGATCGCTGCGGTGCTCCAGCCCCACCACCGCACGCCTCCAGTAGATCGTGGCCACCCCACCAATGCCGTCGCTTCCCTTGCCCCCACCGTCGGCCTCCCGCTTCTCCACGCGTCGGGGATCAGATCAAGCACCGCTGCCAACAGATTCATCACCACTGCCCCGGCGTGACCGCCGCAGCCACGAAGACAAGGGGGCGACCAAGATTAAGCCGCGGATCCGGTGTGGGCAAGAGCGAGGAACACCTTAGCGAGAGAGGGGGGAGGGTAAAGCACGTCGGCGAGAGCGGCAGAGGAGAAGAACGCGACGCTGAGAAGTGAGAGGAAAGGGAAGACGCGAGAAGTGAGAACCGGAGAACTGTTTGGTCGCTGCGATATGCGGCGTGATGCGGCAACCGTGGGCCGGCCCGCATACGCTGCTTTTTTTTCCAATTCTGTGAATGCTCGCAGGTGTAGTTAAATGGGCCCAAATTTACGGCGCCGCGGACGGCCCACTCTCGCTTACACCGTGACTGCCATGTCTGATCTTTTCAGCTGTACCATGTGCTGTTTTTCTTCTAATAAAATGGAACTTCCTAGCTCTCCTAATCACGCTGATATTCCTCCGTTGCCGCTGACGAGTCTTGCCGGCGACACGGTTGTCTATTTCGTACCAGCTAAAGTCATCTGTTTCTACTGAACCTTCTGTTCGTTCAGATTTCAGAACAACAGAGAAAGTTCTCTGTTAACCACGTTGAGTAAGCCCAGCTAGCATTCTCTTTGAGCCCGATCCAATGAAACACCACATGACAATTCAAAGTCTAGCCCATCAAATCTGAAGCGTTCTGCAAGTTTCAGCCCAACACCATAACTCCATATTTCCACTTCCTTTGGTAACAAAACCCGAATTTTATAATTGCAAAAAAAAAACCTGAATTTTATTTCTTCCTCTTATAGTTCAAGTTTCAGAATTACTTGCATTTTATTCCTAGCTTGCATTTGGTGAGCTGGATCTTTTCGCAACAGGACAAGTTAATTGCCATCTTATGCTTGAATGCCGTGCAAATTAGTTCATGCTTAACACCGAATGCAGGGACGGAGGAAGGGGGGGACGAGGGGGGGCTCAGCCACCCCCAACAAACAGATTTTCTTCACAAATTTTGTAATACTCATGCTTAGATTAGTAGTTCTAATCCATTTTCGCCCCCTCCAACAAGATTCTGCCACCTCCAAGGTCTCGGGCTGGCTCCGTCCCTGACCGAATGGAAGAGGAAGCATTAGAACCCTGTTACCTCAGCTCATGTTCTTCGTCACCGAATGGTTTTCCAGTCTGACACATGCTATGGCAGTCTCATTATCCCCATCGGGGCATTGTTTTGGAGCATGTCCTGACTAGAGAGGAATGGAGGTGGTGTGGTGTTGCATCTTTCGCATCAACGACTGCGGGTCTCGATGGCGTGGCGCGGCGGGGTCTCGGCGACGGACGAGTGCTGGTCAACACGCGCAGGGAGGTGGAGCTGTTTGGCGCGTGGCAGCGTGGACGACATACCTGGCAAAAATCATGCGGATCTCTACCCTAAAGATGGATCAACGGTTCGATTGTGGTGGCGGCTTCTGTATCGTGTGCAAGCGGTATGCGCTAAGACTCTGTTGAACCAGATGTGTGCTCCCGGCTCTCCATACAGGCGGCCTAGTGATGCCCCCGGATCTAGTTGGTGGGCGTTGTTGTGTAATGGCATGACCCCTCATTGTCAAGATTGTAGGTGTGGAGTGGCGGATTCAGGTTGTTTGATGTATGTTTTGTTAGATCTTTATTGATTAATTTCATAAAAAATATTGTGTGCATCTTTTTTATGCAGAAACCTCCTATGGCAGCCATGGCCGGTCACACTCACCACAAGCTTGTTACGTCTCTACTCTACTGGCAATACGTGCATCATGTGAGTCGGACCTACCAGGTAATAGTATAGGTACGAATTTACTTCCTCCAATTTTCCCCACAAAGATCATTTTGTTACTCAAATTATTATAAGGATACAAAATATTTTTAACCTGGACTCTGCATAGTTATGATGCACACAACCAAAAATTTAAAAAAACATACGAAAATTATAGAGAGCTCGTAAAACGCCTATTAAACAAAGGGTGAATCCGAAAATCACGCTACCACCCATGTGGGATTAAAAAAAACGCTCGTCATATCTTACAACCGTGTAAACATGACATATTGATTTAAATACATCATGTGTTGAGTTGCCCATCGATTTGATCTCAACAGTTGTTTTAGAGGATTTTGTTGTTGATTTAAAATATAATAATAACTGAGATACCTTTTTTTAGGGGATAACTGAGATACCTGATGTTCTGAGTGCACCTATTGTTGAATTTACTCCTTCCACTGCTATGAGTGCACCCATTGAGTTAACCGTTGCTGAAAATGAACCATGTGATTTCACTATTAAATCTGATTTGGATCATACACTGATGGATAGACATGATGAGGTGTTAGCCAAATTTTGTCACGATATTTCTTTATGTATTACGATGGAGCACCTATGTTTTTGTCACATACTAGGATAGCTGCAATCACATGTGTAAGTACTTATAAGAGTTCTTATACACCTAGTTTCCAATTTAATTTGATTGGAGATTATGGCATAGACAATGATTTTTTTTTGTGCATAAAATTTGCATCACTTGGTTTCAGAGTATATGATATTTTCATATGCTTAATCATTTTCATATAACCTTTTAAATGTGAGAGGGGAAGGGGGCGGGTAGATTTTATTGGTACTCCCTGCACTCTTCATAGAGTACCAGGGTGTCATAAAATTTGCTCTCAAGATATCTTGTGTGACCACAATCAGACGGTTGCATCTTGTATCACTGTAGCATCGTTTATTCTTTGATGCCCAGGTGGATCTAGTTCAATTGAACTCTTATTACTCACTCAGCTCCGAATTATAGGCCGATCACATGAACTGTTCAGCCTAGCCTCGCGGGTCACCCGAGGTGACTCTGGAGGCACCGCCGTCGCCCTAGCAGAGACACCCCGCGATCCACCCCAGCAACTTCGCCGTCGCCGGAGGAACCCGTCCAATGGCGGACGGCGGCGGCGAGCCGCCCTTCTTCCTTTTTTCCTTGGTCCTAGCATCCCTTGCCGCCTCCATGTGCGTCCTTTTCTCGCCATGATCTGGTCTGGTCGTCATCGCCGTCCTTGTGATCTGAACTTGGTCCGACCAGGGCAGAAGCTGCCATGCAGGCCTGGCGAGGCTCGCAACTAGGTGGTTCTTGACTTGGACTGTGCTGAGATTTTGATGTGGAGTAGGGAACCTTGCTGCAAGTCGACCCATGCAGATATCCTAGATCCCTGGCCGACAGCGTGGTGGCTCGACATGATCGGTGGTAGGACTCCACGCCGTTGGCCTCGTCGGCTCGGCTGTGGGGTGTCACATCTCGACGGTGGTGTCTAGAGGTTTTGTGCGGCTGGCAACTTTGGCTCGACATCGGGCTTCTTCGCGTGTAGTCGAGGGGGCTCGCTACTGAAAGGATCGTATGAGCACCCAGAGGGTGTGGTGAATAGGTGCTACTCCAAATTTTAATTCTTTTTCAATTTAGGCTTGACACAGAGGTAAATTCTCTAGATATGCAACTAAGGTGAATTTACCTATATGACAAGTTAAACACTAGGCAAGGAACAAGATATTACACAAGATACAAGTACAGACTAGAGTAAGGAACAACCGAACGGGAAGCACGCGCAGACAAGGATGTATTCCCGAATTCCTCTTTTTTAGGTGAGTACATCTCATTGGAGGGGTGTGAGCTTCGACACAACAGGCTTACTCAACGCCACAAAGGCCTCACCCTATTCTCCGATGAATCTCACCACAAAGGCTCGGTTCACCTTCCACTATCGGAATCATTCAAGGCAGAATCCGGAGCCTTTACAACAATTGGGGCACACACCCACAACCTAATTGGGGGCTCCCAAGTCAATAATCTGTCACAACAACAACAAGTGAGTACAACAAGGAGCTAGGTTTTTCCAATTGAAACCCTAGCAAAGAGTCCCTCAAGTGAATGAGGGGGAAATATAAATCGCCTTGGTGAAGATGTAGATCTTGGCCTTCTCCTTCAATCCTCCGAATATCAACGAGTTTGGGTGGAGGGATTGGGGAATCTATGAGCTTTGAGCTTGCAACAATGGAGGGTCAATGAATTCTGGTCGAGCAAGCTGGCTGGAGGTAGGTGGAGGGGTATTTTTAGTCCCCTGCAAAATGTAGCCGTTGCAGAGCACTTCACACCGAAGACTCCTGCCTAAGACACCGGAGATTTCGGTCCAGACTGGAGATTCCGGTAAGCTTCCGGTGAAGCTCCGGACCAAAGTCAAAACTTGAGTCAAACGCAGAGCAGGCCGGAGACTTGGATCCTCAGGGGCCGGAGACTCCGGCACTTCTCCGGTGTCCCTCCGGACCGAGTACAAAAGGTGTCACCATCTGCAAGAATTGATGAAAAACAACTGGCCGGAGAGAAGGCGGAGACTCCGGCACTTCTCCGGTGTCCCTCCGGACCGAGTACAAAAGGTGTCACCATCTGCAACAATTGATGAAAAACAACTGGCCGGAGAGATGCCGGAAACTTTTGTGCCCTGAGTCCGGAGATTCCGGTCTTGGCAGGCCGGAGACTCCGGCCTGGAGTTTCTTGCAGCACACTTTCTTTGATCTTTTCCCTCTCTAAATTTTGATGCTTTATGTAAATTTATCAATCAACTCATGCATCACTTAGCAACATATTAGAGTATCACTAGTGTTGTTGCCTAACACACAAAATAAACATGGGATATAAAAGATGTTCTTTCAGCTACAGATGTCGATCATATCGGCTAGGCACGCTCGCTAGTCTGGATCAATGAGGTTGTGTTTGAAGAAGATGTTAAGCTCTGGAGTTATCATCTCGCATGCTCGTGTAGAGTCAGAGAGTCGGTGACTATTTCAATGAGTATTGGCAGCGCATGGGGAGACGACGATGCACTCCTTGTTGTGTGCATGTGGCTTAGCTATGTGGTGTTGTCCACATCATAACCATGCACGCAACGTCTGTGAGTCGGAAGATCGACGTTTTGCAGCAGTGCTCGAGGAGGGGCGGTGACACAAGGTGACTTCTTGGCGGGGCTCTTTGAGTTCCGTGTCTCAGTTTTCAGGGTGAAAACCATAGGACTGGCCATCGGTGGTTGTACTTGACAATGGCGGATCCCTAGTCGTTTCTTTTCTGAAAGCATTGTCTGGAGACTGGACCTTCTACATAGTGAATATCTAGGTTCTGGCCATGATGGTTAGACCGGACGACGACAACGATTGTGTACTGTTACCTTACTAGAGGCGTTGTTTTGGAGAACCTTTTCGGAGTTTAGGCGTCGACACTATTGTGTTTTGAAGCCGTGAGTCTGATCCTTCGGCGGGGCTTCTTTTTTCTTTCCTTTTTTCTTCTCTTGTTGGTTGTGTGCATCTTTAATGTTTAGACTTCAATCAGAACATTATATTGTTGTAGAAACTGGGTGTAATTGGTATTAATATATTTCCTTTGTAAGCCGTGAGTCTGATCCTTCGGCGGGGCTTCTTTTTCCTTTCCTTTTTTTCTTCTCTTGTTGGTTGTGTGCATCTTTAATGTTTAGACTTCGATCAGAACATTATATTGTTGTGAAAACTGGGTGTAATTCGTATTAATATATTCCCTTTGTCAAAAAAATATTTAAATTATAATATGTTCCAACTTATTTTAAATTGTATGTATATAGACGTGTTTTGATATGTCTGTTCACTCATTTCATTCCGTACATTCGAATATCCAAAACATTTTATAATTTGAAAAAGATGGAGTACTATGCTTCTGCCGTTCGTGCATGTGAGGCAATCGCTCGTGTGTGCGCCTTGTGGCTTGTGCTAATTAATCCTTCTCGGCCCGTTGCTGCTGTCTACTACGAACCACTCGCTGTTGCGAGTGAGACGGTTATCAAGAGCTCTGTCTGCTTGTCCAGTGTCTGGTAACCCTGACGCCGACGACCGATGATGAAATGAAGTCTAAAGGCCACCAAACGACCCATGATCCGGTATGGTGCATGCATGGATGCAGCACCATGATTAGGTGCACAGTACCATGAGAGCCATGGGTGATGGGTAAACTGTGCCTGGCCAACTTGTAGCACATTGGTCTGATCTTCTGAATTGTCTGAACGCCTCCAGCCGTTATTGCCAAAAGAATCTAGCTACACCCCTGTAGAAAAAGTATTTATGTCTATATATAAGTTGGTTTACAATTTGATTCCTAAGTTGATGATCATGAGTTTACTCAAGAAAAAAACGAGCAGTTCCACATCTCAGAGGAGGTGGTGCTCGTGTACAATCTGGTCGTTGCACGGTAAACAGAGGAGAACGCAGACAAGAGACATCGACTTATCATTAGACAGGTAGAAGTCACCGTAGATTCGATCACAACTCACACGCTCGGGGACACATGGACCGGCGGATGATCGTAATAGGAGTCAGGAGACAGCTTATCTTCAGAAAACTGAAGAAGTTCAGGCGGCTAGAGAGCAGCTCATGTTTCCTTATCAGACTGTCCTTCAAAATTGGTTAGGCGTGCAGATAAGATGAGTACATGGCTTGTACTACCTCATTATCCCAATAATTATCACCTACCACTTGCTCTGATACAGCTAGCGTTGAGACTGAAACTAACGTATGATCCAGAGCCTCCATCTTTCGGTCTCTGTATATGGCTTTACTTACAAGGCAAATTAACTCCAAATTGTACAAGGCTTGTATGCATGGCTGGCTTGCTCTCCTCATAAGCCATGCTTTTCCTTCCCTTCAAGAGAGATTATTCATCCATATGTCTGCACTTTGATTCCCGAAGGAGTATCGAAATTAAGTGCATGAAAATCTTCACTTACAGACGTTTCCTTCTGGAGCAAAACGGACTCCATTTCTACCGCTGCAAAATGTCGCCGTCGGCCGGTTTTGCATTCTTTTGAGTTTTCAGGCTTTTTCTCGAGTTGTAAACAAAAGTGAGTCGCATAAGAATGCCGCTCTTTCTATGAGTCTTCACCGTGTTGTACACTTCAAACCGATCGAAGTTTATAGTATTTCTCATGGCAAGGGAAAGATAATGGTTGAAAAACATGGGCAGCTGAGCTCTCCCGGATACAGCCTTGCCGTGGATAGTGATACATGAGCAACTAGTAAATTCATCGGCACAACACAACACAACCGCAAGCTGTCGACTCCGGCCGGTTATGCATATATATCAGCCGGCCGGTTTTCTGTTCAGGCGTTCGGAGAAGTCGCACGAACGCAACCGCGTTCGGCGACGACTAAAACAACTGCTGCAGCGGTACGATGCAACTGTCATTGTCCGTGCGTGTAGCTCAGCTCATTTAGCGCGCGTTCGTCTGAAAAAACTCACACGCGCGCTTCGCACGTTCAGGTTTCAGATACGTGAGCTCATATTCTTTTGGTTCCTGAAGCATTCGTTGGACTTGGTCTCGATAGAACCTAGAAATCTCGAATCAATCTAGCATTATATTATGCTCCAAATATCGACATCTTAACCAGATCAAAGCCCTTAAATCTCTCTTCGACTAATTTTGGATAAAAGAGATGTGTGCCTTTCAAGCCTCTCCATCGACTGACCGTAATATACATCCTCGGCTGAAGAAGTTGCCGAACAAATATCATCCCATGCAATTTTGTGGCTCTTGCCACCTCTCCATCTCCAAGCTCCAGCTACCAATTGTTCGGCATGGAACCCATAACCAGCAGCTCATCAATCACTCCGAGATCCTAAATAGTGTAGCATTTATCAAGAACAGCTAGGATGCTTACCATATTAGTATATTACAATGGTCCTAGAGACCTAACCTCATGGAGCTGGACGCTCGAGTCTATGATACAGGACCATGCCCATGTGTTTCCCAAGCTCCTATTTTGCTGTTGTCCACCCCACCGTGCATGCATCCTATAGTTTCAACAACAGTTGCTCTTGCGATTACTGTTCATGATCTTGCAAGTCACATTAGCCAGCCAGTAGTCCAGACGTCCAGTACAGTTGAAACCTCCAAAATATGGGTTTCAAAATGAACAATCATGTTTCCAGCCCCTCCCAGGTAGAGAAAAGGCATGCACGCCGAGGCAACGAACTGTAGGATAATCATATTTGTCGGGCAAATTTGAATATCCAGCTAGCTGTTTGCTTAAGACAATATTTTCACATCTATAGTTAATTTTCATTAAAAAATGATATATCTCTTACACAACATAGCTCAAAGACCGTGAAGTGAGTCTTTTTCGGCGGAACCTGAAGTCTTCGGTCAAATGATCTCTAAGTCAGATCTAGCTCGTGATGAAAATCAACTGAGAAGCCGTGCTCTGCTTCTTCCTGTCTGCATCGTAATCGAATATGGTTCACAAAAAATAGAGAAAAAGAGAAGTGAATACTGAGAAAATGACAGACTCTCTCGTCGAAGCTGAACACGACACTATGTTCAAGAACCTTCCTCTCTCTTGTACTAGTGCAAAACGTACAAAGCCATTCCCACCGGTAATAACGGCCAGAACGCCTAGACCCACTGCCAGCCACTCTATTCACAAGCTAGCAACTAAAAAAGACTAACCAAAGTAACCAATGCTTCAAAACAAAGAAAAAAAGGTTATTTTTAGCCATTATGGCGGCTGCACATTCCTTGTTTCAGCTCAAAACAACAGATTAGTTAATAAATTAGTCTATTCACTAGCTAGCCTGTCTCAGTTAGTTACTGGTTTTATTGCAGAAATTAGTTAATATATTAGTTGTGCCATTCTTGTTCACAACTGAACTTTTCAGCATTTTTGGAAAGAAAGAAAAACCAGCACAAACAAAGAAGAACCAAACAAAAAGCAACCGAACTTCCACCTTGAGAAGAAAATATATATACGCCACGACTAAACCCCACCACGCACACACATCCACCTTTTCCTTCCCCAGCTAATTTCCATTGCTCGCTTTCGCAAGACTCTTTCTTTCTCCCTTTCCCCCTCCGTCGCCTCAACCCAAGGGGACCGCCATAGCCAAGAAGAACCCGCCCCTACCTGACGCGGCAGCACGTCTTCGTCACCGACGTCGGTGAGGTCTGATAACCGGAAGAGATGGAGGTCGGCTGCGGCGTGGCCGGCGGGACGGAGGGCGGCAAGAAGCAGCAGCCGCGGCAGTTCTCCCGGTCGCTGACGTACCACCACCACCAGGGCCACCGGCTCCTGCCCAAGTGGCGCCGGCCGCAGCTCGCCGACGAGCCCCGCGCGCGGCCTCAGGCAGTGGTTCTATACACGACGTCGCTGCGCGGGGTGCGGCGCACCTTCGCCGACTGCTCCGCCGCGCGCGCCATCCTGCGCGGCTCCCGCGTCGCCGTCGACGAGCGCGACGTGTCCATGGACGCCGCGCTGCGACGCGAGCTGCAGTCCCTGCTCGACGCGCGGGGCCGCGCCTTCTCGCTCCCGCAGCTCTTCATCGGCGGCCGCCTCGTGGGCGGCGCCGACGAGGTCCGGCAGCTGCACGAGTCCGGACAGCTCCGGCGCCTCCTCGAGGGCGCCGCCGGACAGGACCCGGCCTTCGTCTGCGACGCTTGCGGCGGCGTCCGATTCGCCCCCTGCCCCACCTGCGCCGGCAGCCGCAAGGTCTTCGACGAGGACGAAGGCCACGCCATCCGCTGCGGCGACTGCAACGAGAACGGATTGGTGCGCTGCGCTAATTGCTCTTCTTGATCGCTCCCCCGTTTAATTCGCGCTGCTAACTGTTGAAGGATTAGAGGTGTTTAGATTCGTCATCAGAGAGGCGCATTTCGGTTTCTTGGTGTTCTTGATTTGTGTGTTCTAAATCAATCCGATCATTTTGGGGATCGGATTAGCTGCTCATGGAACAGAACGAATTGTTCTTGGCTCCTTGCTGCAGAATTGCCATTGCGGTGATGGAGATTCAGGAATAAGAGCCGGTGCTTGTATATGTGTGTAAAAATTGGCACAGATATTAGCTTGATTGATTAATGTAAACGACATACTAATGTGCAGTAAATACTTGAGCATGGAGTTATTAATTCTTGCCTAATTCTTGCTTATTCGCACTTATATTTACTTGATTTGGTCGAATATATCAAGGAAACTAAGGAAATGTTGGTTTGATGATTTTTCTTTATGAATAGATGGCTGTACAGTAATACAGTTGGAAACAGTTTGCTCCTCATCAAAAAACGATCCAACTGTACGAACTTAAAGTCTTTTAAGGCCTAGATTAGCTGTGATCAACTGTACTCAGAAACTGTAATCATGATGCCCTGTAGCTATGTTCTAATTTAGAGCCACCTCTTCTGTTCATTATGTAAGGCCACTCAAGTCTTGAGCTTGGAGTGGCTAATTATTGTCTAGTTATTGATTTTCACTCTTATCTTTCTTTACTTGCTTTGATCCGTTTTATCCATGGTTTGATTTCTTCGTGGACAGAGGGATATACAGAAAACATCTGGAAACAATGTGATCTTCATCAAGAAATAATGATCCAACCGTACTTACTTAAAGGTCCTTAATCATGTTGTCCTCTAGCTGTTTGCTAAGTTAAAGCCACCTCCTTGTTTTCTTTTTGGAAGGTTCACCAAAGTATATTAATGTAAGCAGGTAGTCCCACGCAGAGTCTTTGATCAATTCATCCAAAACATCTCCTGAACTCAAGAAAAAGATATAATCTTCTGACTGATGTAGGTAGAGGTCCATTGAATTTTTGCATGATCTAGCAAGGCTTCGGTCTTATGTGTTTATTCCCCATTGTATTTATTAAGCCTGCTTTTAGCATATTCCGATACACTAATCTTAGGTGGATGCATTTAAGTAAATGTCATATGTAGTAAAATGATATTTTGACCATGAATGTTTTTATAGTTTTAATCAAAGTGAGCAAAACAAATTGAAAAAAAATACTTACATAATAACTACTCTCTCTGATCCAGAAAAATTGTCGCAAGTTGTACATATTACTTGCACTTGGTACGTTGTTTTCTCACGCCACTTTAATTGGATCGGAGGGAGTAAAGTAAATTGTTACATTAATATTTTTTGTTGTAGTCGTCTATATCTCACCTTTAGGATCTCGACTTTCTTCCAAGACTTGGGTGAAAAAATTGCTCAAGACCAAACTTGCACAAACCGGCTATCCTCCAAGGTTTTGACCGGCTCCAATAAGCGATAACCTGATATAGTTGAACATGCCATATGTGGCAAGTGACACACCTTCTTGCATGACAAGTAGTCAAATCGATGATTTATCATCGTATTATTGACAAAGAAGATAGGGAGCTCGTCAGAATAAAAGGGGGAATCCTTGACGAAAATCACTTTAAGACCATCGTTGCCACCACACCCAAAAAGAAAGACCGAAGCGCCATATTACAAGTTTACAACCCACGAGAAAGCTATCGGTACACAAACCGAAACACCACAATCTCTTTGGTGTCGGTCGCACCAATGAAGATAGAGCAGCGATACTTCTAACCGTTATAGCCTTGGCCAACCTCTTGTCGCCTTGTCGGGTCTAGCCAAAAAAGTCGGATGCCCAAAAACCAGGCCTGAGCTCAGCCAGGCCGATCGTTAGAATAATCGGGTTTGGGCTCGGCCCAAACAGAGAAAAAGCCCAAACAGGCTTCGGGCTAGGCCTCCTTATATTATATCCATATATGCAAATCCAACCCGACATCCGGACTGGAAAAATAGGCCTGAGCTCGACCAATTTTTTTAACTGTAATACCGGCGGGCCAAAGCTAGCCTGAACTTTTTATATCATGACCAAACTGGGGCAGTTTTTACATGGTGAATATATGGGGGGAGATGGGAGAGCTCGGCAGGGCCAAGAGTTACAACATGGATTTTCTCAAGAGGGGTCGAAGGTGGCACACCACTCAATGAGCAAATTCTTAGCTACAACAGAATGGCCGCGATTTGACCAAAGACGAACGTCGTCAGTACAGCAGCGAACCACAACGAAGTGGTTCGTCGACCTGGTTGAAGACGAGCTCGACCAATGGCATGGCTCGACCCAGGATTTTCGTCCTGGGCCCAAACCGGGCTGCCCATGGCCGGATGTGTTAAGAGGAAGGATTAAGTATATATTTCACCCTCAAATCCTGTACATTTGAGCAAAATCCCACTGAAAAAATATTTGGTATGATTTGAACCCTCAAATCCTCAATACCATCTGAATCACCCTAACACTGTTTTTTTTTGTCAATTTGTGCGGTTTGAAGAAGTTGGCACGGCCTGGCCCAGGAATGTTTTCAGCTGTTCTACCCCATACTCGTGGGCCTAGCCCATTCCGCCATTCCAGAGCGTGTGTGTGCGGCGGGCCTATCGAGGTGGGTGCCGGCTTTAACTCTGCAGGTGCAGTCTGCAGTCGAGTGAGTGCGGCCACATTTCCTCCTGTCCCGCCGCGCCCTCCTGAATTATTGCTCTCTCCTCTCTCCCACGAATCCGAAATTGAAATTTTGAATCCTCGAGCCACGAACCCTCTCCCCCATTCCTCTTCCTTACTTCCATCTCCACCCAGCCCACGATCCTGATCGAATCTCCCCGAATCCTTCGCTTCGTCGATGGGGTGCGTGTCGTCGACGTTCCTCGAGGACGACGACCGCCGCATCATCGGCGTGTCCGCCGCCTCCTCCTCCGCGTCCCACATCGTCTCCCTAACCTCCTCCACCTACGGCATCCTCACCTACAACCTCGCCGCCACCTCCGCCCCCAAATCCACGCCTCCACCGCCACCACCGCCTCCCCCACCACTCTCCCTCCTCTCCAAATCCAAGCCCAAGCCACCCGCCGGCGAGCCGCCGGAAGAGGACACGACGCCGCCGGAGGCGGAGGTCATCAACTCGTGGAGCTCATGGCGGGCCTCCACGACCCCACCACGCCGGCCAAACCCAAGCCCACCGCCTCCCCACGCCGCCCCAACACCACCAGGGACGCCGACGGCAAGCCCCCGCGCTGCATCCGCTTCCCCCTCCGCGCCATCGACGGCAACGTCTCCCGCCCCACTCCCATCCCCACTCCACCCCCACCTCCGCACCGCTGCCCGCCGGGCGGCGCGCACTGCGCGGTGCTCTACACCACCACCCTCCGCGCGCTCCGCGACACCTTCGAGGCCTGCAACGCCGCGCGCGCGGCGCTGCACTCCCACGGCGTCGCCTTCCGGGAGCGCGACGTCTCCATGGACCGCGGCTTCCGGGACGAGCTCCGCGCCCTCCTGCCCCCGCCCCTCCCGCTCTCCCTCCCGCGGCTCTTCGTGCGGGGCCGCCACGTCGGCGGCGCGGAGGAGGTGCTGCGCATGGACGAGGAGGGCGCGCTGGCGCCCCTGCTTGTCGGCCTCCCCCGCGCGCGCCCGGGTGGCAGGTGCTGCGACGGCTGCGGCGGCATGCGGTTCTTGCCCTGCTTCGACTGCTCCGGCAGCCGCAAGGTTGTCGTCGCGGGAGCTGGAGGGAATGTGGTGAAGGGGCGCAGAGAGAGGGGCGTGGTGATGCGGTGCGGCGAGTGCAACGAGAACGGCCTCGTCCTCTGCCCCATTTGCTCCTGACTAATTCGATTCACCTAAGCTTCATTCCATTGCATCTGCTCTCTAGTTGGTAGTTTCAGGTTGGGGTTCAGATGCTAGCTAGCTAGTTCTTGTAACAGCGAGTGACTCTGCTGGATCAATTGACTTGTGATCCTCTGTCATAATTGTTTCCTTTCAAATGCTTGTCACAAGTCGAATTAAACCGAACTGGATAGATTACATTCACAAAGCAGAGATTGCCAAGAACTTCGTCGCATTGCATCTGCTCTTCAGCTAGTTTCAGATTGATCTGATCTGAGGTCAGTCAGGTGTATCTGTTTCTCAGATGCTTGTGTAATGGGAACTCTGGCGGATCAATTGGACTGAAACCTTCTGTCAATCTGAAGCTTTCTTTTGAAATGCCTTGCACAATTTGAATTGAAGATCATCATGAGCTCTTTTGGAACAGAACAAGTCATATACTAGCAATGCTTACATGCGCTAAACAGATTCTTTAGTGTCACTTGTCATTAGCTTGATTGATGTTATCAGAAACTAATGTAAAAACTCAAGCTTGCAGTGATTAGTTCTTGCCTAGTTCTTGCTTTTTCCCCTCTTCTCTTTACTTCATCCGATCCATATTATCAATGGTCTGATCAATTTTCTTCATGAATAGATGGATGTACAATGATACAGTCGAAACAGTGTGATCCTCATCAACAAATGATCCAACTGTAGGTCTTTTAAGGCCGAAATTAGCTTTGGTCAACTGTACTCAGAAATTGCAACCATGTTGTCTTTTAGCTGTGTTTTAAATTAGATCAAACTCTTCTGCTCTTTATGTAATTCACTTAATTATTAAATAATTATTGAGCTTGGGCAAATTAGTTCCTGTATAATTCTTGTTTTTCTCTCTTATCTCTGCTTGCTTTCATCCAAATGGTTTGAATTCTTCATGCACAGATGGATGTCAGTAATATGGCTCGAAGTAATGTGATTCTCATCCGGAAATAATTGTGATCCAACTGTACTCAGTTTAAAGGTCCTTAATCATGTTGTCCTCTAGCTGTTTTCGAAATTACATCCACCTCTAGCTGTTCACTGAAGTATATTAATGAACTCAAGAGAGTAAATAGTCTTTTGATTGATGTAGTACTCCCACGATGAAGAGTGATTTCAG
Organism: Poa pratensis; assembly: GCA_947311845.1. NCBI lineage: Eukaryota > Viridiplantae > Streptophyta > Magnoliopsida > Poales > Poaceae > Poa > Poa pratensis. Next base: position 17,575,893 of record CAMZMU010000093.1, read on the forward strand.
GGAGTCGTTGGTCAATTCACCCAGGACTTTTGATGATCTCAAGAGAGAAAAAAGAACTTGTGATTTATAGTTCACTATTTTGTGCCTTGTGTTTTCATCTCCAATGTATTAATGTAAGCCTGGTGAGTGGAGAATGGTGTTCAATTCATCCAGAAGAAGCTCTGGATGATCTCAACAGAGAAAGCGTCTTCTGATTGATTCGGCTAGAAGTCCATTATATTTTGTATTCCAGTCCGAGCAGCTGCAGAAATTTCTGTCAGAAACGGCTGTCTCAACTCTTAACTCAAGCACCAACACAAGGAATTCAGAACATCAGTGGGATTGATATAGATACGTCTCTCAATACAGAGGAGCTACATCATTTACATTACACAGTCACCAGCAAGATCTCGCCAAAACGGTAGTGCAATGGCCACCCAGCTCTTGTTAAAAGCAAAATAATGATATTTGCCTTCAGGTCAACCCACATGGTTCGCATGGAAACACTTTGCACTACTAGAATATTGCTGGCGGCTAAGACAAACACACCGATACCTAGTTCTAATTAAGTCCTCCCACCTAGTTACCGACGCATTTAGCATGGGTTCGTCTTGGAATCGCCAGAATGAATGGATGCACCTTTATAAGAGTGCAGTTACAATTCACTGTTCTTTCCAAATTCTCCCGGTGACCCGCAGTTTGAGTTCCTTCCTGTCACCGCCAGAGAAGCACAGGGCCATGTTCCGCTGGATGATGAGCCCGTCGTAGCTGTCGCGAACTTTCCTGTGGCTATCTCTGATGCTTCGAGGGATACCTTGCCAAGTCATCTTACGATTAATGCCCCCAACCTCCAGGCTGTAGGTGTAGTTCTTAGCTTCGGCATCGTCTCCCATGAACCTGAGGAAGGCGATGTACACGGGCGCCATGCCCAACTGGAAGGCCTCGAAGTGCAGGCAGAAGTACTGGCCAAAGCAGCTGAAAACCTGGACAAAATATTCTCGATTTAGTTCTACAAATTTTCACTTAAATGGAGAAAAACACAAGACAGAGGCGAAAAACAGTAGCATCATTATATTGAGCCGAGCGATAAGCTGATGATAGCAAGCAAGCATGCACTGTCATGAGCAACCTTGACAGCGTTATCAAGTATGCACGGACTTAGTGAACTTTGCAGTGCCTGGATCATGACAGAGGGTGGTGACGAGCAATATACTATTATCCAAGTCGAATAAATTATAGGTCCAATCAATTTAACCTTAACTTTCCGTAGTGTTTCAGATAATAACATACAGAGATAGGTGATAATTACCGTAAGCATCCATGTGGCATTCTCAACTCATGAGGATTTGACTTGACGTAACGATGATTAAATGTGCTTCCGCTGTGCATGTCAACCTTATGATCATCCTTCAAGTGATTCACTAGATATGGGATGTCACCAGCAACAGTGCATTCAGATCCCGCATATGGGCAAGTATAGGGTCTGTATTGGCACTGGGATTCATGTTTCAGCTTGCAATAATAGGGATATATTCCCAAGCATCCAAAGTTTTGGAACTTGCATGGAACTTCTAGAGACGCGGCAACCTTCTCCAGAGCAAGGCATCTTATGTTACCCAATTCACTCCTGCAAGTTGGGCAGCGATTATGAACCCTTGGCTTGCATCCAGAACATATGGTATGACCATTGGAGCACTGCACGCACAAATGCAACAAAACAAAATAGTTAAATAATCTGTAGACAAATTCATGTTCAACTTTCTTTTCTGAGCTTAGAAAATATCTGAATATGCAGTGCAAATTCAAAATAATCATCTGATATCAGACCTTCCTAATATGTTTGCATTTGATAGGCAACAATCTGGAGAACGTCGAAAATGAAAAAGAATAGTGTGGTGATGTGTAAATTCAACATGTTTGCAATGAGCTAGTCACAGATGGGACTGATGCATGGGGTAGTTATCAGAAAGGAAGGGATGTCGCTTGTTACCAACAGAAAGCCTAAGTCCTACCAACCTTAAAGGTTAATCACGCTTTTCATTTTTTTTACAACTGTGTGTTCTCCAAATAATGCATAGGGAGTTCAAAGCCTAGAATGATGCCAGTAATAATGCAACCAAGGTGCTAACTAGTAATAAGTTCAGTAACAAGGCATACCTGATGAATTGGAGGATACATGGCAATCAAACACACAGGGCATTCCAGTAGCTCACGCACATTGCTAGAAACTATCACATTTGGTTTCGGTGAATGCTGGATAAGATCACCGACGAGTTCGGCAACATCTAACATCTCATTCTTAGGAGGGTCAATAACTTCAGCATCATCAAGATAAGCAGCTGATGCCATGGTCAACCCTATGGAAACAGAATCCTGTATGGAGGAAAAAAGAAATCAAAAGGGAAACATTAGGCTTGGAAGTAAATAAGAAAAATATATATCATTTTCAGAAAATAGAAACCCCATTTCATTCACAAACATCTTTTCCCTATCAATTTAGCTCACTTTTCTAGAACACACAAAAGTAAATTTCGTCTGCCGAGTCCCGAGCCAACCATAATAAAGTTAATATATCACTTAAAGGCGTAAAGAAGATCATTACAAGGCAGGAATCATGAGCTTGAAATGTTGGATTTACAAAAAGGTTGTAAACATAGATGCTGTGGTGCTTGGTCTCATAGCTTTCATCATAACATTTAATGGTTTTCACTTTTCAGTCATCACTGTACTTTTGTTCAACTTTTCTAGTCTTACTTTTCAGTTTCTATCCATAGTCTGGAATCATATTTAAGTACTCGTTAAAAAGCCAATGCACAAACCATAGCAAAAAACGACATCACTGGTGGCACTACCCCAAATATATCAATGGAAACAGAGAAAATGTTGGTTAGCCAGTTTATCTTGATATACCGGCTTCACAGAAAACAGCAACGATGCAAGAGGAGGAAATATGGCATCTGAGGCAAATGATGGAGCGAAAGAATATGAAACAGGAAGGCCGAAAGGTGGTGACACTCCCATGGACCTTGCCTTGCACTCAAAGCAGCAGCATAAAGTTGCAATGAACCACCCAAACAAGAAACGAGCAGTTCATCACTTAAAGCATCTCTCCACCTTATCTAAGGAGATGCTAAGCAGCGGCATAAAGTTGCAATGAACCACCCAAACAAGAAACAAGCAGTTCACCACATAAAGCATCTCTCCACCTTATCCAAGGAGATGCTAGCAACATGCAGGAGCTGTAATGCTTTGCCAATCAACAAAGACCCTGAACCTCCCCTTCTTCCTTTTTAGACTACAAAATCATGAATCTTGGCAATGGGGAATGCAGAAACGGTACAAAAGCAACTAAATCATGAACCTAGCATCAGAGAGACACATGCATGACTCTAGAATGTAGATATATCTAGCTCGGAAAACAGAAGGTAGCAGACTGAGCTTTAGCAAACTTCATCAGATCAACCGTACGAACACCTATGGTGATAACCTGTTAATCTACCATTAATTGACACTGTCCCGAGCTGAAGTACCCACAACAAACAGGGGCGTATTCTAAACAACAGGTAAATCAGCACATCTCCACATGAATAAACCCCGTCAGTCCCCACAGCCGCAAAATCCCCAAAGTCCAATCTAAAACCCTAGCCGGCGGCCGCCACGGGCGCCCGCATTCCCCGTCTCGCACGCGCATCCGAACCAGATACCCACACGCGCACCTCAAAACCCCCATTGAAATCCAACCCCGCATCCAAGAAACGAGGAAACCAACCTGCGCTGTACCTCAGCAGGGAGGGAGGGACGGACGGAGGGGCGGCGGCGGCGATCGCAAGGGGAGGCCAAGGCCGGCGAAGAGGAGGGGGATTGACCTCGGATGGGATGGGACGGTTTGGCGTGATGTAGTGCTGCGGCGGAGGGCTCGAGAGAGGCGGAGGAGGAGGAGGCGAGCGCGTTCGAATTAAAGCCTTCCCCTTTCTCTCTGCCGAGTTTCTGGAATGAAGAGAGGAGCTTTCCTTCTCGGGGTTTGGAGGGAGCTGATTTTATTTGGGCCAAATCTCTGTTCATTCATAGTGATCTGACCAAGGCGCGTGGGGCCCTGTCTGCCTGATCACGCAGGGATCAACGGTCAAGAGCAGCAGTTACTCCGCCTCCCTGACCTCTATTCAATGAAGACCCAAGATAGATGCTGTGGTGCTTGGTCTCATAGCTTTCATCATAACATTTTAGACCTAGTTTGATTCATAGGATTCTTATAGGAAAAGTGTAGGATTCTTTTTCCTGTAGGAATTTGTACTGTAGCCACGTTTGATTCAAAGGAATGGAGCAAAGGAAAGTTGAAGGAAATTTTCCTTTACAATCAGATTCCTTTGGCAAACGCAGGAAAGAAACAATTCACCTGGAGCTCTTTTTTCCATTCCTTTGCAAGGAACGAGCTAAGGGAAAAAATCCTTTGGTCTCAGTTTTCCACTTGCATTCCTATCTAATTCCTATCCCTATTCCTATTCCTGCATTTTGAAATCCTATGAATCAAACAAGGCTGGTTTTCAGTCATCACTGTACTTTTGTTCAACTTTTCTAGTCTTACTTTTCAGTTTCTATCCATAGTCTGGAATCATATTTAATTACTCGTTAAATCTTTATTTTGTTATTAAAAAGCCAATGCACAAACGATAGCAAAAAACGACATCACTGGTGGCACTACCCCAAATACATCAATGGAAACAGAGGAAATGTTGGTTATAGCCAATTTTGATATATCGGCTTCACAGAAAACAGCATCGATGCAAGAGGAGGAAATGTGGCATCTGAGGCAAATGATGGAGTGGAAGAACATGAAACAGGAAGGCTGAAAAGTGGTGACACTCCCATGGATGGACCTTGCCCTGCACTCAAAGCAGCAGCATAAAGGTGCAATGAACCACCCTAACAAGAAACAAGCAGTTCATCAAATAAAGCATCTCTCCACCTTATCTAAGGAGATGCTAAGCAGCAGCATAAAGTTACAATGAACCGCCCAAACAAGAAACAAGCAGTTCATCACATAAAGCATCTCTCCACCTTATCTAAGGAGACGCTAGCAACATGCAGGAGCTGTAAGCCTGTAATGATTGCCAATCAACAGAAACCCTGAACCTTCCTTCTTCCTTTTTGGACTACAAAATCATGAATCTTGGCAATGGGGAACCCAGAGACGGTGCAAAAGCAACTAAATCATGAACCTAGTTAGCATCAGAGAGTCGCGCGTGGCTCTAGAACCTAGATACAGCACGAACACATCATTATCCAGCTCGAAAACAGATGCTAGCAGGCTGAGCTTTAGCAAACTTCATCAGATCAACCGTACGAACACCTATGGTGATAACCTGTTAATCTTAATCTACCATTAATTGGAACTGCCCCGAGCTGAAGCACCCCAACAAACAACGCAAGGGTGGGGGCGTGCTCTAAACAACAGGTAAATCAGCACATCTCGACATGTATAAACCCCGTCAGTCCCCAGCGCCGCAAAATCCCCAACCTCCAGCCTAAAACCCTAGCCGGCGCCCGCATTCCCCATCCCGCACGCGCATCCGAACCAAACACCCGCACGCGCACCTCAAAACCCCCATTGGAATCCAACCCCGCATCCAAGAAACGAGGAGAACAGGCGCTATACCTCAGCAGGGACGAACGGACGGCGGCGGCGATCGCAAGAGGCCGGCGAAGAGGAGGGGACTTGACCTCGGATGGGATGGGACGGTTTGGCGTGATGTAGTACTGCGGCGGAGGACTCGAGAGAGGCGGAGGAGGAGGAGGCGAGCGCGTTCGAATTAAAGCCTTCCCCTTTCTCTCTGCCGAGTTTCTGGAATGAAGAGAGGAGCTTTCCTTCTCGGGGTTTGGAGGGAGCTGATTTTATTTGGGCCAAATCTCTGTTCATTCATAGTGATCTGACCAAGGCGCGTGGGCCCCTGTCGGCCTGATCGATCACGCAGACGCAGGGATCAACGGTCAAGAGCAGCAGTTACTCCGCCTCCCTGACCTCTATTCAATGAAGACTGAAGACCGGCCAAGATGGTGAAGGTTCAAAAGATTTAAAAAATGTCGAAAATATTTTAGTTGGAAGAAGTTAAGTGAGATGTGACAAAACAGTACACGAGGCAGGCGGAAGATCTGGAAAATAAAACAATGCGTGTCCTCCGTGTGTTGTTCCTGTCGCTTCAAAATCCCTCACCAGCTCACCTGCTCCGCTCCTGTGACATGTCGATGGCATGCGGCGCAAAAGAGCTTCACAGCTCAGCTCAGAGTTCAACTTCTTTTTAAATGCTGGGAGTCAGCTTTGGCCCTCTGCCAAAGAGAGCACGGATAGTAACCAGCTTTAGCAGAGCCCCGAATTAAAGGGAGATGAAATTCACCCAAAGCTCAGATCACCGAGAGACAAATAATCCTTCAAAAAGTCACGAATAGTACGGTCTCAATGTTTACTGGATAGGAACCCACAAGTTACTGTTGTACTAGAGCAGTATTATGAATTGTTTCACTGGTCCACTACTCTGAGATGAGATTACCGACCGTTGCGGCCTGTTTGAATTGCTACCTGACAACAAGCAATTTAACCCATTAAATGACACGGATAACTACGACGGATCCAGCTAACCCTATTTGAGCCGGCAGTAACAAGCAGAAAATCCATCTCCAAAGGTAAAAAACAAGGGGAAAAGTACAGGGCGCAACACCTACTGTACTGTACGTTCCCCTCGGGTACCAAGGAGAGGACACCGATCGGTGCATGATTAATCACAGAGTAATTATGCATTTGTACTGCTGGACACGCAGACAGTAATTAACGACCATGTCGTAACTAGCCACCGCTGGTTCAGACAGTTCGCAGTGTCCCATCGCCATTGCAGATCGCAGTGTCAATTAAAAGAAGATAAATGTGACGAAATAAAACGAGGTTTTGGTGCAGCCTACTTTCACAGTCAATGTAATGTGATGGTACTTTTTCTATCATGATTACCACAATATAACGAATTTTTCACAGTTCCACTTGCAAGGGAAAACATGCGCCTTGATGATTCAAATATTAAGTACAATTTTATCATAGGTTACAACAGACAGGAGATAACTATGATACAGCAGTTTGCAGAACACTAGGGTGATACAGAATACAAGAGTTTATTGGTTTACAGGGGTTTCCTACTTTTCTCCTACTTCAAACCAGAAGAAAACAGAGCTGCGGGCATAGATGGCCCGCACGCGCTGCAGTGCCAGAGTTCCGTTCGTCCTGATGGCCTTCGCACCCCCTTCGATCCGAGTGCGAACGACCGTCAGGCCATGCCCTTGCTCCTTGAGCGAGGGCAATGAATTAAATTCAATCGCTGTGCTAACTATAGGGAAGGACAAATAATCCAGAGGGTTTTGCTCGCACTGCAGCAAACACTCCTCAATAGTCAGCTTGCCGCTTCGATGAAGCAGACAGCATCCAAGCTCCGCCTTAATAGTGAGATTGGCGATCTTGCAGGTGGAAAGGAACTCCAAGGCACTGCTTACACAAGTTAGTGCACAAAGACATGAGACCAAGTGGGGAAATGGCACGGTAAATAGGGAGCACGTAACAGTTAACAGACTCAATACTTCCCTGAACAAGCTAAACTTACACTACCACCTTAGTTTACTGACAAACATTCGGGAACCAAAGAGCTATGAACCTCATAATCCCTTAGCATCTACTCTCTCCGTCCCACAATATAATATGTTATTAAAACCAATAAAGTCAGTAGAAGATATAAATTCCCAGTATCAAGATTCCAAATTGCAAATTTAGAACAACCTATAGTCAGGTATATATGGAAAGTTTTTCCTTTCTACCACAGTAAATCCCAAAAGGGTACTTCCAACTAGGAAGGAACGGTTGTATTGTCTTTTAGCTTTCCCCACAGTATTGTGTTCATCTACCACATGAAAATCAAGCTATAAAAGATCTAGCAATGGCTATGGGTGACAATCGATAAGCCTGAAGCATATCTCTTCAAGGTTTCCTTAATAAAATCATAAAAGAGTCTTCTAGCCACAGAAGTACCTCGTTTCCTTAACAAATCTCGCCTATTTGGTCTCTGCCACTATGTGAAACGGGGCAGTATGACTGTGGTGTTGGCTGCACTAGCATAAAGCACCCTACCATCAGGCTGGGTAATGTAATTGACAGGAAGTTCATAATAGAGTTTCTTAGGTGCAGAGTACGTGTGTAACTGTGGAGAACATCAGCCTTGTAAAAAAGAACTGCCACAATGACAACCCATAATGAGTTCAGCAGCAGTAGCAAACCGGTAAAAACAGTACAAAACAGGGGGAATACAAGAACAGAAGAAAGGAGCATACTTCTCAGAGCCACGGGAACATGTTAATACAGTGTCATCAGGAAGCTCACCCCCGCCAATCTGATGGAACAGAAAATGAGAGACAATAATCACACAGTTGCACCCACAAAACAATTGGTGAATAATGCAGGAACATTTCACCAGAGAAAAAAACTACCGTGAACATGGATGTCAAAACTTACAATGCAAAGAGGCTTCTTTATTTTGATATTACATGCAAGATATGTGCCACCGGCAGCAATTAGAATAGTGTCACCAGGCCTTCAACAAAGCAGATATCATCCATAATATTCTTCATTCGACAACGTAAAATCACATAGATAAAACGAACCTAGCAGCAGAAACAGCAGCCTCAAGATTTGTATAAACTCCAGGCTCCGTTACATTTCTGAGTGGCCTCTCAACACGCAACCACAAGCGAGGATGGCATGCAAGGTAGCGCCATCTGTGGCAAACGAGGGCGGTGTTATACCTATCTGCAGGTTCAAAAATAAAATGCTAAAAAAAGCTCATTTTTCATGGAATACAAATGATAGCAGCGACACAATAAGGAACATCAGCAATGTTAAGGTTTGATTATCTACAAATGCCAAGATAAATTTTCCCAAACCTCCAAATGAATTTCCATTGTATGGGCAATACATTATCAGATTATTTGTATTCCACGAACAAGAAACCAACCAATGGACATGTAAGAACAGTACCTAACTGTAGTTCTCATTGAATAAGACCTGACAACCAGTTTTCCATCTGTGGCGGTCTAATCAAGATCACTCAAGCGACAAAACATTTCCGCATTCACACTACTTAATAAATGCATAAACTCGTTGCTCGGTAATGAAGATACGAAAACAGAATCAGAAGTGTAGTCATTATGTAATCAATCACATTAAAATCCAATTTTGATCCTGCTCAAGACAATCAGGCTAGTAGAAATTCCTTGATGTACAAAACGTTGCGGAGCATAGGCATTAAGGTATACCATAATACCTATCAGCACGGCCAGTGGCCAAACGAACTAGGTGAACGACGATTCAAAAAGCAGCCACGTTGACAAAAAGGGTCAAACATCCCCCCCACCCCCCCACACACACACACAAACTCCACGTCAGTTAAAAACAATATGCTGTGACTGGATTGCCGGGGAAGGGAAAAAACCCCGCCGCCAAAAATCCGAATCCCCTCCAAACTCGGCCGTCTGAGATGCTCCAGATCTGGCCGTCGCTCTGCGCCTCGGTGAGCTCGTGGCCCGGCCTCCATGGCCTCCGCGCCGCCTGACGGCCGCTACGATTTCAGCGCTGGCGCTTCTCCAACGCGGCAAGCGGACCTCGGTCCCTGTGGGTGTGTGCCTGGCCACCAGGGCTCCATGCCATCGACGCGCTGCAGTTCTCCGGCCACCGGGTGCCCGCTGCTGCTCCCCTCCTGCTGCGCTGGCTTGCAGCCTGGCGGCAGATGCACAACTCGTCAGGTGAGGTCGTGAGCTTGTTGCCTGCTCACGGGGAAACCCGTGCTCATTCTATGTGCATGGGCAGACCACGGCGGCGCATCCCGGTGTCGCTAACCTCTCTGGAGGCGTGGTTCTGGAGCTGCTCCAGTGCTCCCAACCCCTGGCTTGGGTCGGGCGACTGCGGTGGTTCCGAGCGAAAGCTTAGCGACGACGGCGCCGTAGGCGTCGTTTCTTTCTTCTTGAAGGGTCGCAAAGAACCCCAAGCTGCTCCCTGTCTGGTGCATGGGCATGAGAGGCTGTAGGTCTGCCGTGGTGGCGCGTTGCAGCACTGTGGTGCTCCACGACTTCATCTTCGATGAACCCCGATCAATGCCTTGGTCTCTCTTTGCCTTGCCGTTCTTTGGGGTGTATCCGGCGGCGAAGCGTTTGGCCTCGCAGTGCTGCCATGTGGTGCCTTGTTTCCTGTTCTCGATCTGCGGTGAAAGCCTGACGGTGTTGCATTTAGTGGTGGTAGTGCGGCCAGCTTTGGGCCGACGGTGGTATGTTGTTCTTCTTCATGTGTTTCTCTTTGGCTGTCCTGCACGTGCTCTGCTTGCTCAAGACCCTCCCATGGTTGCCATTGTGTTGTGGAGAGCTTCGGGCTCTTGGTGTCGTCTCGGATCACCTTTGCTCGATGACGACGCAATGATGCCTCCCCAACCTGCTAGTCGTCTCGATCTCCCGTGGCGGAGCTGCCAGTCAAGGTTCGAGCTAGGTGCTAGGCTTTGGCACTCGTTGATTGTGTATGCTCCTGAGTTGTTCCGTGGGATTCGATACGCACGCCGGTGCGGCGCGCTAGGCTGCTTGCTGAATCTTGGTATTGTGATCCCTCGACAGCACCCCTCATCTACTTGTGCCTCTCATGGTGGCTCTTGCTGTTCCCTTTCCTCTTTCATTTTGGTTCGTGTGTTCATTTTTCTTTTGTCTCTCCCCTTTGTAATCCCCGTGTTCTCTGGTTCGTTTGAACCTATCTTGTAGAGGCTTCAACTAACAATATGGTGCCAAATTGTATTTTTTTTTTTTCAATCTCAGCGTGAGACGATCAAACCCCTGGACATTTGAGCAAACATTCCCTAGTCCTAAGTCCAAACCCATCGAGAATCTAATTCTGAGACATCCATCACTACTGAAGGTGCTTATCCCATCAGGTCCAACAGTAATTCCACAAAATCACACTAATTTAGCAACACGGCAGCGTGCAATCAGCGCTCAATACAACAAATCACACCAGAACCCTATCTGGCTCCCCACAGAAGCAGGTCAAACTCCATTTTTTTGGCCCATCCTCCTGCCCTCCCCCACCAACTCTACACCCAAATCCGAAGTCAATCACTACCACAGAACCAACGATATCTACAGATTCTTCTCGAATCATTTCTCCTGGTAAGGTAGGGAGGGGGGAGCAAATCGAACCTGGGGTTGGGCTGAGGAAACTGAAGATGTGCATGAGGCAGCCGTCGTCGAGGCTGTTCGCCGGCGAGCCTGGGGACTCGCCCCACGGAGTCGCCTCGCGCAGCCGCTTCGCCATCTCCGAATCCCCCCCCCTATCTCCTCTACGGCATGCGGCGCCGCCGTTGGCGAGGTGGGCAGGGACAGGACACGATAATTCACACGACTGATTTTCTTTTTTCTCTCCTACGCTTTTCCTCTGGGCCCTAACAGTCAGACTATCAGTGCGTTTTCTCTTCTCTTCCCAAGCTTTTTGTTGACCCTACCACCTCACCCTCACCTCGCACACAAGGTGTTCGACCGTGCTCAAAGGTTTCTCTCCTCTAGTTTTTTGATTACTTATTGTTTGCCGAAATTGATGGGCGACAACGAGATGCTGACCAGTTCTATTGATTGCTTGTATAATATGGACAACGGCGATGAGATGATGGAAGCGGCAGTCGTCGCTTGATGATCCTCTGTTGTCTTCTAGATCTGTAAGCGGAGCTGAATGATCCTACTCGACGTCGAGGTTCAAAACGGGAGGAATAAGAATAAGGATGGTCATAGGATGGAGCGTCATTTGATGTTAGAGACGGACTACTTTTCCGACGAGCCAATACATGGCCGATTGGTTTACGTCCTTTAGAATGAACAAGGGGGTGCCTATGCGTCTTGTATGGTGTGAGGGAGTATGATGACCACTTCATGTATATGAGAGACTGAAGTTTCTCATATATTTAAAAACGCACAAATGTGTTGAGGTGTCTTTTGCATATGTAGTTGCTACATACACACGAGAAGACTATGTCCACATGCATTGCGAGCATGTACATGTTTTGTAAGGCGCTGGATGAAGTGTTTACACCAATCTATTTAATAGCACCAAATAACGCAGACACTGTACAGATCCTGGCACAATACAAAACGAAAGAATTTCCTGAAATGATTAGAGGCATCGATTGCATTGGACCTGGAAAAAAAATTCCATTCGTTTGGTAAACGGTTGTATGGAGGTCATATGTAGTGTCGTGCTTAAAACTGTGACGGACTATGGCTTTTGAATTTGGCACGCTTTTTTTTTGCATGGCGGATAGAGAACATGATGTCCAAGAGAGAAGTCAACGCATAACCCACAACTTAGTTTGCTCTCATGTGCATATCCAATCCTATATAATATTGTGCGACATAAAGACGTTTTAGTAGCACAAGTTCTGAATACGGTGCCACTAAATTTACAGTTCCTTAGAGCTATCTTAGGTGATAAGAGGATAGCTTGGTTATACCTTGTGGAACGTCTCATGAGAGTAACACTCTCTGCTGAGGATGATTCCTTTAAATGGAATTCAACGACGAATTGATTTTCGGTTAAATCCATGTATGCTGATTATATGAATGGCCATACGATTTTCCTGCGTAAGTACTTTTGGAAATTACGAATCCCCTTGAAGATAAAGATCTTCTTTTGGTTTCTAAACAGGCGTGTTTTGCTAACTAAAGACAAACTTATTAAAAGACGATGGACAGGATGTAAAAAATGTGTGTCGAGTCTATAGAACATTTATTTATATCTTGTCAGTTTGTTAAAAATATTTGGAGATTAATCCATTTTACTTTTAATATTACACCTCCAACCAGTGTATCTAATTTGTTTGGAACATGGTTAAATGGTATTGGAAAGGACGTTAAGGCTCGAATTCACATCGGCGTTTCAGCCTTCTTATGGGCAATTTGGAATTGCAGAAATGATATCGTCTTTAATAAGATACAAACTCCTCACTTTTTGCAGGTTGTGCTCAGGGCTACTCACTGGATTCAGCAGTGGTCTCTACTACTACCAGAAGCCCAGCGGGATTATATGGATTCCGGATGTACTCGAATGATGGCGGTCGTTCGGGCTATCTTCTCCCACAATGGGTGGCGTCATTCTAGAAGACTAGATGGCTAGGCTTCAACTTTTTATTTGATTTCTATAAAAAAATGTGCATAAGAGTGAACTTTGAAGAAAAAATACAATGAAGACATCACAACTAGCAATAAGATGATTTCAAAACAAAGAACAAATACCACAAGCAAGAAGCAATTTCGCCATTGTACATCAGAACACTTTGGAGAGATGTAATAAATTGCTTAATTGGAATATTTCTGACTGGTGAGTTATAAACATGATTTATTTATCCATATCTATGATATGCAAAATAAAATATATATCAAGGACTTGCAAGAGGGGGGGCAGTGGTACGCCGGACACGCATCTCAAATCCTTTGACTTCGTGACTAGTGCGTGCTAACGGTGTGGGGCTAAGTGTCGTTGTACTCCCTCCGTTCCAAAATAAGTGTCTTAGATTTGCCCAAATATAATTGTATCTATACATGAAACACATCTAGATACATCCATGTTTGGACAAATCAAACACACTTATTTTGGGACGGAGTGAGTATGACCTTCTGTGTTGCATGGGTAGTAACTATTTAGAAGGTCGACAAAATTAATGTTGTCTTGTCCTAACATGTAGGACTTGTGCTGATTTCCTTGGTGTGGGCTGGCCTAGGTTTCGTCTGCCATTTTGGTGATCAATTCTTCAGTGGTCATATGTGGTGAAGTCGGAGTCATTGCATCAAGGGCAATGGGTCACAACGATGACACTTGCGGCAAACTCGATCGTTTTTTCTTCTCGACATTGTGGGTGAAGTCTACACTCATAACTATGTCGTGTGTGATGCATTATTCTATGGGTTGAAGCATATATGCATAGCCCTCCTTTCTGCATGAGATTGAACTAATGGATGAACTAGTATTGTGCTTGCTGTTGTACATGGCATCAGAACAAGTAGTTCCTCCTTGTATCACCCTCTAACCCCAAGTCGATCCCAACTCATCCTAATAGTCATGAACCCCGATGAACTCCAAAAGTGGTATACCCAAAAGTGTGAGGTCGAGCTCTAGAAGCGCAAAGAGGCACTCAATGCATGTGAGAGCGAGCTCGCGTCAACCGAAGACAAGGAAAAATTGCCCGAAACCTCCATCTCCTCTTCTCCGCCAGTGAACTAGGTCGCCTCCATCAAAATCCATATTTCCATCACCTTGGATTTTTAGGAATTCAACTACGCGAAGTGGCGTCAACTGTTTCCGCGCTCTGCCACTAAGAGCAACTCTAACAGCTGCCCTATATTAGGAGGGCTGTTTTTGGGTATAGGGCACCTGTTTTAGCGTTTTAGGCCACGAATTTTTTTTCTGCTTTACCGGCTGCCCTATAATATGGCACCTCCTCTCCAACAGCTGCCCTATTTTAGGGCATATATAGCTAATTTCAAACTAAATTTGAGATGAATTTAAGATAGTTCGACGACATTTTATACATAAACTTCGATAAACTAACCCAAATTTGAAAATTAGACCTAAACTTTGACTAGAAAATGCTAAACACGAATTGCTGACAACAAATTGTACAAATAAAATTTGATTTTGCACCGACAAACAAATAAATCGATCAAGATCGAGAGCAAGCAGCAGCTAGCTAGCCGCGAACTGGACGATTGATCGATTGATTGTAGGTGAGCAGCTAGCTAGCTTTTATCCATCCATCGATTGATCGATTTATCGATCTAGCAGCGGCCCTATCTCTCGCTTCGTATCGGCTGACCAGGGCACCGGCGCGCTGTTCATCCCGTGCGCGTGCTCGCCGCCGGCGTCAGCGTCCGCGGGCGGCACGAATCGGTACGGGAGGGCGAGGAGGAGCCGCAATAGAGCGGAGAGGCCGGGCAAGACCGCCCGCGCGTCATGGAAGAACGACGCGGAAACGGCCGGCCACCAGCTCGACCTCCGCCTGCGCGCCATGGAAGTACTGTGCGGAAACGGCCGGCGAAGCTCCGCCCGCGCGCCATGGAAGAACGGCGCGAAAACGGCCGGCGACCAGCTCGACCTCCGCCATGGAAGAACGGAGCTCGCCGGGGCGGCGGAAACGACCGGCGGCGCAGGAAATCGGCAGGGAACGTTGAGACGGAGCCGTGTCGGTGAGCGGCGGCGGCGGGAGTCGCCGGATTTTGCCGGAATCGGCCGGCGAGAGCGGAGGTAGAAAGGGGATCGGGAGGAGCTGAACTTTCCGGGAGGTAGTTGGCCTTCGCGCGCTGGGAAAAGCAGGATAGGGCAGGGGCGCGCGCGGCCCTTTGGGGCAGAGAGGATCAAAATTTGGGGCAGCCTCATTTTATGGTACGTGATAGGGCAGCTGTTGGAGACGTGTTTTTGCCCTCTCGTGCTCTAAAAAAAGGTTTATTGGGCACCAAGCCTAATATAGGGTAGCTGTTAGAGTTGCTCGAAGTCCTCATCGCCCATTACTCACCAATAACACCGTGACTCCCTCCGACCCTCGCCTACTTCCAGGTGGACGCGTGATGACTACATGTCATGGATCTACTGCTCCATCTCCCTCGAGCTCTTCAGCATTATCATCGCGCCCGGCTCCTCCGGCAAGCAAATCTAGGACCCCCATTGATAACCTCTTCCGCGACAACAAAAAATCAGTGCAATCGCCCTCGGCGTGGTGTTCCGCAACACTCCACAACGCGACATGACGATCTCCGAATACTGCGGCAAGCTGAAGAACCTTGCCGACCCTCTCGCCGACGTCCGGCAGAACGTCACCGATGAGATCATCGTCCTCACCTTGCTCTGCAGCCCAGCAAGCAGCATGTACATGTGTGTTGCTCTCTTTGGGCCAGTGGCGGAGCTGGCATATAAGGATCGGGTGCAGATGGACCCAATGCATTTTGCCAAATTCTCATTAAATTTTTTTATTGGAAAATTATTCCATAAATGTGAACCCAATAATCTGTTGCTCTAGCTACACCACTGCTAATATTGGTTTTTTCGTTCGGTTTTTTCACTAATTTGATAGAGCAACTCTCTTTGGCATAACTAATTAATTGATAGTCCTTTTGGTATAGAAGTTAAATTAGAGATCTACCGGTGTTGATGTGTTTATTTTAACTTGCGTTGTGTTTGTGGTGTGATGAAAAGGGAGGCTGAGAGAAAGCTTCCTCTCCTTTTTGGTTGTCCTCCACTTGCAACTTTTTGAGGTCAATTTTTCATGTTAATAGTATTTGCTGAACAAATACTAGCCACCATACTGGTTGTACAATTCCATCATTCAAATGGTGACAGTCGTGCTCTGTATATACTCCAGTACTGTAAGCTTGTGACACTGCTTTACTTCGGCAGGGGAAGAATGGAAAATAAATGGTGAAGGGAGATCTTCTTTTATGGAACTTTGTTACAAAGTGTGGCAAATTAATAGAAACGCAGCTCCCGGATAGATTCGTCGGTGCTGTGAGCGAGTTGTTGAATGAAGTTTCGCATGGAAGCTTAGCGCATAAGCAAGTTCCACCGCTGAGATGTGAGAAGTGGTGACAACCGAAGCCCATAACGCTGCTGAAGAACATCACTAGTTTATACTTTGGTGGGGTGAGGGAGAATGCTTTATGAATTATGATCTGTCTGTGTATTGACTATTGAGCCACGAGTTGTTTCAGTGCCTCTTCTGTGTCACCCTATATGTACTCTCCCTAATTTGCTCGTGATCTTCGCCATATCATCCTCTGTCGCGGTTGCAGCGGCTGGACGACGATCTTAATTAAGTTCCGCTGCTAGCTGCTCGTTCTCGATCATCATCATCATCATGCCCGTCATGATCACCATACCGAGCCCCGTGTCGTCGGCCTCCGACGACGCCGAGAGCATCAGGAAGGCGCTCCAAGGCAATGCTCATGCTCGCCTGAGCGCTACTGGGTTTTGAGTTCCAGCTTCTTGATGTTGCAGGCTTGCAGCTGATAGCCCTACTGACATGGTGATCTTTTTTGGCGGTGCAGGGTGGCGGGCGGACAAGGAGACCCTGGTCCGGGTACTGACTCAGAGGACGGCCGGGCAGCGGATGGCGATACGCCGCGCCTACGCCTTTCTCTTCCGGGAGCCCATGCTCAACTCCTTCCGCCAGAGGCTTTCCCGCCGCCACTGCCCCGTCTCCCACGACTTCTGGGTACATACTCTCGCGTCACGTCCACGGTTGTTGGAAGAGACTGATATAAATCATTGTGCAATTCTCTGACGACCTTGCTTCGGTTAATTTCTCAGAAGGCGATGATCCTGTGGACAATGGAGCCCGCGGAGAGGGACGCGAACCTGGTGCACGGGGCGCTGAAGCAGAGAGACGGCGACCACCTCTCTGTGCTGGTCGAGGTCGCGTGTGCGTACGGGCCGGACCACCTCATCGGCGTCAGGCGCGCCTACCTCGCCCTCTTCGCCTCCTCCGTCGAGGAGGACATCGCGTCCTCCACCGCGCTCCAACAACCTCTCAAGAAGGCAAGGCTCCGTTTCAGAGTTCAGATACAGATGATTTCACTGCAAATGGTCAGGAGCTCCAGCTCATGTTACTTTTGTTTTTGTTGTGTGCTTGTTGTGGCGCAGATGCTGGTGAGCCTCGTGAGCTCCTACCGCTATGACGGAGAGCTCGTCGACGAGGATGTGGTGAAGCTGGAGGCGTCCCAGCTGTCGGAGGCCATCAGGAAGAAGGAGCCGCACCGGGACGAGGTGTTACGGATCGTGAGTACCCGGAGCAAGGCCCAGCTCGGGGCGACGCTCCAGAAATACAGAGACGATCACGGAACAGACTTCGTCGAGGTACTACAGTGAGATCCATGGACGATACAACCATGATGGAAAAATGGAACAAGAAAGGAATCATTTTCTTGATTGTTCTTTCAGGACATTGATAGCCACTGCAGCAGCCAGTTCGCCAAGACGCTGAAGAGCGCCGTCTGGTGCCTGACATCGCCTGAAAAACACTTTGCAGAGGTACATAAAACAGATGAACAGATCAGGCCCCGTCTTAATCAACTTGTAAATAAACCTGGCATGTGTGTTGTTTCAGGTGATCAGGCACTCGATTCTGGGGCTGGGGACGTACGAGGACATGCTGACCAGGGCGATCGTGTCGCGGGCGGAGATCGACATGGAGCAGATCAAGGCCGAGTACAGGGTCAGGTTCAAGACCACCGTGGCGCGCGACGTCGCCGGCGACACCTCCTTCGGCTACAAGGACATGCTGCTGGCGTTGGTCGGGAGCGAGGAAGAGTGTGTAGAAAAAATGGAACGATGCATTCCATGCTGATCGCGTGTGTGCAAAACAGATTCGGAGACCGCTCACAGAACTACACCTCCGAATTCAGTTGCTGCTACTTTTCAAAATTGATTTACCTGTGTTGTTGGAAAAAAAAAACTGTTGTAAGATCTGTAAGCTGAAATCTATAATAAGTCGACAAAATTTAAATTTTGTTGTTCGTCCATGTCCTGTGATCTTTGCACGCACACGTCGCACAACATTTTTTCCGAACCAAAACGCAAGTCACTCTCTCTACAACGTCATCGATCTTTAGGTTTGACACGTGTGTCTTATGAAGATGGAATATTCTTTCGATAGGAGACGCCGTTTCCATTGATAGGAATGTGCTTTCGTCAATCTCAAGACTCAATCTACCGACTCTGTCATTCATAATTGTTCATGGGATAGAGTATGTGTGCGTTTATAGAGGTGAATGTATATGCGTGTATACACGCGTCTGACATGTGTAGTATGTTTTTCAGAAGAAAAAAAAGATGGACGAAACATAACATGCACCATGAGAGAAGACATATGCATCCCTGTTTGACTCCTACATTTTTTTGGGGCCAACATGGCCAGTTTGCACCCGAAGAGTGATGGGGCCTCTTCAAAAAAAAAGTTCCTTATTCCAACATGTGGAGGCCCATGCACGTGGACTTACGATGCAACGGAGCAAAACCAGAGCATGCACCCTCCTCCCGTGCAGCCGTGCTCAATTAACGCCAGCTATAATTAGTCCCACACTGCTAACAGAGTAACATTAACACCAGCTTAAATACGTGCGCCTCCGCCATTCCGTCGGCCAGGCCTGGTCGCGCGCGCCTGTCACTCCAGTTGTGGAGGGCTAAAGAGTTGATGATCGTGGGGCGTGAGCTAGAAGCCCATGTAAACCCCGCGCACGAAAGGAAAATCCATCATCCCATATTTGGTGGATTACGATTAAATCCCGGCCTCAAATTAGGCTGGAGGGCATTAGTGGTCTGGATTTGTCAGTCCGAAAGCCCATCGATGTCGTGGTTTACTCCTCAGGAGTAGCTTCTTTAATATCTGCCGTTTTGTTCATGAACGTAGGAGCACCAACACTGAGGCTCATAATCTTGCCAGATTCGGACTTTCTTTAGGTGTGGGTCGTGAACATTTTGAATTATGAATAAAGTAGCGTAGTTTCCATCATGTTTCGAAGGGTACGCCGTTACACGGTCGGGCTTGCTTACTGATCAAAGCCTGCTACGTGGTGCATGCGCTCGCCCTCGATCCACGTTATCAACTCTTTTTTCTTTTTTTTTCATCACGCAATAACAATTGATATGCCATAAAACATTTAAGTTCAATTTTATTCATGTCGAATGCTCAAACGATAACATGAATATTCGGGTAACTATCTACGACTTCTCAAAAAAAAATCTTCCGATCACAACCAACTCAAATATCTTGTTTCCACAAAAGGCACTCATAGGGTGGCGACGAGAACCAAAATCACAAAAGGTAAACATTATAAAATTTTGCTACATATTTGTCGCCCAAGTCGAAACATCAATACCACAACAAGCTCGTACACTTCCTATACCACTTTATGGGTCAATTTTTCTTAGTTTAACTTCCTCTAGAAACCGGCTTATGGATTGCGATGCAAATAAACTCTAGTGAGGATTTTCAGAATATGAGGTTATTTCCTGTGCTGAGTTGGCCAAAGTCCGTAATTCCCCTAAAATTTAGTTGTGCGTTAATTATTGGATAATATGGTTGTATATTACTGGGTTGACTTCAAAAGTGAGAGAAAATCATTCTAGAATATCACAAGATGTAGATGTCGTAGGCATTCATCTTTTTCTCTCTCGAGAAGTCGTAGACAATTATCTAAATTAACAAACATTTAAAAAATATATAAAAACAAAAGATATCATAATAATATGGCCCAACAAAGTAGGCGGTGTTAGCACTTGATATTCATGCTATGGTTTGAACATTCCACATAAATAAAGTTCAACTTGAGTGTTTTATATGCATATCAATTGTTAATTTGTTATTATGTAGGAAAAAAGAGTTGATAATGTGGATTGAGAGCAAGCACATGCACCACGTAGCAGGCTTTGATAACTAAGCAAGCCTGTGTAACGGCGACCCTTCGATGCGCTCGTTCTCCGTGGAAACCATCAGGTACAGTCGAGGGTGAACCATGACACATTGAGTGTGGGCTTGGGACTGGGATTTGACTCCCAGGCCACTGCCCTTGCAGCCTAAGCTACGATATCTACGGCACCTACTTAATTATATTTGTTTTACAAAAGTCACCCGTAGCTGGCGACGAGAACCAAAATCACAAAAGAAGATATTACAAATCCTACGACACATTTCGCTTGCATTTCTATATTATAAATCATCTTTTGTTTGCATATCCGCAAACTAAGAAAGCTTTCTCTTGCATTGAACATGTTTTAGTTTATCTCTTCCGGCACGTCATAGAAGTTATTAGCTACAGCTTGGGTCCAGAGGAAGGTAATACTTCCTCTGGCCGGTGCATATAGGGATTGAATGGCATATCCATGTTCAGCTACAAAATATAGGAGCTAGCAATAATCTACCTCATTTTTGGAGTTTTATGTGCATATGCATGTCTTATAGTCATTGCTCCCAAGCTACGATAGCCCTCCGCTGGCAGGTCGCCACACAAGCTTCATCTGGCTGCTGCCACAAGGTTTGCCGACCTCCAATGGCGACTCTTTCTCCTGCAACATTGTGATTTTTATTTTCTTAATTGAATACCATAGTTTCTATGATGTATGTGTAAAGTTCGCAAATGTATGTGCATTGTGGATCAAAGAGCGAGGAATTTTGTTGTTTACATGTAACATTGTATTTCCATGAGCTAGGTTCTATTGACCTTGGCATTTTATATTAACGGGTATTACTATTATGTTGTTAACGAAAGGTTGTTGAATTCTTTAAGAGGATAGTCTCCAAGGTTCCAGTTTTGTGTACTGTGTAAGCTTGATTTGTATCATCTATGTGAATCAATTTGAATTGAAAATTTAATATGATTGATATAAATACTATATCTAGCTAAATTTTTATATATGAGTAAATACACCATAGAAGACCTGGATCCGTGGTCGATTCCAACTTTTTTTTTAGTGGAAGTGATTGGGCTGGAAGACTGCTGATTGACTAGACCATTAACATGGCCAGTTTGCTCGCGACGAGTATGGACTATGGAGGCCTATGCAGCATGGACTTCGGATGCAACGGAGCAAACCAGAGACCAACGCATCCACGCGCCATCTTAAATACGTGCAGCCGTGCTTAATTAACCACGGCTCTAATTACGTGCGCACGACGAGTATGGACTATGGAGTAGTCCCACACTGCTAACATATATATTAGCACAGACACAAGCTTAAATACGTGCGCCTGTAACTCAAGCTGTGGAGGGCTAGAGTCGATAACTGTGGGACATGAGCTAGAAGTAGGAAAGAGAAGTCGTGACAACGCCCATTGTGGTGATGAGTGTAACTTGAAAGGGCAGTTGGCTGGGAGTCAAATCCTCAGCGCAGAGCCCGCACTCAATGTGTCCGCCTTGCTTTTTCTAGCCGCTCAGCTCCATCCATCCATCCCTGTTGCTGCTTTTCTCCACCATCTCAACCACCTACAATTCGACTGGCTTTGGATCTTGGGGTGGATCTGGATTTCACTGGCTTTGGGTCTCGAGGTGGATGTGGAGTTTATATTTCCTTTAAAAAAGAGGACCTGGAACGAGCACCGACGGCGCCACGGCTGCATGTGGCATGCTTCTACTTCTGGAGTAATGGCCGCAATGGAATGGATGACGGCGTCACTCCAAGCTCGCCATTTCAAGTTAATCACTCATCCAGCTTAGGTACCGATTCTTACAGCATTATCCCTTTACTCTGAAAAGGATTTGAAATGAAAACCTGCTGTCATGGTATGGATGTGCTGTTGAAGTCTCTGGCCCCATTTGTTTCTTGGCCTTTTTGCTACAGAAACTTCATTCATTCAGCTGGTTGTTTACATGTTTCAGGTGCAGCACAAGCATAACTAGAGAGCCAAGATAGATCCTTCTCCAGGAGATGGCTGGAATAATGGTGAGCGTTTCTACCGGGGTAATGAACTCTCTCCTGGGTAAGCTGGCCACCCTGATGGGGGATGAGTTCGCCAAGCTAAAGAACTTGAGGAAAGAGGTTAAGTACATCAGTGATGAGATGAGCAGCATGAAGGATGCTCTAGAGAGCCTTGCATTTGTGGATCAGCTAGATAAACAGACCGCGGGGTGGAGGGACGCGGTCAGGGAGATGTCTTATGACATCGAGGATATCATCGATGACTTCATGTGCAAAATTGGGGAGAAAAACAAAAAATCTGGGTTTGTCCACGACACCATTCAACGCCTCAAAACTTTGAGAGCCCGCCATCAGATTGCTGGCCAGATTGAGGAGATCAAGAAACTCGTGCGTGAAACAAGTGAACGGCGTGAAAGATATAAGCTCGATGTCCCTAGACCAGGCAATGTGGCTGTTGACCAACGAGTTGTCGCACTCTATGAAGATGCAGCTAAACTTGTTGGTATCGAGGGCCCAACCAATGAGCTTGTCAGTTGGCTAAACGGTGAGGAGAAGCAGTTGAAGGTTGTATCAATTGTTGGTTTCGGAGGTTTGGGTAAAACAACACTTGCCAATCAGGTATACCATAAGCTGGAGGGGGAATTTCAGTGTGGTGCATTTGTGCCGGTGTCTCAAAAGCCAAATATGTCGAAACTTCTTCATAGTTTATTAACCCAACTTGGGTGTGGACAATCTTTTCATGACTGTGAGTTAAATGTTCTTCTCGACCAAGTCAGAGAAAATCTAAAAAACAAGAGGTACTTATTTTTACTTTGTATATTGTTGTTGTTCACATGTGCCTCTGATACTTGGATTTCCTTAAAAGATTTACTATTATGTTCTTCTATACGAGAATTAATATTTAATTTGATAACAATATTTTTCTTCTACCTTGAACCATTTGAAATGTTTGATATTTTTTGTTAATTTATTTTCCGCTGTACTGATTTTCTTGCAGCTACTTGGTTATCATTGATGATCTATGGGATGTATCAGCATGGAATATTATTAAATGTGCTTTCCCAGAAAATAATCTTGGCAGTAGATTAATAGTAACTACAAGAATCAAGACTCTGGCTGAGGCATGTTGTTTTGGTCACCACCAGCACATTCTTGAAATGAAACCTCTTAATGAAGAAGACTCGAGGAAATTGTTCTTTGGTAGGATATTTGGCCCTGAAGAAGCTTGTTCAGGTCAACTCAGAGATGTTTCAGTTGAGATTCTCAAGAAATGTGGTGGTCTGCCACTTGCAATCATTAGCATATCCAGCCTATTAGCAAGTGAAAGTTCCAACCAAAAGGAGAGGTGGAAACATGCACAGAATTCTTTGGTGTCAGTGTCGGGCACAAACCTCACCTTGGAAGGAATGAGACAGATCTTGAACCTTAGCTACAAGAATCTTCCTCACCACCTCAAGACATGCTTCTTGTATCTTGGTATGTTTCCAGAGGACTCTGAAATATATAGGCACGAGTTGGTAAGCCTATGGGTTGCTGAAGGTTTCGTTAGTAAAGCAAATGGACAAAATCCAAAACAGACTGCGATAAGTTATTTCAATGAGCTTGTCAACATGAGCCTTATTCAACCTGTACAAATTGACATGCATGGGTCAGTGGTAACTTGCAAAGTACATGATATGTTGTTGGATCTTATCTTGTACAAGTCCGCAGAAGAGAATTTTATCACTGTATTAGACAACCCAGAGGCTATTATAGGACAGCTTCAAAAGCCTCGTCGGATGCTCTTCAACTTGGATGGTGCAACATTGCCAAGGGACGTTAGTATGTCACAAGTGCGATCATTTGCAAACTGGAGAGGCTCCACGAATATACCTTCGTTGGCAGAATTCAAGTATCTTCGAGTTTTTATTGCTGACTTCAGTTCTAGTTCTCTTGATGACAACCGGAAAATCGACCTGTCAGGCTTGTGTAAGTTATATCAACTGCGACATATACAGATTGAAGGATGTGATAACTGCCAGCTACCAACACAGATTAGAGGGCTACAAAAGTTGGAAACATTTGATATAGATGGGTCCTATATCCCAATGGATATTTTTCACCTGCCGTGTTTGTTGTCTCTGCATATTTTTCACCTGCCGTGTTTGTTGCCTGAGGGCATTGGTAAAATGACATCCCTACAGCGTCTGAGATGGTTTGACACGCTACACACCTCAATCGACAGTATCAAGGGACTAGGAGAGCTCACCAATCTGAGAACTTTGTATCTCAGAACCGGTTTTTCTGAAGATGTGGACATGGATGTTCTAAACTCTTCTTTGGGGAAACTTTGTAACCTCGACTCCTTGAACGTATTTTCACCTGATTCCTGGATACCTGAGGCACTAACCTTGTCGCCTCCTCCCCCCAACCTCACGAGACTCTCCATGATGCGAATGTCCCGGGTCCCAAACTGGATTGGTGAACTCCATAACCTCCAGAGCTTGCATATCACTGTTGATAAGCTAGAGAAGGATGATGTTGGTATTCTCGCGGAGTTGCCCGCCCTCATCGACCTAGAATTAACGTTCAATAGAGCCCTGGAAGAAACAATTGTCATCTATGGGACAGCATTCGCAAGCCTGAAGCAGTTTGTTGTCTACTGGATTATCATGCCACACCTGACCTTCAGAGCCGGGGCAATGCCTAAGCTCCAGAGGCTCTCTCTGCATTTGAACGCCAGGGGGTGGAAGCAGGACGAGAGTGCCACACCTACAGGTATCGAGCACTTGTTAGCACTTGAAAGAATCTCTGTAGGGATCGGGAGTGATACTGAATTTGAACAGAGAAGCGCAGAGTCTGCCATTAGGAGCGCTATCATCATGCATCCCAGCCATGCTCACATTAAAATCGATATCCAATGTTACTAACAAACAGTGTGGGGTTTTTGGTGGTAATTGTCGGTACCAGACACGTCCAGCAGCTGGTGTTAAGATCGGTCATGTACGGTGTTAGTACATCTACCGTATTTGTACATGTACATGTATTGTAACCTGTCGGTACTCCTATTTGAAGTATTGTAACATATTGAATCGAGTGGAGGCTTGCAAATGTAGATATTTGAAGTATTTGCAAATGTATAGAAGTATTTGTACATCTACCGTAATACTAGTATAGAAGTATTGTAACCCAGAGGCCATTATTGAATCGAGTGGAGGCTTGCAAATTTAGGTTTAAAATTTGTTTTGCCTATACATTAATGTGTAAACCGATGATACAATAATTACTTAAAATGTCAGATATTGTCTGAATAAGATTGGCTTGCGTTTGCAAAACTAGGTTTGAAAATTGTAGGTCGGTACATTAATGTGTAAGTCGTCTCACGCGCTCACGCCACATGAACCCCGACTAACCCATGATTCGATAGCAACGCAGCCAATACGGACCAGCGACGTCAGCACGTCCAGCGGATTGAAAGAAGATAACAGCAACGCAGTCAACTATAGGTAATATCCATTTGTCTCTGATTTATTGCAGCTGCCTGTACATCGATTCCATTTGTCTCTGATGCAGCGATGGCAGAGGCTTATGCACTTCGTGATGGACTCAGCTTGGCTCAACATCTGGGACTATCGAACGTCGTAGTCAAATCTGATAATCTTGAAGTTATAGAAACTATGAAGGAAGGGGGCTTTTCGGCAACGGAGGCTGCGGCGGTCTATTTTGATTGTAATTTGTTAGCTTCTTGTTTTGGTAGTATTAGCTTTTTTCATTGTCCAAGGGTTTGTAGTGAGGTTGCTCATTTACTGGCTAGGAGAAGTTTTACTCAGTTTTTAACCAATGTTTGGGATGGTGACCTACCTAGTTTAATCCTGCCAGCAATGATAAACGATGTGTCTGTGTTTGATAATCAATAAAACTAGCCAAAAGGCATTAATTCAAAAAAAAAGGTAATATCCGGTCGATCACCAACTCCATGCATGTTTGTTTTAGATGTAGAGATAAAACGTTCTTACTTTGTAGGTCGGTACATTAATGTGTAAGTCGTCTTTCAGTTTTGATTGTTTAGCTATGATTTGAACCATTTGCATAATTTGTGTCATGTTGAAATTTGAGTGGTGTTATAATTTGAGTCGTCTTGGGCATGGTACTCCGCGCCACCCTGCATGCTGCGGCTGCTGCCCCACAACCATCGCCGAGCCTGCACGACATGACCTACGCGTTGCCCTGCACGCTGCGGCCGCCGCCCCTGTTCGCCGGAAGCTCGACATCATCTTCAAGTTCGTGATCTTCCCCTGCCTCTTGACTTTTTTGGATGCTACTGTATTCATGTCCACAAACCTGACAGTACTTTCTTCAGATAAACCTATATTCAGTTCATTGCCTCTAGATTCAGATCCATGATATATTATTGTCCAGTTTCAGTGTAAACATAATTTGTATTTTGCATTTGCATAATATTCAGGTCATTGCCTCCAGTAGAAAAATGTAATTCGCGCAGTTGTAATTGCATAACCATGTCTAACACTTGATTTGTCTAAGTATTTTGTTACTTATAGGACAACAGTAATACGAGTCATCCATTTGTTACTACTATTTTAAAGGTTCAAAGCTGCATTCAGATACAGAAGAATGATTAGATTATACTGCTCTTTTAGGACCATGTATTGTTGGAGGAGTAAAGAGAATAAGAAGCGACGGTGTACACCGATGTCTAACACTTGATTTGTCTAACACTACTATTTTTTATTTCTAATGTTGAGCGGTGTACACGTCGAGGACCATGCATTGTTGGAGGAATAAATAGAATATAAGAAGTGACGATGTTACAAAGAAGTAAATGGGGTGCCTGATGCTGCAAATAACTCCAGGGAACACAAGACAAGTCTGTTACAATATGAAGCATCACTAAATATTGTATGGCATGCTAGGTATTGACTGAAAACACCTGCCATATTGTGGAATTGCCTCCTACCTATATGTATGGATGTTTTTTTTTTGCATGGCTTATGCATGTATTACATGTATAAAGCTAGGACAAACATTTGTATGTAAATATCTTCTCTATATGAATACGACTGTTGTTATGAAATTGAATTAGCTACATAACATCAACTGACAACAGTTACTATTGTTTTATTTTATGTTGGTGAACATGTGCGTGCACGTGAAACATGACTAGTATATAAAGAGATCATGTGGTGGCATTGACCCCACGATACCCTAAACCTATTTCCACTTGGTATCAAGGCCGTACCACCGCCGCTGCCTCCACGAGATCGATCGCTAGCTGAGATCGCATCGCTAGCTAGCTGAGCCTTGACTTCTTCGGCTCTTCAGCTGTCGGACGTCGCCGGAGCGCTCCTCTCTTCGCCCGGTGCCACCGTCCCAGTGGCGGTAGTTCTCACCAGCCCTGTTTCGCCTAAACCGTGGAAACTTCATGCTATCGCTAGATTGGAAGGTTTTTACGAGATGGTAGCAGCCGAGTGGGCTGTTTTTGCTAAAGGAGACACACCTATTGAGGTGTGGCAAAATAAAATAAGACATTTACGTCGTTTCCTTAAAGGATGGGTTAAGAATCAAAGTGGGAAATATAAGAAGGAAAAAGGAAGGTTCTTAAAAAATATAGATGAGCTCGATATTAAAGCCGAAACCACTCCTCTCTATGTGTCCGAGCGGGATAACTTGAGGGAAGCAAATGATCGGATTTGTAGTCTCTGTCGAGATGAGGAGACAAAATGGGCACAAAGGGCAAAAGTTAAATATATTCAGGAGGGTGGAAACAACAATAAATATTTCCATCTTATCGCCAATGGTAAACATAGGAAAAAGAAAAAGTTCCAGCTAGAGCCAGACGAAGGAACCATTGTAGGTGTGGAGAATTTTAAAACCTACATATCAGAGTACTACAAAAAATTGTTTGGGGAATCGACTCCAAATAATATTACAATGGACGAACAGGTCTTCCAAGATATTTCGCAATTAACTCAAGAAGAGAATAACATTCTTACAGCAGATTTCTTAGTGAAAGAAGTGTATGATGGTATTTCTCAGATGGAGCTGAATAAGGCACCGGGACCAGATGGCTTCCCTGCTGAGTTCTATAAGACTTTTGTGGAGGTTATTAGAGATGATTTAATGGCTATGTTTTTTCAGCTTCAACAAGGAAACTTACCTCTGTTTAAGTTGAATTTTGGAGTCATTACATTGCTCCCAAAAAAAAGATACTGTGGTTCAAATTCAGCAATATGGACCAATTTTCCTTCTCAATGTGAGTTTTAATTTTTCACAAAAGTAGGTATTAATCGTATTACCGAAATTGCGCAAAAAATAATTAGGCCGCCTCAGTCGGCTTTTATGCCTGGTAGACACATTTTGGAGGGTGTGGTCATCCTACATGAAGCCATTCACGAGCTTCAAAGGAAGAAAATGGATGGTGTTATTTTTAAATTTGACTTTGAGAAAGCATATGATAAAGTTAAATGGCCCTTCCTCCAACAAGTCTTGCGTATGAAAGGTTTTGCACAACAATGGTGCAATTGGATTATGCAATTTGTTCAGGGGGGATGTTGGTATACGGGTAAATGATGACATCTGTCACTATTTCCAAACAAAGAAAGGTCTACGACAGGGAGATCCTTTGTCTCCAATGTTGTTTAATATAGTTGCTGATATGTTAGTCATTCTTATCGCAAGGGCGAAGGAGGATGGTCGGATAGGAGGTCTCATTCCTCATTTAGTTGAGTGTGGACTATCTATTTTACAATATGCGGATGACACTATTTTGTTCATGGAACATTGATACGTCCAAAACGTATCTATAATTTTTGATTGTTTCATACCATTTTTATGATTTTAGCACTTGTTTTATATTAAGTTTATTATTTATTTGGACTAACCTACTAATAGTTGTAAAAGTGCACAATGTTCTTGTTTTACTCTTTGATGTGTAGAAATTATCAAGAATACAAGAGAAAACCTTGTTGGAGTCGAATTGGGACTTTCCTGAAATCTGTCTGAGAACTTTTTACGAAGTTTGCCAGTTTGACCCTCGAAGATGACGTCAAATGGAGACCTGGCTGTTACGAAAGTTGTCACAATTTTCCATACGAAGATTTTAAGCCTGAGATCAGCCCAATCGGAGTTCGGACGCGGCCTGTAGGCCCGTTTTGGTGGAACCCTAAAAGGGGGTGACGGAAATCCGAGAAGATATATAAAGGGAGGAAACCTAATTCGTGGAGGACTCCTCCACCCACGAATTTCAGCCACCAAAAGCCACGTTTTTGCCTCCCCCATGGATCCCATCTCCATGGGGGAGGGCTCCCAAGAAGCCATGAAGGAGGGAGGCTAAGGGGCGGCGCTCCCCAAGCTTGCCGGCGGCGGGGAAAGGAGTTCCCCGCACCGCCGGCGCCGCCGCCGCCCTACGCCGCCGCGCTGCCCCTCTCCGCCATCTTCACCGCCATCTCCAACACCATCTCCTCCTTGTATTCAGTGGTTCATCCTCCCACAAACCTCTGTACCGTCCTATGTAAACATGGTGTTTGATGCTATAATATTTATCCTATGATTTACATCATGTTTCCGTAGTTTATTTGTCTTTTGATTGCTTAATTGAATGCATGAGGTTCATTAGAGTTGTATGTCTATATGGTGCTGTCCTTTGGTGTCCATTATATTTGTGCGCGCATGGATCAAACACCCTAGGGTTGGTAGTATTTGTAACGAAGCGGGGGAAGTTCTGCCAGAGTGACAGAAACCTGAGAACGCGAACCGATTAGTTGCACGTATGGGAGTAAGAGGACCTTGAACTTAAGGCTATGGTTGGGGAAACCTTAATGCATTGTTAGTATTTGCGGATGCTTGCTAAACAATCCAATCATATAGTACTTGTAATCCCAAGTAGTGGAGTGCATGTATATTTAGCCTCTCCCACATAGAAAACTGCATCGAAGACAATGAACCAAGTACCTTCACTAATTAATCTTGGGCAAAGCCACCACAATTACCACCACTTTTCCACACTCATGGTACTGTTAGTATATGGTTACTTAGTATATTTTATTGCTGCAGCACTAACTTTTACTTTCTTATATTTATTATCTTGCAAAACTAACTCTCATACCCGTATTGCTACTGTAGTTTTATTTCCTAGATAATGCAAACGTTTAGTGTGCTTAGAGTTGTATCAGTGGTTGATAGAACTTGAGAGATTACTTATCCTACCTTTAGCTCCTCGTTGGGTTCGACACTCTTACTTATCGAAAAGGCTACACGCGATCCCCTATACTTGTGGGTTATCAAGACCTTTTCTAGCGCCGTTGCCGGGGAGTGGAAGCACTTCGGTTCAGCAGACTCCTATCTCCCTTCGACGCCTACTTTTCTGGCGCCGTTGCCGGGGAGCCATAGCGTAGGTTAATGTTCTTGTGTGCACTTGTTTGCTTTATCTCTAAGTAGTTTTTATTTTCAGTATCAAGTTGTTCTTTATCTTACTATGGATAGGGAATGCGAATTACAAAAAAAATTAGGTGTAGTTGTTATCTAAAAACGTTTTCAAAAAGAAAAGTGATTGGAAAGATGAGTAATGGTTAAATGGGGGTCGACCTTGAACACTTGTGTTCATGCCTATGAAACCAAAACAAATCTTTCCATGGAAGCTTTTCATTAAAAACATGTAAATATTGTGTATATACCTCTGTACATAAAAATAAAATGCTAATTATAGTCTTTAGTTAATTGAAAGTTGATAGTTTTACTTTGCTGTCCAGAAACAGATTTTCTGTGCTCCACCGTATTAAATGTTTAAAATCACCAGAACGTGATCTTGATCTGAAATTTCTTGAGTGCAAAGTGATGCTTATTAGCTTTCTTTCATTAGACTAACTTTTTCTGATTTAAGGTACGTAGATAGGTCGAAAAATTCGATCTTTACTGACTGTTCTGTTTAGACAGATTTTGTGCTTCTCTGTAAATAAAATCGTGATAAATCTCAGAATAGTATTTTGACTTGAAATTTTTTGCATAAACCTGAGATTATTATCTTTCTTTCATTAGACTAAAGTTTTTCGATTTGAGCTACTTAACTATCTCGTTGAATGCCATCTTTACGGACTGTTCAGTTTTGACAGATTTCTTTGTTTATTCAATATTGTACTTGGTGTTGTTAGTTTCATTAGTTTTTCGACGGACAACGGAAATCATGAACACCTTAGTATATACAGTGGCTAATGTTGAGTAAAAATTATAAAACTTGTCAATGCTTGAACATGAGTGGATTTTATTTAATGAGTACTAACCCTACTAATGAGTTTTGTGAAGTTTTATGTGGATGTAGCTTATAAGATCTAATCAATATGGTGATATGAGATGAATAAGAAGACGCAAGAGCTCAAGCTTGGGGATGTGTAGGTGCATCCCAAGAACATATTCAAGAAGATACAATCATCTAAGCTTGGGGATGCCCGAGTCATCCCCCTATTCATCAACTAACATGAGGTTGTCTCGTTCATACTCTATATTACCCGTCCACATGATATGTATTGTCTTAACTTGTATTATAATTGCTTTTATATGTCTTGGTTTTACCTTCTTTAGTTTTATTAGGCTCCTTATTTGGTTTCGATTGCTTCTTTACTTTCACTTATAAATTCAAAATAACAAAAATATTTTCTTTTGTTTTGCTTCTTTGTTTGGTTCTTTATTTTAATTTTATTTGGGTTTTACTTTTGATTTTTATTTAGAGTTTTCCTTGCTGTAGCTAGCATGTTTAGGTCTTGCTTAGCCTCTGGTTTCTTAGTTTATCAAAAATAAAGTACCAAGTTTTATCCATTTAGCTTAGTTGATACATATGTAAAAAGTGATTTTCTGTTTTCGGTATCTACTGCTTATTGCGCGATTTTTCATATTTTACTGGAAGCTCTAAAAATCACGAAAAATTACTGATGTTGTAGCACCTAATCCTCTGCATGTACAAAAATTGGCTAAAATTTCGGGCATGTTTAAGTGCACCTAAAAATTGCGTTTTCCAGCTGCTGTTTTTCTGGACAGATTCTGACTTTTGTTGCAAGAGTGGCCTCTTTTCGTTTTCATTTGATTTTTAATGGTTCTTACCTTTCATTTATAAGTTGGCCATTTAAGCAACCTTTCTGTAACTTAAAAACAAAATTTTATTTGGTTTAATAGTAGCACTTGGGAAATATTATCTATTGTACTAATGTCTAACCGCAGAAAAGAATGGGAAAGTTTTTGTGTTGAAGTTTTTTCACAGAGAATGAAGGAACACCAAACTATGGAATATTGAAGAATTACCAAAGTCATAAGCTTGGGGATGTCCCCGCATCCCTCTTCATCAATAACCCCACGGTTTGCAAACCTTTAAACTTTGTTTTTTGAGCAACATAGGAACTTAACTAAACTTGAAGCGGCTGTATTTTATTATCTATTTATCTTAGCATCAAACACCAGTTACATTAATAAGTGGATCGTCACATATTTTATTTATCCTCTGTTTTCAATGTTTACTTGGTTAATGGATTACTTGTTGAAACTTAAAAATGATGTGTGAATAATACTGTTTAGTAGTTTATGTTTTCTTATGGTTAGTCTCAACTAGCTAATAGTGCATATTATGTTATTTTGATATCAACATGCATTGTCCTGTTCATAAGATGGTATGGTATTGTGGTATCCTCCTCTGAATAATTCACTTGAATCGATTGGCACATGCTCACACATGTTATGACTGAAAAATAAAAGTCAATTAAGCCTTGATGATCTATTTTGCCTCAGAGTTTTAGTATCGTTTTTATGCCTCCGTTAATTTTATTTTGTCGCAAGCATGATTATGACCGTTATCGCTCTCGTGGTTGTCGCTTCCCAGTCTATTGCTAGCCTTCACTTGTACTGAGCGGGAATGCTGCTCGTGCATCCAAATCCTTAAAACCAAGTTATCCCAAAGAGTCCACCAAAAAATTCCTATGCATGGTATTTCAAGCCATTCCAAGTAAATTTGCATGTGCTACCTTTAAAACCTTCAAAATATTTCTCTTTTTGTGTCAATGTTTACTAGCTCATGAGGAATTAGTGTGGTTATTCTTTATTCTATTTGTCAAATGGACTTTTACACCTGGACTAGTGGCATATACATCCGCTTATCCAATAACTTGCAAAAAGAGCTGGCAACGGGGTGCCCAGTCCCAATTAATTACAACTTTAACCAATTAATTCTCTTCACACTTTTGCCCTGATTCATCAGTAAGCAATGACAAACAGTGAAATACCTGAATGTGTGTAAACCAAAGAGAAAGAGGGATGATCTGCCTTGCTGGTAGAAATAACGTCCTTCATGGGAGCCGCTCTTAAAAGTCCGTTTGACAGGTAGAATACTGTTCTCACCCGCTACCATTCGTTGACAATTAACAAACACCTCTCAAAACATTTTTACCTCTGTTTTTAAAACAAAAAGCTCTAGCACGTGTTAATCCCTGCTTCCCTCTGCGAAGGGCCAATCTTTTATTTTTATGTTGAGTCACCATCCTTTCTTTGAGCACTTCTTCGAGAGCATAGCTGTCGTTCTTAGTGTAATGTGCTTGTCCCAGAATACGATTAATTGAGGTATAACCATGATGCTTTTATCTTTGATATCTCTATATCTAGTCTTCACTTGAACTTCAGAGGTGCCTTGGCATTTATGTTTTGCTCCACAATTAAGGGCAAGCGAGATACCACTCTATCATGCTTTATTATGGTCATTACAATCTTGTTGATGTTTATAAATTTCATGTTATAAGCTCTTAGTTCGTTGATACTTTTCATTAGGAACATGATTGCTAAGTTTTATTATCCATACATCATGCAATTGTTAAAGACCTGATCATAGCATTTACAATCAAAAATTATTTTGTTATCATTTACCTACTCGAGGACGAGCAGGAATTAAGCTTGGGGATGTTGATACGTCCAAAACGTATCTATAATTTTTGATTGTTTCATGCCATTTTTATGCTTTTAGCACTTGTTTTATATTAAGTTTATTATTTATTTGGACTAACCTACTAATAGTTGCAAAAGTGCACAATGTTCTTGTTTTACTCTTTGATGTGTAGAAATTATCAAGAATACAAGAGGAAACCTTGTTGGAGTCGAATTGGGACTTTCCTGAAATCTGTCTGAGAACTTTTTACGAAGTTGCCAGTTTGACCCTCGAAGATGACGTCAATGGAGACCTGGCTGTTACGAAAGTTGTCACAATTTTCCATACGAAGATTTTAAGCCCGAGATCAGCCCAATCGGAGTTCGGACGCGGCCTGTAGGCCCGTTTTGGTGGAACCCTAAAAGGGGGTGACGGAAATCCGAGAAGATATATAAAGGGAGGAAACCTAATTCGTGGAGGACTCCTCCACCCACGAATTTCAGCCACCAAAAGCCACGTTTTTGCCTCCCCCATGGATCCCATCTCCATGGGGGAGGGCTCCCAAGAAGCCATGAAGGAGGGAGGCTAAGGGGCGGCGCTCCCCAAGCTTGCCGGCGGCGGGGAAAGGAGTTCCCCGCACCGCCGGCGCCGCCGCCGCCCTGCGCCGCCGCGCTGCCCCTCTCCGCCGTCTTCACCGCCATCTCCATCACCATCTCCTCCTTGTATTCAGTGGTTCATCCTCCCACAAACCTCTGTACCGTCCTATGTAAACATGGTGTTTGATGCTATAATATTTATCCTATGATTTACATCATGTTTCCGTAGTTTATTTGTCTTTTGATTGCTTAATTGAATGCATGAGGTTCATTAGAGTTGTATGTCTATATGGTGCTGTCCTTTGGTGTCCATTATATTTGTGCGCGCATGGATCAAACACCCTAGGGTTGGTAGTATTTGTAACGAAGCGGGGGAAGTTCTGCCGGAGTGACAGAAACCTGAGAACGCGAACCGATTAGTTGCACGTATGGGAGTAAGAGGACCTTGAACTTAAGGCTATGGTTGGGGAAACCTTAATGCATTGTTAGTATTTGCGGATGCTTGCTAACAATCCAATCATATAGTACTTGTAATCCCAAGTAGTGGAGTGCATGTATATTTAGCCTCTCCCACATAGAAAACTGCATCGAAGACAATGAACCAAGTACCTTCACTAATTAATCTTGGACAAAGCCACCACAATTACCACCACTTTTCCACACTCATGGTACTGTTAGTATATGGTTACTTAGTGTATTTTATTGCTGCAGCACTAACTTTACTTTCTTGTATTTATTATCTTGCAAAACTACTCTCATACCCGTATTGCTACTGTAGTTTTATTTCTAGATAATGCAAACGTTTAGTGTGCGTAGAGTTGTATCAGTGGTTGATAGAACTTGAGAGATTACTTATCCTACCTTTAGCTCCTCGTTGGGTTCGACACTCTTACTTATCGAAAAGGCTACACGCGATCCCCTATACTTGTGGGTTATCAAACATGAGTTAGCAAAAGCGGTTAATATGAAACTCATCCTCTGTATTTTTGCACAATTATCGGGTCTTCAAATAAATTATCACAAGAGTGAAATCTTTTTTTGGGGAAGGCAAAAGAGGTTGAAGAACAGTACAAGAATTTTTTTGGTTGTGAATTTGGTTCTCTACCTTTTAAATATCTAGGAGTTTCGATTCACTATAGGAAACTTCGGAATTTCAAATGATATCAAGTTGAAAGTCGTTTTGAAGGCAAACTAGGATGCTGGAAAGGAAAGATGTTTTCCTATGGGGACTGCCTTGTCTTTGTAAATGTGGTCTTAACAAGCCTACCGATGTTTATGTTATCATTTCTGAAGATACCTAAGGGGGTAAGAAAAAGATTTGATTTTCTATAGATCACGCTTCTTTTGGCAGAGCGAAAGATTAGGGCAGTTTAGGAGTTGAGGTGCTTGAACTAAAAAAAAAAGTTTGCTCAGCAAGTGGCTATTAAACTTTTGAATGAAGAAGGGGCATGGCAGAAATTGTTGCAGAACAAATACCTTCATAGCAAAACTTTAGCTCAAGTGGAAGCATAACCACCTGACTCTCCATTCTAGAAAGGGCTCATGAGAGTTAAAAAAGAGTTGTTTGATAGAGGCTTTTTTTTAGAATTGGTAATGGGGAACCACAAGGTTTTGGGAAGACACTTGGTTGGGGTAATTCTTTGCTAAAAAACCAATATTCATTATTATATAACATCATGCAGCAAAAAAATGTGTCTATTCATGATGTGTTTCATAATGCGCCCCCACTAAATATGAGTTTTAGAAGGGCACTAATCGGGGATAAATGGGATATGTTGTCTTATCTATGTCTTAGACCGATGGATATTACATTGACTGATGTTCCTGATTCGTTTCACTGGAAGCTTACACAGAACGGTCTTTTTACGATAAAATCTATGTATCAGGATTTAATGAATGGCCATACTAGATATCTAAGAACATACTTATGGAAATTAAAAATACGGCTTAAAATAAAACTATTCATGTGGTTCCTTAATAGAAATGTCTTACTTACAATATAACACTGCAAAGAGGAATTGGCAAGGCAACACTAATTGCCCTTTTTTGGGCGCAATGAGACTATAGAACATTTGTTTATCTCTTGCCCTTTTGCAAAACTTATTTGGCGTGTTGTGTTCTATTCTTACAATATCCCTCCCCTACCAGTGTCACTAATATGTTTGGGAATTGGTTGAATGAGATTGATAAAAAGACCAAGTGTAGGATTCGTATTGACATTTCAGCTATTTGTTGGTCTATTTGGAATTGTAGGAACAAACTTGTTTTTAACAGGAAAGAAACTTTTCATGTCTTAAAGGTTATCCATATGATGGTGCACTGGATCCAGCTGTGGGCTTTCCTCTTCTTTCGGACCAGCGGGTTTCTCGATGCACAAGACTCCTGTTAGTAGCACGTGATTTTTTCTGTCGGCATACGTGGCAGCATATTAATCTTTTTAGTGATTGTTGAGATATAAAACTATAATATTCGTAAACTCCGTAATAAATGTCTGTGTGCATCACTCGATGCAGAGGCTGGGGTTCTTCCCATTTCTGAAAATAAAACTATCTAGAAGCCTTATCGTTTAACAAAGCGGAGAGACGGCGACCACCTCTCCGTGATGGTTGAGGTCGTGTGCGCGTACGGGCCGGACCACCTCGGCGGCGTCAGGCGTGCCTACCTCGCCCTCTTCGCCTGCTCCGTCGAGGAGGACATCGCGTCCTCCTCCGCGCTCCACCAACCTCTCAAGAAGGCAAGGCACCGTTTCGGACAGAAACACACTCGGGAGCTCCAGCTTATGTTACTTCTGTTTGCTGTGTGCTTGGGGGATGCTATTCTTCGCACGTGCGAAGCTTCGCACGGATATTCCCCTGAATATTCCGCTGCTGGAGGTCTCGCCGGAGGAAGAAGATGGCGGCGCTGCTCCGGAGGCTTCGATCCCCCCGACCCCGCACCCCCTGTGTTAAGCTTCTTCCTCGTCGGCGCCGCCTCCGTTGCGGCCAACCGCGGCTTCGGCGGCTCCGGCTCGGCCTGGCCATCGTCTCGCGGGAGAAGAAGATGGTGGCGGCGCTGCTTCGGTTTTCCCCCAACCCCGCACCCCCTGCGTTAAGCTTCGTTCTCGCCGCCGTCTCTCCGGAGAAGAAGATGGCGGCGGCGCTGCTTCGGTTTTCCCCCCGACCCCGCACCCCCTGCGTTAAGCTTCGTCCTCGCCGTCGCCGCCGCCAGCCGCGGCTCCCGCCTCGGCCTGGCCGTCGTCTCGCCGGAGAAGAAAATGGCGGCGGCACTGCTTCGATTTCCCTCGCGATAAGGTTTGTCCTCGCCTCCGCCGCGGCTCCGGCTCGGCCGCCGTGCGCGAGGAAGAAGAGAAGAAATGGGGCGAGGAAGAAGTCAACAATGCGTGCGAGCGCTCGCACGTTCCTAGATAAGCACGTTCGCACACGTGTATAACCATTAGATAGAAGAAGTTTACTAAGCAGAGAATACACCGAAAAGCCCAAACGGAGCCCACAGGGAGCTTGTTTTCTAAAAAATTCAAAACGACATTTGTAAGTTTCAAAAAATTAGAATAAAAAATCCAGGTGTAAATATGTTGAACTCTATCGGTGTGAAAAATCTCAACGCAACATTCAATGTAATCTAGGATACATAAAAATAATAAATCTGACAAAAATTCAAGTTTCGAAAATGTTCATTGTTCGCCACACTGAGATCTACACATTCATGTTTGTTCATCCTAGAATTTTGGATTGCCTTTTGCACAGTAGTAGAGTTCATCATTATATTTTTCCCCGACTTTTTTGAAACTTAAAAAAATGTCGTTTCTTGATTTTTGAAAAAGCGAGAACGCGTCACTTGAGAAGACACACTGTATACAACACCAAAGAGGCATGGACGAAGGAAAACATAAACACCATGGGAAAAACCCTAGATGACCTACCTTCCGGTTGTAGTACATGCAGATTCGACAGTGGCTCTTTCGACTTGAAAAGACGGTTCATTATCTCGATCCGCAAGGACACCTGGTTGCTGAAGTGAAAAACCTCATGGAGAGTAGGGAGTTTGTTCCGGTTAAAGCAAGTAGATATCAAATTAGCTAGAGTTGCACATACCTTGGCTAATTACGGGTGCTCTGAACACAGCACCATGTGTTGGGTGCATCAAGAGCCGAATTTTATTTCACATCTTGTAATGGCCGAGATTGTAACTTTATTTCAGCTGAATAAAACTCCAGGTTTAACCCGCAAAGAAAAATCCCTGTCTGATTCCTACTGAAAAGTACGCTGCCGAGCCGAGCGAGTTATACGGCTGGAATCTAGACTAGCTACACCATTATCATGGCCATTTTGCACGCAACGAGTTTTGACTTTTAAAGTTCCCCGCCCCTGTTAACAAAATAAAGTTTCCTATACCAACGTATGGAGGCTAATGCACATGCGATGCAACGGAGCAAACCAGCCGTGCTTAATTGACCAGACGTAATTAACCCCAGCTCTAATTAGTCCCACACTGCTAACACATTAACACAAACACAAGCTTAAATACGTGCGCCTCCACCATTCCGTCAGCCAGGCCTGGTCGCGCGCGCCTGTAACTCCAGCTGTGGAGGGCTAAAGAGTTGATGATCGTGGGTCGTGGGCTAGAAGCCCATGTCAAAGCCCCCTCACACAGAAGGAGGAAAGAGAAGTCGTAACAAATGGCCCATATTGGGTTTACGAGCGGGCTTTGGCCCTCAGGTCGCAATGCTGAACAAGGCTGCAAGGGCATAAGTGGACTGAATTCTCAGTTCAAAGCCCGTACTCAATGTGTGTCGTGGTTCATTCCTCGACTGATTGAGGGAGATCTACCTGAGGGTTTCCACGGAGCCGTTACCACAGGCCCTACGTGGTACATGTGCTCGCTCTCAACCCACCTTGTCAACTCTTTTTTTTCCATGTTCCGATATATTTACAAAACGTTTGTTAATTTTGATAATAATTGTCTACGACTTCTCGATGGAAAAAAAAGATAACTTACTACGGCATCGACATCTTGCGATCGTAACCTACTTGACTATCTTCTTTTTACATAAGTCACCCATAGGTGGCGACGAGAACCAAAATCAAAAAAGGTAAATGTTGCACATTTGTCAGCCAAGTCGAAACACCAATACCACGACAAGCTCGTACGCTTCCTTTGACTCTTTATGGGTCACTTCTTTGTAGTTGAACCTACTCTAAGGACTGGATTATGGACTGCGGTCGAAATAAGCTCCGATGAGGAGAAACTATTGTTCCCAATTTTTTTCCAATTTATGGAATATGAGGTTATTTCCTGTGTTGAGTTGGGTAAAGTCCGTAATGCCCCAAAACTTTGGTTGTGCATTTCTTAATGGATGATATAGTTGTATATTATTGTTTGACCACAAAAGTGAGAAATAAATGATACTAACATATCACAAAGAGCTAAAATTGCAGTAAAAACATGGTGTCAGTGTGTGATTGAGTATAACTTAGGATGGAAATGCACTTCTTAGGTTTGAAACATTCTTCATTGCACGAATAATATGTGGTTCATTTTAGAATTTCATTGCCATCGAAATGCATATATAAACTTCACAATACTTACACAAAGGGCTTCCCAAGTTAGCTACTATGGGATTTTCAATGTTCCATAGGTTGTTTTGACATCTTGATTACAATAGTTCGGTGTTGGTTTGCTTCGTATACACTAAAGACATGTTATAATAATGTATAATAGTCATGTGTTGCATTTGCTGCATGTTGCAAGTTTTTTTCGTGTTGTTGTAACCGTTGACTTCTAATTTACATACGTGCAATGTTTTTCTATTTTACATGTACATGCTATTTATTACACGTTTTCATAACTCTAAGGTGTTTCAGAAATACATCGTTTTAAAACCAGAACCAACTAAGTTGTAAAATACTAAAACTCGGAATAATACTTTCTCTGCACAACAACATAGTCAGCCACGGCTTTTTATTCGAAATGGAGGTTAAAACCCCAGCCTCCGCAGTCAGCCGCAACTAGCCCAAACAAAAAGGCCCTTAAAGTTCCACCGAGAACAAGGCGAAACACGCACTTGCTAAGCGCGCGATCCGAATCGTTTGATGACCAACATTCGTTCAGATGTAAAA
The DNA here is from genome assembly GCA_947311845.1 of Poa pratensis. Classification (NCBI taxonomy): domain Eukaryota; kingdom Viridiplantae; phylum Streptophyta; class Magnoliopsida; order Poales; family Poaceae; genus Poa; species Poa pratensis. The sequence continues at coordinate 17,616,969 of CAMZMU010000093.1, forward strand.
CAAACCTAGTGTTTACATCCCTTGGTTCTTGCATGATATCGAATGGAGATTTCTGACTCCCGAGGTCTAGTGATCCCATTATTAAAAAAAAAAATATTTACAAGTTTTTTCAAAACAAAATCCCCCATGTTCTCAATGATGCACTCTCTCCGTTTCTAATTATAAAATGTTTTGGATTTTTAAATGTAGACAATATACAGACCGGAATGAGTGAATATACACAGTAAGTAACACGTCTAGATACACGTGAATATGAAAAAAATGTAATACATCTTATATTTATATGGAAACACATGGAGTATCTCACAAATGCTTTGTATCTTGAGCTCCACAAAAAACAAAATGTACAGATATTGCACCTTTTAAATCTCCGAAATTTATAAGGTTTTGTCATTTTTGTATAGCCCGTAATATAAAGAATTACGCGTTGTGATTTTACATTCTTGTAGGATATGTCATTTAGTACATCGAGATTTTTTTTCAGAATCTTTTGAACTTATAAATATAATTTTTGAATTTTATAAAACAAAGGGAGCACAACCCTTTGTAATCTTAGCCTGGGTTATCACTACTATATTAAATAAAGTTTCACTAGCGGCGGTGGGCAGTTGGCACTGAATTCACGAACCTAGCTGATGACGTGCGGGCCCCACCCCAGGACTCACGAAAATTTCACACCTCCCGCTCTTCATTTCGAAATCCCACCCACTCTTCTTCCCCCCTCTCCCCTTCCTACGGTCCCCAGTCCGAACCCAAACCCTCCGCCTCCCTTCCTCTCGCCGGCTTCCGTGGCGCGATGGCCCCGCCGTTCGTGATCCCCTCGAGCCTGCGGGATCTCGAGCAGGACTGCGACGAAGACGAGCCTTCGCTCCGGCCGGAGGCCCCCATCGCCGTCACGGCCCTCCGAGCCGCCGACCTCGAGGAGTTCGTCAAAGGTACGCGCCCGCTCCACCTCCCACTCCCCCCTACCCTCCTTCGAATTCAGAGTTCCGGTCGGAGCTTTCCGGAGCGCTCGATGCACGACGGGGGCCGCGCGGGGTGCTGCTGCGCTGTCCGATTTGCCTCGGTCTCGAGGTCGTAAACCCTAGATCCTGTCAATTTCGTGTCCAGCGCCCTACCATTTCCTGTCTTCGCGAACGGTCCCAAGGGATTTTGCGAATTTTGATGTTTGAGCAGAGAATTTTGAAATCTGAAACCACGGTTGAGTAAACACCCTAGTCCTCGTATGTAAGAACACCGGACTGTTGTTTGACATTTTCCGGTGTGAAATTCCACTCGAAATGGTTTATGTTGGTCGTCCCTAGGAACTAGAGTGTCTGGTTTGGATATAGCTCGCCTTATCGTTTTGAGCTAACCTGTGTTAGTCTGCTCGAATGGTTCTCCTCATTCCTGAGCATTTTGAGTTCGCTCTCAACGAATTTCTGGAAGCTGATGGCCTTACTTGCTGCAGTGCTGCTTTTACAATCTGCAACATAGGAAATGTTTGACTTAGTTAGGCTAGTTCATGCATAGTAATAGACCAAACTACTCTAGTTTTTTTTTTTTTTACTTTCGAAAAGGATCTCTATATTCTAATGGGTCGATACGTATTAGCTTTGACTTCAACATATGCCACGTAGGGCACATGAATCAGTAATTTCTGTTCCTTAACTTTCAATTTCAAGAGACCAGATAACTTTCTGAGTTGCATTATATCAAAATTATGCTCAACAATGAACTGTAGCATTATCTTTTACAACTAAAAATTATGTAAATGTCTCAGACAGTGAACTAGTCTCACCTATCCCAAATTCCCGATACCTGTTGGAAGTTTTGTCTCATGATTCTCCATTGTTTATTTGGGCGTCCAGATTGGCAAGCCCTGTTGAAGTCAATGTTGTTTCCGTTGTTTGTTGAAGAGTGTAGTATCACACTTTTAAGCTCCTAGATCATTTTTGGACTTAATCTTGCTCACCTGCATGAAAACCTAGTCTGTGCTTGAAATTTGAAGCTACTGTCCTGAACATCCGAGAAAAGTCACTTCCGTCAATCTGTTCATCCAAGGGTTAACTTTTCCAGAGCTAATATATACATACTTTTTAAAATGAAGTCGTCTTTTCATACGAAAGATTGCCAATTTGCATGTGCTCTAAACTGTTCAATTTTTGAAAGCTAGTTCACATATAGTTCTGTGTAAGCCACACAGGGTTTATTTTGCAAAATACTTGGTACCTTATGAATTGGAAGCATTGTCCCTTATTTTTGAAAGAAACAGTTATGATAGAGCTGTACTGGACAATATATTAAGAGGTGAAAATGGACAATAAAAAGAAGATAAATATAATAGTGAACTGGCTTTCCTGTTATCAAAACTGAAACTAGTATGTTTATTGCTGGAGTAAATTTACCCTATTAATAAGAGCTTCTAGCACAGGCAGCTGGCTTTCTTTCCCTCCAACATGTTTTCAGACTCTGTGCATCATATTAACAATCAATTGAGTTTGTCAACTAATTACCAAATGTTTGCACCAAAATTTTAGACTCTCTAGACTAGTTTACTTTGTCTCTAGACTATTTTAGACTCTGGAGTCTAGACTACTAATTTTGTCAATGTGTGACTGTGTATCTTATCAATATGTACTAATTCTTTCTTTTGATTTGACATAAATTATAGGCACATCATTTGATCTGTCTGACAAAGAACTCTTCTGTATCGAGGAGCAGGATGTGTTTAATAACGTATACTCTCTTGTGCGTGACTTCACTTGCTTGCCCCCAGCCCTTAAGTTCAACCTTGTTGAGGCCTTGCGCTCCAACCTCAGTGTCCTTCTGCCGAACATTGACTCCCTGTCACGAGCTTCCATGTCATCCCCTTCTGATGGGATCCCTATCACTGAACGCATTGCCTCTCACCGCAATGCCCTCAAGATCTACTCCTTTTTCCTCCTTTCCATTGTGCTCACTCAGGAAACATCATCTGAGAGCGGCACTGGAGCAAAGGTAATATTTGTGCAAATGATACAATTATTTAGTTTTTATACCTATTTTATACTGAGCTTGTTCTGCCATTTGGGTGTAGGTGGCAGCACATGGCCGGAAGAAGAATCCTGTTTATGCTTGGAATTGGGAAGCGCAAAGAGGGCGAATCATGAATCTTGTTGCTAATTCTCTTGAAGTTGACCTTACGTTTCTTTTTGGTCCAGGCGGTGCTGATGAACGATATCTCTCTTTTGTTTCAAAGTAAACTCTGGAAACTTGGTATACTACACTTTTCAGTACATCTTTTTATAGGGATCTTACTTTCTTACACATGTAGGTGTACTTTTGTTCTGTCTGAGAATCAAAATGTGTTAAAAGACGAGGAAACAAGAAATGGTCTATGCCGGATAATTGGTGCAATAGCTACAAAGCATCAAAGGATTTCTCAAACTAGTGCATCTGTCTTGCATTTGATCCATAAATATGATTTCACTGTCGCTTATCTTGCGGAAGCAGTTGCTGCTGCAGAGAAAAAGTTTGGTGATGGAAGCTTGGCAATTTCCCTGATCAGGGAAATAGGTCGCACTGACCCAAAAGATTATGTGAGAGATGGTGCTGGTGCTGACAATGTTGGAAGATTTCTAGTAGAACTTGCAGATCGCTTGCCAAAACTTATGTCTACCAATCTTGGTGTTCTGATACCACATTTTGGTGGAGAATCATACAAGATTAGAAATTCTCTTGTTGGGGTCTTAGGCAAGTTGGCTGCAAAGGCATTTAAAGATGTTGATGGAAATAACAGTGCTCATTCCATAAGGCTCCGAAGTAAGCAGGCTATGCTAGAAATTTTGATTGAGCGTTGTAGGGACGTGTCAGCATACACGAGGAGTCGTACGCTTCAGGTATGGGCAGAGTTGTGCGAACAAAATGCTATTTCAATTGGCCTGTGGAATGAAGTGGCATCAGTGGCTTCAGGAGATTGGAGGACAAAAGTGCAATTGTGAGAAAATCTGCATTACAACTTCTCATCACAATGCTGCAACACAACCCTTTTGGGCCTCAATTAAGGACTGCAACCTTTGCGGCAACTTTGGAGAAATACAAGGAGAAGTTGCAAGGAATCGAGTCTCAGTCTCCCGAGGAAGGTGAACCTTTGAATGATAATCCACTGGGAGAAGTGATTGTGGGGCAGGACGAGAGTGTAAGTGATAGTTGTCTACCTTCTAGTCAAGACCAGAGAGATCAAGATCCAATGATTGCAGATATAACAAACTTGGAACAGATTAGAGCTTTGGTTGCATCCCTTGAGGCTGGTCTGCGATTCTCGACATGTATAACGTCGTTAATGCCAATTCTTATCCAATTGTTGGCATCATCTTCAGCTACAGATGTTGAAAACACTATTCTTCTACTAATGAGGTGCAGACAGTTTCAGGTTGAAGGTTCAGAAGCAGCACTCCGGAAAATGTTACCTCTGGTAATATCCCAGAAACTCTAGCTGGTATAAGAACTCATATATCTGTTAACAATTTCCTGACCCTTTTAGATTTTTGCAGGTATTTTCTCAGGACAAGTCAATATACGAAGCAGTGGAGAGCGCATTCATCTCCATATACACAAAGAGAATCCCAACAGAAACAGCTAAAAGTTTGATAAACCTCAACATTGACTGTAGCATCGGTGACCTTGCTGCTCTGGAAAACTTAGTTAGTTCATTGGTATTGAAAGGAGAGATTTCATCCAACACGGTACACTCTTCTTTCCTCTTAATATTTGCTGCGAGCAACCTTATGAAGGTGAATATGTGATCGCTGATAGTCGTAGCTACAGTAATGCTAAGTAGTAAGTACTCTTCGATTCTTGCATATGGAGTTGAGGAGTTCATGTTTAGTGACCTGAGGCTGCTTAGATTGTTCAATTTTTTTCTGCTATTGTGTTGTAGTTTAGAAGTTCAAGATGAGGTAATTAACTCTTAGGTGAGTGTACTGATCTTTAGAACACTCAGCAATTAATAATTTAAGATGCATGTTGAGGATTTTTCTCCCAGCTATTTTCCTTTCGAATATTCTAATAATAGAAATTATTGATTTGTCGTATCTATTGAAGGTGTGCTTTGACAACTGTATCATACAAAAGACTTCTCATGCCTAAGTATAGCCATTTTGTTGAATGTTGTTATCTCATTTCGGTGGTGCATTCTATGTTATGTTGCTTCGGGGAGCACACTTGCTAAGTCCCGTGATTTCTTGCAGATGTCAGCTTTGTGGGATTATTTTTGCTTTAACATCAATGGCGTGAGGCCAGCGCAATGCCGTGGAGCTTTATCAATTCTTTGCATGGCAGCAAAGTCATCTCCTAGCATTCTGGGTACCCACTTACAAGATATTGTTGACATTGGGTTTGGGCGCTGGGCTAAGGAAGACCCTCTGCTTGCTAGAACTGCATGCCTTGCCCTGCACAGATTATCAGAAGAAGACAAGGTCAAATTACTAAGTACTAGCACCAGAGTATTTGCTGCATTGCAAGGCTTGATAACTAGCTTCTCGCTTCCTGAGACAATATGGTATGGAGCAACAGAAAAAGCTATAAGTGCCATCTATACCTTACACCCAGCACCTGAAATCTTTACTACCGAGATTGCAAAGAAATCCCTCAGTTCTGTATTCAGTGCAATGGATGGCATGTCAAATGGAGTTGAAGTTGAAACTCAAAATGGTGTACTGATTTCAGCAGTATCAGCCACGAAGTTGGGCAGATTTCTTTTTATTATTAGTCATATAGCACTTAATCATTTGGTTTACATTGAGACTTCTGTTAAGAAGATTCAAAAACAAAAACCGAAGAATGACAAATCACAGCCCACTAATGAGGACGGTGAGGTAGATGCCTCCAAGAGTTCAGAGGTAATTCTTAATCGGCTGCTATATCTTTAACCATTTGAACTTTTTTGGAATTGACTTGTCATTCTTTCATGTGACCTCAACTTGTTATTGTCTATTGTGTGACCCTGGCAGGCACAAGGCATAAATGCTGAACTGGGACTTGGTGCAACAATAGATATTGCAATAGAGTCTCTTGCTGAAAAAGCTGAAAGGGAGATCGTTTCCTATTCCTGTCAAAAGAATCTTATTGGATATTGTGGACCATTTCTATCGAAACTCTGCAGGAACCTAACTTTGCTGCAGAAGGTTTGGATTGTATTGTATTGCACTTCCAATATTTGGTTCTGTTGCTCCATGTAAATTTTTCCTGATGAGATATTTTTATGTAGTTCCCAGTGTTACACGCTTCTGCAAAGCTTGCTCTTTGCATACTGATGATTATTGATGCAGAATTTTGGTATGTAATTATACTTTACATGACTGCATTTGTTTAGTGTTAATGTGTTATGGGTACCATCTTTGTTGTATACAATATTGTATCTCATGATATACTCAATTTTCAGCGAAGCAAATCTTCAAATCCTATTTACTGTTGCTGAAAGTGCGCCCTCTGAAATCGTCCGATCTAACTGCACTATAGCCCTTGGTGATTTAGCAGTTCGCTTTCCAAACCTCTTAGAACCTTGGACAGAACACATATATGCCCGATTGAGTGACCCGTCGGCATCTGTGAGGAAGAACGCTGTGCTGGTCATTTCTCATCTTATATTGAATGATATGATGAAGGTCTCTCTCTCTCTCTCTCTCTCTCTCTCTCATGGTTGAAACACATTTCACTCTACCATGGTGAGACACATTTCACATTTGCAAATTCTATGCAGGTTAAAGGTTATATCAACGAAATGGCTGTCAGGGTAGAAGATGAAGAGGAGAGGATCTCAAGTCTTGCAAAACTCTTCTTTCACGAGTGTCAAAAAAAGGTACATGTAAAAACCGTGCGAGTCGATTTTATTTACTCAAATACTGTTGTTTGACTATAGCTAACATTGTTACCTCTTTTTTCCTTTGGCGACTACGAAGGAAACAATCCAATTTATAATCTTCTTCCGGATATTCTGAGCAGACTGTGCAATCAGCACCTCAAGGAAGAAAAGTTCCGCAGCATCATGCAATTTTTAATTGGTTCTATTAAAAAGGTCTAACAAGGCACTTTCTTTGGCTGTCATTAGTGCAGTTTGGATTTTATTGGTCATTAACTATATCCATTTCTTACTGTAATCTCAGACAAACAAATGGAAGCTCTTGTTGATAAGCTCTGCAATAGGTTTACTGGAGGAAATGGTATTATGCTTACTTCTACAATCAAATTATGCTCGACATTTATGTTGTTTTGTGTGTGTTCCAGTAAGGGTTAATAAACTGTCCTCCTTAGTGTTTAAGAAACCATGAGATAAGTTAACATTGATGACTGGAAAATGAAAATTAAGGAGAAAATGGGAGCTCTAACCAGAAATGGCTGTGAATCAGCAGTTAGTATTATTGTTGCCTTAAGTAAGTTTCTACGCAGAAGTTAGCAATATACTAGAAATTTAGCAAGACAGCTGACTTTGACTCCCTCATTTCAATCCTCTCCTTGAAACAGCAGTACTTTGCTGCATCCATTGTTTTCACACCGTTTTCATGAATTGTATAACTTTCGGTTTACCCCTTTCTCAGATGTTTTTTTTTCTTTGCTCGAGTTTCAGATGTTAGACAGTGGGAGTATATCTCTTACTGCCTCTCTCAGCTAACCTTCACCGAGAAAGGTTTGAAAAAACTCATCGATAATTTCAAGATGTTTGAGCACGCATTATCCGAAGATTCTGTGCTGAACCACTTCAGAAGTGTGATAGCAAAGGTTGGTTGCATAGCCTGGATGGCTTTCATACTTTTCACATTTTGTTAAATACAGTAGACTGAATTTGAAAATTTTATGCTTTAACTGATCTATTATAATTCGTCCAAACAGTGTAAGAAGTTTGCGAAGCCAGAGCTTAAAATTTGCATTGAGGAATTTGAGGAGAAAGTTAGGAAGGTTCATGAGGAAAAGAAAGAACAAGAGGCCACAACCAGAAATGCCGAGGCTCATAAACAGCGAATTGGTTCTCTTGATAGAATCCTAGTTACTAACGAAGTTGGACAGAATGATGGAAAGTCTGGGGAAGGTAAGCTAGAGTCGTTCTTTTTTCTTTCTGATTCTCCTTATTTCTTTGTTATGTAAGTTATTTTCCATGCAAGTATTTTATGTATCTGTCATCTGATGACTAAGAGTCAAGTGGAGCATTCTTGTAAGGATCGAGAGTTTACAGTACACTAGAGAGTAGTGTGTTCATTAGAGAGCTCACTACTTATTTATGTGCTTTTTGTTTACAGAGGAAGGTAGTGAGGTTATTGATCCCTCAGTGGATAGCAATGCTGAAGATAAGGAGACAGGGGAAGCTAGTGAGGTTACTGGTCCTTCAGTGAATAGCAATGCTGAAGATAAGGAGGCAGATGAAACCGATGAGGTTCCTGATCCTTCAGTAGATGATGGCAATGCTGAAGATAAGGAGGCAGAGAAACCGATGAGGTTCCTGATCCTTCGGTAGATGATGGCAATGCTGAAGATAAGGAGGCAGAGGAAACCAATGAGATTACTGATCCTTCAGTAGATGATGACAATGCTGAAGATAAGGAGGCAGAGGAAACCGATGAGGTTACTGATCCTTCAGTAGACGATGGAAATGCTGAAGATAAGGAGGCAGAGGAAACCGATGAGGTTACTGATCCTTCAGTAGATGATGGCAATGCTGAAAACAAGGAGAACATGCCAGAATGCAGCGACAACATTTCTTCAGAAAAAGTCAGGCATCAGCAACAACTACAAAATCAGATGATGGTAGCGCAGAGGTTCAATCAGCACGACGGCCTGCCCGCAGAGGTGAGTCGTATTTCCAGCGCTGACATCTGCATCAGGCATCCATTTCTCATGGAACTTGTTCCATCTATTGTACAGGTTCGTCACGATCAACTGTAAAGAAAATCGGTGGACCTGTGACAGAAGACTCGGCAGACAGCGGTCCAGCTACTAGGCGTTCGACCCGCTCAAGTAGAAGGTGCTTCCACTTGCCATTCTGTTCATCAATCCCCGTATTTCTGTCCATGTTTTTTTCTAATTTGAAATACCCCTTCTGGCAAATTGTGCAGACAATGAAGGCAATATTCTCCGATTTAGAACGGCTGCTGCTGGTGATGCTTCAGTCTATTATGGACCAAGTGTCAACTCCTTCCTCGCCCGTGTTGAACGATCTCGCCTTGAGATCCTGGAGTAGTGAAGCCACCAGTGGTCCTGAGTCCTGACGCTTGTCTACCTTGTGTTTGTTAGTCTAGTTTGTGTTGGTAAAACCTCGCCAGCTCCAGAGTATTATGTTGACTGATTGTATTTCTTCGAACAAGGAGCACTTGTATTTTGTAGTACTACTAAAAGTTCACCGCTCTTTCAGAGCTCGATGTATGCCTGGTCTTTTAACCACTTCATTTACAGCTTGTTTCCCATGATACCACTGCATGGATAATTCTACACGCTCCTGATGCATAACCTCTGTATTTCAGTGCATACACCGGCTCAGTCGACCGATATTTTCCATCCCGTTGTCGAAGAAAATGACCGTGCTTATCCATCCTGTTTGCCACCACCCAGAACACGGGACCAGACACCAACAGGTTAGAAGGGGGCAAGCAAGCAACGGAGAAAGTTAATGGCAACAGGCACTGTTATTCTTAGCCGCAAGCAGCCCCAATAATGGTGGAGGAAGCCGCAGCGACTCGCCACCTCGCCCCCGTGAGACGGTGACTGGAGCGACGGTTCCTGCTGGCCACGCACTGGAGCGATCGTTCTCGCTTATCCATCCACTGCCTCCGATCCCGGGGCCGCTCCCAGCCACGGAGCACCGCCTCGCAGGAGCAGATATGTTTGGTCGCGACGGCGACCACTCGGGCCGCTCGCTGCGCGCTCCTCCTCACGATTCCCCGGCTGCTCCAGCCACCGGTTTGCGTGGCTGCTGATTCCTCTGAACTTCACGCTTGTAGAGCGGCTCGTCGTTGATGGATCGGTTCATTGACGCAGGTTTCGCTGGATCAGGAGTGCGATTTCAGTATAACGACTGTAATTTTCTATCTTCTTCCAGCGAGAAGTGCAGCCGAATGAACAAGGTTATGCAGAAACAGGAGCAACGTGTTTTAGCAAGCCGTACGCTTCCTCGTCAGCTTGCTAACGGTGCAACTACTTCAAGTCTTCAATCATATGCGTGCGTGCGTGCGTTAGAACCAACCTTTGGCGTGCCCATCTGTTGTTGCTCGATCGACAAGTTAAGGCCCCGGCTACAACCTCTGCGTTTTTTCCGTCTACGCTTTGGGCACCGTGTCGTCAATGCACTGAGGGACACTGCCGTCTTCCACAAGCTATAGCAGGACGGTCGATTGCTTTGCCGTTCACGCCGCGCGTCCACATGATTTTTCTCTGGTTCAGCTGCAACAAGAGATTAGTGGAGCGCGCGAGCCCGCGGCGTCGCGACCACACGATACGAGCCCTAGTCTCAACGTCCCGATCGATCCGCAGCAAATGGTCCAATCCAATGGAGCACTTGCACACGCCTCTGGAGCCTGGAGCTCCGAGGCTGTGTGGCGCGCAGTCCCCGGCCGGGGCGCGAGCGTCGTCAAGGCCCTATCCGACGACGACGGCTACTCGCCACGCGGCAACGCCGATCGAGCCGCCGCGCCACCACAGCGAATGAACACTTGGGGCTCTGGATCTCTTCTCCACGCGGCGTGCGCTGTCGCCGTGCGGGCTGGGCGCGCCGTACGCCGCCGTGCTCCGGCAGCGCTCGCTCGCTCCCGCGTGCCGTTCGCAGGCGCGGATAAGGTCGCGCGCGCGCAAGCGTGCCCGAGCCGCCGATGCATGGCCCTAACGTGTCGGCTGCATGACGCGCCTGAAACTTGTGCCTCCGGCCGTTGCTGGCCCACTGACGGGACTGGAAGCATCTTCTTTCTCCTCCCGCGATATTTCTGCACCATCGCGCGCTTTGGAACAGAAGAAACGATCGCGCGCATACATGATCCGTTTTTTCAAAGGGAGAAGAACAAAACCTGAAAATCACCGAGCAATAGATTAGGAGCAGCCGGTGTCGTTTATGGGCTGTGTTGCGCGTCTGGCGTGAAACGCCAACAGCACGCTGGACGACGGATCGGTGCGTGTGAATCAACACAACGCACCGACCAAGGCAATGAGAGACCAAGCTCAAAATTACTACTGTACTAGACGGGTGTCATTTCTTCGTCGCGAGCGATTAAGCCCGTACACATGCCTAGCTACAAGACACAAAGGAAAGGAAAAACCACCGGCGCGATGTTCTTTTGGTGACGGAAAACCACGAGCTCTGTGGTGGGGACTGACTAGTGGAATTTGGTGCGGCGACACGCCGCACCCGTTGTATCTAAAAATGTCGAAATTTAGAAATAATGTTAGTTAGTTGTTGTAATTGGGAAAATTTACGGTTTTTAGAACGTTTAGATTTTAAAAATTGTTGAAAGTGGGAACGTACATGTCACGTTCATAAAATATTCGGGCTTCAAGGAGTTATAATTTTTGTTTGGAGGGTTTAAATTTGGAATATGGATTGAAATGCTTCAATTTGTTTATTTGTTTTCCTAAAATTCTGCCAGAAGTTGACAATTTTGAATCTTCCAAACATGTTTGTTTTTTTTGTCGTGAATAATTGGTTTTATGTTTTGGAAATGTTTAGGTTGGAAAAATTGTTCAGGTTGGAAAGTTATTAAGATTGGTATTTTTGGAGACTTAAATTTTAAATTTGGATGTGAATGTTCTAACATGTTTGTGTTTTTTGCACAAATTTTTGCAAATGTTGGTTGATACAAAAACGTCTAATTTTTGTATTTGTTGTTGTCTGCGAGAAAACGTGGGTAGCGGAGCTAATTCTCGACTTGTGAGGGGCGTTTTTGAAAATCTGTCACGGAGGATGTGCTGCACTTGGATCAACAATTGACGGCATGATCGAGTACTGTAGGTAGCTACAGTGTACAACAGCACTACTGTAGCTAACACTGTAGATCTACAGTGTCAGAGGGCCTCTACGCGCGAGAAAGTCACTTCCCTTAATATATTGAGTAATAATGAAATGCTTCAAATTGATTTTTATGTTCCTAAAATTTTGCCACATGTTGGGAAATTCGATTTTTCCAAACATGTTTTTTTGTTTTGTCGTAAATATTTGGTTTTATGTTATAGAAATGTTTAGGTTTGGAAAATTGTTCAGGTTGGAAAGTTATTAAGATTTGGATTATTGTGACGTTTGTAAAATGTTTAGGTGCGAAAGACCTTTAAAAGCCTAAAGTAATGAAATTTGGAATTTGAATTATAATGTTTCAATGTGGTTTTATTTCAATTTTGATAACGTCCGTTTGAAGGACTGTTCAAATTTGGAAGGTAGTTTTTGTTTTTTTTTATAGAAATGTTCAAATATTTAAATTGCTGAAGTTAGAAAATTATTACGAATTGAATTGTTCGCATGTTTGTAGAATGATCAGGTTTGAAAGATGCTGTGATTTTGGAGGCTAAAAAAAAAGGAAAAATATTGTGCAAAAAAAAAAAAAAAACACTGTAGATTGCTACAGTGCACGGAGGCTGAGAGGCCGCGAAAGTCACCCTCCTTAATATATAGTAATATTTAGGCTTTGCCCGAGTAAAAAAGATTTTTTCAGGGAGAGTAAAAAAAGCTTTGTGGCTACATCCAACTTTTATTGGAACGTACGTTAAGTGAAATAAAATACTACCTCCGATCCATATTAGTGGGCACAACTTTGTCTAGATACACATGTATCTAATCTAAATACTTAACTAGATACATATGAATTTAGATAAAGCTATGCCCACTAATATGGATCGGAGGGAGTACTTAACAATGTCTTAAAAATAGCATGGTTACACCTAGTCACTCGGCTCCAACCTTGGCTCCCATTTCACTTTCGTGAGCTAGCAGCAGCAAACAAACGAAAACAAAACAACGGCACTCATGAAATGCCAGCACGACAAGCCGCATCTGAGTGTAAGCGCGCACCGTGGTATCCACTGCCCACTGGTACTGATTCCATCCGTGTATTTTCAAGGACCTCCTCTCCGTCGGGTCGCCGATTCTTCATGTTGTTAAATCAATCGCGAGGGCACGGCATGATTGACCCTGGTGGATCGAGCTAACCCGGAATAGATTCTCGGCATGGCATGTGATGTAAGAGACCCGACCAGATCACTGATCAGCTACCGGCCAGTACGACGTGAAGGGCAAAAAACAACGGCTGATTAGTTTGCCGAGCCTGAAACGTGTCTCGTGGTGGCCATGTTCTGAGAAGAAGAAGATGCTTCTTTGCGCAGTTTCGCTGTGCCCCGAATGTCTTGTCCAATGATGCACCGGTGCACCTTTTTATTAGCGAATGGGTGTCGTTATTGATTAGCTAAACGAAACACATTAATGTTATCACATGGGAAATTATGAACAGCATGAACCTCGATAAATCCAAACATTACACCAACGCTCTTAGAGCTGGAAGTTGTGATTTTGTTTTAACGAAACAACCAAAACATAGATACGGCAAACGCTAGCCGACAGTCGGCTGTAACTTGCAAAAAATCAGCCGCCTCCTAAACCGTCCGATCCATTTAATTCATGTAGGAAAAACGACTTTTAGAAAAATGTTGAAATGTTGAGTCCGGTTGATGTAGCAAAAAATCCGGCAACAACATTTTCTTTTGTGGATGTACCGTGTGTAGCGAAAAATCTGGGTGCGTAAAACTTGCGACGTGTAGCAAAAAATGTTGTAGCACTTTAAATACATCCATGTAGCAAAAATCAATAACTTATGCAACAAATCCCCAAACTTGGTTGTGGCAAAACATGAAAAATCATGTGACTGTGTGCTACATTTTCAGCACGCTCGTGTAGCAAAACGCGTATGTGCATGTAACATGTTAAAACTGAAGGGGTTCGTAGCAGAAAACAATAATTTTTCTAACTATCGCAACACCAAAAACTAGCCAAGGATCTATCTATCTAGTAATGCGGTAACGGAGGAGATATCGGTAACATACCCTTGTCGACCGATAGCAGGGATTACGCTCCCGCAACAAGCGTTGTCGATGAAGACGACGTAGCCGACCTCGAGGTCGCGAAGAACTTGGCGCGACGAAGACGAAGCCGAAGGTGGCGCGACGATGACTCCCTGGCACCACAACTGTGGAGCCTCCGAGTACTCGCATACGTGTGGAGCTTGACGATGACTTCCGGGCTCTCCGATCCAGCCGAGATAGCGGAAGTAGAACTTTTGGGTGGAATCCCGCAGCACGACGGCGTACTACGGTATAGATTTCTCACGCGCGCGCAGTCCTTACAAGGGGACCACGCACAACGGGAGGTGGAGAGAGGGTGGAAGTGGGCGGAGGGCATCCTCGGCCAATAGGAATAAATCCTGAATTTATTGTGTATTTTTTCAAATAATATGCCCCACTATTTATTAGGGGAGAGGGGGTGTCCCTCTCCCATACTCTCCCATGTGGGACTAAAGAAAAGAGAGGGGAGGAGGGCGGTGCGCCGGCCACTAGGGCCCAGTCGCACCCCCATGCCAGACGCATGGGCCCTAGGGACCAGCAGCACCACCTCCTCATGGGGTCGGTCCCCATATGGGCCTTTCCCTCCAGGGTTTGGCCCATTTAGGTGTTTTTCCCATTTTTCCTCTTTTATTTAATATCAAATTAATATTTAAATATATATAATTCATAAATAAATATATTTGCATATTATTTAATCTCCCGTGACTCCGCAACAACTTCCGGACCACTCTGAACTTTCTTCGGTCTTCCCCGGAACCCTTCCGATTCCACCGGAACCATTCCGGTTCATTCCCTCTCTCTATTTCTATTATTCCGATAATTCCAAAACGATCTCCAAGCGTCGTCAAGACCTTAAGTGTGTTACCCTACGGTTCAGGAATACTCCAGACATGGTCGAGACCTCTCGCTCGCCAATGACCGTCAGGGAGACCTGGATGGCTATGACGGTCCCTGTGCATTCCAGAATAATCGTCGTTAAACCGTTAACATGATATTTTCATTCATTTTGTTCCTTCGATACTACCCTAGTCCGAGATACGATCGTCAACATCCCATGTTGTGTTTTATCTCGTTACCGACAAGGGTTACTTAACTCGTTCCGTGATATTACATCTCCAATGACCTAGTCATACGCTGCGCTGCTTTACAGATGTAATCTCACCGAGTGGGCCCAGAGTATCTTTCCATCACGGATGAACAAATCCCGCTCTTGATCACTCGCCTCTGCTACTTCCTTAGGATACCCGAAAGTGTCACCTTTATTGTCACGCTAGATAAGACATGACGTTTGATGCGATCAAACGATCAAAGTATATTCCAGAAGCAGTGATTTTATATAATCTCACAGTCCGAGGAATAAGCTATCATATTACTTTTCTATTGCAATAATGAACTTTTGTGATACGATCCCTTTTGCAATACTTTGGTGGGTAATGTCCATCACCTTATTCTACTAATAAAATGACTTCATCATCAACTGTTACCAGTACACATGTACGTGCAACGCACGTCTATACAGTTGGTCAAAGACACTCCTAGGCGACCCTTATAAAATCAACAAAAAGAACTTTGGGACCAATAATAGAAAATCGTTAAAATATATTTTCAAATCAGTTCGTTAACGCAGAGAAACAAAACTATCAACATAGATTGAAGTTTGAAAATGCATCAGTCAATATTAATTCAATTACAAATACCGGAACTTTGAAAGCCTATCAATAATAAGAACAATCTTAATGAATATGGACATTTTCCCTCACGAAAACCATATCAGACGATTTTGTGCTTCATACGCCATTGCCGCCATATTGTTTTACCTTCCTAAGAGTAGGTGCACTAAATAGCATGATACAAATTATTCATGACAGAGTGAAAAGATCAATAATTTAGTATAAAGGTTAAGGCAATATTTTTGCACCTGAAGCAAACACATGTGTTGGATGCTATGGCTACATAAATCATCTTTTCAACGTTCGCTAGCCAACATAGAACATGGCAAACTTTTTTTCGGCCTATTGTGTTCAGTGGGTCAAGTTTTTTTGTTCATTTTCTCAAGAATTGTAAGTCCAAGTGCAAAACAATATACCGGCTCCAAAATTCTTGTGAATTATGCTCCTGTTTTCCGCATGGTACATATTTTCAGGAGTAAACTAATAGCAACAATGAACATCTTTCCTCCAGATGCAATTACATTTTTTAGTTTAAAATAACACCTAGCAAGAAAAATTACCATCTATAATACATGTGTTAGCCCCTTGCAAAATATTCCTCCATTTGATTCATCTGCACGCTCCATGGTAGGCATCCATCTTGTCATTTCACACTGGAGAAAAAGAACTCAAACAATCAAATGTGAATTGCTGGAAATATTGTGATGGTCAATTTCTATCGTGAAGAAGCTGACAGAGAAACAGCCTTGAGCCCACAACCAAAACGGGAAGTGGATAGCTTCCAAAGGATGATGAATACTCAACAATCTGGATTTATGTCAGAAGCAAGGAAAGTAAGATCCTTTTTTAGAAAAAAAAATTGGGTTGTCAATTCATCAGTGACCCAATTTGGCTAAAGGGCATTATTTTTCCCATATGAAGTGGATACAACTAACAAAAGATCAAAACTCGGCATGTGGGCTCTCATGCATATTAGAAAGGGATGTGTCCTGCATTTGATAAAAGCTTATATCAGAAACATTATGTATTGACCTGGGAAGGTTCAGTTAAAAAAATTGAGATTCAGTTTGACCCCATACACTGATTTAATGGCACTCCAGATTTCAGTTGCAAACTGACATTGCAATAATGCGTGTTGCACTGGCTGCTCCCGTGAACAAATACAGCAGTTGTAATTTGCCGGGATTGAACGCTTTCACAACTGAACACCAGTAGGCAGTCAGTGGCAGTCATGGGCAAACCTTCACAGTACCACCTTCATCTTACTCAGGCATTGTATTTCCCACAATTGCTTCCAACCCTTTTCATCGATGTCTAAGCTGAAAATGCACCTCTACCATCAATATTTTTATATCTGACCAAAATCGAGCATAGAGTGCTAGATTATAAGCTGATCGAACAGAATAGATGCCTGTCTTCGCCTGCGGCCAAACAACAAATCCAGTGCCATGAGAAGAGCCGATTGGGATATTCAGTTTTCTATTGCAAAATCTAACAGACTGCATGAAGATCTGTATCCCCACTTGGTAATCATGGTTCAGACTACGAATAACTTCCGTAATATCAAAAATGCTGAAACAAAAATTGTTTTTTCTGAAATCCCTGAACTGTTCCAGCGGGGAGGACCAGGGGATGTGGGAGGTGGTGGTGGTCGCGAACTGGTCGGCGATGGCGGCGTCCCTGGCGAAGAGGTAGAGCGGCAGGGCCGCAAAAACGGTCGCGGCGGAGACGACGGCTAGGACGACGAAGGAAGCCCGCTCGAAGAGGAGGAACTGGGCGACGTCGGTGCCGCCGGAGTTTAGCACGATCTGCGACGCGGTGGCGTGATAGACGACGAGCAGCTTGGAGGCCAGCGCGGAGGTCTCCGGGATGCGTCGGTGGTCGAATCAGAGCTTTGACGGGACCTGGACATTGGGTCAACGGGTGACGCTCAGCTACAGATAATGGAGCAGGACAGGTCGATCTGGCCGAGGTGGCACAACAGGAGCTGGACGGAGCGGCGGAGAGAGGATGTGCACGGGAAGCTGCGAGAGAGGAGGCGCAGAACGACGCGCGGTCAAGGTCGTCGTCGACCGGAGTGGGAGCGCTGCTGCCCACTGCCATCGTCGGAGCGGAGAGGAAACAAGGGGACTGAGGCGAGGAAGGCGACGGCTCGCCGGCTGAGGCGGAGAGTTGCGAGAGACAGGAAAGAGATATTGCTGGTGGCAATTCATGTAAATGCCACGAAAGCGAAAATGTGTGTTGAGTTGTCAAACATTAGAACGATCTGTGCCGTGGATCAAATATTGAACGGCACAGATTTAATATATCAACACATGTTTGCTCTTTTAATAGTAAGTATAGATGGATCTGCATGATCGGGAAATCACGATCATCCGCTGACTGATGAACTAGTTTATATAGAGGCTTACTAGGGATCCTGGTTTGTTCACATACCACACGTGTATTAACAATTCCGATTAATACAGTTATAGCATGATATAAAACTTATTATAAACTTAATGAGATAATGCGATAAATACTTAATATTTATTTGCCTCTAGGGCATATCTCCTTCAAAAACATCGTATGCAACATTTGCATATCTCAAATTTCACTAACCTCGAACCATCAACAATGGAGGTTGAAGGCACCGTCCCTTCACCGATTCGGGCTCTCCAACCACGATTCTGTTCCCTAAAGGCGCATCCAAGGCAGATCAGGTGAGCCCCGACAAAATCCACGTCGTCGTCTTTACTAGGTCCGGTGACCTGTTGGGATCTCGCTGTCCATGACGTGCTCTAACACACCGTCCATAGCGAGCTCGTCGGGCTTGACGCGAGGACGACAGGAGGAGCAGCGGCCGCAACAACCCCAAGTAGTAGGCGGAGGAGGAGAGCCATAGCTGCCGGAGGACGTTGTCGGAGGAGGAGAGCTCGTCGGGCTTGACGTGAGGAGCAACGGCCGCAACAACCCCGAGTAGTACGTGGAGGAGGAGAGCCGTAGCTGCCGGAGGACGAGGCGGAGGAGCAGGGCCATCGACCACCCGGAGGACCGGTCGGCTGAGGGCGCAGGGCGGCGGTGGGATCTGCCGGAGGAGCATCAGGGTCGTCGGCCGCGCGGAGGACCGGCTGGCTGAGGACGGTGCCATGGAGTGAGCTAGGGAGGAAGGGGCCGCGGAGGGCGAGAGGTTGGGGAGAGAGATTGAGAAGGAGGGCGAGAGGAACACATCGGGAGAGAGACCGGCTGTAGCTACAACCGGGTGGAGATTAGTTTTTTCCTAATACCCGATGCTTTTGCCTTTTAAAAAAAATCCTTTTTCGAAGATGAAGTATTCGGTCACTCCATCTGGACGGTGCACATACACACAAATTATTTGCACAAGCATATTACAGAAGGTAACCAATAGCGACAAGCAACCACGGCGTACAACGTTGTCATCATTTTTTCAAAGAAACACTTTTTAGGAGGTTACACACGCCTACGTTGAAAGGGTGTGAAAGGATCAGGAACATATCATCGGCATAAGTACACGCCTTTACCAAGTAAATAAAAGACATATTCGTTTTTATTGGATCCAACCAGTGAAGACCAAATCAAGGGTTTCATCCGAATATAGAATGGTGTTCAATTCAAACCACCCTCTCGACGGTGGACCCCGAATATAAAATGGTGTTTAAGCCACTATCTCAACGGCGGATCCCGAATATGGAATGGTGTTCAAGCCACCATCTCGATGCGGAAACGCTTCTCCACGTGGCACGCGCGTGTCTCCTCCTTCCTCGCGTATGTCGGGCCCCCAACCCTCACCCACCCCGAGACGGCGCCAGCGACGCCGTCGCGACCGGTAGGGAGCCGCGGCGGAGAAGGCGTCGTCGAGACTGGATCGAGCGGATACGAGCGATGAACTTAACGGTGTGGGTGGGGGTGGCTGCCAGCGGCGAGATCTGTTTTGGGGAGGGGGAGGGGGATTTAGAGGCAATGCCCGAGGCGGCGGCGGATCTGCGGAGGAGGAGCTCGGGCAGGGAGGGGCGGGACGGCGAGGCGTCGCGGCAGCGCGCCAGCCGTGGGCGTGGTGGCCGGAGGTTGTGAGGGTGGCCACGGTCGTCTCCCTCCACCTCGACGGTGAAATCGTGCGAGCCCTCGCACATGCGAAGACTGGCATTCCCCATCTCGATGGTCTGTCTTTCCATAGCTGCGCCACCATCTCGATGCCTGAAACCACTATGGTATACCCCGGAGGTAGCTACACATGGCCACCATGAGAACTACTTTGGAGTGTGCATCATCCTAGCCAAGATCATACTTGAGTCATACAGTTGTTTCACCACGGCAAAAAAAAAACCCTATTGTTTCACCTCATATGAGAAGTCTCCATTGTTGGAAATATGTTATTGGTAATCATGTGATGATGGTATTTCTCTATGTTTTCACAAGTTATTATATATGTACAATAAAAAATTCAGGCCCACCCGTACGCCCCCGAGAGCGGTAGGGGGGCCAAATCCTAGCCATCGCTCGAGGCTCCCCTACGCGTCTTCTCGCCGCCCCGCTGGCCTCCATTGTGGTGGTGACGGACCCCACTACAGAAGGGTGGTAGGGGCTTCTTTGGCTAGTAGCGCTCTCAAGAGGTAGGCGTGCGGGTGCCGGGTGGAGTCGGTGTCGTGGTCTCTGAATAGGATTCAACGGCATCAGGTGGTGGCTAGGCGCGGTGGTTGGTCGCAAGTAGCGAGGCACTCTGGCCCATGTCGCGTGGCTCCATGGGTGGCGGCGTCGTATGATTCGCCACAACTTTTGGACTGTTGGCGGCCTTCTGAGATGAGGTGGGGGAGTCCCGATACCATCCATGAACAACACATGTTTTTCTGGGGAGTATAATTGTCTTTATTATGTCATTTCACATCGGTGACTAAATTTGCATTGTTGTAGGGCTAAATTTTATTCAAAAGCTTAAAATGTACTCCCTCCGGTAAGACTTTTAGTTTTTTCTTCAAAATTGCATGTATGTAGACGCTTTTGTTTTGCGAAATGTATCTAGACACATTTAGTGTGTAGATTCACCCATTTTAATACGTATCTAGTCTAAATTGATATATCTAAAAGTTTCTATAATAGCGAATAGAGGGAGTATGTTCTAACTTTTTCTAAATAGCATGTAGGTAGACACTTTTCAGTGTATCCGTTCACTATGTATATAGTCCATATTAAAATATAAAATACACACTCCGTTTCTAAACATAAGATGTTTAGATATTTTAAATGTGGTCCAGATACAATATGAAATGGATGAAATACATACTCGTGTCTAGGTACATTTGAATCTGAAAAATGCTACTCCCCTCTTTTCACTAATACTCCCTCTGCTTTTTAAAATAAGATGTTTTAGTTTTTGTCCACATGCACATGCACACAAATGTATGTAGACACATTTTTATGTGCATGTTCACTCATTTTAGTGTGCATATAGACAACATATGTACCACCTAAAACATCTTATATTAAAAAAGAGGGAGTATAAGGCATTTTAGTTTTTCGTTGATTCAAATGTATCTAGCCTTATTTTATACATACATTCACTCATTTTAGTACGTACGTGGTCAAAATTAAAATGATAGGTCTAATGACTTACTCCCTCCGTTCCTAAATATAAGATGTTTTAGTATTTGTCCACATTCACATATATGTAGATGTATGTAGACATATTTTTGTGTGTATGCACACTTATTTTTGTATGCACCTAGACAACATGTTGAAGATCTAAAACGTCTTATACTCCCTCCGTTCCACAATATAAGATGTTTTAGCATTTTGCCACATTCACATGAACACATATGTATATAGACATGTTTTAGTGTACATGTCCACTTTTTTTTTATGAATATAGACAACATGTGTAACACTTAAAACATCTTATATTATGAAACGGAGAGAGTATATTGGAACGGAGGGGGTACATTAGTGAAGGGAGGGAGTAAAACATCTTACCGAAAAACTCAGAAATGAAATTTGAACTACTCGTGAGTAGTCATTTTCTCTTTAATTCATATATATCGCGATTACACATACCCGCTCGAAACTCTCTGAAACCTGACGAAAGCAGGAACTGAAAGCAGCCACACGGCATCACCATCATCCCGTCACCGGCCGGCCGCCACTCGTCTCCGCCTATAAACCGCCGCACACGGCCACACCGCACCACACCCACACACGCACCAACACACACGAGCACGCTGGGGACGGCACGGCGGAGCCACCACCACCTGAGCCTGCCACCGGGACCCACCACCACCTGACACCCTCCCCCCCTCGTTGACAATGGCGGTGGCGCGGCTGCGCTCGGCGGCGTCCCGGCTCCAGCCGGCGCTGGCGGCCCGCGGCGAGGAGCGCCGGCGGTGCCTCGGGACGGCCTCGGCGGCGGAGGAGGTCCCGGAGGCGGTTGTGGCCGGGAGCGCGAGGTGGGAGCCGATGGGGCGCGGGAGTACTACGACTACCGTAGGGCCATCTACGGCGACATCACGCACAAGGCCATCCTCGTCGACGCCGCCGGCACCCTCCTCGCCCCCACCGAGCCCATGGCCCAGGTCTGCTCTATGTTCCCCCAAATATCGCATCTCCAATTCCTATTCCTCCTCTGTCGTTTATGTTTGATTCTGTTGGCCGTTCCGTGGAATCAACGACCATGGCCGAGGCCTGCATGTTTCCATTTGTATGTTGCGTGCACGGTTTGGCGATGCGTATTGCGTAATTTGGGTCGATCTGATCCGTGGCTTTTCTGTTCGATCGAGTGTATCCACAAATTTGGGTCATGTGGACATAGAGAGATTTATTTGTGCTATTGAATTTGTCTTGGGACGGATTAATCCTTGCATACAGTGATCAGTGATGGATGTTCTGATGTGACTTGTTCTGAATGTTAATTTAGGTGTACAGAACACTCGGCGAAAAGTATGGAGTGAAGTACTCGGAGGATGAGATCTTGAGGAGGTACCGACATGCGTATGCGCAACCATGGGGTGGATCACGGCTGAGGTATGCGGACCCATTTAACTTTTGACTGTCATGTTATTCCTAGTGTGATTTTGCATGCAAATTTGCTATGTGTCAGATGGTTCTGTGTGATGTTTTCTCTTGAATTATTTCAAGGGAGAATTGTATTGGATTTCTTGAAGGCAGATTTGTATAGAATTGAAAACTGGCATTTTTTTCTTCCAAAAGGAGGCTTTTCATCCCAACTATTTTTTTTTTAAGGCAGGGATATTTATGCCATCATTGCTCTTGTGCAGTTTAAGCAAGGCTACGGCACTAAAAGGGGAAGCTAAATATTTGTGATTCACTTCATGGAAGTTTGTTTTTTAATCAAGCTACCTGAAAATACTGCCTCATGAAAACTGAGAGTATACCGAAAAAATTCCAGACAGAGTTAGTCTTTTTCCGCGAATACTCAAAAGATTTGCACATCTTTTCATTGATAGGTAGAAGAGTTTTGCGACCTGCCTAGCTCAAGCGAGTACAAAATTACATGGCTTGAATGAACATACATGGTTGCACTTCCACGGGGCGGCCAGAATGAAAATTTGCATATCAATCTAAGCGAAACTGAGAGCTAAGAAAACTTGAATCAATTACAAGAACAATTTGGTTTTGTAAAGATCGAAATCTAGGAACTGGAATGGTCCCAAGTTTTGTCTGCTACTGGGTCCTTGAAAATTGTCTTCATAGACAGGAATAATATAGTTCTACTTGTTTTTAGTGATGCTAACTAAGAAGTGGGATGGATGAACGTTGATTTTTAAGTTTCTGGCAGTATTCTTAAAATAGAGTTTAGTCACTGTGCAGTACAAGCAGGAGAAACATCGTACTGGAAATCATATGAACTAATTATTCTCAACATATTTGGGCGATGGTGATAGGTAGTACTGGTACACTCATTTAATTCTTTTGTAGCTTATCATGCCTTTGCATCCACGTTCCTCCTTGGAACTTGAGTTGTTGTGTCACAGAAAATAGAAATTTGAGCTTGCCTTGCAACCTTCTGGGTGTGTAGATTTGTTATTTACATTCTGGAGTCGCATATTTCAATTGAAGATTTCATATGAACATTTTGAACTCCTCTTTAAAATCTGCCGCCACATGTATTAATGTTCCTGAACATCTCCAGGTATGTTGATGACGGAAGACCCTTTTGGCAACACATAGTCAGTGCTTCCACAGGCTGCTCAGATTTACAATACTTTGAGGAACTTTATCATTACTATACAACTGGAAAGGTGAAATAAACTGTATAATCAATATGTTTTGAAACCATCTTATTGTATGTTGGACCTTACAAAATGTTTTATATTTGCTAGGCTTGGCAGCTCATTGACCCTGATGCTAAATATGTTTTTGAAGCATTGAGAAGGGCTGGTGTAAAAACAGCTGTTGTATCCAACTTTGACACACGTCTACGGCCACTTTTACAGGCCCTGAAGTGTGATCACTGGTTTGATGCAGTTGCTGTATCTGCTGAGGTGGGTTTCCATTTCAGATGAGCTGGTTTAACTTGGTCTACTTTTTGAACCCTGACTGAATCTGTGGCTACCATCCTCTGTATCTAAGTTTGGCTTTCAATTTCCCTACTAATCTTTGTCGTTAAGCTCTGTTCTCTGCTAACAGGTTGCAGCAGAAAAGCCAAACCCAACAATATTCTTGAAGGCCTGTGAGTTGTTGGACGTGAAACCTGAAGAGGCTGTGCATATTGGTGATGACCGTAGAACGACTTATGGGGAGCAAGGGACGCAGGCTGTGATGCTTGGCTTTGGGGCAGTGATGTTCACTCCTTCAAGGAGGTAAGCTTATCTTTTGTCTGCTTCAACACTAAATTGCAAAAATCCATTATCGTCCTGGTAGCAAACATGATGTATAGGAGTAGCATTTCGGTGTCACTGTAATTGGGATTGTAGACTGCAAGTGAAGATCTGGTAGCTCTACTCTGTCACCAAGATCAGTTCACTAGGACCAGTTGGGTTGTATCACAGATTACTTGTTAGGTCCACCTTGTTAACTTGTTTTAGTTTTGAAGAACTTCTTCAATATTCTTTTTTTGCTGAGGGAAGTTAGCAACATCCCTTGTTATATCAGCTCCAATTTTCAGAAAGGTATGTGTACTGACATCAGCGCTCCGTATTGCAGGTCGCGGAAAGGATTGGAGTTAGCATGGGCATGGGCAACCGTATGTGATTCCCTACGCTTGGTCACGCTCTACCCCATAAGTCGACTCTACTGTGAGTGGCGGTCAGCGACACTTCCTCGGTTGCGCGAACCGCTACCCTTCCTTTCTTCCTGACGAGTATGCTCGCCGAGCCCCCTGAGTTTCAATAAAAGGCTGGGAGGAGGAGGTGCTTTCCCCCCTTCCCTCTGTACATGGTGCCGCCTCCTCCTTTCTTGGGTGTCTGGTTGTCTGCTCTCTGCTGTACATATTTTTCCAGAGAACCAAGGGCAGCGTCTCTTGTGTCAGGCCTTAATTTTCCTAGTATAGCAGTATCTATATTATAGCAACAGTGTGTGTAGTTAAGCAAACTCGGTTTACCCCTTGGATACTTCGTGATGTGTGTTCTGAATCCTGTGTTCCAACATAATTAAACCCAGCCTGTCCCCTGCATTTGTTTTATTTCTCTGGAAGAGGAAAAGGTAGAGGATAATCCTCTACCTTATATCTTCATTTTTCATTGGCCGAGTCCGTTTTGTTATAGTTATTTACAGCCAGGTCTTAACATGGTAGGAAAAGTGGGGTTTACTGGGAGGAAAGAACAGAGATGTACAAGATGTGTCTGTCCATGCCAAAGGCTGATTAAGGTGACCAATATGCAGAGTCGATCAGATGGCCGAGTTGGTCTAAGGCGCCAGATTAAGGTTCTGGTCCGAAAGGGCGTGGGTTCAAATCCCACTCTGGTCAATTTCTTTTGCGCTACGGCGCAGTGTTTCCTCTTTCATGTTCTTCTAGGCGCTGCTGTACATTTTTTTTCAGCTGGCGAGCAGCCGCCTCGTCGACTGTAGGCCACCATTCCGCGAGCAGGGACTGGGTGTCAGGCGTGAACCTGTGCAGACGGTAGGGGAGCAGCATTGTGTACCAAATCTCCCAGGAGAATTCCGTGCCACAGGACGCACAAACTGCTCTCTGTCCTTGTAGCCAAGTTTTATGTTTTTCCACCGGAGTTGCCGCTTGCACTATGTGCCGGCGGCGAGTGCCACTACGCGGCGTGGTGGGTCACAAGTGTCACCGCGGCGTACTGACTGGTGGCAAGGGCCTGGCATGGCAACCCTTGGCACGCTGCGCGCGCCCGGCCTGCCGTTGCCTTTTTATCCTCCCCGGAGCGAGCGTCCCGGACAGCGCGGCGCGGCCTTTCGGTGGCTGCATGCCGCTACGGGGAATGACGGAGTCCGCGGTGGACGCCATGGCTCAAAGTCCTAAGCAGGGCCCGGCAAGCGGCGTCTCGGCGGAGAGAGCGAGCCATCGATGCGGCCGTTGGCACCACGGGGCGGCGCACGGCGCACCTTGTCGGATAGCCCCCTCCCCTCCTCCCCTCCCCTCTCACTTGGACACATCGAAATCAAAATCCCCAACAATGAGTACAGGATTCATGGATTTTGTTTAGTACCTATCTACTTACAACTAAAAATCTACCCAGCTGAACAAAATTCTCGTGGAAATTGCCTTCAGCAAAATGTACACCTGGGATGCGTGAATCAAATCCCATCAATCGCGTGCGTATGGCCGAATGTTACTGTGGACCTGTTGCATAGCGGGAGTATGTATGTGCAACTATACATACACATCCATATACGCAAGTCCCATCAATGGCGTGAGCCAGACTGCAATTCTAATGCCGAAGGTTATCGTGGACCTGTGTTGCATAGCAGGAATGCGCATGTGCATGCATACACGCAAGGCCGACGAGACGAACTACCTAGCTCGCTCACTTGATCCCTTGACAAGGCCCAGCAGCCTCGCCGGCGAAAAACTCCGGGGACTGACGACGACGTCCACTACCCTCCGCCGCTTCCGCTCCTCGATCGTCTCCAGCCGCGGTGACCACGGCCTGTCCCTGGCCGCCCCCACCAGCTGCTCGTAGTGCTTCCTCAGCTCCGGCGTGCTGCAGATCAGCGCCCCGCTCTCCTCGTGGTCACCATCAGGCGGCCGGCTCCCCGTGACGGCCTTCACGATGAACTCCTCCGTGACGCTGATCACCGTCCGACTGTCGCCGTCCTTGGCGTACTCGAACGGGCTCTTCCCGCCCCCGGCCAGCGACGTCGACGAGGCACCGCCCTCGTGGTGCCTGTCGTACGAGAGCGCCGCGAGCGACCCCGCGGTGACCGCGCCCTGGCCCTGCGCCGGGAGCCGGTCCACGGGGACGACGACGTACGCGCGGCCGGCCTCGAGCCGGTCCTCGACGGCGAGCACCGGCGCGGGGCGGCTGATCCGGAACCCGTCGGCGCGGCACACCACCATGCCGCCGGCGCCGTGCTCCACCATGACCTCCCCTGCCGTCCTCCCGGGCTCCGCCGCCCGCGCCTCCCCGCCCCACAGCACCAGCCTCGCCGCGCGCCGCTGCCTCCGGGCGGGGACGACGCAGAGCCACCGCAGCACGCCATTTCCCATGGCAAGCACGCGCGCACGAACTTGAGCGAGCTTCCGATCACGAGCTCACGACGGGCTAGTTAGTTGTGCATTATGGAATTCGTTGACTCTCGCGGTTGCTATATAATAACCATGGCGAGCAGAGCTGGCTGTGGTGGATACAAATACAAGTAGTAGTGCTGCAGCTTTGACATGAACGTGCGGGCGCTGTACAGAGGAACGGATGGTGGAAGTCCGCGGCATTCTCGCGATCTCTCCCTCCCGGCCGACGCTGCCCATCGCATGCACGGACTCTGACTCCGGATGCAAGTGGGGGCTTGGGTTCGTGGCGCGAGGCGGAAAGGGCGGCGCGCGCGCGTGGCCGCATCTGCAGCCGAGACCGCGTGCATGGCGGTTGGTCGTTACTCGTTACGTTGTTCCTACTGGTTGCCGTGCCGGCGACGGCGGCGAGGGCTCGTGCGAAGATCTCTAGTCGGATGTAGGAAGCCCCGCTGGATCTGTGGACGGTGCTGCCAAGTCGGCGAGTGGCCACGCACAATGGCCACTGGTCAGTGATGGAACTTGCATGCACAGGAAAGTCACAGAAACAGTTGGACTAGTAGTGTAGGATCCAGACCGTTCTACACGTACGGCCGCCGAAAGGAGCCGGATCGATCCAAGAAAAAGCTTTTTCGTTTTTCAACTTGCATAGCGCTGACAGTCGGGAACTCTCTTATTGAGAACCGAATTTTCTCCTTCACAACATACATCAGACCGGTACTGTTGTAAACGATAGCAAAGAAACGACGAAGAGCGGAACGATCAAACCAAAGGGGACACGAGATTTAACGTGGAAAACCTCTCCAAACAAAGGAGAGGAAAAAACCACGGGCGCCAGCCAGCAATACTTCACTATATCGGGTGAGGTTACAAACGCCGTGGGTTTACAATGTGTGGCTTACCCCAAAACGGCGGCTTACAAGAGGAATATAGAGCATCAAACCCTAGGTCGGCTGCAGTCCAACCCGGAATCAATCCCACCTCGGCGGTAGTACCGCTTAACCCAGCGGTACTACCGCTGGGGTGGGCTGGTTCGTCTTCCCACCTCAGCGGTACCGGCGGCGGTACCGCCAGCGGTACCAGTCGGTACCGGACAAGTGCGTCAGACGGCCATTCTGGCGGTAGCGGCGGCGGTAGCGGTGGCGGCAGCTCTCGAGCGGTAGTACCGCTTAACCCAGCGGTACTACCGCTGGAATTTGGAACACCATAAAACAACACTCCACCTTGAGACAAATTCCATCTTGTAGCATGAATGAGAACCTTCACCCTGAAAACAACAAAGAAACACCTTCGGCGCCAAATAGCCTCTTGGGCTAGACAGTGATACCAACTAAGCCCGAGCAAAGCTCGAACTTAGTAACAGGAACTGGCTTTGTCATCATATCAGCAGGATTATCATGAGTACTTATCTTGCATACCTTCAGTTACCTTTTGCAACAACATCACGCACATAATGGTATTTGACGTCAATGTGCTTTGTTCTCTCATGGAACATCTGATCCTTGGTAAGGTAAATAGCACTCTGACTATCACAAAACAGGTTAATGCAAGTATCATCTCCACAAAGCTCAGCAAACAAACCTTTCAGCCAAACCGATTCTTTACATGCTTCAGCAATAGCCATGTACTCTGCTTCAGTGGTAGACTGGGCAACAACAGATTGTAACGTTGCCCTCCAACTCACGGCACAACCACCAAGCGTGAACACATAACCTGTGAGGGATCTCCTCTTATCCAAATCGGCAGCAAAATCTGAATCCACATAGCCTACGAGTCCCTCATCAGTCTTGCCGAACTTGAGGCAAGCATTGGATGTGCCACGAAGGTACCTGAAAATCCACTGAACAGCCTTCCAATGTTCTTTACCAGGATTAGCCATATATCTACTAACCAAACTCATAGCATATGATAAATCTGGACGTGAGCAAACCATGGCATACATTAAAGAACCAACAGCACTAGAATATGGAACTCTAGACATGTACTCAAAATCCTCATCCGTACTAGGACATTGTTCAGCTGACAATTTAAAGTGAGGAGCAATAGGAGTACTAACAGACTTTGCATCATGCATGTTAAAACGATGAAGAACTTTCTTAATGTAATTTTGCTGACTAAGAAACAACAAACCAGAATTTCTGTCACGGGTAATCTCCATACCTAGAATTTTCTTAGCAGCACCAAGATCCTTCATCTCAAACTCGCTACTCAACTGTGACTTGAGAGCAGCGATATCTTTCTTGCTCTTGGCAGCAATCAACATATCATCAACATATAATAACAGGTATATAGGTGATCCATTAACAAACTTAATGTACACACAGCTATCAAATTCAGACCTCTTAAAGCCATGTGACAACATAAAAGAATCAAACCTTTTATACCACTGACGAGGAGATTGTTTCAAACCGTATAAGGACCTTTTCAACTTACACACAAGATCCTCCTTACCAGGCACTATGAACCCTTCTGGCTGGTCCATGTATATCTCCTCCTCCAACTCTCCATGCAGAAACGCAGTCTTTACATCTAACTGCTCAAGCTCAAGATCACGCATAGCAACAATACCAAAAATGTACGAATTGAACTATGCTTAACAACTGGAGAGAAAACATCATTATAATCCACACCTGGAATTTGACTGAAGCCTTTTGCAACTAACCTTGCCTTAAACCTCGGAGGCTCGCTAGGAGATAAACCCTCCTTTCTCTTGAAGATCCACTTACAGCGGACTGCCTTCTTTTTCTTAGGCAAGCGCACAACTTCCCATGTGCCATTCTTATCGAGTGACTGCATTTCTTCTTGCATAGCAGCAAGCCACTTCTCGCGGTCACCGGAACCAATAGCTTCAGTATAGGTGGACGGCTCATGTCCGTGCTCCACCTGTTCTGCACAACTCAGAGCATAATCAACAATGTTACACTCTTCAATTAAACGTGGTCGAGGACCACAATTCCTCCTGTTCCTACGAGCAGCAATAGACTGTTGTGGCTGCAAAACAGGGGGTGAGTTCTGAACATTATCATTATCAGAATCAGAAGAAACAGAATCATCAGAACCAGCAGAATCAGGATCAGAATCATCTGAAGTAGCAGCACCATCATTGTCAACAGTGACATTTTCCTTTTCAACAGAGTGCTCCACCTCGACACGAACCTGCTCCTCAGAAAAATCTGGCAAAACATCTGAGGACAACTTATCAAAGTACATAACAGATTCATTGAAAACAACACTCCTGCTCATAAAAGCCTTTAGTTTCGGGATTCCACAACTTGTATCCTTTTACACCCGAACCATAACCAATGAACACACACTTAATAGCTCTCGGCTCTAACTTTCCATTATCAACATGAGCATAAGCAGTGCAGCCGAAAACTTTAAGTTGTGAATAATCAGCAGGAGTCTGACCATACCTCAATGGGAGTTTTCTTGTCGAGGGGAATAGATGGTGACCTGTTTATCAAGTAGCAGGCGGTGGCAGCCGCCTCAGCCCAAAAACGCTTACTCATGCGAGCGTTGGAGATCATGCAGCGAGCCTTGGAGATGATGGTCCTGTTCATCCGCTCCGCTACACCATTCTGCTGAGGCGTGTACGGGATGGTGAGGTGCCTGACAATGCCTTCTTTCCTGCAATAATCATTAAAGGCATTCGAACAAAATTCGCCACCATTGTCAGTACGAAGTAATTTCACCTTCCTTTCTGTTTGCCTTTCAATCATAGCTTTCCACTCTTTAAAAGCAGCAAACGTATCATCCTTATTTTTCATGAAATAAGGCCAAACTCTTCTAGAGTAATCATCAATAATGGTAAGCATATAACGAGCACCACCATAAGAGGGCTTACGAGATGGCCCCCAAACATCAGCATGTACATAATCAAGTGTACCTTTGGTGGTGTGAACAGAAGCATTAAACTTAACTCTTGTGTGCTTACCGAAAATGCAGTGTTCACAGAACTGCATCTTACCCAAACTGCATCCTTGCAGCAAGTCTCTCTTGATCAATTCTGCCATACCAAGTTCACTCATATGTCCAAGACGCTTATGCCAAAGGTTAGTTTTACTAGCGTCATCATGAGAAACAGCAGCAACAGTACCAGATAACGTGCTACCTCTAAGAACATATAACTTAGCAGAATTCATATCACCAACCATAACTATGAGAGAACCTTTTGATACCTTTAGGAGTTTATTTCCTCCTTTGTACTTGTACCCGTCACAGTCAAGGGTACTGAGCGAGATCAAATTTCTTGCCATGGTTGGTATGTGTTTCACTCCCGTCAGCGTGCGTGTCATACCGTCATGTGTCTTGACCTGAACGGAACCAACGCCAACAATGTTGCATTGCTGGTCGTTCCCCACACGCACGAAATCTCCAGTCTGCACTAACTCATAAGAACTGAACCAATCTTTGTTACAGCAAATATGAAAAGAACATGCAGTATCTAGAATCCATTCATCCTGACGAGAAACACATGCAGCTAAAACAGCTAGGCATCGCCATCAGAACTACCATCAACAACATCAGCCTCACCGGTATTATTACCTTCATTATTTTTCGGTTGGTAAGTACCTTTTCTTTTCTCCTTGTTCTGCAACTTCCAACAATCATCAATGACATGATTAGATTTCTTACAATACCTGCAGAACTTGTCTCGTCCTTTGGACTTTGAGCGACTTCTGTCACCCTTGCTCTTATCTCTGTTGTTGTTGTGGTAGTGGTTATCTCGCTGCTCAGGCCTCCCTCGGACCTGCAAAGCATCGCCCTTGGAGGACGACGACTCCTCTTTCTGTACCATACCTTTCATCTTTTCCCTGGCAAGCAGGGCCTCATATACTTCCGCGTGGTTAGTTCATCACGGCTTAACAGTATGGTATCACGAAAATTTGCAAAGGAATTTGGCAGCGAGCATAGAAGTAAAAGTGCTAGATCTTCATCATCGTACTTTACCTCCATCGACACTAGGTCAGAAACGATCTCCTTAAAGATCGATAAGTGATTCATTACCGAACCACCTTCTTGCAACTTGTGCGTGAACAACTTCATCTTCACATGCATCTTGCTGGTGAGATCTTTGGACATGCAGATCGACTCCAGCTTAGCCCACAGTGCCGCTGCGGTTTTCTCCTGGAGTACTTCTT
This sequence comes from Poa pratensis, assembly GCA_947311845.1. Taxonomy (NCBI): domain Eukaryota; kingdom Viridiplantae; phylum Streptophyta; class Magnoliopsida; order Poales; family Poaceae; genus Poa; species Poa pratensis. The sequence continues at coordinate 17,649,449 of CAMZMU010000093.1, forward strand.
GCAGAATATCATTAGATAGATGAAGTTGAATAAGCGATAAAGCCTTACGGTCTTTCCGCTTCTCATCGGCGGTCCATGCCGCCGCATCCTTGTCGCCGAATTTCTCCAGCGCCTCGTCAAGATCATTGGACTGTGCGAGGATCGCACGCATCTTGACCTGCCACAGCGAAAATCTCGTCTTGTAGTCCAGCGCCGGTAGATCGAACTTCATCGATGCCATCCAAAACCCTAATCTGAAAACAGATCTGAAACAGGGCTCTGATACCACTTGTTGTAAACGATAGCAAAGAAACGACGAAGAGCGGAACGATCAAACCAAAGGGGACACGAGATTTAACGTGGAAAACCTCTCCAAACAAAGGAGAGGAAAAAACCACGGGCGCCAGCCAGCAATACTTCACTATATCGGGTGAGGTTACAAACGCCGTGGGTTTACAATGTGTGGCTTACCCCAAAACGGCGGCTTACAAGAGGAATATATGAAGCATAAAACCCTAGGTCGGCTGCAGTCCAACCCGGAATCGATCCCACCTCGGCGGTACTACCGCTTATCCCAGCGGTAGTACCGCTGGGGTGGGCTGGTTCGGCTCTTCCCACCTCAGCGGTACCGGCGGCGGTACCGCCAGCGGTACCAGTCGGTACCGGACAAGTGCGTCAGACGGCCATTCTGGCGGTAGCGGCGGCGGTAGCGGTGGCGGCAGCTCTCGAGCGGTAGTACCGCTTAACCCAGCGGTACTACCGCTGGAATTTGGAACACCATAAAACAACAGGTACCGTATACACTACTATAATAAAGATGGAAGGATTCTAATTTTCTCCCTTTTTTGGCTATTTTCGACCTCTCATTTGTTGACACGTATGCACCCTTGTGTTACGTGTCTTCGTTTGATTGGATAGAGCATTTTGTCCTGTGGTGGTTGACTTCTTCTTCTTTCTTGTTTTTCCTCTCCCGTTTGGTCAGCCGGTTGGTTTTCCTTTCCCCTGCTGTTCTGACCTGCTAGACAATGAGTCATGCACTATTTTTTCTTTGTTTGCAGCCGGTCATGGTTGGCTTTCTATTATTTTTCTTATTTTCCTTTTATTTTGTAGCCGGTCATGAGTGAGTCCTCTGGTGGTTTTCTTTCTATTTTATTATGGTGTATGCACCATTCTTTTGGTCTTATCCCTTCCTTTGCTAAACTTGGCCTCTACGTTTCTTGTTTTGTTTATAGCTTTTTTATTGAAGACGGTCATAAGTTGATCTTCTGATATGGTCTTATTTTATTATGGTGCATGCACCATCTTTTTCAATTGTTCTTATCTTCCTTTGTGAAGCTTGGCCCCTAAGTTTATCATTTTGTTTATTTGGCTGGTTTGTTTTCATCTAGCAAACTTGGCCTCCACGTTTGGTCTCCTCACCCATATATATTTCTTTTTTCACATTTAGGAAGTTTGTCATCCACGATTGGTCTCCTCACTCTATATATTTCCACTTTTTGCGAAATTTGGGCCCTATGTTTCCTTATTTCGCCTATATGTTCGTTGTCTGAGTATTTTCTTTCACGACGGCTGGTGATTTCTCGTTCTGTTCTTCATGATGCTCTTATTGGTCATCGGAGTTAGAAATCTATTTTAGCAAGCCTCCATTATGGAGTGAGGATTGTGTTATTTCTTTATTTTGTATACACTACTATAATAAAAGATAGGAATGATTCTAATTATGACATTTTTTTTGCCTATTTCCACCCTCTCGTTTGGCGACATTGTGTGAATGTTTTTCCTAGGTGGTGTTGTCCTATTGGATGGAGACCTTCGAAATTTGGTGTTTGGCTTTTTTTTTGTTCCATCCATGACCGCTTGGGCAGCCGGTTTCCTTGGTGTGGTACGTTTTCCCTCACTTCTACTTGTTTATTTTTTTCCCTCAATTAGGTATTACTACAATAAGAAAGGAAGGATTCTAATTTTGACAGTTTTTTGCCTATTTCCACCCTATCGTCTGGTGACACGTGTGAATGGTGTACCTAGGTGGCTTCATCCTATTGGGTGGAGACCTTGGACATTTGATGTTCGGCATCTTGTTATCCCTCTGAACCGTTTGGCTAGCCGGTTCCATTGGTGTTGAAAGTTTTCCTCTCTTCTAATTGTTTATTTTTTTCCCTAAAATTAGGTGCATGGCCTCCGGTAGTGTGTTCTCTTCTAGCCGGTCACCATTTTCTTCTCGGTATGTTTTTTCTTCCAACGGATGTGCATGCATCTTGGCTTTCCTTGGGCAACTTTGCTTGCCCCTCAAGTTTGGTATTTTTTAATGCATATACGGCTGTTTTTCTTCCTTTCATTCTTATTCTTATTATTATTATGGTGCATGCACCGAGTCTTCTTTTCTTTGTTCTTATCTTTCTTTCCTAACTTGGCTCCTCCGTTTGCTTCTTTTGTTTGTTTGTATAGGGTCGTTTGTTCTTATCATACTTTTCTAAGCTTGGCCCCTACGTTTCATCCTTTCTTTCCTTTTTCCGTGTTTTTATTTCTGCATGAAGCTTGGCTGCTACGTCTCCTTTTCTTGTCTATATATGTGTTTGTCGACCAAGTTTTTTCCCTTTTTCCTCCGTTGGCGATGGCTAATTGATTTTCCTATTCTATCTTCCTTATGATCCTACTGATCACCGTCGTTTGGAGATTCGTCTTGACAAGCATCCGGTTATGGAGCGAGGTTCATCTGTTTCTTTGTTCGTTTTTTTCTACTACCTAGAGTAGTTCATGGTTGTTATGTTCTTTTTTTATGTATAGGTCTCTTCTTCGGGTTCGATAGGCCACAGTTCGCCTGCGTTTGGTACCGCTTCTTCAGTTTATGAATAATTGATTAGTGACACGCCATGATTTTCTCCTCCCAAGGCAGTGTAGTAGGCGGCGAGTTTCCCTGTCACGGCAGCTCAGTTGATAGGTTTCCCTGTCATGGGAGAGCTGGTGTTCCATTTCTCTCATATGGCAGCATCGGCGTCATGCTTCCCTGACGTGGCAACACAGGCGGTGTGTTTCTCTACCATGGCAGCGTAGGCTCCTTGTTTGGGTGTGTGTTATTGAATGAGTCTTATTTTGGATATTTGAGTTTTTGTTTTCCTCTATGTGTCGTGGTGGGATCACGGCAGATGCCATAGGTATGGCTAAGATGGGGCCGAATGGTCGTTGGGGGAATCCGGGGAGGGTTTATGCACTCGAGAAGTGCACACGCAAGAACACGCAAGAACACGAACTCAGAACCAAGAAAGCAAGAACCCAAAACACACCACGATGTACCCTGCTTCGGGGCCCTCTTGCGGAGGTAACACCCCTACTGCAGCACTATCCTAGTCAGTGTATAGCTCAAAGTGACAAGTACAAGCTGCTCCTCGAGCTGTATGATGATACAATGGTGAGAACTCGTGGTGGAAGATGATGCTACAAAGAGAGGAAAAGGCAGTCCGAGCCTGAACCGAGGTCTCTCCGAGGTATTCCGAGCTTCCTCTCTATCTTTCTCTCTATCTTTGATCCTCAATCCGTCCGTCTTTCTCAGCAGGAGAGGGTGAAGCCCACTATATAGGCCAGCCGGGTTACCATTGTGCCCCTCGCAGAACACTGTTGCCATGCCTCTGCAACGGTCACCACCGTACCACCGTACCTCGGTCGGGGACAAGACGTGGCTTGCCCATCTCCTGTAGCCTACCGGCAGAGCTAGCATGTCCCCTCTGACCGAGACAGGACGTGGCCTGGCAGAGCTACCTCGTAGCCTTTTCCCAGACCTCGCGTGGTCAGCGGTCGGAGACGTGCAGGCCCGCCGAACCCGGAGCACGCCTCTGTCATGCTCCTTGACAGACGCTCCCGTGTCAGGCGCTCTAGTACCCGGCTGGAAGTGACAGGAGCATTGACTCCGGCCCGACCTACAGCCCACCACCTCAGTTTAGCTCGACACGGATGTGACGGGCTCCGTACCTCGGGTCTTGCGCTTAATATCTTTTACTAGCTCGGATCTTACTTCCTTACCACAGCTACTCCTGCACCCACAACGCAAACCACCGCACTGAGGTAGTTAGGTCGGCAGAACATAGCTCGGACTGTGAACCTCGGCCCTGGCCACTAGCATACCTCGGACCCCTCTGGGCCAGAATAGGTCGGCCTGTATTCTTCAGGTCCAGATGAAGCTCGGACCTTCCCAGGCCCAAACAGGTCGGCCCTTTCCGTACCTCGGCACAACTTGGAACACCACCTTATGCCAAGCCTTGACCCTACCCGGGGATACTCCCCCGACATTAGTCCCGAAGCTGGTGCGGTCCTACGACCTCGGAAGGAGGGCCGTAGCAGGTTCAAAACAAGCCGTAGCAGGAAATCCGGGGTGAGCGGTTGCCACTCTGCGGCCCACGATGTGGCCGATCGTGCGGCCGCAGACCGCGCAACCGTGCGCCCACTCGCACACGATCCCGCGCCTCCCGATAACCGCGCGGTAGTGGCGCAGTTAAAGCGGGCAGTTACCGCGCGCGGCTATAAGTAGGGCCCCACGGGTAACTTCGCCATCTTCTTCCTCCTTCACTCGCCCTCTCGCCTCCATCGCCACCAGTGCCGCCGCTTCCGGTTGCGAAGAAACACGTTCCCGCCGCCGCCGACGAGCAGCTCCTTCGTCGCCGCTGCGACCGCGTCACCGGCGCCGCCCTTCAGCACCTCGTTTTCACGGTATGTACTCCCTTTCCTGATACCCTAGGCATTGCCCTAGGTTTCTTCCTCTTTGCGCTGTGGTTCTTCATATGTTCTTGAATAAAACTCTATTTACCTCCTCCGGTAGATCTTACTTGCATACTTTTTTGGGTAGTAGCGAGTTTCATACCTCGGATAGATGCTCGCCTAGCATAGATATGCCTCTATGTATATTAGATAGCCGTCCAACTCCTCCTGAGTTAGCCAGATATAGCCTTAGATTCCAGATTCACTTTTTCTTTTGCTAAACTTCTGTGCACTCTTCTGCAGATTGATTCTGCCGAGATGTCTCCTCCTGAGACTTCGGAACAAACCGAGGTTCCAGACCTCGAACTGGAGGTCGGAGAACGAGCCGGCTGGGAAGGTTCGGATGTAACTCCGGACGAAATCCAGTGGCTCAGGGCGACTCGGCGGATTCCCGCCGGGGTAGAGTGTCGCCTGCCAGAGGGCGAACTCGAGCCTCAAGTCAAGGAAGGGGAACGGGTGGTCTTCGTCGCGCACTTCCAGCGCGGCTTCGGACTGCCCGTTAGTGATTTCTTCCGGAGCTTCCTCGACAATTCGACTCCAGGTTCATCACCTCCCCGCCAACGCCATCACCACTCTCTCCTGCATCGTTTCCTTCTCTGAGGGATACCTCGGCCTCAAAGCCACGGTAGACCTCTTTTCTCGCTACTTCCAACTTAAGCGGCAAGTGATCCCGGATCCGAAAAACAAGGATCTGCCCAAGCTACTAACCGCCTGCGGAGCAGCCATCATAGCTCCTCGCCGAAACTCCATCTTCCCACGTATCGCTACTCCGGACACCGTTCGCAAGTGGCTCCGGACGTGGTTTTACGTGAAGAACTCCGGCGAAGAGGACTTCCTCAATCTGCCGGTGTTTAACCTCAGCCCTCCTACGAACCGCTCAACTGGGACTACACTCCCCCTCTCACCAGCGAAATCAAGTCCATCCATGGGTATGTTGCGAAATGGCAGGACCCGGAGGACCCTGCGAACGACGGGAAAGTCCTGACGGCTGACGATCTGGCCTGCACATTTGTGAAGCGCAGGGTCTCCCCTCTCCAGGCGAGGACTCACAAGATCTGCCACATGAGCGGTCTTTATGATCCAACCCGCCATACGCATGTTGCACTGGACAACGCCGCTGTAGCTCGGCGAGTCCGAGCTATCACCAAGTCCAAGATCTGACGCTTGGACATGGGGAAGGGAACCCCACTACAGGACCAAGCCACCAAAACAGGTACGCTGTTCCGACGTTTTCTTCGGTACTCCTTTACCACCGAGGTCTTGCTACCGACGTTCATCTTGACCATTTCTTCCTAACTCCTTTTCATATGTCTGCCATATAGCTGTTCTCCCGCCAGACCGCCGAGGATGGAGTCCATCCTGCGGACCACTTCGGCAAGGATCTTCCTGTCGAGGACCCACCATCCAACGAGGACCCTGACAACGAGGATTACATGCCCATTGCCTCGGCCCGCGTCACCACCGCGGGTAAGCCTCAAGCACAAGCTTCAGTTCAAGAGATTTCGGATGACGAGGAGGGATTTCTCGTCATGGAACCAATAAACGCGGTACCTATCTCCTGCCTTCCTCACCTTCCGAACTTTACTCCAGCAACCAGCCGGAAACGCGCTGGTGCCGCAACTTCGGCCGCCGAACCATCCGCCACTGGAGCCTCCGGACCCACTGCGGCTCCGGTCAAGAGACGTCGGCTGAAGAAGTCCGGAAATCCTCCTCATGCCCGAGGGGGCAAGAAGTTTCCTACTTCGGATGGGTAATGCTTTGCTTCTATAGCCAACAAAGTTTGTTGCTTAAACTTATCACCTCGGTACTAACACTTGACCATCTTCCTTCGTTGCAGTGACCCATAGAAGTGGATCAGGAGGTATCCTCCATGACTGCACCCGTTGGTGCCTCTGAAGCCACGACCACCCCGACGAACTCTCGCCCCGTATCTCCTCCACCGAGGTCTGGCCCGGCCTTGGAGAAATCTGCCCCCACCCGAGGCCAGAGTTCTCCGCGTCCTCAAACGGTGCGGGGACCAATCGCGCCAGCACTCCGGCTACCGCCTTGCCGGAGCCTCGACTCTCCCCCCGCAGCCAGACTGCCCGCAACCAACAACAGCAACAGCAGAAGCTTCAGCAGAAGCAACAGCCCAAGCAGCAGCCCCAAAAACCAGTTCGCCAGACTACCTTGCCGTTGGAGAAAGGCAAGGAGAGAAAGAGATGGTGAAGTCTAAGGTCACCCCCAAACCAACATCTGGGTCTGGCACCCTGACTATCTCTTCTCCTTCAAGGATGCAACCGAGGTCTCCTCCCCGGTGACACGCCGAATTCCTCCATTTGCCGCACCCGTTGATGAGACTGCTCCTCCGGCCGACGAATATGCTCGGAGGACATCTCTTATACTGGATAACCGGCCTGCTTCAAGCTCCGAGGCTGCTCAAGCCTTGGAGGCCTCGGTTAGGGGCATCGAGCAGGGCGGACCGTGGGGATATCCTCCTCTGCGCACTGACAGTGACCAGAGCCTCGGCTCCTTGGAACACTACAACGCAGACTGGAATTCTGCAGACGAGGTCTCCTCGGCCTCCCTAGCTGCTCCGGTAGGTGAGCACCCTGCGGGAAACAGCGCCTGCGGCCGAAGCGTCACGACCTACAAGTCGCTGCCCTGCGTGCTGCTCAAAACATCGACGTAAGTCCTATTCTCTTTACTTTCATGCAGTATCTCATCTAATATCCACCATTCCCAGTCCCCGAGATTCGAGGTAAACTATTGACGCTCCGCCGGAGTTAAAATTGTTTGGCTTGAATCTCAAACCATTTTACCTTACTTTATCATGCACCTCGGGTACGAGTCCCCGAGACTCCTGTCGAGGCATACCCCGGCAACATTTTTCCAATGATTTGACTCCGAGTCCCCGAGACTCTTGTCGAGGTATAGCCTTTCTAACCGAGCTATGTTTTTCTTCCTTGCAGAATACTATGAACGTCCGCACGGACATCTTCCATACCCTCCTGTTTGACCACAAGAAACTCCACGACGAGCACAAGGCCGTCCTTGCAGAAAAGAACTCTTTGGACGAAAAGCTCCAACTAGAGAAAGCCGAAGTAGCTCGTCTGGTAAAGGAACTGAAGCGCATCACCGAGCTGCGGACGTCGGAAACAGAGCAGCTGCAGGCGGAAAAGGCCAGTGTTGTTGAAACAGAGAAGAAACTTCGGGAGGATGCCGCCAAGGAACATGAGAATGCGCTCCAGTTAGCCGAGGCCCGCGCCACCTCGGCCACCGAGGCTTATGAAGCCCTTCAAGCTTCGGTTAACCAGCTCCTCCCGACGCTGGAACGTATCAACAAAGAAATGGACGGTAAGCTTCTTGCCCCCCTTATCCTTGCTTTGTCCTCAACAGTACTGGCTCTTTGCCGAACTGTTTCTTTCATTATTAACAGGCTATCTTCTGCAGAGCACTTCACCTACACCCAAGTTTCGGCTCGCAATATCACTGATCAGCACAGGAAGAGGCGTAGCGAGACGAACCCCGCCTGGACCATTGAGGACCACATCGTGGCCATCAAAGCTCGGATCCATCCCTTGAAAACCATTGGGTCCGAACTCCTTGATGCAGGTGTGTCTGCTTTCCGAGCCTTGTGGCCTCTTGCCGATGCTCCCAATACTACGCCTGAGCTCGCCGCCAAGCTTCGTGAAGCCGAACAAAGACTTCGAGAGTGGCGCTCATCCTCGGCTCGCGCTGGAGCTGATGCCGCTCTCAAATTCATCATGACTTGGTGCGAGAAGCTCGACCTCGAAAAGATGGACACTCTTCGCCGAAATTCGCCCTGGTCCACGGACCCAATTCTCATCCAGCGGCGCGAAAAGATGGCTTCCTTCTTCGCTGGATATGCCAACACCAAGAACTTGAGCGAGGGAGACACCTACTCCGACGCCGAAGATGACGAGCCAGAAGAGGATGAATACGAAACAGAATCCGACGTCGAAGCCGAGCAAGGTGACGATGGTGACACCCGCGAAGCAGAAACCGAGGCTTCTCCACAAGCTGGTGCCGAGGTTACTGCCGACGTTGCCAGCACCTCCCAGGCTACCTCGGCTGCTGCCGACGTAATTCCTGATGCCTCGACCTGAACTCTGTTACTATCATGCTTGGCCAAAAAACTTCATTAAATCCCCGGTATGCCGGGACGCAGATGTAATCAAACTTAAGTAGTTCCTTTTGCTACCTCTGTTACTATCATGCTTATCCGAACCATGCTTTTCTAAGCTTTACGTCGAATCCTTTTGAATGATTGCTCGAGTTTACTTTCGTGTTTACTATGTTTGGCATTCTTTGCTCTTGACTACCTTTTAGGCAGATGCCAGTCGAGTCACAAGATTGTTGTTCATAGCATACAGTACTTGGTAAATTCCGAGGTATGTTTCAAAGTCATCCGACATAAACGAAAGGTAAAGACAGGGGTTAGTAAACGACACATGCCGAACTATAATTTTGGACCGAGTCCCCGAGTTCATTTTCATGTCTCCCACGTTTTTTCCTCTTTGCTCTTGACTACCTTTTAGGCAGATGCCAGTCGAGTCACAAGATTAGTTTCATAGCACACATTACTTGAAGTTTGAGACGAGGTTCAAAATAGTTCGGCATATGAACAAAACTGACAAACAGAGATAAAACATAAGCACAAGAGCGAGGCAGTCCCCGAGCTTTACCTCGGAGTGCCGACATTTTTATTAAGGATTAACCGAGGTACATACATTGCGCCTTTCATGAGTAGAAAGGTCGGAGTAGAGCTACGTTCCATGGTCGCCTGACCTCTGACTCGGGGTTGTCCAGCCCATCTTCCCTTGGTTCCTGCGCATCTATAAGATAGTAGGAATCATTGAGCAGAGCTCGGCTCACAACGAACGGTCCCTCCCATGGAGGTGACAACTTGTGCCGGCCTTTCTTGCGCTGCACCAACCTCAGCACCAAATCTCCCTCGTGAAACACACGAGGGTTGATACTCCGGCTATGATAACGTCGGAGACCTTGCTGGTAAATTGCTGACCGAGATGAGGCCAATTCTCTCGCTTCCTCAAGCAGATCTACTGCATCCTCCCGAGCCTCTTTTGCCTCGGCTTCAGTGTACATTGCCACTCTGGGCGCATCATACTCGATGTCAGTGGGTAGCATAGCTTCTGCCCCATAGACCATAAAAAATGGCGTATAGCCAGTCGATCGATTTGGCGTGGTCCTTAGACCCCACAGTACTGCTGGTATCTCATCTATCCAACACCCCGGCGTTTTCAGCAGTGGTTCAATGAGCCGAGCCTTGATGCCGGCCAACACTAGAGCATTTGATCTTTCCACCTGTCCATTAGACTCCGGGTGTGCCACCGAGGCTATGTCCAGCCGGATTCCCTTGTTCATGCAAAACCGAGCGAACTCTCCAACAGCAAAGTTAGTGCCGTTGTCCGAGATAATGCTATGGGGGTAGCCATATCGCAGAATAATCTCCTTCAAGAAAGTCACTGCTGAATGACCATCCAACTTCCGGATTGGTTTCACCTCGATCCACTTGGTGAATTTGTCCACCATCACCAATATGTGTGTCATGTTACCTCGGGCTGGTTTGAACTCTCCCACCATATCCAAACACCATACCGCAAACGGCCAAGTGATAGGAATTGTTTTGAGCGCCGAAGCCGGCATATGCGTTTGCTTGGCAAATCTTTGGCATCCTTCACATCTCCGGACTATGGCCTCTGCATCAGCAAGAGCAGTGGGCCAATAGAACCCATGCCTAAACACCTTGGCCACCAGAGCTCTTGTGCTGCAATGATGACCACACTCTCCTTGGTGGATCTCCAAAAGCATCTCCTTGCCTTCAGCTGGCTCAACACACCGTTGCAACACCTCGGTTACGCTTCTTTTATAGAGCTCCTTGTTGATGATGGTGTACGCCTTGGCCCTCCTTTGAATCCTCCTAGCCTCGGTTGTGTCACTTGGCGTGCTTCCCTCCGTTATGAACTTCATAATTTGCTCCGCCCACTCCGGCACCGGGTGCAAAGGAAAAAGTTCCTCATCCACCTCCATTGGCTCGGCCACCATAATCTCCTCCATTATTTCCTCCACCATCCTGCGACCAGTCCCCGAGTCTGGATGAGCAGTCCCCGAGCTCTGCCACGCAGTCCCCGGGTCCGACCAAACGCATCCGACGTCTACCTCCATTGGAACAGGTCCGGGCTCTTGCTCCGCCGGGATGAAAATAGATTCGGATTCAGGAGAAGGTTTGATTGAAGGAGTTCTCAAGTGATTCAGGGCTACCCCTGGTGGTACTGCCTCTTTGATGAACCGAGCTTTGACAACACGTCGGCAGCATCATTTTCTGCCCGAGGTATATGCCTGTACTCACACCCTTCAAAGAACCCGGATATCTTTTGCACATGGAACCGATATAACGCCATGTTGGCATCCAGAGCATCCCAAGTTCCAGAAGATTGTTGCACCACCAGGTCGGAATCGCCGAAGCACTCTACACGCCGGATACCGATCTCCTTTGCCACCTTGAGGCCATGGATTAAGGCCTCATACTCCGCCACATTGTTTGATGCTGAGAAATGAATCTGCAGCACGTACTTCAGCTGATCTTGCTTTGGCGAGGTGAGGACTATCCAGCCCCCAGCCCGATCTTTGTTTTGGACCCATCAAAATGCATTTTCCAATAATTATAGTCCGGCCTGGGTGGCTCATACTGCATCTCGGCCCAATCACAAAAGAAGTCCGGCAACGCCTGGGATTTAATTGCGTCTCTTCTCTCGTAATGTGGTGCATATGGAGACACCTCAATCGCCCATTTGGCAACTCGGCCAGTTGCATCTTTGCACCCGATGATCTCCGAGATTGGAGCTTCGCACACCACCGTCATGGGATGCTCCTGGAAATAATGCTTCAACTTCTTGACCGCCAGGTAAACACCGTACGTCATCTTCTGGTAGTGAGGATAGTTCTGCTTCGAGGTAGAGATCACCTCGCTCAAGTAATACACCGGTCTCTGCACCGACCTGCCACCTTCTTCGCGCTCCACCACCACTGCCACACTTACAACTCGGTTTGTGGCCGCAATGTAAAGTAACATCGGCTCATTGTGCAATGGTGACGCTAACACCGGGGCAGTGGACAACATCTTTTTCAGCTCGCCAAACGCCACGTCGGCCTGCGGGGTCCATGTAAACCCGGTACTTTTCTTCATGAGCTGGTACAAAGGTAAGGCTTTTTCTCCTAGCCGAGCTACAAATCGGCTCAACGAGGCTAGGCACCCTGTGAACTTCTGCACATCTTTCAAACACTTCGGTAACTTCATGCTCTCAATAGCTCGGATTTTGGCCGGGTTAACCTCGATACCTCGGCTGGACACCAGGAATCCGAGCAACTTCCCAGCCGGGACACCAAAGGTGCACTTGTCCGGGTTAAGCTTCAACCGATACTTTCTCAAATTCACAAATGTCTCCTCGAGTCCTCGAGGAGAGTATTTTTCCTTAGTTTTGATGACGATATCATCGACATACACTTGCACATTTTTGCCCATCTGAGAGTGCAGGCATTTCTGCATACACCTCTGATAAGTTGCCCCGGCATTTCTCAGACCAAAACACATGACACGATAGCAATACGCCCCATACGGGGTAATAAAAGCGGTCTTTATTTGATCCTTTGGGTTCAGTGGTATCTGGTGAAAACCAGAGTACGCATCGATGAAAGATAACAGTTCACAACCAGCAGTGGAATCGATCACTGATCAATCCGAGGTAATGGAAATGGATCTTTTGGGCACGCCTTGTTGAGGTTAGTAAAGTCAATGCACATGCGCCACACCTTGACCACGGCTGGCTCGTCTTTCTTCTTTTCCACCAGGACCGGATTGGATATCCAGTCCGGATGCAGTACCTCCATTATGAACCCGGCTGCAAGCAACTTAGCCAGCTCGTCCAGCACCACTTGTCTCCGGTCGTCTGAGAGACGACGGGTCGGTTGCCTCACCGGTTTCACCTCTGGCCTAACAAATAAAGAGTGCTCTGCCAACTCCCTCGGAACACCTGGCAGGTCCTTAGCCGACCATGCAAAGATATCCCGATTCTCACGGAGGAAGTGACAGAGCTCGCCTTCCTATTTCTCGCCTAGCCCGGTCCCAATGATGGCCACATGCTCTGGGTGCTCCGGGTCAATGGGGATCTTCTTGGTCTCCTTGGGTACCTCGAACGCCGCAGTTGAGTCCGGGCTCATCAGTCCGGACAGGCCGAGCTGTGTTGACTGCGCCATTGCCACCACTTGATGCAGCTTCTTCTTCTCGGCTGCGATCACCAAAGACTCGGCTAGGTTAGATCCCGCCGAGGCACACTGAATTGCTCGCTTGTAGTCACCCGAGATGGATATGATCCCATTAGGCCCTGGCATTTTCATCTTCAGGTATGCAACATGGGTGGAAATCATGAACTTGGCCAAAGCCGGCCTTCCAAGCAGTGCATGGTATGCACTCTCCAAGTCCACCACCTCGAACTCGATACTCTCAACTCGGCAATTTTCCTTGGTTCCAAATGCTACATCCACCCATATCTTGCCCATGGGTGCACAGGAAACGCCGGGCACAATCCCATGAAAAGTACAACTGCTTGGCATCAACTGATTAGGCGAGATGCCCAATTTCACCATTGTGTCTCGGTACATGATGTTGATGGCACTGCCATTGTCCACCAGAACTCGGGTGAACCTCACATTGTTGGTAGGCCCACACAACGTTGGATCTACCACCAGGGCATACTTTCCAGGACTCGGCATGATCCGAGGTGTGTCCTTTCTGCTCCAAGTGATCTCCTGCTCAGACCAGTTCATATAGGTCGGCACCACCGGCATTACTGCATTCACCTCCATGGCACGCCTCTGCACGCTCTTCTTGTCAGTTGGCTCGGTCACAAAGACCACATAGCTCGCATGAACCTCTCTATAGTCATTTCCGGGGTATTCATACTGCTGACTTGGTCCGGCACCATTGTTGTTGTTATTACCTCGGACATTCACCACATTCACGGGTCTTGCTGCTGCAGGCCTCGGAAGAGGTGCAGTGGTTACCGGGGTAACATTTGCTCCGGACAGATTAGGGTGGGACCTCGGCTGAAATCTCTGAGGTGGTGGTCCTGTTCTGATTCCTCCGGCCCTTGCCCCCTCTTCTCTGATTCTGCGGTTCCAGCTGCACTGCCGGGTTGAATGGTTGGCTGGCTTGCGCGGGTCAGTCGTATGGTAACAGCACGGACCATCTATCATTGATTCATAGGTCATGGGTGGCTCCTGGTTCGGACTAAATGCCGGACCATTGATTTTTGGCCTCTGGACACCTCCAGCTCCGGGCTGATCCGGGTTCACCGCTGCAACTTGGTTGGAGGTATGGATAGTCCGGCTCCCTCCTCTTCTGTCCGAACTCCTGACGGTCATTACACCTTGGTCCGAGCCGGTTGTTTATTGGCTCCCTCCTTCTGTTACGTGCTCCTGCCTCTGCTGCTGGCTGCATCGGATCACCCAGGGCATAAGAATCTGCAACCCGGATGTTTCTGCTAGGGATCTCGGCATATCTCTCTGGAGCCTCTGCCACAGCATGCTGCCATGTCGACAGCCATCTGCAAACCAGGAAATGGCCTGGGCCTCTACCACTCCTTCACAGGAATTCCGAACATTGCTCCACCGAGTTAAGAATTCTCGGTCAGTTTCATGATCATCTTGCTTACATGCCGCCAGGAGCTGAGGTCGGTTTGGCCTCTTGTATGTACTAGCAAAGTTGCTGTTAAACGCCAGCTCCAAGTCTATCCAGGAGTTGATACTATACTCCGGCAAATTATTCAGCCAGATCCGAGCTGGACCTTCCAACATGTGCGGGAGATACCGGACCGCCCATCGGCGATTGCCCCCCGCAATGTGCACCGAGGATACATAATCTGTCAGCCAATCTTGTGGCTTGGTGCTCCCATTGTATGGCTTGGTGTTCCGACCTAACTGGAACTGAGATACTGGTGGTGGTGGCTCCTTCATGATCCGAGGTCCAAAACATGCCGGACCAGGAGGGCCTTCCTCCTCCAGTTGCTCAGACAAGTAGAGTCTATCCAGCTTGTTACGGACATCGCCTGGAGCTAACATCCGACCTCCTATCCGAGGTCCCAACGCCCCATCCACTCTGTGGTATCCAGCTCGTGCCATGGCCGAGTCTCCATCATCATATCGGTCATCGCCTTGACCGACGTTCTGAGGTTGCTGAACATACTCCGGCTCTCGCTGATACTGCCCCTGCTGCCGAGGTTGTTGCTGATACCTCGGGGGCGGAGGTGGTTTACCTCGGCCAGCCGATGCCGCTTGACCGCCGTTCTGATTTCCCTGACCGGAGTTACCCTTAGCCCGGCTCGCATTGCCTGGGCCGGGGTTTCCCTTAGCTCGGCTAGCATTGCCCTGGCCCGCCTTCTGCTTTGCTGCTAGGACTGGATCATACATCTGCAGCTGCTGGTTCTGACCCGAGGTGACACTCCGGGCTCGATCGGCTCCTCCGACGAGTGGAGACGAGGCTTGCCCCTTGGACACCTGACTGACTGGCCTAGCTGAATAAACCATCTCTGAATCACCAGCCCCGGCATTTGCTCTGCGGAGAGCCTCATTCTGCTGGTTAGCCACATATACTAACTCATTGACTCGCTTCTGCTGCGCACGCCATGCATCTCCAGATAATCCGGATAGCTCGGCCCTGCCTGCCTCGGCAGCTCTGAGGTTCTTAGCAGGGGAACTATACACCGGCCTTCCAGTTGACACGCGACTCCACTCCTAGCCGAGGTGGTAGGTCGAGCCTCCCTGTTTAGCTCATCATTGAGCCCCTTGCCTCTCTGCCGCACCTCGGCTCCCCTATGTGTATCAACCGCTACCGGGGTGAAGCCATTCGCTGCATTGTACTCGCGCAGATCTCTATTGAACTCATCTCTAGCTGTTATCATTGCTACAGCCTCCTTCTGCAGCAGGACACGCTTTGCCTCTAGGTCGGCCACAGTCACACTATGTCCACCCTGGATTTACTGGGTCTGCCAGCGTATCCACTATCTCTACCAGGGTCGCACCTCGGCCCCGCAGCTCTGGGGTGCCAGGCAAGTCCTTCTCTAGCCTGGGCTTTGCAGATCTCACCTTAGCAACCTCGGCTGCCTTGGACTGGCTGGCATCTACTTTGCCAGCGGCGTCAACCGGACCTGTCACCATCACCTCTACGCAGCTCTCGGGGCGAGTGATGCGCCGACCTAAAGCCGCGAGGAGAGGAGTTTCGTCGTCCACGAGCACCTGCTCCGGGTACCCGCGAACAACCTCGACAGCAACGTACGTGACGAAGCTGCCGAGCATCATGGTGAAGCCGTGCTCGGGGAAGGGCTTGCCGGCGAAACACCCCGCGTTGTCGCTGATGAAGGTGAACTCTCCGATCTTGGCGACAAGCCCGGAAAGAACACGCTCGCCTGAGCCCGTCCGGATGAAAACTCCCTCCAACGCCTCAATCTGCCCCACGGTGGGCGCCAACTGTCGTGGTGGGATCACGGCAGATGCCATAGGTATGGCTAAGATGGGGCCGAATGGTCGTTGGGGGAATCCGGGGAGGGTTTATGCACTCAAGAAGTGCACACGCAAGAACACGCAAGAACACGAACAAGAACCAAGAAAGCAAGAACACAAAACACACCACGATGTACCCTGCTTCGGGGCCCTCTTGCGGAGGTAACACCCCTACTGCAGCACTATCCTAGTCAGTGTATAGCTCAAAGTGACAAGTACAAGCTGCTCCTCGAGCTGTATGATGATACAATGGTGAGAACTCGTGGTGGAAGATGATGCTACAAAGAGAGGAAAAGGCATCCGAGCCTGAACCGAGGTCTCTCCGAGGTTTCCGAGCTTCCTCTCTATCTTTCTCTCTCTTGATCCTCAATCCGTCCGTCTCTCAGCAGGAGGGGGTGAAGCCCACTATATAGGCCAGCCGGGTTACCATTGTGCCCCTCGCAGAACACTGTTGCCATGCCTCTGCAACGGTCACCACCGTACCACCGTACCTCGGTCGGGGACAAGACGTGGCTTGCCCATCTCCTGTAGCCTACGGCAGAGCTAGCATGTCCCCTCTGACCGAGACAGGACGTGGCCTGGCAGAGCTACCTCGTAGCCTTTTCCCAGACCTCGCGTGGTCAGCGGTCGGAGACGTGCAGGCCCGCCGAACCCGGAGCACGCCTCTGCCATGCTCCTTGACAGACGCTCCCGTGTCAGGCGCTCTAGTACCCGGCTGGAAGTGACAGGAGCATTGACTCCGGCCCGACCTACAGCCCACCACCTCGGTTAGCTCGCACGGATGTGACGGCTCCGTACCTCGGGTCTTGCGCTTAATATCTTTTACTAGCTCGGATCTTACTTCCTTCCCACAGCTTCTCCTGCACCCACAACGCAAACCACCGCACTGAGGTAGTTAGGTCGGCAGAACATAGCTCGGACTGTGAACCTCGGCCCTGGCCACTAGTATACCTCGGACCCCTCTGGGCCAAATAGGTCGGCCTGTATTCTCCAGGTCAAGATGAAGCTCGGACCTTCCCAGGCCCAAACAGGTCGGCCCTTTCCGTACCTCGGCACAACTTGGAACACCACCTTATGCCAAGCCTTGACCCTACCCGGGGATACTCCCCCGACACTATGTTTCTTGTAGTTGTTGATTTTTCTAAGGTTTCAGTGTGCCTGCTATGATCAACCGACGTGCTAGCTACGATCAATCGGCGATAGAGACTTATCATATATCCATGAAGAGAGGTTAGTATTTCTTACTTTGTGTATGTTCTTTCTCTCCGTATTTGTTTTTCTTTTGTTTCCTTTTACATGTAGATTTATTTTTCTATTTCTGGGTTACCTTATTTGTTTATCTAATGGGCATATTCTCAATTTTATGCACCTGTTTGGCCTGGTCATTCTTAATATGGTCCTCGGCATCCAGGAGAGGTGCAAGAGCAAGAAGAATTACAGCTTGTCGCAATTTGTTGAAATATCCGTTCCACAGTTGTAATCTGCTGACGACAAGGCGTCATTTCCTTCTCGCAAGCAAGACCTAAACCGTCTGACGAGTGTCTCAATACGCACTATCAAAATACATGTTTCCACGGGAACCTATAGAGCACCATGGCTACGCTGCCCAACTGTAAACCTGACACACCCATATGAACACAGAAAATTCATTATTGAATCCAAAGAATATGTCGCGATAATTAACGGCCCTTATTGTTGTTGTATTGTTATATGCTTGCAGGTTTGATGTTATTTTTCAGATAGATCGGGAATTTACAACAGAAACTGCCATTGAATCCTTCTCTTGTGGCCCTTGACTACCTACTGCCTTTCCCTTATGGTGACAAGGGATTTCATATTGGCATCAAATAAGTGAGGACTGAAGGTGCTGCTTGTGTTGCCCAGGATGACGTGTTTATGTTGGAATAATATTCTTACTGCTCCATTACCATCCTGGTGAGACTAATCCATATGCATGTTGTGGGCGCCTCAGTCAACATGCGTCGATCTATTCATGTGTCAAGTCAAATTGGCTTACTTACCATCTCCTGAACGAAGATACTTTTCAACCGGAGACTATCTGATGCTCTAGGAGAGGGCAGTTCTAAAGGTGGTCACCGTTATATGGTCCTCAATTATCAGGATACCATGGTTGCATGCCTTGATTAGTTCACTAATTCCAGGTCACCATTAAATGCCCTGGACAGTTATATGGTGCCCAGTTGGTCGCCATTTTCATTGGCAACACTATGTCAACAAGATGGCATGGCGGTATTGCTTTATCTTGTATGTAGAGGCTATAATTTACCAACAAAAATTGACGACGACAAGGAACCAGTTTCTCCAGGTATCTAATCTCCTAACTTTGCACTTCAAAATAAACACTTAATATTACTTGCTATACTCTTTGCTTATATTTTTTTGCACAATCCTATATTATACTATCCACTGCAAACAGGATGGGAACTTGCAGGCAAGACAGATTCCTCAGTGTACTTATCTTTATACTTCTTATATTTTCAGCTAATTGAATGTGTAATATCACATACATACACTACTATAATAAGGGAGGAAGGATTCTAATTCACTCAATTTTTTGCCTCATTCCAACCTATCACTAGATGACATGTGTGAGGCTTGTTCCCGCGTGGCTTCTTCCCATTGGTTGAAAACTCTTGAGAATTGGTGGTTGTCTTCTTCATTGTTTTCCTTTTTTTTCTCTCCCGGTTTGGCTAGCCGGTTGCCTTTATGTTTCTACAACTTCTATTCTCCTTCATTTGTTTTTTTCTCTCTATACTGGTTCATCAAGTCTTTGGATCAGCATTGTTTTTTTTTCTTCCGCAACCAGTCATTGGGTGGCCTCCCGGTGGTCTTTTTTTTGTTTTCTTAAAAAAAGGGAAGTGCATGCACCTTGCCTTCGGATATACTTGATTTATTGGACAAGCTTGCCTCCCAAGTTTTGTTGTTTTGGCTTATACGGCTTGCATATTTGACTTTTTCTTTAGCAAGTCTTTGCTCTCCTTCTTTTATTTTTTTGTTTTCCGGTCTACGAGTCTACTGGGCAATTTGTTTTGTTGAACAGCCGGTCATAGGATGCCTTCCCGGTGATCTTTTTTGTTCTCTTAAAAAAAAGCAAGTGCATGCATCTTGATTTTCTTGGGCAAACTTGGCTCTCAAGTTTTGTGCTTTTGGCTTGTACGGCCGGGTTGTTTATCTCTTCTGGAATGAAACTTGGTGCCTGCGTTTCCTACTTTCTTGGCCCCTACGTTACTTTTCTTTGTTCCTATACTTATATATATTTGCCACGTACGTTTTCGCTCCTCACCATGGTGAGAAATTTCCCTGTTTCGATATTTCTGCCGCTTGCGCTGATCGGCGGAGTTCATCTAGGCACAGCTCTTGGTCAGCTCCACCGCGCCGTCTTACGACGCCACGACGCTCTCATCGCTTTGACAAGGTCCTTCTCGAGCCCCACCAGCGCGAGACCTCTATCGCTCGTTGTATCGTGCTTCAGTGCACCTGTGAGCTTGCACTCATGGAGGGCGCCGTCCTCCCGCACCGGGCTTTGCGTCGACTCTGCACGGGCAACTACGATTTCCGACACCATACTGCAAAAGGAGGCCGCGGTGGTCCGGCCTCCTCATCTCCATCCAGGCCATCCACATCGTCGCGTCCGTGCACAGGGGCGAAGCCAGCCTAGTAGGGCATTGGGGTCATTTCCATTGCATTGGGGTCATTTTGCACTAATTAGCCATTCTTTCACTAATTTTCTACAAAATTGCTTAGAGATTCCATCAAGTCGTTGGGGTCATTTGACCCCACAAAATGTGCCTAGCTCCGCCCTGTCCGTGCATAAGGCCCGCCAGAAGTGCTACGCTCGGCAAGTCCGGACGGGACATTGGTATCGTCCGGCCGCCGAACGCTAGCAACATGCTCTAGCATCTCTACCTGCTCTCCTCCACGGCCTTTTGGAGATGGACTCTGTCGGGTTCCAGCTGGACCTGCAGCTAATGCAACATTTTTTAGCGAGCTGTATGCTGTCATCTATTGATCATAGAAACTTTTCAGCAATTCAATGCTTCGCCCAAGCTAATTCTTTTTTTTGGTGACCTCAGGTTTTGCGTACCGGAAAGAACAAGATACACAAGGACACGATTACCCTGTTGGATTCAAAGATTATCAGCTATATTATGTTTAGTCGTGTATTTCCATTTTGTTTTTTGCAGACCCTATTGCTTCCACCTCTTCTATGAGTTTTTTGCCTTTGCTTGCTCCGGCTGCAGTAGGCGCTCTTCGTCGTGCATTTTGCTTGCTTAGGCTGCAGTAGAAGCTCTTCGTCATGTGTTGATTTGTATTAATTTTTCGCTTCTATTTTTTGCCGTTCTTTAGTATATTTTGTTTTGCTGTTCATGTATCCTTCCTACTAACTACTAAGAAATGTTTTCTTCGCCTACTTGACTATTTTTCCATTCTGCTTCTGTTACACGATTTCTGGTTCATCAATTTTCTTTGCTTAATTACAGGCCGGTGTAGGTGCTTGCACTTGCCTCTGTCGACAGAGTTCATTGACGTTCTTATCTATCCATCATATATATGTTTTCTCCTGTTCAATTGATAGTGCTTGATGCTTCTTGTTCTTATTTTATCCAGCATATATGTTTATTTTCTTTTCATTTAGTTGATCCATGTTTGTGTTTTTCATTACTTTAGATTTCTTATGATCAGGTATTTGTCTGCGTGTGAGGCATGTTGGCGTACATTTCCTTTTGATATCCATGATCATGAAGCATATGTCAATGGATTAGTTTTTCATATACCCAACATGAACAGAATAATATATAATGAGGACACTGACTTGCAGGAATTAGTGGACAGTCCTTCAAGATACGACACTATGCTTACCAAGTGATTTATTGCTCATCGGCCCCATGCTTATGATCAGCATTTAACATAAGGTATGGACAAGAAGAAAACGTACTTAAGTTTTGTTCAACACTTGGTCGTATCTATCATGTACAGCCCAGTATGAGCGATCTTTTTCCCAAGGATGCTACTCAACGTTGTTTGTGGTGCATAGAGCTTTGTTGATTTAATTACAAATGGTGCGCGATTTTTTTCTACTTTTAAGGAGGCTTTGTCAGGCTAGAGGCTTGGTTTGGTGATGATAGTGAATGATTTCTTCTGTTTGATGAGGCTATTGTGCGGGCTACATCCCTACAGCCGAAGACATATTTTTATGATTGTATTACTATTCTGTGTCCCTGATGCTTGATATTAAATGGATGAATATATTTCAGTTAAAATTTATTTATCATTAGGCAACCGACGGTTTGTTATTCCTGCAGAATATTTGCAGATCCAGGTAATTTCAAGATCACACTCATGTTGGTGGAAAATTGGTCTTTTTTTCATCATTTAATATCAACCTCTGTGACTATACCACCGGGAGATTATTGGGCAACAAGCTTATTTTGGAAGAAATGCAATATGATAAGAATGTTTTAAAGGATCAATCACGGGATTTTTACCAAAGGTTAAACTGTGATCATTTGATTGTTTGCCATGAGATTACAGACGTTGCTAATTCATCTGGTTTTTTTTATTTTGTGTCTGGGCATGGTGGTACAGGAATACCCACAGACTCAAATCAGGGTCAGGCATATCGAATGGGCAAAACAAGTAAATCTAACAGGATATAAAGAAGGGAGTTCTACGAACCGTTGCATATTGAGGAGGTAGTGGTTGAAAATTGGCAAATCAGCATCTTCCTCCCCATAATTTTTTCAAGACAGCTAGAAATCATGCGGGAAAACGGCGCCCCATCATCGGCGTGACCTGAGAGAACAAAGGCGAGAGGAAAAGTAAGCTGGCACTCTTTCAAAGACGGAGCTTAGCCCTTCTTTTTGTTAGCTAAAACAGCATACATGCCGAAGTTGTTAGCTATTGCGCTAAATTGTTACGACAATTTTTTTGCGAGGCATCAGGCTTTCCAGTGCATACCTAGGTCTACGCTCCCTCACAATTGAGGCCACACCAAAAGCACTTACACAGAGCTGGACTATAGAGGAAACGCTAAAAGCATATGTATACTTAGAACAACATAACAGATAAAGTTATCTTATAGAAACATCCACATTTACTCGCAAAATAAATCAAGAGTATAGTACAGACCACTTCAACTTCGCATTCATCAAAGCATGAAAATCAAGGTTCAATATATGATGGGACTGGAAACTTGGAATCCGCAAAGCATGAAATATTTGCCCGGTCATTAACTCAGAGTCTTCCAAAAATAATAGCTGGTTGTGTTATAATATATAACTTCAGTATTGCAGTTTTCACATTTCAAATCGACCATTATTTAAGCATCTCGTTTCAGCATGGTTCAATACATGCATCAAATGTTTGTTACAGCCACCGTGACATTACAACCTTGCTAAATTCAAAGGAAACTTATGCAGCCAAGGTTCGAATGTGGAGTTGTCTTGCTGGATTTTAGAGGCGCAAATTACCTCTTCCCATGTATGTTGTGCTGGAGAAGGGACTGGGCTAGAAATAACTTTGTGTACTAATAGCGGGTCTTAAAGTTGCTGTCAGCTTGTCAGCCCCGGTTTGTAATGGCATGTAAATAAGAAGTTCAGTTAACTAAGAGCTTTTTTATACAAGATGTTCCTGCTTAGATCTTGTAACAAGTCATAATTATCATGTTACTCATGCTTAGAGAGTGGTTGAAACACTTAAAGAAGAAACTCTCAATTTGATTGAATAACCCGAAGTGCATCTCAATTACAGGGAGAAGAATATACCCCATCAATAGCCTACATTGTGGCAAGCATGCTAATTTGAGGTTTGGCATTCAGTGGTAGCTTTAGTCTTCAGTAGACGATAAGGAACTTAGAGATCCTATTTATTAGACCCAATAATACTTTTAGTTGATCATCTGAACCTATGCTTGCATAACGTATCTTTGAATTTAATAAGGTGGTAATGGCCCTGTTGTTGTATCCATTAAATTTCATAAGAATAAGGCCTCACTGACGGACTCACCTGCCTCTAGAACGCGAGGACGTTGAACTTGACGGCGCACCCGGGTGGCCCGTAGTTGTACAGGCTGGTGACGCCGCGGTAGATCTTGAACCAAGGTATGGAGAACATCTTACGCTGTAGAGTGTTCACCATCGCCTGCGGCATCTACTCGCGGGGCGGTGCCACCAGACCCGATGGCGTCCAGCAGCCTGCACGCGGCTACGCCGACCTCCACCTTGAGCGCCTTCGGGCCCTCTACCGCCATGTACGCGACGGCCTTGACGCCGGAGGGCTTGAGCACCCCTCACCCCCGGCGGCAACCACAAGGCGAGGCAGCTCCAAGGCCGCTGACATGAAAAGGGGTGAGGTCCTGCGGATGGAGATTGAGGATGGCGGAGGAGAGCTGCGGGGCCGGTTCCAGAGAGGGGGCTAGCTGGAGGTTGGCCGGAGGTGGGCAAAATTCAAGCCTGGGGCGCCTGGGAGCTCCGCTTCGCTCATGGCACCCGTCGCGGGGGCAGGGGCGGTGAACGGTGGAGCACCCCACCGCGCGACACAGGGAGACGAATTTTGGTCAAAAGCGGTGGGGATCATGGAGCGCAGGTTGATCTTGCATTATAACAACTTTGTAGCCCTACATGTAGGCCGGGTGTTTTTTTGGAATTAATATTTAATGTTTTTAAAAAATCGAAAAAATCATAGAGGTTGAAAATGACTTACTTGAAGGTGCAGCAAATTTTCAAGACGAAATATTTTGTATTCCGGCCTACACGAAAATGACAAATTTGAAAATTTTCCAAATCTACATTATTCACCACCTCGGATTTTGAAAGATGTCATTTATACACAGCCAAAAAATATAAAATATTTCGCTTTTTTTGTGCATCGGCAGAAGTCAGCATTATCAACATCTAGGATTATTTTAAAAATTGTTTGGAACTATAAAGTGTCATTTTTGAATTTCAAAAAAAGGACTACATGTAGCTCATCCTGTAAAACATTGTTCTCATTGTTATGAAGAGCTAAATTAGGAAATAACCGACGAAAAGAAACCTTAATGTAGACTAGAGCGAACCTCACAAAAATTATGCTAAATATATAAACCTACATCGATCTTTAATATTCCGTGCGAAAAATATGCATGCTCGGTACCACGCCGCGCCAAAGCCTACTAGTTAGCAACAATCGTGTACACTATTCATTCATATACATACTACTGCATTCTTAAATATGATGTATCATCACAAAGAATCCAGTTAATCATTTATAATACTTCCTCCTTCCATATTAGTTGTCGCTGATTTAATACAACTAAAATATTACGATGATTTTTGGTCATATGCTACAAAGGGATTTCTTCAATGTTGTAAACTCATTTGTGTAATGCATTATGTGTGGGGCACATATATTGGATGTATTTTTTTTTGGGTACAAACTAGCACATGGGCCCTCGCAAATGCGAGGGCACCACTTGTAATTTGTCGGAAGTTTCGGTTACATAATTTAGTCTTATGGAGATATTTCTTTCTCATGTTTACTTTATTTGTTATAGAATACGCACTGTTCGGAGATGGATGTTGTTTTGAAGGCGTGAAGTTTACATTTTATTGTTGTAATGGTTATATTGCCAAGAAATGAGGTTAAAGAGTTTTTTTGTCTGCACACTTTCTCGGTTAAATTACTTCTCGTTGGTTTACTTAAACACCCAAACCGAGATTGTTGTTTATCCAATAGTGAGATTGTTTTCTTAAACCAACCATTGTTGGCTGAGTCCCACCTAGTTAGATCGATTCTTTGAAAACATGATGTTAGAGTCGTCGGTCCCAGCCATAGACAGAGAAGTCCAATCCATTTTTAGATGTCTAATCATGTTATTAGATGGCCCTATAGGTACAGTAACCCTGCGACATCCACACCGATTTTATTATAGAGGTTGTAAACCAATAACAATCTTGACGAAAGATAGTATAGAGGGAAGGTTTTTGGAGAAATAGACTAAAAACTTAAATTATAACAAAACTGGAGGTGTGCGGCCACATGAAAACACATAACTTATTATATTAGCCTTGTAAAGAAATCACGTCACATGTCTCAAAATAGATAAAATGTAGATTTGGAAGTCTCAAGTATATGCATAAAACAATTTGGGGATATTTTTGTAAAGTATTTTACGGATCAATGCATCTTTATATCGAACAAATGATGATTCTAAATAATTTATTATGAATAAAAAATAGAGATGCTCGATATCACAACTTTTAGGAAGTGAGATGTATTTTAGAACAAATTGTCTATCAGTCAAGATCTATATTCAACATTCAATCAAACTCTATTTTACACGTGGACAGAAATATTGATGGCTTTGTATATGTGTGTAAACTGTCGAATTATGAGATCTTAATGACAGGAGTCCATGTCCGACACTTATCTTATTAACCTTTGATGTGTCAAATAGGCAAACACAATAATTTAGATGATGTGACCCAACCTGGTGGCTCTATTAGGAAGCGTGTATATTGACGGCTTAAACATATTTACAGCTTTGCACATCATTTCAAGTTTTAATATCTCGAACGTTCACTTTTCCTTCTCAACACGATCCAGCAATAAAGTTTTAAAAAATACAAAACTTTCTGAGAAAATTGTTATGCTCATGAAATTAATAAGCTTAATATGATATTTACTAAAAAAAACCAGACTTGTATTAAATATATTTGGTTTTAAATTTAGGAGAACATTATTTCTGTGTATTTCCCCATGGAAAAAATCATTTACCAAGAGTCAATTCTATGTTTTCTAAACAGAAAAAGATTTTATTTAATTCCTGGCAGGATTGGCCAAATTATTAAGCCCATCTTCCTTTTCTATTTTTCTCTTTTCTTCTTGGGCTGAATTCGCTGGCCCATCTTCATTCTCCTCTTTTCTCTCTTCCTCCACCCACATTGGCCGGCCCACCAAGGAAGGAGCCACCCAGCGGTCGGTCGCTCGATAGATCGATCGAATTGTTTCCGGCCGTGAGTCGTGTCTGGTCGATACATGTTTAAACAGACTTATTGGTATCTGATTAATGTTGTACGTAATTTTTTTATTTTTTTATCTTAACCGTTAGAGTCAAAATCAATGGATTGTATATTTCTAGAATATGTGGATTAACGTGGTGTCTCTGTTAGACTTCCGTATATTACTTTTAGTATATACTAGCAAAAATGCCCGTGCGTTGCAACGGGAGAAGCAAGACGGACAAAACCAAAAAATTCCTAATGTCATATTTATTAGTATATGGAGCATTATGATAACTTTCTTGCCGGATAGTGCCACCGTAAAAAATGGTAGGACCGTTTTGACGGTTGTCGTCCAACCGTTAAGAGCACATGATCTTCTTGCATAGTCATAAATTAAAATTGAACTCTTCTCCAAGAAGAAAATGAAAAAATTATATGTGTGGATTAACCAAAACCTCATAGCCAACAAATAACAATTGACCAAATTTGATCGTACAAATAACGTATGAACTCAAAAGTAGATATAAAAAATAAACGTTGCAAACGATTCGACCAATGCGAGTGTTGAAACTGATCTCGCACATCGTTTTATTTTGTTTTGACAGTATGCAACAAGCGTACTATTTTTTTAAGAAGGCAGCAGACATGCATGGACTCCCAGTGTTACCCAAGGAGACACGCGAAAACATCATCCAGAACAGGGAAAGAATAGGAAAACTGAAAAATATGGAAGTACAGGGAATTACTCGCTACTTCAGTTTAAAAAAAAAAGAGCTAGTCGGTACTTAACAGTAAACCTCCGGCTACCCATTGCTAAAGCTCCTGGTAAATGATACTCATATCTTTTAGCCCAGCTTCAGAGCATACTTGACTATTGTTGCCAAATACACCAGCAATACGTTGCAGCTTAGGGCAGAAAGAGAAAGGACGGGTGGAGTATGAGCGTAAGACTATATTTGGTAGATATGTATATATTAAAAATAAATAGAAAACAACATTACTTTCGCCTCTAGGCATAACATACCACGAGAGCATAAGTAGCCGTCCAACGCCTAGCTCGCGAGACCGCTTCGCTCGCGAGACGGGCGACTCGCGAGGCGACTCGCCTCTCCAGCCCTAGCCGCCGCCGCCGTCGCCACCGGCGGGAGAGCTGGGCCCCTCTCCTTCCGCTTGCCGCTCCGGCAGCAGGAGGGAGGGGGACCTCGTTTTTTGCATGGTAATTAGGGCTAGGAGATATCTGGCATGGTGCATCGTTGGGGTAGTGGGAGCGGCGCCCGGGCAAATAAATCTGTCTCAACTCTATTCTCACACCGGTGTTGTCCTTCATGGCGACGTCTCGGAGTTGGTGACACTGTGTGCTTGTCGATCTTTCAGATCGGTGGCTTTAGGGTTCATGGATGGTGTCGGCGAGGCGGCGGCGACGACTCCATCAGATGGGTTTTTCCTCTTGTTCTGTCCCCGTTGCTGCGGTGTTGTCTCCGATGTCATGGTGGAGCAAAGAGGATTCGTCCAGGAGTACGTGCAGACGGTAGTCTGCACTGGTGAAAGCTGAAAGATGGTGCACCTTGTGCTGGGTCTGTGGTTTGAGATTGCTGGTTCTGGTTTCCTACTCCGACACCGTCATGCGGGGGTGTCAGTGCTGAAATTCGATGGGGTGTCCGGGGTCGTGCTGTCCCGGTCTGATTCTTTCAACGGCAATGGTTTGTCCTATGGCAAACTAATTTGGAGGTCTGAAAAGCTGATGATCAGCGATGGAGCCGCGTCGAGCTTGGGTGAGGAGGTGATCTGTCAAATCTTTCTTTGGTGGCTGCTACGGTGATGCCGAAAAAGAGAGATATGCGTTGGTTTGTCACATAGGTTTATCCTATCTTTTCAGATCTATAAGATCGGTGTATACGTACTTTGTATCTTGTCTTTATTTTATCAATGAGAATCGTATTACCATGCAAAAAAAAAAAGCATAACATACCACAGTTTTACCATATCAGTGGCTCGGGCAAGCTAACTTGGAGCGGAGACAATGACGTTAGCGATGTCGAGTTTGGACTCCTGCTGTCTAGCTTCTATTATTACGGACAGCGACCTTGATCAGGACGGCAACCTGCCATGGAAGCTGTTCACGGTGACCCTGGCGAAGCTCAAAACCTGCTGCGTCTGATCACTATCTAACTCACCTCGTGTGGTTTATAGCAAGCACATACAGTAGGAACACGTTCATGCTGCAGGGCACCTCCAAGATGATCTCGGCCGCGTCGCTAACGTCCATGCATCGGCACGGTCACGACGCCAGCCTTGGTCCACCGCAGGTCATGTGGCTTGTCGTCGTGGCGTCGAAGTGGCTACATACACCGAGGCGGGCAGGCTGTCAGATGGCCGGGGATCATCAGCTTATGGGTATAGGCTGTCTGCTGCTGCGGTAGTGATGGTGATCTGGAGTACGAGGCTTTCCGTGGTGCACTCGGGTAGCTGGATGGTGTTCTTCTCCACGTACCTGGCCCGGCCACATACGGTCCAAACCTGCGAGCTTGCAATCCCGAATTCCCGACAACGTCCGCGACTCGCCTGGTGAAAGCGAAGCGGAATCAGCTATGGCTGCTAAGACGACATGGCGGTGGCGGCCTGGAACATATCGACGCCTGTTGTCTCGTGGCAGACGGATTTGAACGACCGTGCACTCAGCGATGGATAAGCATATACTAGGTAAATGTGGCGCGTCGTCACGCCGCGCCTTTAGTGAGAAAGAGTAGTGATATTTTTGGTGGAAATTAAATTATGTTGGAAGCAAATCTATATGCAATAACAAAAAATATTTAATTAGTGGAAAGGAATAGAAGTGTAAAACATAAAAACATGAATCTTTGCAAAATTTAAAAAAACAGTGTACACAATGGTTTTTTTAGTGTATTTTTTGTGTAAAAAGTATGGAAAGTATGGAAATTCGTTAAATTTGAAGTTTTTTGGTGATTTAGAAGCTTGTTTGCATGTTGAAGCATGGTTATCAATTAATTCCGTAATCAGTGGGATTTGAAATGTTTAAATTAGCTGGAATTTGTCGTGCGGATTATCTTCAAATATCTAGTGGTTTGAGATGCTAAAACCTTTTTTTCCCATTTATATTTAATTTATGTCTGCAATAAGTGGAAATGCACATTTATTGAATTGAGATCCATAATAAGAGTTATTTCATTTGGATTTCGTCCAAACAATTACGAAATTGAAATGTTCATTTTGAGTCCGTAATTAGACGAAATGCATTTTTTGAGTATCTAATAAATTTACCATTATGTATTTAGGGGAAGTGCATTTGGAGTTTCCTGAAATATTTACCGGATTGGAATATTAAAATATGTTTGTTATTTGACATAAACAACTAGCATTTATTTTTTTTGTTCGCTTGGATATGTTATTAACATTTTTCCTAAAACATGTTTGTTTTTTATCATAAATATTTACCACTTATTTTTCTGACCATTTAGATATGTTATGCATATTTTTCTGATAGGTAGATTCAAAATTATTATTTTTTGTACAATTTTTATTTTACAGAAATTTAAATAAGTATGGGTAAAATTTGTTAAACATACATGCAATTGATCTGAATAGACAGATTACATTTTTATGCATAGTTATGTACATTAATTACATTTTTCTGATTTTAAATAAATTTGTTATGAGGTGGACAGATTTAAAGTTATTGATTTACATCATTTTTTAAAAAAATTGTTTAGACAGACTTTATAATTAGTAAGAAATGTGTTTAGGATATTTACAAATATCTACCAATTTGAATTGTGAAAACATATACTAAATTTGTCATAATCTGATTGGATTTAGTTTTTTAAATATTTTGATATATCAAACACATTTTTATGGTAAATAGATCAAAAGTTATTGGTTTTACAACATTATTTATTTTTTGAATTTATTTTAAATAGGATGGTCCCACATATCAGATTTCTATTAATGTCCAAAATCATTTCAAAAATAAAATAAATGAAATTATTGGTTTTACATCATTAACCATTTTTTTGGATTTATTTTAAATAGATTGGTCCCACATGTCAGATTTCTATAAATTTCCAAAATCAGTGAAAAAAAAATCTGACAGGTTGGTCCCACTGCTGACATCATGATGATGTCAGCAATGGCAGCACGGTTCCGTCAGCTCGTCGATTTGAGCGCGAGAGGGCGAGAGGGGTCGCGCGAGTTAGTGCGCTGAACACGCGCGGGTGAACGGCGTCGAAAGGTGGCGGCGCCGCCATCTAATGGTCGCCGACGTCGCCGGAAATTTGCTTCAAACCCGGCGGCCGGACCTGCGGAAAAACGCGCGATTCGCTCGATTCAGTCCATCTTAGCTCATGCAAACCCACAGTGAGGAAGAGTGGAGGACGGCGAAACTTTTAGCTTCTTCGGTTCACCCTGGGAAGGCCGGAGACGGCGGCGCCGCGGCGGAAGCCGTGCGGTTAGGGTTCCGCCCAGAGGAAAGAGAGGAGCACGGGGAAGGAGATGTGTGAGATCTTTTTGCAGCAAAGTCCCTGAGTTTTCGCAAAAGCATGAATAGGTCCTTCGTGCGTAGGAGGCGTGGACTGCGGAGTAATTCGTAGAAAGCGTAGGTTCTTTTTTGGAAGACAACCACGAAGACCGCCAGAGATCGTTGGATCGAGGGGATCGGACGGCGCGGATGCGTTCGGTTACTGGAGCGGGGCACAGTACGCGATTTACTGTTCCCGGTAATAGTGAAGCAATGCCAGGCCGCGATTCTGGTCAATCTTAGTATATATAGGTAATAGGTAATAGGTAATACAGCAGGACCCATCGTGCAAGATGTTTTGTTGCCGGGCCCGAGTTGTACACAGATCGGAAGAGGTGTCCATGCTGGCCCCCGTGGGCGCGTGCTCTGAGCGGAGGGAAACATCCTCGCTACATACGAAGACGTACCAAACCAAACCAAGACGTACGACAAGAAATCGACGGACGAAGGTAAGAAACACTCCTTCCTTTATTATTAGGTATAGAATAGATAGATAGATAGATAGATAGATGGTTGACATGTTTTGCTGGAAACAAACAGGGATTGCATACATTTTGTCTCCTGCTACAAGGGCTGTTTGAAATGCCGCAATCTTTTTTTTCACAAGTTTTACAAATTTATAAAAATGTTGTAAGTGATGTTATACACACATAAAATATAATGTATTAGGAAGTTCGGTGTTGCGTTGATTGGACCAGATTTTGAGTCACCGAGCCAAAACAAGCCACCACCCCTGTATAGTCAAGGAAAGTCAGTGTATAGTTGCCAATCACCTTGATTTTGGACAAAACACTTGGCGATTAGTCGGTGACTATAAGGTGACTAATCAACGACTCTAAAAACTTGGATTGGACGGTGGGATCTCAGACTTAAGTTTCAATGGTTATATGACCCGATTATCACATTTTCGTAAGCCCGACCAACTCTCCATGCCCAGGTTTAACAAACATTTTTTTTTAGGGGAGCGCCTATACAGCGCTTTATGCGATCCAGAACTTTTCCTTCGCGTACCCTCCCCCCCCCCCCCCCCCCCCCCCCCGCGCATGTGTAACTATCTAGTGGGCTCGACCCATTTAGCGGGTAACGCTTCGCTCCCTTCTTCACTGTCGTCGCTTTTTCTGCTTTGACTTTTTCGCTTTGACTGGCGGTGCAATATTTTGAATGATTTCAGATTTGAACAAATTTTGAAAATTTAAATCTCAAACAAAATTCAAATCAGAACAAAATTCAAATCTTAACATTTTCCGAAAATGAACTTTTTCAAATCTAAACAAATTTCTAAATTTGAACAAATTTCGAAAATGAATTTTTTTCGAAAATAAACAAATTTCGATTCTAAACATATTTTGAAATTAACAATTTTTGAAATAAACAATTTTCAAAAATAGACAAATTTTTAATCTAAACAAATTTCGAAAATGAACATGTTCGAAATGAATGTTTTTCAAATATGAACAAATTTTGAAAATGAACAATAATCAAATCTGAACAAAATTCGATATTTTTTGAAATGAACATTTTTCAAATCTGAACAAATTTCCAAATTTGAATAAAATTTGTAAATGAACAAATTTTGAAAATGAACAAATTTTGAATCTGAACAAATTTCGATATTTGAACAATTTTTGAAAATGAACGAATTTCGTAAATGAAAAAATTTCAAATCTGAACAATTTTGTAAATAAACAAAATTCAAAATGAACAAATTTTGAATCTAAACAAATTTGGAAAATGAACAATTTTTTTGAATCTGAACAAATTTCAAAATTTGAACAAATTTGGTAAGTGTACAAATTAAGAAATGAACAAATTTAGAAAATGAACAATTTCCAAAATGAACAATGTTTGAAAATGAACAAATTACGAAAATAAAACAAATTTTATAAAATGAACAAAATTCAAAAATGAACAAATTTCGAAAGTGAACAAATTCCGAAATGAACAAAATTTGAAAATGAACAATTTTCGAAAATGAACAAATTTCAAAAATGAACAATTTTCAAATCTGAAATACTTATGAAAAACAAAGAAAAATAAAATAAAAATAAAAATAAAAACAGAGGAAAAAAACGAAAATAAAAAGAAAAGGAAAAAGTAAAATAGAGAAGAAAAACGAAAAAAAAAACAGAGAAGAAGGGGGCTGCCGAACCCAGAAGAAGGACCTGGACCTGGCCCATGAGTCGTCGCGGGGGGTGGGGGTACGCGAACGGTTGTACCGTTCGCGGTACCGATGTATAGGGTTTTCCATTTTTGAGACGTACAGGGAACGATATCTGTTAGTAATTGATTGTAGCCCAACGTCGTACACGTAGGAAAGTCGTACGAGATCTGCTGGAATACGATTTCCTGATCTGTACATCAATCCAAACTCTCAATCTCTGCACATGCCAACGCCTCCTGGTTTCCCCTACACATATATATACCCAGACGGTACCTGCATATCTGCAAACCACGATCGACCTCTCCTTTTCCTCATCGGGAGCACCGTCCACACCAACGACACCATGCCGTCAATGTCCGCGGTTCTGTCCGCCGTCCGCGTCGGCCGGCAGCATCTCTCCGCTTCCAAGGGCGTCCTGAGGAAGGCGACGGGGTCACACGTGTTTCAGATCGATACGTACGAGCAGGTCATGAGGACGATGGCCAATGACGATAAGATGAGATCACACACGTTCACCGTCGGCGGCCACGACTGGCGTGTTGCGTGCTATCCAAAAGGCTATCGGGAACATGACGGCTTCCTCTCCCTCTACCTCGAACACGCCAGCCACGCCAAGACCGGTGACGCTAGGGCATCCTTCGGGATAAGTATACTCGACAAGGCCTTCAAGCCATCGTGCGCTCAAGTCATGGGGGAACGCTGCTTCTCGGAGGTTTATCGCACTTGGGGATGGAACGACTTCATAAAATACGAGGATATTGACAAGGAGAAGTATCTCAAGGACGACTGCCTCACCGTCGTGTGCGACGTCACCGTCACCGGGTTGCACGTCGACGACCACGTAGAGGTCGCCGAGTCGGAACCGGCACTCGTTGTGCCGTCGTCCCCACCGTTTAACTTGCATGGAGCACTTGGAGAAGCGATCTGGAATAAGCAAAAACCGGACGTGAAGATCGAGGCCGGCGGGGAGACGTTTGCCGTGCACCGGTGGGTGCTCGAGGGCCGGTCCCCCGTCTTCAAGGCAGAACTATCGCTTGCCTCGGCGGGCATCGCTGAACTACGCATCGACGACATGGATGCCGACGTCTGCAAGGCTCTGCTCCAGTTCATGTACACCGACAGACTGGATCGGCACCTGGTCCGGTTCATCAACAACGAGATACCTGGTACGAGCTTGTTTGAGTCCACCGCCATGGCCGAGCGGCTGCTCGTTGCGGCGGACAGGTATAAGCTGGAGAAACTTAAGCAGTTTTGTGAGAGGGCGCTGCTGCCGACCATCCGCCTCAGCTCCGTTGGTGCCACCCTCGCGTTGACGGAGCGGCACCATTGCCCCGAGCTGAGGGAGGCATGCTTGCGGTTCCTCTCTTCTGATTACAACCTGAAAGCGCTTGTTGACACGGATGGTTTTGAGCAGATAAAGAAAGATTGCTCCTCTGCTCTGATGGAGATGCTCGTGAAACAGAAGGTGGGACAAAACCAATAGGTCCGGCCGGTGCAATGTGGAGTCTCTTTTTCTTTTTGGTTTCGCTAGTTCTTTGTAGACCGAGATTGATTCGAAGTGTTATTGGTTTATGCATGTGTTTCTTCAAAATCTATGTTCATTGCTACTTTATACTTTCTCTGTTCACAAATAGAAAACGCATGATTATATGTGTGGTCTAAGTTTTAAATTTTAGAAATTGCGAGCCATCACGGATAGATGACTCGATTTGTCGACCCCAGTCCTTGCTTTCAGATATCAGTGCAACGATCTATCTCTATCTTGGTGCAAATGTCTCTTCTCTTCCATCACCATGTTTGTAGCTGCAATGTCTCATCTCATTTTCATCCTCCGTCTAACCAACCACTCTTCATCTTTGATGACGAGGCAGACAGGCAACTGCTCGGTGAGGCTTACATCACATTTGTAATTCGGTGGCGGATGATTTTGAAAAGCACAGAGCTAGGTGTACACACAAATTATGCAGAATATGTAGGCAAATAAAGTAGTTGTGGGAATGGCTAATTATTTATTCTTCCCTATGGTTTCTTCCTAATCCTACGTGGTATAATCAACAAGGTCAACGAAAATCAACTCAAGTTAAAATTTCAACCATTGCGTATAGAAAAGAGGCTATCCCATTTCCCACCTGATACGTCAAAAGTAATTGACTAAGAGCATCTCTAGTGAAACGTGGAAACGGGCGTGGAAACGAAATTTACACGACCAGGCGAGAAAAAAGGCTCCCAGCGGCTCGTGTATATGGGCGTGCACCCTTTCCACGCCCACCCACCTCGGTACCAGGCGTGTATACTTCCACCACCGAGCCACGCTCGTGGAGTGACGAAAGAAGGCAGAGCTCTGGTGACTCGTCCTGCCCCGTACTGGCATATTGCTTGCTCTTTGATCTACACAAATACAATTCGATTTGAAAAGTTGTGTACACGAAATACGTGCGTACTGATGAGTTGGTTCCATTCCCATACTCGGTTTCAAGTTTCATCGATCATAACTTGCCAATTTCGAACCGATGTTCAGAACTTTTTTGGTCGAATTTTGTCAAATTCGTCACACTCGGTTGAAGTTTTGAAAAAATCCTTTGACGAGCATATTCAACTTGATGTTTCTCACAACTTTCGTGTTGAAACTTTTCCATTTCGGTAGACGTATACGGATACATATTGTACTGAACTTTGTTGTAAGAACTATGTGAAGCAAAAATATTTTATTGATAGCACTGCATTACAAAGACATGGATTACATCACTCATTGCATAAATTAAAACTGTATGAAAAGAAATGGATTACAAAGTTATAACTAGGACATCACTCGTCTCCAAACTTTTGCCACACATGGTCAATTAGATCAAGTTTAAGCTGAGAATGTTCATCGACATTTCTAATCCGGTGAGTCATCTGAATAAAAGAGCTCAGTTCATCCTCTCGTCGAAACAAATATTCGTGATAGCGAGGAACTTCTTTGAAGTAGTCGTCCCACAGAAGAACAAATCCGGTATCTCTTCCTCGATCGATTGTCCGACGTCCATGCTTGGAACCACCATGGCGTCGAGCGTTCATCCTCTCTTCCTCCTCGCGCTCGGCGAATGCTGCAAGTATGAGTTCATCGTCGCCAGATGAAGATGACGAATAACTCATGTCCCAAGAGGATGTGTTCATTGTGTTGCGTGAGAGACGATAGAGAAATCAAGGAGTGAGAAGAGAAGTCACAGGTAGAGATGCTGGAAGAGAGGTGGTCGGGTGGTTTATATAGACCAGAAATATGGCCGTTGAAAATATAGCCGTTGGAAATATAACCGTTGGAATATAGCCGTTTGAAAAAATATAGCCGTTGGAATATACACGTCCTGATACACGTTCCACTGAAAAACTGGGAGGTGTAAAATTTACCCAGGTGCATATGGACGTGTATATGGAGATATACACGTCCAAATATACACGTTCCACTAGAGATGCTCTAATAAGGGAACCTCAAGTTCGATTGATTATGTCACTCCGCTGCTTTCTACTAAAATGGGCTTTGGCACTCCTTCCGCTATTGCTTGTAATAATAATAACGTGAAAGGGCAGTTGAATTTGTGACTACGTCAAAGCTCGTTTCACTCGAATTTAAAGGCCGTAACTCCTACTTATTTATATTAATTAATTAAAGCTTGCCCATGGCTGCTTTCTTCCTAGCCAGGTAAACAAGTAAAAAAAATGTAAAAAGAGAAATAGAAAGGTCAAAATGAAGGACCAAGTGAAAAGGCTAAAAATGGTTGAGGGATATGTTAGATAATCCAGCATAGAATATGCATCGTCTATTACCCCTAGTCGACCATGGACTAGTAACCACGAAATACCGCAATATCATTCCCGCCTACCACCTTATTTTGGTCATTTGTGAAGTCCCTCAAGAGTCGAGCATAAAGTCCCTCTGTGGCCGGGGACATGTAACCACGTTAGGTGTACCGTCGTCGAATCTGCGTAGCTGAATTATCTACCATGGTTCCCGTAATTCGTGGTAGATGGTTTCACATCAACCACGGGAAGCTGCCACGATATATGCATATATATAACGGAGACCTCGAACAGAGTAACGGTAAACTTTGACGTCGTCCCGTTACATGACATCACCGAAACAAAAACAGGTGACATGTTGCCATGTAGGATACGTCCATACATCCACGTAAGCATGTTTTGTCTCAAGTGGTAGTTATTCGAACCTGATTCGTGGCAAATAACTGACCCATTAGAAACCCATAAACCTTAGGCAGGCCGGCCCAACAGAAAACCCATTTAGATTAAGTAGACGGTCCATTTAGATTAGGCAAGCTGACCCAATAATCTAGCATGTGGGACGCGTGTGGCACATTTTTGGCCCACCGGACCCTTTTTTGTCGTAAATTTGATGGGCACATTTGCTCCCCTATTTTAGGCCCATTTAGGAAGCATATTAGACGACCCACTAATTAGCCAAATTGTTTAACGACAGCCCAAAAATATCCAGCAGGTGGATTGACTAAATTAATTTTGGAAACCTCAATTAATTATTACATAATGATGAACAAATTAAATTACATTAGAGTTAATCAAGCACGACACAGTTTTGATCCAACAGTTGTGTCCTATAATTTGTGTTCTTCTCAAATAAACCGCATGCTCCTTCACACAAATTCCCCCCTAGCGAGAAACCTAGGTTTTTGTATTCCTCCGATTTTCAGCACGAGTTTGAGCTTGCCGACTATCTTCGATCTTTCCCCTCCCTTATAGTGATCACTTCTCCCGTGGTTCCCGGCTAGGGTTTGAGGGATATGGAAGGAAAACATGTGGTTGCCCATGGCGAAGGATAGAGAAGCGAGCATCGATCTAATAAGGATGATGTTTATGAACTTATGAAAAGACTTGATCTTCAAGAAGGGGATGAAGACGAGCCCGTCTGGTAAACTAAGGTTGAGACCCCGAACCTTCAGGCGAAGGTTCATACAAGTAAGGGTTATAGTCCTTCTGCACTTTATTCATAGGTTAGGGTTGTCATGGAACCCTATGCAAGATGTGTGTTGTCACCTAATCGAGGATAATACTTTCACGTTCCAGTTTGGATGCCTGGCTGACTAGAGCACTACAATGTACATGTAGCCTTGGCTGTTTTGGAACCAAGCGATGATTATAGGGGAGCATGATGGTTCTGCAAACCCTGAAACTATTGATTTGAACAAGGTTGTTGCTCGAGTATTGAAACTCCCAAATAACTATTTGCGGTAATGATACGTCTCCAACGTATCCATAATTTCTGCTGTTCCATGCTTATATTATACCATTTGCTACATGTTTTATATACACTTCGTATCACTTTTATGCATTTTCTGGGACTAACCTATTAACAAGATGCCACAGTGCCAGTTCCCTGTTTTCTCCTGTTTTTGGTTTCAGAAAGTTACTTCTGGAAATATTCTCGGAATTGCACGAAACAAAAGGCCACGTCCCTATTTTTCCAGCACGTACACGGAGTCCGAAGGAGAGACGAAGATGAGCCACGAGGTGGCCAAACCACCAGGTGGCGCGGCAGTGGGCCCAGCCGCGCCTGCCTGTGGTTTGGGCCCCTCGGGGGTCCGCCGACATCGCCCCTTCGCCTATTTATTCCCCGAGACGCGAAAACCCTAAAACACCGAGCCTTTCATCCAGAACATATTCGCTGCCGCCGCCGTCGTCAACCCTAACTCGGGGGGTTCCTGAAGCTCTTCCCGGCACCCTGTCGGAGAGGGGAATCATCACCGGAGGGCTCTACATCGCCATGCCCGCCTCCGGAGTGATGCGTGAGTAGTTCACCCTTGGACTATGGGTCCATAGCAGTAGCTAGATGGTTGTCTTCTCCACTTGTGCCATCATGTTTAGATCTTGTGAGCTGCCTATCATGATCAAGATCATCTTATTGTAATGCTACATGTTGTGTTTGCTGGGATCTGACTTATATTGATACCTATGTGGAGCTGAATATTATATTATCATGTCTATGTCATTTGTGATCTTGCATGCTCTCCGTTACTTGCTGAAGCCTTGGCCACGTGAATACTTGTAACTCCAAGAGGGGGTATTTATGCATGATAGTTGGGTTCAACCTCTATTTAACCTGGGATAGTGACAGCAAGTTCTCATAGTAGACTATTTAGGCATAGATGCATGCTGGATAGCGGTCTATGTACTTTGTCGTAATGCCCAAATGAATCTCATAGTAGACACCACAGCTCACACATGCATGTTATATGCACTTATCAATTGTCAATTGCCCAGCTGTAATTTGTTTACCCAGCATGTTAGTTATCTTATTGGAGAGACACCACTAGTGAACTGTGGACCCCGGTCCATTCTTTTACATCTGAAATACAATCTACTGCAATCATTGTTCTCTACTGTTTTATGCAAACAAACATCATTTTCCATTCGATACGTTTAACCCTTTGTTTTCAGCAAGCCGGTGAGATTGACAACCTCACTGTTAAGTTGGGGCAAAGTAATTTGGTTGTGTTGTGCAGGTTCCACGTTGGCACCGGAATACCTGGTGTTGCGCTGCACTACACTCCTTCACCAACACCTTCGAAGCAAACCTCGTTTTCCTGCTGGATCGATTAAAGCTTGGTTTCATACTGAGGGAAAACTTACTGCTGCACTCATCATACCTTCCTCTTGGGGTTCCCAACTGACGTGTGACGTACAAGCATTGTTTCTGGCACTATTGCCGGGGAGATATTCCCTCGTCAACTTAGAGCCACCAACACGTTCTCTGGCGCCGTTGCCGGGGAAAACCGAATTGCTTCTGCAAGGGGAGTCTCTCACACCCAATCTCTTTACTTTGTTATTTGTCTTGCTTAGTTTATTTTTATTTAGTCTTGTTTGCTCTCTTTATCAAAAACACAAAAAAAATTAGTTACTTGTTTAATTCGGTTTGATTTTGTTTTTCAAAATGAATGCTCCTGAAGTTGAAGTTCGTTCTTTTAGGCAACTAGGAGGAGAAAATTTGAAAGATGCTTGGTATAGAATTAGTGATGCTCATCATAGATGTACTAAGAAACACTCTACCACTATCCTCCTTAGGAACTTCTATGTTGGTATCTCTAGTTGGTATAGGTATGTTCTAGACACTCTTACAGGTGGAAATTTCTTGGGTACTCCTGCTTTAGAAGCCTGTAATATTATTGAAAGTTTGGTAGGAACACCACCCACTAAAGATATTAAAATTGAGATCACCTTGGAGGATGTTATAAATAATTAGACTCTATGGAGAATTTTTTTCCAAATTTTCTTGATTATATTGGTAAGACTAATGAATCAATAGCCACCATCAATGAAAGAATCACTGTTCTTGAGGATAATAATATCCATGACACCCAAAATCATAGAATTGATGAGTTAGAGGAAGCTATTGAAACCTTAAGTTCAACCTTTACTTCTCTTAAGTCCAAAAAGGAGAAAGTTTATGTGGGTAGAGAGCAAAAGTTTATGTATATTCCTAAAGTGCCAAAACCAAAGACTCATTATGAACTTAAAATTGATAAAACTTTTAGTATGGTTAAAGGTAATGAAACACCTCCAGGAACATCTAAGATACCCATTGTTACAAGCTGTGTGTGGGAAGAATCTTTTGATGATTTGCCACTTGACAACACTTGATTTTCACTTTCTGCGCCTAGCTGAAAGGCGTTAAAGAAAAGCGCTTATGGAGACAACCCATCGTTTTTATTTGCTGTTATTTTTGTTTTCTTTGAGTCAAGGAGTTTTGTTACTTCTGTAGCAACTCCTTTGTATCTTTATTTTATCGCAATGTTGTGCCAAGTAAAGTTCTATATTGAAAGTTGATGCAAGATTTGGATTTCTGCGCAGTGACATAATATTCATCCTCCTTGGGTAAGCATGGAGGGCAATCAAATAGTGTAAGAGATAAAGAGTTACTCTCATTAGAAGGTAGGCATAGGTAGCTAATCCATTATTCCTCCTTTTGTTCATCACTCTCCTCCTCTTTTTCATCTAATGAGCTTTCAGGTTCAGCAATTTCTTCTTCCACAGGTTCCTGCAAATTGTGAGTGCATTCTTGTGCATTAATGAGTCTATCTTTATAATCAATGATATAAGGATTATTGCTGTAATGTTCTATGCAATAATCAAGGATAGAAGAGACATAATCTTTAAGGTCCTTACAAGCAATACAAGTTTCATAATTTTTAGCCATGAAAGATTCTATCTCAGAGGCTCCCATAAATAAAACAAATTGTTCTACTTCTTCGAACCCAAGATGAATATAGTTATTCCAATGATAGTTCACAATTAAAACTTCTTCACTAAAGCCACATTGGAATTTAAGATGTTTAGTATCCTGTTTAGAGCAACAGTTTATATCATGGCGTTTAAGCAAGATATTAGCAATTGTATTCAACTTTTCTAACACTGCACTCATGACTTCACCCTTTTTGATTCTCTATACTTCATATATAATTCTAATAGCTCCATATAGGTTGTGGGTTCTTCCATAACAACAGTTTTTAGTTTTTCGGTTTTTCAAATTTTATGGATTTTCAATTTATAAGAAAAAAAAACAAAACAAAAATAAACTAAACAAAAGTAAACTAAGCAAAACAAACTAAACAAAAATAAACTAAGCACAAATAAACTAAGCAAAAATAAACTAGACACAAGTAAACTAGACAAGACAAAATAAAATAAAAACAGAGAGAGAGTAGAGTGTACTCCCCAGGTGAACTTATGAGTAGAGCTATGCTCCCCGGCAACGGCGCCAGAAAATAGTCTTGATAACCCACAAGTATAGGGGATCGCAACAGTCTTCGAGGGAAGTAAAACCCAAATTTATTGATTCGACACAAGGGGAGACAAAGAATACTTATAAGCCTTAACAACTGAGTTGTCAATTCAGCTGCACCTGGAAAAGCACTAGTAACAGGGGTGATGTGAAAGCAGCAGTAATATGAGAGCAATAGTAACAGTAACACAGCAGCAGTAACACGGAGGCAATGGCACCAGAAAATAGTTGATACTACTTCTAATGACATATAGGACCAGAGAGCAATGATGATGACAAATGGACCGGGGTTCCCAGCTATCTACACTAGTGGTAACTCTCCAAACAAATAACAGGTGTTGGGTGAACAAATTACAGTTGGGCAATTGATAATTGTAAGGGCATGACAATGCATGCTTATGATAAGATAAGGTTTACTGTAGTATTTAATTGGGCATTACGACAAGGTACACAGACCGCTATCCAGCATGCATCTGTGCCTAAATAATCCACCTTCCGGTTAGCATCCGCACCCCTTCCAGTATTAAGTTGCAAACAACAGATTATTGCATTAAGTATTGTGCATAATGTAAACAACACATTCATCCTTAGACAAAGCATTGCTGTTTTACCCCTAGTGGCAACAACACATCTACAACCTTAGAACTTGCTGTCACTATCCCAGGTTAAATAGAGGCTGAACCCAACTATCTAGCATAAATACTCCCTCTTGGAGATACAAGCAACTACTTGATCAGGGTAACCACAAGTACCGGAGAGCATGCAAGATCTTAAATAAACAATAGTATGATAATATGATGAACAATCTGATCATAATGTAACAATTCATCGGATCCCAACAAACACAACACCAATTACATCATATGGATCTCAATCATGTAAGGCAGCTCATGAGATCATTGTATTGAAGTACATGGGAGAGAGAGTACCAACTAGCTACAGCCAAGAACCCGTAGTCCATGGGGGAACTACTCACAAACCATCATGGAGTCGAAGTGGAGGCGGTGGAGTCGATGGAGATGGCTCCGGGGGTCAATCCCCGTCCCGGCAGGGTGCCAGAACAGGAACTTCTGACCCCCGAAACGAGGTCTCGCGATGGCGACGGCGCTGCGGAAGTCTTTCTGGAGTATTAGATATATATTTAGGGTTTTCGCGTCGGGGTGACTAAATAGGCGAAGGGGCAACGTCGGTGGAGTCCCGAGTGGGCCAAACCATGCTGGCGCGCCCTCCCTGCCGCGCCAATGTGGTTTGGAGGCCGTGGGCCTCCCCCTGGCTTGCCCTTCTGGCTCCGTGTGTCCCTCGGAAAAATAGGAGGTTTGGCTTTTGTTTCGTCGAATTCCGAGAATATTGCCCGAACAGCTTTTCTGGAACCAAAAACAGCAGAAAACAGGAACTGGCACTGTGGCATCTTGTTAATAGGTTAGTCCCAGAAAATGTATAATAATGATATATAATGCATATAAAACATGTGACAATGATACATAAAACAAGCATGAAACATCAGAAATTATAGATACGTTGGAGACGTATCAAGCATCCCCAAGCTTAGTTCCTACTCGTCCTCGAGTAGGTAAACGATAAAAAGAAAATAATTTCTGAAGTGACATGCTACCAACATAATCTTGATCCAATAATAATGTAAGGCATGTGAGCTGAGATCAAATCATTCAAAGCAAATGTCTATAGTTGATATAAGAGATAATAAAGCAAGAGTCAAACAAGCTAAAAGTTTTCATGAATTATCGCTTTAAAGACATGAAACCGTACAAGGTTCATTAAAGATGGTTTAAGTATCCAGCGTAGAAGTTCTATCCTTCAATCCAAGCATCAAGCAAATTTTCATAACACAGAAGGATTCAGCCAAGTAAACATAAACATGAACGTCATGAATCAACTGTTTCGAAGTCTACTCAACCGGTGAGCGCAAGCATTTGGTATTGGCACCAGGATGTTATGGCAAAGAGAACATTAATGGGGGTTTGGAAGGCCAATGGAAGAAAGTCTCACAAAGCTATAAGTGATCATTAGACAAGAGGAAGTCTTATAATCGAAGCTATGTAAGGAGTAGTGATTGCCATGCAACGGATGCACATAGAGCTATATGTGTATGAAAGCTCTCCAATGGAACTAGTGGGGGTGCATCCAACTTGGTTGCTCATGAAGACCTAGAGCACTTTTGAGGAAGCTCATCATTGGAATATACAACCCAAGTTCTATAGTGTAAATTCCCCACATAGTTATACTAGTAGAACATGAAAACTCTCTCACATGGAGTATAGGTGCTAAATGAGCACAAATGATGACTATGAATACTGCAGGTGCTAAACATGAGCACAAGTGTGGATAAAGGATAGTAATGTTGCCCCCTTTTTCTTTATTCTTTTTTTTTTTTTTTCCTTTTTTCTATTTTTTTTCTTTTTCTGTTTCTCTTTTCGATGGCCACATAGCACTTTTCACTTTCAGGGGCAACATTCTAATATGACAACACACTTTTTGGTACATATAACTCATAACGAACAAGACATGATGTATGAAACTGTATGCCTCTGCCAGTGTAGCAGGATATGCAATGATCTAGCGTAACATGGGTAAACCACACATCAGCTGTATAGAATCATGCAAAGCAATATATAAGTGAAATGACAACAAGTCATGTAATGTAAATGGAAGTTGCATGGCAATATATCTCGGAACAGCTATGGAAATGCTGTGGTAGGTAGGTATGGTGGTTGTTTTGAGGAAGATGTATAGGCTTATGTGTAGGAGAACAAGAGGAAGTCCTCCCACGGGGTTGGATGTACCGGCGAAGTATGCACAACTCTCAATGTGAGCAGAAGGCAATGCACAGCACCGAAGAGGCTAGCAAATTTGGATGGTGGAAGTGCCAAAAACCGTAGCTTAACATTAGTCAAAAAGAACTCACAAGTTTATTGCAAACAACTAGCAGGTTCAACATTAAGAGCATGATTAAAATTCACTCCAAGAAGGGCCGTTCACGGCGGCACAAGTACCCCGTTAGATCCCTCGACCTTCAGCACAACTTAGTTATACATGAACTTTCAGACATGGAAAGCTATCAAGTCCAACTACACCTTCAACAATTTTAGAGTTTGT
Source organism: Poa pratensis (assembly GCA_947311845.1). Taxonomy (NCBI): domain Eukaryota; kingdom Viridiplantae; phylum Streptophyta; class Magnoliopsida; order Poales; family Poaceae; genus Poa; species Poa pratensis. The sequence goes on from CAMZMU010000093.1 coordinate 17,694,346, forward strand.
AGTACGGTACAAGCTTAAAGACAACAATCCACTAATGATTTTAACTTAATTAACCAGCAAGCTTTACCATCTAAATACCTCAAAACGTTTGCAAAGAATCAGATTATCAAAGTTCAATGATCTACAAGATTATGCAAGTTTTTCATTATACCACTACCACATGCAAAAATTTCTGGACCAACACATCAACCAAGCAACTCTCCAAATAAATATAAGTGAAGCAAGAGAGTACTTTCTATAAAATAACTAATAGCTCTGAACAAGAGATACATGAAAACCAAGAGCTAGAAGCTAAACAGTGCGAAAATGAATACTCAACAAATATAAGTGAAGAATAGGAGTATTCAAATGAAAAAGCGGAGCGTGTCTCTCTCCCAAACAAGATAGATAGGATCCGACATTGATATGATCAGAGAATAAAACTAACAAACTAAACACAAAGACGCTCCAAGAACAGCACATATGATGTGACCGAATTAAAATATAGTTTCACTAGAGATGACCTGATAAGTTGATGATGAAGAAGGGGATGCCTTGGGCATCCCCAAGCTTAGATGCTTGAGTCTTCTTGAAATATGCTTGGGTGACCCACGGGGGCATCCCCAAGCTTAGGCTCTTCACTCTTCTTGATCACAATATCATCCTTCTCTCTTGACCCTTGAAAACTTCTGCCACACCAAACTTCTCATAAACTTCATTAGAGGGGTTAGTACTCAAAAACATTAATCCACTTTGGTTCTGTAGTGACACATTGCAATACTCAATAAAACATTAGCTACAGCCCTCCACGTCTAGAAACCTTACTTAAAGTCCACAAGAGACAATGCAAAAAAAAGAGACAGAATCTGTCAAAACAGAACAGCCAGTAAAGACGAATTTTTTCGAGGTACTTCCGTTGCTCAAATCGGAAAAAGTGAAGTTAATGAAAGATGCGTACATATCTGAGGAAGATGCGTGATTTTTTATAGAATTTTTCGAGTTTTCTCCAGGGAGAAAAGCTCAAATTCGTGACAGCTAAAAATCTGTCCCTGCGCAGAAATCCAAATCTAGCATCATCTAATCATTAAAGGCTCTTCTTGGCACAACAATGCAATAAAATAAAGATACAAAGGAGTTGTTACAGAAGTAAGCAAGCTCCTTGACTCAAAAAGCAAAAGAAAAATTACAGAAATAACACATGGGTTGTCTCCCAAGAGCGCTTTTCTTTAATGCCTTTTAGCTAGGCTTGATAGTTTTAATGATGCTCTCATGAAAATAGAAAATGAAGCAAAAGGAGCATCAAGAAGCAAATTCAAAACACATTTAAGTCTAACCCACTTCCTATGCATAGGAAACTTGTACACAAATAAATTCATATAGAACAAAGTGACAAGCATAGGAAGATAAAACAAGAGTAACTTCAAAAGTTTCAGCATATAGAGAGGTGTTTTAGTACCATGAAAATTTCTACAACCATATTTTCCTCTCTCATAATAATTTTCAGTAGCATCATGAATAAACTCAACAATATAACTATCACACAAAGCATGCTTTTCATGATCTACAAACAAATAATTTTTATCAAGCTCATAAGTAGTGGGATTTAAAATTTCGAACCCACATGTAACAATTTTATAACAAGATGATTGATCACTCTCAAAATATGGGACTAGATAAAGTCAAGACTTCTCCAATCCCATTTTCATTAGTACAATCAATATTATCAAGTAACATAGGACCATCATCTAGAGCTTTATCATAAACATTTTCTAAGCAAAACTCTTTAGTACCATGCATTTCGATATCAGCCACAAATAAAGGATTATCATAAGATTTATCAAAATAGCATGGATTATCATATATAACAGTAGCATAATTATTCTCACAAGTTTTACTCATAGGAAAAATTTCAAGAGAATCAACAGGAACATAACATTCATCCTCCTTGGGTAAGCATGGAGGGCAATCAAATAATGTAAGAGATGAAGAGTTACTCTCATTAGAAGGTAGGCATGGGTAGCTAATCCATTCTTCCTCCTTTTGTTCATCACTCTCCTCCTCTTTTTCATCTAATGAGCTTTCAGGTTCAGCAATTTCTTCTTCCACAGGTTCCTGCAAATTGTGAGTGCATTCTTGTGCATTAATGAGTCTCTCTTTATAATCAATGATATAAGGATTATTGCTGTAATGTTCTATGCAATAATCAAGGATAGAAGAGACATAATCTTTAAGGTCCTTACAAGCAATACAAGTTTCATAATTTTTAGCCATGAAAGATTCTATCTCAGAGGCTCCCATAAATAAAACAAATTGTTCTACTTCTTCGAACCCAAGATGAATATAGTTATTCCAATGATAGTTCACAATTAAAACTTCTTCACTAAAGCCACATTGGAATTTAAGATGTTTAGTATCCTGTTTAGAGCAACAGTTTATATCATGGCGTTTAAGCAAGATATTAGCAATTGTATTCAACTTTTCTAACACAGCACTCATGACTTCACCCTTTTTTGATTCTCTATACTTCATATATAATTCTATAGCTCCATATAGGTTGTGGGTTCTTCCATAACAACAGTTTTTAATTTTTGGTTTTTCAAATTTTTATGGATTTTCGAATTTATAAGAAAAAAAAACAAAACAAAAATAAACTAAACAAAAGTAAACTAAGCAAAACAAAACTAAACAAAAATAAACTAAGCACAAATAAACTAAGCACAAATAAACTAGACACAAGTAAACTAGACAAGACAAAATAAAATAAAAACAGAGAGAGAGGTAGAGTGTACTCCCCAGGTGAACTTATGAGTAGAGCTATGCTCCCCGGCAACGGCGCCAGAAAATAGTCTTGATAACCCACAAGTATAGGGGATCGCAACAGTCTTCGAGGGAAGTAAAACCCAAATTTATTGATTCGACACAAGGGGAGACAAAGAATACTTATAAGCCTTAACAACTGAGTTGTCAATTCAGCTGCACCTGGAAAAGCACTAGTAACAGGGGTGATGTGAAAGCAGCAGTAATATGAGAGCAATAGTAACAGTAACACAGCAGCAGTAACACGGAGGCAATGGCACCAGAAAATAGTTGATACTACTTCTAATGACATATAGGACCAGAGAGCAATGATGATGACAAATGGACCGGGGTTCCCAGCTATCTACACTAGTGGTAACTCTCCAAACAAATAACAGGTGTTGGGTGAACAAATTACAGTTGGGCAATTGATAATTGTAAGGGCATGACAATGCATGCTTATGATAAGATAAGGTTTACTGTAGTATTTAATTGGGCATTACGACAAGGTACACAGACCGCTATCCAGCATGCATCTGTGCCTAAATAATCCACCTTCCGGTTAGCATCCGCACCCCTTCCAGTATTAAGTTGCAAACAACAGATTATTGCATTAAGTATTGTGCATAATGTAAACAACACATTCATCCTTAGACAAAGCATTGCTGTTTTACCCCTAGTGGCAACAACACATCTACAACCTTAGAACTTGCTGTCACTATCCCAGGTTAAATAGAGGCTGAACCCAACTATCTAGCATAAATACTCCCTCTTGGAGATACAAGCAACTACTTGATCAGGGTAACCACAAGTACCGGAGAGCATGCAAGATCTTAAATAAACAATAGTATGATAATATGATGAACAATCTGATCATAATGTAACAATTCATCGGATCCCAACAAACACAACACCAATTACATCATATGGATCTCAATCATGTAAGGCAGCTCATGAGATCATTGTATTGAAGTACATGGGAGAGAGAGTACCAACTAGCTACAGCCAAGAACCCGTAGTCCATGGGGGAACTACTCACAAACCATCATGGAGTCGAAGTGGAGGCGGTGGAGTCGATGGAGATGGCTCCGGGGGTCAATCCCCGTCCCGGCAGGGTGCCAGAACAGGAACTTCTGACCCCCGAAACGAGGTCTCGCGATGGCGACGGCGCTGCGGAAGTCTTTCTGGAGTATTAGAGATATATCTAGGGTTTTCGCGTCGGGGTGACTAAATAGGCGAAGGGGCAACGTCGGTGGAGCCCGAGTGGGCCAAACCATAGGCCGGCGCGCCCTCCCTGCCGCGCCACCATGTGGTTTGGAGGCCGTGGGCCTCCCCCTGGCTTGCCCTTCTGGCTCCGTGTGTCCCTCGGAAAAATAGGAGGTTTGGCTTTTGTTTCGTCGAATTCCGAGAATATTGCCCGAACAGCTTTTCTGGAACCAAAAACAGCAGAAAACAGGAACTGGCACTGTGGCATCTTGTTAATAGGTTAGTCCCAGAAAATGTATAATAATGATATATAATGCATATAAAACATGTGACAATGATACATAAAACAAGCATGAAACATCAGAAATTATAGATACGTTGGAGACGTATCACATCAACCACGGGAAGCTGCCACGATATATGCATATATATAACGGAGACCTCGAACAGAGTAACGGTAAACTTTGACGTCGTCCCGTTACATGACATCACCGAAACAAAAACAGGTGACATGTTGCCATGTAGGATACGTCCATACATCCACGTAAGCATGTTTTGTCTCAAGTGGTAGTTATTCGAACCTGATTCGTGGCAAATAACTGACCCATTAGAAACCCATAAACCTTAGGCAGGCCGGCCCAACAGAAAACCCATTTAGATTAAGTAGACGGTCCATTTAGATTAGGCAAGCTGACCCAATAATCTAGCATGTGGGACGCGTGTGGCACATTTTTGGCCCACCGGACCCTTTTTTGTCGTAAATTTGATGGGCACATTTGCTCCCCTATTTTAGGCCCATTTAGGAAGCATATTAGACGACCCACTAATTAGCCAAATTGTTTAACGACAGCCCAAAAATATCCAGCAGGTGGATTGACTAAATTAATTTTGGAAACCTCAATTAATTATTACATAATGATGAACAAATTAAATTACATTAGAGTTAATCAAGCACGACACAGTTTTGATCCAACAGTTGTGTCCTATAATTTGTGTTCTTCTCAAATAAACCGCATGCTCCTTCACACAAATTCCCCCCTAGCGAGAAACCTAGGTTTTTGTATTCCTCCGATTTTCAGCACGAGTTTGAGCTTGCCGACTATCTTCGATCTTTCCCCTCCCTTATAGTGATCACTTCTCCCGTGGTTCCCGGCTAGGGTTTGAGGGATATGGAAGGAAAACATGTGGTTGCCCATGGCGAAGGATAGAGAAGCGAGCATCGATCTAATAAGGATGATGTTTATGAACTTATGAAAAGACTTGATCTTCAAGAAGGGGAAGAAGACGAGCCCGTCTGGTAAACTAAGGTTGAGACCCCGAACCTTCAGGCGAAGGTTCATACAAGTAAGGGTTATAGTCCTTCTGCACTTTATTCATAGGTTAGGGTTGTCATGGAACCCTATGCAAGATGTGCGTTGTCACCTAATCGAGGATAATACTTTCACGTTCCAGTTTGGATGCCTGGCTGACTAGAGCACTACAATGTACATGTAGCCTTGGCTGTTTTGGAACCAAGCGATGATTATAGGGGAGCATGATGGTTCTGCAAACCCTGAAACTATTGATTTGAACAAGGTTGTTGCTCGAGTATTGAAACTCCCAAATAACTATTTGCGGTAATGATACGTCTCCAACGTATCCATAATTTCTGCTGTTCCATGCTTATATTATACCATTTGCTACATGTTTTATATACACTTCGTATCACTTTTATGCATTTTCTGGGACTAACCTATTAACAAGATGCCACAGTGCCAGTTCCCTGTTTTCTGCTGTTTTTGGTTTCAGAAAGTTACTTCTGGAAATATTCTCGGAATTGCACGAAACAAAAGGCCACGTCCCTATTTTTCCAGCACGTACACGGAGTCCGAAGGAGAGACGAAGATGAGCCACGAGGTGGCCAAACCACCAGGTGGCGCGGCAGTATGGGGATGAACACAAGCTCTAAATTCTCACATGGATAAAAGTCAAATAAGAACCAAGAAAGAAGATATGCCAAGTATGCAAAGGTTTGAGCTCTCCACTAAGATGCGATCAAGTTACTCACTTGAGAGCCCTCTTGATAGTACGCCGTCTATCCTATAACCCGGTCTCCCACTAACAACATGAGACCGGTAAAATAGAAACCCTATCAAGATCATACCTTTGCCTTGCGCATTCCACTTGAGCTAGATGATGACGATCTTGACTCTCTCAAGTTGGAACATCTTTCTTGATTGTGCTTGCTAGTACATGCTTGATGAAGACTTTTCCAAATACTCCCCCATACACCATGATGGGTGAGCCTTGCTAATCTCCGTCTTCATGAAACCACTTGCACTTCATCTTCTTTTCTTGACATATATGATGGCTTGGAGATAAACATGAATGTTCACTCAATCTTCTTTTCCAAGCCATGCTTGCAATAAGCTCAACTCTAGATGACCATTCTTCATATGAACCCATTGGATAGAACCTTGGTCATCATATAATCTTCTAAAGTCCAACACATGAACTCCAATCTTCTTTGTGGACAAGATCTATAAAGATATCTCAATGCAAACATTAGTCCATAAGGATTGTCATTAATTACCAAAACCACGCATGGGGCAACACATGCCCTTTCACGAAGGCACATAAAGCCCATATAATTGGTTAATAGTCGGGCCCATGTAATAAGGCATTAGATATGATGCACTGACCCCCTAAAAAACCCCTCAAAAAAAAGATACGATGCACTGAGCAAGTTTTGGACTTAGCTGAGGTGGAAAACAAGATACGATAGTTTAGATACGAGCGTTGCGACCGACCTTAAAGATGATTTTAGGGATTGAAAAAGACCCGAAGCATTCATGAAACACGTGGGTGGTGTTCGTAGCATTCGCAACCAAGCTCAAGAGAAGTACAACTTGCTTGTCACACCCAACACCAAAATTGATAATGTTATTTGTGAAGGTGTCTAACAAGGATCTACTTCTCTACAATATTTGTGAATGTTTTTTATACCGTTTTCCACGCGGTGTCTGTCTGCCTAACCATGTGAAAATAAATTGTAAAACCCGAAAATGTCAATTAATCATGCACCTGATTGCCCCCATAACCGGCACCCAAAGCTGCACCGGAACATGCTGCGAAGCTAGCAGCAGCGTCCCCTCCCGAACCTGCACCCAAGAATTGCAAAGCGTCCAGAAACACAAAGTTAGTACGTTTTTACACTAATCAACCATTTCATCGTGTAACATGGAGGGATTAAAATCAAATTACTAGTTGTTCGTTCGCGGACATGTTACTAGATTCTTTCATTACAGTATCAAGTGATGAAATAGGGTTCTGGTAACATGTCCGCGAACGGGCAACTGTTAATTTGATTTTAATCCCTCCACATTACACAATGAAATGGTTGATTAGTGTAAGAACGTACTAAATTTGTGTTTGTGGCCGTTTTGCAGTTCTTGGGGCAGGTTCGGGAGGAGACGCTGCTGCTAGCTTCGTAGCAGGTTCTGGTGCAGGTTTGGGTGCCGGTTATGGGGGCAATCAGGTGCGTGATTAATTGACATTTTCGGATTTTACAATTTATTTTCACATGGTTAGGCAGATAGACATAGACACTGCGTGGAAAACGGTAGAAAAAAAACTTCACAAATATTGTAGAGAAGTAGATCCTTGTTAGCCACCTTCATAAATAACATTATCAATTTTCGTGTTGGGTGTGACAAATAAGTTGAACTTCTCTTGAGCTTGGTTGTGAATGCTACGAACACCACCCACGTGTTTCGTGAATGCTTCGGGTCTTTTCCAATCCCTAAAACCATCTTTAAGGTCGGTCGCAACGCTTGCATCTAAACTATCGTATCTTGTTTTCCACCTCAGCTAAGTGCAAAACTTGATGAGTGCATCGTATCTTTTTTTAGGGGTCGGTGCATGGTATCTAATGCATTACTACATGGGCCCAACTATTAACCAATTATATGGGCTTTATGTGCCTTCGTCCTGAGCTGGGTGTCTGTGTGGATTTTTTTTGCGGTAGTCTATGTGGATTAATTCTCATCGGATTTAACGACAAAAGTTGTATCGAAAATAAGATACCGTAACTCTCTCTTCTTTAATCAAGTTCCACGTTCGATTTTATCCTACATGACAGGAGTATCAACGTTTCCATTTCTTGTAAAACCCCATTGATCTTTGATATTGAAACCATTGTTTCTCTCTAGAGGGGGAGACTTAAACTGTATGAAAGCAAGGTTATTCAAAACTCGTAGTTTGACCTTAATCCTTACAGTTAACCAACCACATTGACCCTACTCCAGCTGCTTATGCTGCTGCATGCCGTCACTTATTGGCGATCTTCCGCAACTGCTGCTATGGTTAGTAAGTGCACTGCAGTCATAAGAAATGTCCTACTAACTGTAGTCCTACCATAGTAATACATATGTCTACACTAACACTCACAAGGGGCAGTGAAGGCTCGCCAAGTAGACAGCAAGCTCCCAACCCGTCAGTCCTGTGTTGCCGTAGCGGGCCCTACTGAAGTTAGAGCTGTAGAATAAAATAGTGGAGGTGGTGGATGCCGATAATCGGTGCGTTTGCTTTGATCTAGATGTTCTATCATAGCATGATATATGTTTAAACAATTGTTATAATCTGACCATGCAAAGAGAAATGGAAAGAATACTTCTTACTGCTGTTTGTATTGTTGGAGAGTAGATCATATTTTTGAAACTTGAAACAACTATTTTTGAATTTTGCTTGGTTTATTACTGTGTATAACCCATTCCTTTCAAGGGTTCATTTCTGGACATATTTCTTTGATAGTCGATCCAGCTGCCACTAGCATATATAAATGTCTCCTGATTCTTGAGTCCTCCCTCTAAATGCACTCTCAGGCATGAAATTTTCATGCTGTTTTCACAGGCTGTCAGAACATTTAGGGAGAAAGGCATTCCTTGTGATGTTGTTTGGATGGATATTGACTATATGGATGGTTTTAGATGCTTCACATTTGACAGTGTAAGTATTTTTTGTCCTTATCATGATTGCTCCATGAAAGTAGTAATGTCGAACATCTGGATTAGGTACCTATGCATGCTAAATGTATATTGCTTAAAAATGTCAAATAGCCTGTAATTTGTTCCAGTTATTGCTGTTAGAATGGCTATGGAACAAACTTGGCACAATGTGAACCAAATTGTAGTTTTATTCTTGGTGCAAGCTTGACAAGTTTTTCAATGACCATTGATTGCTTCTGCGAGACATGGTATTGATTTTGTTTGACTAATTTGGCATCTAATTATATCTGACAGAACCGTTTCCCTGATCCGAAATCTATGGTCGATGATCTCCATAGCATCGGTTGCAAGTCAATTTGGATGCTTGACCCAGGAATTAAGAAAGAGAACGGTTACTTTGTATATGAGAGTGGTTCTGAAAATGATGTTTGGATTAAAAAGGCAGATGAAAGCACATTCGTTGGTATGTTTCGCTGACTTTAATGAGCTCCTTTCTCTTCTCAATGACTTATCAGTAAACAATGTCTCATGTACTCTAAATCCAGGGGAGGTATGGCCTGGTGATTGTGTCTTTCCTGATTTTACCTGTGAAAGAACACGCGCCTGGTGGGCTAGTTTGGTAAAAGATTTCGTCTCCAATGGTGTTGATGGAATATGGAATGATATGAATGAGCCTTCTGTCTTCAAAGTATACGCTCTAGCATAATTTATTTATTATTTAGTATATGTAGAATTGATGTATCATAATTCTTTAATATTATTTCATTTTTCCCGTGTAATAAAATGTGATGGTGTCAACTTGCAGACTACTACAAAAACAATGCCTGAAAGCAATATACATAGAGGGGATGAAAACATTGGTGGTGTGCAGAATCATTCTTACTATCATAATGTAAAATTGTGTCCCTTTATCAGTAAAAGGTGTTGGAACACAGTTACATAGCTTTGCTACTTTATGTGTTTGTATTGATCTTTATAATTTCCAGGCCTATGGAATGCTAATGGCAAGATCTACATATGAAGGAATGGCGATGTCTAGTACAGACAAACGACCATTTGTTCTTACACGAGCTGGTTTTATAGGAAGCCAGCGCTATGCTGCAACCTGGACTGGTGATAATCTGTCAAATTGGGAGCATATGCACATGAGTCTACCAATGGTTCTTCAGTTGGTAAGTGAAGTATTTATGCAAGTTAAATACTTACACCTAAATATGTATCCAAATGCTAGTCCCTTCTATTTTTTGACAGTATCATCCCAAGTCACCTTAGAAAAATATTTTCTATTTATTCTTATAAACAGATGAACACTCTATTAATCTTCAAATTAATTGTACTGTGGGTACAATCTTGTGACCTGAAAGCAACGTACATTGCTTCCTGTATTAGTTTAATGCTTTGGTTGTTCTGTAAGTTGCAATTTCATTATACTTATTGCTTTTAAGCATGCCGTTCTTAAAATATTGCATAAGTAATAGCAGTATTTTTAATAGGTTGACATAAAAAAATATCAGTGGAAAACTTACTATTAATGGATGGGATCTGAAAAAGACATAAGCATACATTTCTAGGAGTCTAATGGCGTGGTTATCTGGTCAGGGTCTCAGTGGTCAGCCATTGTCAGGTCCTGATATTGGTGGGTTTGCTGGAAATGCTACTCCAAAACTTTTTGGAAGATGGATGGGAGTGGGTGCATTATTTCCATTTGCACGTGGCCATTCTGAAACTGGAAGCGTTGACCATGAGCCATGGTCCTTCGGTGAAGAGGTACTGTTTCATTCCCCCGGCCCCCACCCACACACACAACCAAGAAGCCTGGATCTGGTTGTGTGATGGTTTTCTTCATTTAACCTTTGCCATATGATACATAAATGTCTAGTAAAGGTATTTTTCATTAATATTTTTTTTTTCATGCCAGATCTTTAAGAGAGCCCTCCTGATTTTGAGATAACTAGCTAAATACTTGTGCATTGCCATAGAAGTTTTTGATTGCATTAGTTGCTTGAACACTTGTGTCATCGTAGCCCCTTTGTCCAAACAAAAAATATTGTGATCCATCTGTCTACTACATAGAATGTATGATAATAACGGTGATTAATTTTTCAAGAGGCAATCTCTTAGTTGAACTGACCACCACCAACTCAGATCTTTATGAGTAAAGATAATGATATACATTTCGTTCAGCTATCCACTAGTTCAGTAATTTAGCGTGCCCTCAGGATTTATTTTTGATTTTGATAAACAATTGTCGGGCTAACTTTTTCTTCATAAAGGAGGTCATCACATATTACTGTTCTATGAACTTTTGTTTCTCACTGTATACAGTACATATAATCATGGGCGTTTGGCCTTGTGAGTTGTGATTATGCTAATCTCTTCTTGACTTGGTCCATGCAAATGTCAACATATTGACATTTTTTTCCAACAGGAGTAAGATTATAGATCACATACGTGATGAAATTATTAAATTACCCCCAAACCTCATCGTGTGTGTTTGACAAATCCCATGCACCACTCACTCCCACCCACCCACCCACGCACCAAGCAAGCAAAAAAGCACACTGGTATTTCTAGGGTAATGATTATTTCGCTTGCTATTTCTTAAAGAAAGGGTCCTACTTGTTCCGTTGCTATTTCTTAAAAAGAGGGTCCTACTTGTTGGACAGTACCTGTCCAGCAGCCTGTCTACTTATTCTGGCCCATGTGTCCCATTAACCCAAGTGACCTGGGACAGTATATAACTGAGGTTATCCTATCCATCCCCCCCCCCCCCCCCTCTCTACTGCATTACTTTCCAACAATGAGGTGTTGCAAAAATCCACATCTCAGCTCTTAACTCTTAAACCATCTAGATTATAACCTCGAACTGTCAAGTCTGTTTTCTTAATACCCCCAAGCCAATCTTGCATGGTACTTAGCCAACTTGGAGGCCACGTGGCCACAGGCATCCAGTATATCTCCCGTCGGCCTCTTGCTCTAATCTCAGTTTCCTCTTTTTAGTCGCACCTAAATACTCATGGTCTATTGCCAGTAGTGAACTATGAACATGATGATCAATTGTTGCATTTCTTCACATGGGTGTAAATTTTTGTGTTAGAGCAAAACTCCTCTCCACTGTGCCATTGTTTGAAGTTGAACAGGCGTGGTGCCGGTGTACAGTGTCTGAGAACCAGAACTGAAGCTTGACATTTTTTTAATAGGAGTAACTTTTTAGGTTATTACGTTGACGTTTACATGTTCTAATGAGGTGCTGACTGAAGCCCCTTCGAGGCTTTCCAGATTCTTAAATTCTAACAGTTCATTCATATTTCAGTGCGAGGAAGTTTGTCGTCTTGCGCTGCTAAGACGGTATCGGTTACTGCCACACATCTACACTCTATTTTACCTTTCACATAAGATGGGTGCCCCGGTTGCTGCTCCACTCTTCTTTGCCGGTAATAATTGTTGTCATACTATTCTCTAATGTCCCTCGGTGACGATACTCATACACTAAGGCTCAGGCTGCGGTTACTGAACTGCAGAATCGGAATCTAGTTAGAGAAATCTTTACTAATTCTAGCAAGTTGTTGTTACACCTCACAAAAAGATACTGCTAACTTGCTGAACGCGGAGATTCACATTAATTTTGCAGGAAAAATCACTTATATAAATGGGAACTTGTGAAGTTCCTTCTTTAGTGGGCTCTAAGATAATGCTAGCTACACCTACACGCTGAAAAACATTTCTGCCCTTTGGCTCTTCCTTACTGGGATTATCTCATTAGTGGGCTGATAGAAGATAGTCTTGTTAGTGTAATACTAATCACATCCTTTGTTTTCTTTATAGACCCGCAAGACCCAGAACTGAGAAAAATAGAGACTTCATTTCTCCTGGGACCACTTTTAATTTGTGCAAGGTAACGGTTTCACATCATTGAACCTACAGCAGATTTTTTTGCTTTCTTATCTTAGAAGACCTGATATCAGTAATATCTGCTCCTGATTTTGCACCTTTGACTGTAAATTGTTCAGCTCAGCTATTTGTTTTTATGTTTCGAGAAATATATAGCCAAATAATGAAATATTTTCTAGTTTTGTCTATGCTTTGGTGTGACTTCAACCGTTCTTGGTATTTTGGCAGCACTGTACCAAATAAAGGAGCTCATGAATGTGCACATAAGTTGCCAAAAGGTGTTTGGTCACCTTTTGATTTTGGAGATTCCCACCCTGTAAGTTAGTTGGTATACCATCATTATGCCGTCTTGAATGCTAGTATATAACTGAAGTGTTATTTATCTACAAATGAATGATTATGCAGGATCTGCCGGTGATGTATTTACAAGGTGGAGCAATACTTCCTGTAGGCCTTCCTATTAAGCATGTTGGTGAAGCAAGTTTAGAGGATGATTTATCACTAATTATTTCGCTGGATGAAAATGGTATGCACTACACACCTTTTACATTTTGTTCCTTCAACTTTTGCCTTGAGTAACTTGTGTTTGTGGTCTGTGGGTAGTGGCAATTGGTTATTCTTAATACCTTTCATACCAAACCTCCCTTTCCCCTTTCTGGCGATCACGTTTAGTTACTAGTAATCTTCAAATACTTGCATATTTTTGTTAGAAAAATAACGAAATCTGCAGTCCATCTAATGTTTTACTGCATTAGTTAGCATATTTTCTGCGTTCAGGCTACTGATTTAAATTGACATACTGAATGATACATTCTGTTTTGAACCACGACTGACTTGTTTTACAGGTAGAGCTGAAGGTGTCCTATTTGAAGATGCTGGGGATGGTTATGGGTTCACACAAGGGAACTATCTCCTGACTTATTATGTTGCGGAAGTCCACTCATCAGTGGTTTCTGTGAAAGTTCTGAAAACTGAAGGATCCTGGAAAAGACCCAAACGTAACTTAAACATAAGCTTATTACTTGGTGGAGGTGCTATGGTATGTCTGTTGGTTCATTTCTTATTTATCACACCAGGAAATAACCAAATGTTGGCTGAATGGTTTTAATGTTTTTTTGTGAACTCAGATAAGTTTGCATGGTGTCGATGGCGAAGAACTACATCTTACAATGCCTTCCGAGTCTGAAGTATCCAGCTTAGTTGCAACAAGTGAACTTGAGCTCAAGAAACGCTTGGGTATTGGTCCTGCCACTTTCGATGGCTCTAATCTCTTAGATCTAAAAGAGCTTACTAGTACTGTAGTATAAATTCTCTGAAGTTCGCTTACATTGCTGTCTTGTGATGGTTGTACAGAGATGATTCGGCCTATACCTGATATAGATGAACCGTCGGGACAGGAAGGTGCCGAGCTCTCAAAAATACCTGTTGATTTGAAGAGTGGAGACTGGTTGCTTAAAGTTGTACCATGGATTGGTGGTCGTATTATTTCGATGACACATCTTCCTACTGGTATGGCTCACCTGTGTTATATGACTAATAGACTCCTGCCAGTCCTACGATCTCATTGTACTGGAGTATCAAATAGAGATAGCCTTGATTTTTTTTTGAGGAGAAACAGTGGGAGAGGTTCCCACTGCAATTTTTACAAAGTCAAGTTACAGCCTTGAATATTTCTTGATCTGCCAGTGCATCAGCTTACAGGGATAAATTTGAAGTTATTCTAGATGCTTTAACTTCATTCATTGTAGGCCATTGATGATTTGCGTATGGATTACAAATAGAGACGAGTTTATTTGTTGTCAACTTAAGTATCACTTAAACACTGCAGATTCCCAGTGGCTTCATAGCAGGATTGAAATCAATGGTTATGAAGAATACAGTGGGACTGAATATAGGTCTGCTGGCTGCACAGAAGAGTACAAAGTCGTCAAGTAAGATCATCATTGAGTCTGTTTTCCTCTTCCATTTTGTGGGTGAACTATTTGTTGTGTAGGTTCAGTTTTGGCAACAAAATAACTGTTATTAAAAAATTGCAGGAGGTACCTTGAGCAATCAGGAGAGGAAGAATCTATTTGTTTGGAAGGAGATATTGGGGGTGGCCTGGTTCTTCAGCGCCACATATCCATTTTGCAAGACAATGCAAAGATTGTTCAGATTGATTCTAGCATTCAAGCAAGAAGTGTTGGTGCTGGCTCTGGTGGGTTTTCAAGGTGAGTCCTGATGCAATAAAATTGAACATTCTCAGATTCGGTTATATCATAGATTGCCCGTTTTTCTCCTAGCAATTTGAAAAGGGAAGTTGATATTTATTTCGGTCTAATTTCCAATTTATTATCATAATTGATTATTATTCAAAGTTTCTGTCAAATACATCTTTGAATATGCAAAGTGACAATTTCTCGGCACACTGAAGTATGTTTTTTCCTTTGAAGGTTGGTATGTTTGCGAGTGCATCCTACTTTCACTCTTCTCCACCCAACCGAGGTGGTTGTTGCTTTTACGGCCATCAATGGTTCAAACCAAGAGATCTCCCCAGAATCTGGAGAAGTAACATTCGAGGGAGACTTCCGGCCAAATGGTAAATTAATCTGTTCAACTTTCAGTGAATTATTTTTGCCTGATCAACATTTTCTACATAATAAACTGCTACTTTTCTATTATTTATTTTTTGTTCATTTAAATCTTGCAAACTACCAGGGGAATGGATGCTGGTTGACAAATGTGCAGGGGTGAGTTTGGTAAATCGTTTTGAGACCAGTCAGGTTAGCAAATGTTTGGTGCACTGGGGAACAGGTGATTTGAACATGGAGCTTTGGTCGGAGGAAAGGCCAGTTTCGAAGGACACACCATTGAGGATTTGCCACCAGTACGAGCTGAGACAAACAAGCTAAATCATAGCTTGAGATATTTCAGGATGCATCTCGTTTTGTGCACCGGAACTCTTCTAGCAACAAAATAAATAGAAACCCATTCGTCGTCTTTGCGTCATGCCCTCTGGACCTAGCAGCGAGTTCGGGATGTTTCTAAAGCTACTACTGGACATTCTTGTCAAGGATGGGAATTCCAGAAACCGAAACCATCTCTGCATAAAAAAGTTCTGTCATTAATGAAGTCGAGACATATGTTGTGATGTCTGTTGTTTTCTTTCTTGGTGTGATCTGTTTCCCTTGGTTTTTTTTTTTTTTTTGCGGTGTTTCCTTGGTTAAATATTTCAGGTTCTCAGTTTCAAATTTGATATCTCTTAACAGAAACTATAAACTAGAAAATGGTTCTGGAACTTCTTGCAATACTCCGTGTAGTCTTATTAGACTCATCTGTCTTGAAAGGGAGTAGTATTTGACAGAAGCGTTCCAACACGACACAAAAACAAGCGCACGGTGGCAGAAGCTTCAATGAACAATAGATGGATAGCAGATGTAGGGGGAGATCTTTCAGCCGAGGAGGAGGCACAGCTGATCAGGCTCTGGGTTCAGATCAACGTGATCGAGCGTGATCCACTGCGAGATGACATCTTCAGTTGGCCTTGGTCCACGACCAGCAAGTACCCTGCGCGTTCTACGTACGGGATGCTTTGTCAGGGTTAGGAAAGGTTTGCGGCTGCTGCATCTGGGGTTGCCGGGCGCCTCTGAAGAGCAAAATCTTCATGTGGCTGACGATAAAATACGGATTATGGACTTCAGACCGTCGTGCTCGCCATGGCTTGCAACAATAGGCCGACCCATGCCACTTGTCACCTTTGCTTGCAAGAAGACGCAGTTGATCATATTATGATTCAGTGTGTGTACGTGAGACAAGTCTGGCACAATTGTCAACAAGCTATGCAGTGACGGTTCAGCACGCCGATGCAGGGCACCGGCTGGAGTCTTGGTTGCTTGAGGAGAGGGCTTTGCTGAACAAGAAAAACAAAAAATGTTTGGACTCTTGGGTTATTCTTATTTCCTGGAATTTATGGAAGCAAAAAAACGGTTGCGTGTTCGGCAATTTAAACCAGCAAGTTAACGAAGATGGCCTGGCGGCGAAAATCATTGAATACATGAAGATGTGGAGCAAGGCTGGTGTGGGTGACCCAAAACTTAGTGTGCGATAGGTCTAGGCGAGTGATCTTGGTGGGTGTGTTCATGTTTTTTTTGCTGTCTTTTACGGCAAGAACAGCTCTTGTAACTAAGTAACTTAAACTCTACCTTCTATAAAAGTAAGTAAGGTATGCAATTGCGTACTCTCAAAAAAGCATTTGACTGCGGTTGCGCTTAGCCCTAAACGGTTTGAAACAAGATAACAATCAAAGATTATCTCTCGATTTTTTTCTCTCAAACAAAAAAAGATGATCAATCAAAAACTATAATGCTCAGTTGAGTGAAGAGCATGTGCAATGAGCCCAAGCTCTTCTCCGGTTGAACTTGGTGACCACAATGCTAAACTTCCTAAGAGCATCTCTAGCAGATCCCGGATAATCCCCCGGCCCGGAAAATAACTGCTTTTTTTGGGTCAGGGGCGAAGAAACGGCCCGACCAGATGAGGCAAATCTGGCCGCCCCAGATTTTTTTGGGGGAACGGGATATTTCCACCGCTATTCTCCATATATTCGGTTTCGGCGACACAATTTCATGTATCCACAATTCTTGGCGCGAGAAACCACAAGCTGAAAGTTCAGCTCGCCCTTCCCGCTCGAGCCCGCCGACGTCGCCGATCTACCCGCCGGAGAGCCTGCTCGCATCGCCGCGCCACCGCTTCGCCCCCATGGACCCCGTGGAGCCCCCGCCCGTCGTATTCGTTGTCTCGCCGGCCCCACAGACGCAACCACGACCTTCCGCTCCTCCCGTGGTCGGCTTCCCCGTCTCTGCACCAATTCCGACCTGCGCCGGCCAAAAACGGAAGAGGCAGGACAACCACGTCGTCGGGGGCCGGGCTCCGGACACCGGGGCCCGTCCTCCCGCCGCCTCGAAGCTTCCTCCCGCGTACGACAACCCCGCCACGGTGGCCGGTGCGGCTTCCGCGGCACCCAACGGAAGGCCGAAATCGCACGCCACTGGGCCGAAGAAGGGCAAAGCTCCGGCGAGTCAAGGACGTCCTCCTCGTGCAGCTACTTTGGATGCCGGCCAAAGCTCCGCCGCCACTGCCGCTCACAACGTGTTCGAGGATACGCCGATGAGGTGAATCTCTTCCCTTTCTCCCGGAGCTTGCCCAATTCGTTCAATTGCTTACAAATTTGCATGTTTTGATTGTGTAGCTACCCCGTGCATGCATCATATGTGAATTTGTTGGACGAGAACTCGGTTGAAATTGTGGCGCCCCGACCCGACTGCTATACCATGATGCTGTGTGTCACCGGTTAAGCGATACAACCGGAGGTTACGGGTTTACCAATCCCCGGCCAAAACCTTTGGCAGGCGTTGCTCGGAATGGATCATCGGCAACGCAACACCCCGATTGATGCCTTAACACAGGCACAACTATCAAAGCATAATAGAGAGATCAAGACTTGTGGAACAACTGGCACATCACAGACTCTACGACACAAATCATATAATTCAACTCTTATAATAGAGAAAGATAGCAAATTACAACCAGAGGTCACAAACCCAACAGTACATCATGCGGAAGCGAATTAGGTTGTTCTAAACAACAAGATCCAAAATATGGCCTAAGAGGCCTACAGATAAACATCCAGCGCCAGCTGATCCGGGATGTCCCAAGCTGCCACCTGGGAATCCCAGACTACTCGTCGACGTCCACAAAGAACCCACCTTCGAGGTCGGTGAAGTCCTCCTCTGAAACAAAACAAACGACGTTGAGTTCGACGAACTCGTAAGATTATATATAGAGCTTTAGCTCGATGAGGTTTTCAAAGTTATATGGCTGTTTTGCATAAAGCTGATTTTATTTATGAAAACATAACTCAATGGCATCGACTATTCAGAGTATTTTCAAAAGAGATAAGAAGTACTCTTTTCTTTGATCACTTTTCTCAACAACAACCAACATCATCAACCACTGTACCTGTTCATCAAAGGCACCTCCCCGAATCACCCTCGAGGAAGTTCACCTTACAATCTTGAGTGGTACCTCTAGTACCCCGTTTTTAATCATTCTGTTCAAGTTATTCTATGATCTTATCGTCCTTTCCCAAGTTGTCCGTAACCGTGGACACGGCTTTTCGAAAAGATTTAACCCTGCAGGGGTGTACAATGTTTGCCACGCGTACCGTCCGGCCCATTACCTAGCTTTTAGCTCTCTTCCTTGGAGAGCCGGCTGGGTGGGAGCGGTGTCGACTTCTCCCTCGTTAAGAACTTTCCAGGATCATCAGTGGCGGCAGGGCACGCTAGTGCCTTCAACACCCTGCCCCACAGCCACTTATTTTCCTAACACCACAATCCTCATCCCAGTTCAACCACCATCATCACGCACGCGCAAATGGAAGCTCAAACTAGAGGACCCTGGCTAGTCCCGCCCGAGTTATTTAGTCTATGAGGGTTCCTGCACTACGAATGCATAGGCCTCACGCATGGTTGCACGCTCAGTCTTGGTTCGGGAGGTAAAGAACTCGCACCTAGGCGGTGAGAACGAGACAAAGCACCACAACCACAGTGGCCTCTCATCCCCACCTTTAGCATCTTATTACCTATCACCACAATTCTCCACCATCATCTGCACAACTCATCACCTGTTTCCAACATGAACCATCCATCGTACAGCTAAGCATCTACTAAGCATGGCTAAGCATCAACATAGCATAGTTTAGTATCTCAGGCCAACAATACAAACCTATGGATAATAGGAGGGAAACAGGTATTGGCATCGGAAACTTAATGCAACTATAGGATACCCTAATCCAACAAAATTGACATTTAGAACCGCATGCAATATTATAGTGGAGAAAATATTTGCGGAAACAATAGGATAAGATATGCTCAGAGGGGGGATTACGCTTGCCTTGTTGATACGGCTGGTAGCACGGATCGTCACGAGACGGGGGTGTCACTTCCACTCCTTGATCTACCGAGGCACAAACAATACCGGAGAGGAACAATCAAAACCACAGATAACACCGGTGCATTGCACAAACACATGATGACATGACATTTTAAGGTACCGAATTTATTTGAGCTATCTAGCCATTTAAATGGGTGCGGGAAATAAATTATTCAACAAGAGAGAATTATGGCTTCATATTTGTTTTAATGTTTTCCTGTGCTATAGATCATGTAAACATGCATGAAAATGATGCTACTGATTAACGCACATTTTTCTGAGCATTTTGATATAAAGAACACATTTTTCGGAGGTCCCGATAAAAAGTCATTATTTTTATTAATTTCCTCCTTTAGACTTATTATTATAAAAATTACTAGAAGCACCGTAATTCAATTGTTATCAAAATGCATAATATTTATTTTAAGGGTTTACTCACAATTTTCTGTGCATTTTGGTGTATTACACGCATTTTTCGGATACACCGATAAAAGTTATTATTTTTATAACTTTCCTTTTTGAAATGACCATTTGATGATTTAATTAGCAACAATATATAATTTATACATTTAGGGATACAAGGGTGAAAAGAAAATAGAGATTTAAACATCAGTACTGCAAATCCGGTTGCCAGCCCGGAATTTTCTGGGTTTTATACCGGGAGAGAATAATTTCCGGAATTGTTTCCGGTTCAACTCCGGTTCAATTCCGGATAAAAACGTGAGTGTCCAGTACCGTTTTCCTTATTCCGGAAAAGAAACCGGAATAATCCGGGTTTTTCACCGGATGTGTCAACACGACGCTGCTGAGCTACGGCGACGGCGGCGCACGGCGACGTGGAGCGTGCGCTAGCGCGGGAGAGGGAAGGGGACGGGGTCACGAAGGACGAGATGCTCACCACGAGCACAGTGGCGAGGTCGGGGAAGCGGAGGTGGCTCGACGGCGCCGAATTTGAGCGGCGGAGACGCGGCGGTGGTCGGATGGCCGTGCGGAGAAACGAGGACGGCGGCGGCAAATGCGGCGGCCCCGCGTCGATTCCTGCGGCCAGGTGGTAGAGGAGGTGGCGGCGGAGCTTCCTGCTACCTTCGATTCACTCGGAGGCTCCTCAATCCGCGGCGGCGACGGCGACGGCCATGGCGGCTTCGGAAGCTCGGGGAGAGAGAGGATGGGGAAACGGGGAAGAGGGGCGAGGCGATGCGGGATGGGGAGCACGTGCGGTGGGGGCCTACTCCTCTCCTCGTCACGGCAGGAGGGCACGGGGGCCCGGCGACGCGCTGGTGCGGCGAGGCGGTCCGGCGGGAGCGCGACGACCTCGGTCGCTACAGAGGGAGATGACGTTTTTACACAAGCCCCTTGGAAGTTTTAAGTTCATCATAGTTTGGTCCTTCCCAGTTATTTTCTAAATACAGCAGCATTTCTGAATTTTGTTAGGGCACCAAAACATTTTATAAAAATGTGGGAAAAATTGGGGAGCCTCCCCAT
This sequence comes from Poa pratensis, assembly GCA_947311845.1. Lineage (NCBI taxonomy): Eukaryota > Viridiplantae > Streptophyta > Magnoliopsida > Poales > Poaceae > Poa > Poa pratensis. The sequence goes on from CAMZMU010000093.1 coordinate 17,715,654, forward strand.
ATTGAGTAGAAGCTACACAAAAATTGGGGCTTCAAAATAAAATAGTTTGGACCACTTTTGTTCATAGGGTTGACTTATGGCATTATTGCTAAATTTGGAAATGTTGCTCCTTTAATATTTTAGTGCAATTGCAAATTATTGTTTTGAACTCTTGGAACTTCCTTGACAAATATAAGATGTCAAGAAATTTTGTTTTGCAACTTTGAGTGCCTTCAAGGGGTTGAAGTTTGTTAGAGCAATTTGGCGTTTTGTTTTAACACTCCACATCATTTCGATACCACTGTTGTGTTAACTCGAGAGAGAGAGATGTTTATGCATAGATGCCATGATGCAATTAACACAAAAGTGGAAAAATTACACAGGTTTTTAGGTTCTCAGCTTTGGGCTGTTACAACTCTACCCCCTTACAGGAATCTCGTCCCGAGATTCTAAGGTTGCGGAAAGAAGTCGGGATACTCCTCTCGAAGACTAGATTCTCTTTCCCAAGTAGCTTCTTCCTCGGAATGGTGAGACCACTGGATTTTTAGGAACTTGGTAGTCTTGTTACGGGTCTTCCTTTCGGCTTCATCCAGGATACGGATAGGATGCTCGCGATAAGTGAGGTCTTCCTGGAGGTCTAGCTCTTCATGATTGACTCCATGGATAGGATCTTTAAAGCACCGGCGAAGTTGGGAGACATGAAACACATCATGTACATTTGGGAATTTGACCGGTAACTCCAATTGATAAGAAAGATCTCCTCGCTTGGCCAGAATGGTGAAAGGGCCAACATAGCGAGGTGCCAATTTCCCTTTGATTCCGAAGCGGCGAACGCCACGAAGGGGAGAGACGCGGAGATAAGCTTTATCACCAATTTCATAGTGAATTTCCTGATGGTGCTTATCATAGTAGCTCTTCTGCCTAGACTGAGCAATCTTCAGATTCTCTCTTATGATTCGAACCTTCTCCTCAGCTTCATTGATCACATCCGGACCAAAGAGTGCTCTCTCTCCGGTCTCGGACCAATTTAGAGGAGTACGGCATTTTCTTCCATATAGAGCCTCGAAGGGAGCCATGCCCAGACTAGCTTGATAGCTATTGTTGTAGGAGAACTCCGCGAAAGGGAGATACTTCTCCCAACCCTTGCCAAAAGAGATCACACATGCCCGAAGCATGTCTTCCAAACTTGGTTCACTCTTTCGGTCTGACCATCAGTTTGAGGATGGTAGGCGGTACTGAAGTTGAGACGGGACCCCATAGCAGTTTGGAAACTCTGCCAAATTTGGATACAAAGATACTTCCACGGTCCGATATGATCCTCAGAGGGACCCCATGCAATGGAACAATACGAGCCAAATATAAGTCAGCAAGTTGACTTGCACGTATATCATCACGGACTGGTAGGAAGTGAGCAACCTTGGACAGACGATCAATGATTACCCATATTGCATTGTTGCCCTTTTGAGATCGGGAAACCCGGTGATGAAGTCCATACCAATTTCATCCCATTTCCACTCGGGACTGCAATAGGGCGAGAGTACCGGCAGGTCTTTGATGTTCAGCCTTTACCCGTCGACATGTGTCGCATTCAGCAACATACTTGGCAATTTCTCGTTTCATCCGAGTCCACCAGAATTGTGGTCGAAGGTCTTGGTACATCTTGGTACTACCGGGATGAATAGAGAGAGGAGATTCATGAGCTTCTTGGAGGATCAGCCCTCTCAATTTTGTTTCTTTGGCACTACCAAGCGGTCACCAAAATAAACAACTCCGGATTCATTGACGAAAAACATTTGCCTTCCCGCTAGCAATGTTCTCTTGATTTTCCGAATACCCTTGTCACGAGTTTGAGCATCCTTAATCTGGTCTACAAGAGTAGATTTGATCTCCAGATTTGCAAGGTAGCCAGAGGGAACCATTTCTAAGTTCAAACGAGAGAACTCTTCATGAAGGGCAGGTTGGGCCTTTTCAATCATCAGATTGTTGCAATAGGACTTCCGACTTAGCGCGTCAGCCACGACGTTTGCTTTGCCGGGTTGATAGTTCAGACTCACATCATAGTCCTTGATTAACTCCAACCAACGCCTTTGCCTGAGATTTAAATCCGGCTGGGTGAAGAGGTACTTCAGACTCTTGTGATCCGAGAAGATCTCGCAACGGTTACCAAACAGGTATGGTCTCCATTGCTTCAAAGCATAAACCACCGCGGCAAGCTCTAGATCATGAGTTGGGTAATTGAGCTCATGCGGCTTAAGTTGGCGAGAAGCATATGCCACCACATGGCCATCTTGCATTAGCACACAGCCCAAACCTTGTAGAGAGGCGTCACAGAAGACGACGAAATCCTTGCTGTGTCCGGCAGGACAAGCACAGGAGCGGAGGTGAGTTTGGCTTTCAGTGTTTTGAAGCTCTCTTCAGCTTCGGCCGACCATACGAACTTTTTATCCTTCTTGAGAAGGTCAGTCAGGGCCTTGGCTATCTTGGAGAAACCTTCGATGAATCGGCGGTAGTAACCCGCCAATCCGAGAAAGCTACGAATGTCCTTGACTGACATTGGAGTTTTCCAATCCAGAATGGACTGAATCTTGTCAGGAATGACAGCCACACCATTAGCGGATATCACATGACCAAGGAAGACAAGATTATCCAACCAAAACTCACACTTGGAGAACTTGGCATAGAGGCGGTGTTCTCGAAGTCGTGTCAGAACCAAACGAAGATGTTCTCATGCTCTTCATCGGTTTTGGAATAAACGAGGATGTCATCGATGTAAATGACGACAAACTTGTCAAGATAATCCATGAAGACGGAGTTCATGAGCCTCATGAAAGTAGCTGGAGCATTTGTGAGACCAAAGGACATGACGGTATACTCATATGAGCCATAGCGAGTAACAAATGCCGTCTTTGGAATATCCTCCTTTCTGATTTTTATCTGATGGTAGCCTGACCTCAGATCCATCTTGGAGAATACCGTTGCACCAGCTAACTGATCCAACAGATCATTGATGCGAGGAATAGGATACTTGTTCTTGATTGTCACCGCATTCAACGGTCGATAGTCAGAGACTAGACGAGGCACGGTAGAATCCCTCTTCTTGACAAAGAGTACCGGACAACCCCAAGGTGAACTGCTAGGCTGGATGAAATCCTTTGCTAACAGCTGATCAATTTGCTCTTTCAACAGAGCCAACTCTTCCACCGGCATACGGTAGGGCTTCTTGGAAATTGGAGCGGTACCGGGAAGTAGCTCTATGACAAACTCCACACTTCGGTCAGGAGGCATGCCAGGCAATTCTTCCGGGAACACATCCGGGAAGTCACACACCACGTGTATGTCCTGGATTTCAGGAGGGGATTCGCCTTCCATAAAGCAAAGGAGAATCTCAGGTGAGTTGGGTATGATGGAGGATGGAGGTCTTGACAATGCAGACCAATACTTCACACTGTCACCGGAGGAATTGGTCACGGTGACGGTCTTGGCAGCACAGTCGAGATTAGCCTGGTATTTGGCTAGCCAGTTCATGCCCAGTATGACATCAATGCCACTTGACCTCAGAGCTACCAAAGCGAAAGGAAAAGAGTAGTAACCGATAGTAATCTGAACTTCAGGAGTAACCCCATCGGTTTGCCATTTGGAGCCAGGAGTGGCAATCACCAAGGGACTCATTTTCTCAAACGGTATTTTGTGGTCTTTTGCAAAAGCTATGGATATGAATGAATGCGATGCTCCAGAATCAAACAAAACTGTAGCACGTTGTTGTTGATTCGTAACTCACCCATGAGAACGCCGGGGTCCTCTTCAGCTTCTTCAGCAGAGATGTGGTTCAGGCGACCACGCACAATAGGTCCAGCCTTGCCAGTTGGAGTGGCAGGGGCTCGTGCAGGAGTTATCGCGAGAGGTGCCTTCTGGGGGCACTCCCTGGAGTAGTGGCCAGCCTGGCCACAGGTGTAGCAAGTGAGTCCAGGTGGAGCAGGTAGCATAGGACGGTACCCACTCCCGCCTACCCCAAGTGTCGAAGTAGTGGGGCGCGGAGGAGGTGGCCTGTATCCCGCGGTCCTTGGCATGAATGGAGCACGAGGTACGGCGCTGTAGGGACAAACACCCTGCGCTTCTTGCTCTCAGAACCCGAGGAACTCTGGTGGTCCCCGTGTGCGGGCCTCTTGGAAGCTTCAAGTTCCTTTCTTCCTTGCTCAAGAGTGAAGCCTGGTTGAACAGCTCCTGGTAGGTCTGGAACCTGAAGGGCAACAACTCATAGCGGAGCTGCGGCGAAAGACCCTTGCGGAACAGCTCTTGCTTGTCAGCATCATTGGTCACGTCCCTTGGGGCGTAACGAGAGATGGTTGAACTCACGACCATAAGTGCGGAGGTCCATCCGTCCCTGTTGCAAATCCAGGAACTCCCTCCTCTTCAAGTCCATGATCGGCTGGGGAATGTACTCCGCACGGAAGGCAGTGCGAAATCAGCCCAGGTGAAGACATGGTTGGCTGGAAACAAGCCACATGGCTTTCCCACCAACAGCCAGCAGCACCAACCAAGAGATAGGTGGCAAAGTTGACTTGCTCAGCCACTGGGACATGCAGCGCGGAGAACTTGCGCTCCAAAGCACGAAGCCAATCATCAGCTTCCAGTGGCTCCTTAGCATCAGCAAAGGTGGGTGGCTGCGAGCGCAGGAACTCAGTGAGAGTGTTGCACTCGTTCCTCCGTGCATTCTGCTGCACCAACTGCTCAAGCAAGCGCTCATTGCGCCCACGGTTCTCCTCAATGGCCATCAAGACCTCAGCCATCGAGGGTGGTGGCGGCAGATCATCCTCATCATCATTGTGGTTACCGCGACCACCACGGCCTCCTCGAGCCATTCTGGAGATTTGACAATGACACAGTTAGTATCTTTCTCCGAATGGTCGAACAATAGCATTAGCGTCTACACAAGTACACAGACTAGGGACGATAATACTTTGCGAGAAGGAAATCAACAAGATAGAACTTGGGTCAAAGATCAGCATCATGTGCTACTAGTGAGAGTTAAGAAATCACAACTTAACACACTCTAGTTGACACAATCCGGGACCTTATGTTCAAGTCCGTGGGTTAAAACCCAAAGAAAGGATCAAATGATTTGACTCGGTAGAAACAAACATCTGATTGATTTGGGATTGCAACGCAGCGGGAGCAACTGGACACATAACACTAAAGGTCGAACCCACCCCGTTTCTAATCATTTTGAAGTAACAGATGAGAAGTAAAACCTTTAACTCAAATCGAGGTAAGATTGCTCCGAGATTAGAGGGTAACCAGATAAGGAGTAAAAAGAATCCTAAGATGGTTTTCACAACTCATTTTTAGGTTAAAATATTTTCACAAACACTAGACTCAACATCGACCAGTAGAAGGGTTTCCTACAGGCAGTACTGCTCTGATACCAACTTGTGGCGCCCCGACCCGACTGTTATACAGTGATGCTGTGTGTCACCGGTTAAGCGATACAACCGGAGGTTACGGGTTTACCAATCCCCGGCCAAAACCTTTGGCAGGCGTTGCTCGGAATGGATCATCGGCAACGCAACACCCCGATTGATGCCTTAACACAGGCACAACCCTCAATGCATAATAGAGAGATCAAGACTTGTGGAACAACTGGCACATCACAGACTCTACGACACAAATCATATAGTTCAACTCTTATAATAGAGAAAGATAGCAAATACAACCAGAGGTCACAGACCCAACATTACAACAAGCGGAAGCGAATTAGGTTGTTCTAAACAACAAGATCCAAATATGGCCTAAGAGGCCTACAGATAAACATCCAGCGCCAGCTGTTCCGGGATGTCCCAAGCTGCCACCTGGGAACCCCAGACTACTCGTCGACGTCCACAAAGAACCCACCTTCGAGGTCGGTGAAGTCCTCCTCTGAAACAAAACAAACGACGTTGAGTTCGACGAACTCGCAAGATTATATATAGAGCTTTAGCTCGATGAGGCTTTCAAAGTTATATGGCTGTTTTGCATAAAGCTGATTTTATTTATGAAAACATAACTCAATGGCATCGACTATTCAGAGTATTTTCAAAAGAGGTAAGAAGTACTCTTTTCTTGATCACTTTTCTCACACAACCATCATCAACCACTGTACCTGTTCATCAAAGGCACCTCCCCGAATCACCCTCGAGGAAGCTCACCTTACAATCTTGAGTGGTACCTCTAGTACCCAGTTTTTAATCATTCCGTTCAAGTTATTCTATGATCTTATCGTCCTTTCCCAAGTTGTCCGTAACCGTGGACACGGCTTTTCGAAAAGATTTAACCCTGCAGGGGTGTACAATGTTTGCCACGCGTACCGTCCGGCCCATTACCTAGCTTTTAGCTCTCTTCCTTGGAGAACCGGCTGGGTGGGAGCGGTGTCGACTTCTCCCTCGTTAAGAACTTTCCAGGATCATCAGTGGCGGCAGGGCACGCTAGTGAACACCCTGCCCCACGGCCACTTATTTTCCTAACACCACAATCCTCATCCCAGTTCAACCACCATCATCACGCACGCGCAAATGGAAGCTCAAACTAGAGGACCCTGGCTAGTCCCGCCCGAGTTATTTAGTCTATGAGGATTCCTGCACTACGAATGCATAGGCCTCACGCATGGTTGCACGCTCAGTCTTGGTTCGGGAGGTAAAGAACTCGCACCTAGGTGGCGAGAACGAGACAAAGCACCACAACCACAGTGGCCTCTCATTCCCACCTTTAGCATCTTATTACCTGTCACCACAATTCTCCACCATCATCTGCACAACTCATCACATGTTTCCAACATGAACCATCCATCGTACAGCTAAGCATCTACTAAGCATGGCTAAGCATCAACATAGCATAGTTTAGTATCTCAGGCCAACAATACAAACCTATGGATAATAGGAGGGAAACAGGTATTGGCATCGGAAACTTAATGCAACTATAGGATACCTAATCCAACAAAATTGACATTTAGAACCGCATGGAATATTATAGTGGAGAAAATATTTGCGGAAACAATAGGATAAGATATGCTCAGAGGGGGGATTACGCTTGCCTTGTTGATACGGCTGGTAGTACGGATCGTCACGAGACGGGGGTGTCACTTCCACTCCTTGATCTACCGAGGCACAAACAATACCGGAGAGGAACAATCAAAACCACAGATAACACCGGTGCATTGCACAAACACATGATGACATGACATTTTAAGGTACCGAATTTATTTGAGCTATCTAGCCATTTAAATGGGGTGCGGGAAATAAATTATTCAACAAGAGAGAATTATGGCTTCATATTTGTTTTAATGTTTTCCTGTGCTATAGATCATGTAAACATGCATGAAAATGATGCTACTGATTAACGCACATTTTTCTGAGCATTTTGATATAAAGAACACATTTTTCGAAGGTCCCGATAAAAAGTCATTATTTTTATTAATTTCCTCCTTTAGACTTATTATTATAAAAATTACTAGAAGCACCGTAATTCAATTGTGATCAAAATGCATAATATTTATTTTAAGGGTTTACTCACAATTTTCTGTGCATTTTGGTGTATTACACGCATTTTTCGGATACACCGATAAAAGTTATTATTTTTATAACTTTCCTTTTTGAAATGACCATTTGATGATTTAATTAGCAACAATATATAATTTATACATTTAGGGATACAAGGGTGAAAAGAAAATAGAGATTTAAACATCAGTACTGCAAATCCGGTTGCCAGCCCGGAATTTTCTGGGTTTTATACCGGGAGAGAATAATTTCCGGAATTGTTTCCGGTTCAACTCCGGTTCAATTCCGGATAAAAACGTCAGTGTCCAGTACCGTTTTCCTTATTCCGGAAAAGAAACCGGAATAATCTGGGTTTTTCACCGGATGTGTCAACACGACGCTGCTGAGCTACGGCGACGGCGACGCACGGCGACGTGGAGCGTGCGCTAGCGCGGGAGAGGGAAGGGGACGGGGTCACGAAGGACGAGATGCTCACCACGAGCACAGTGGCGAGGTCGGGGAAGCGGAGGTGGCTCGACGGCGCCGAATTTGAGCGGCGGAGACGCGGCGGTGGTCGGATGGCCGTGCGGAGAAACGAGGACGGCGGCGGCAAATGCGGCGGCCCCGCGTCGATTCCTGCGGCCAGGTGGTAGAGGAGGTGGCGGCGGAGCTTCCTGCTACCTTCGATTCACTCGGAGGCTCCTCAATCCGCGGCGGCGACGGCGACGGCCATGGCGGCTTCGGAAGCTCGGGGAGAGAGAGGATGGGGAAACGGGGAAGAGGGGCGAGGCGATGCGGGATGGGGAGCACGCGCGGTGGGGGCCTACTCCTCTCCTCGTCGCGGCAGGAGGGCGCGGGGGCCCGGCGACGCGCTGGTGCGGCGAGGCGGTCCGGCGGGAGCGCGACGACCTCGGTCGCTACAGAGGGAGATGACGTTTTTACACAAAGCCCCTTGGAAGTTTTAAGTTCATCACAGTTTGGTCCTTCCCAGTTATTTTCTAAATACAGCAGCATTTCCTGAATTTTGTTAGGGCACCAAAACATTTTATAAAAATGTGGGAAAATTGGGGAGCCTCCCCATATTGAGTAGAAGCTACACAAAAATTGGGGCTTCAAAATAAAATAGTTTGGACCACTTTTGTTCATAGGGTTGACTTATGGCATTATTGCTAAATTTGGAAATGTTGCTCCTTTAATATTTTAGTGCAATTGCAAATTATTGTTTTGAACTCTTGGAACTTCCTTGACAAATATAAGATGTCAAGAAATTTTGTTTTGCAACTTTGAGTGCCTTCAAGGGGTTGAAGTTTGTTAGAGCAATTTGGCGTTTTGTTTTAACACTCCACATCATTTCGATACCACTGTTGTGTTAACTCGAGAGAGAGAGAGAGATGTTTATGCATAGATGCCATGATGCAATTAACACAAAAGTGGAAAAATTAGACAGGTTTTTAGGTTCTCAGCTTTGGGCTGTTACAGACATCATGAGGCACATGAGGCGAAGCGCATGGGGAAGAAGGGGTTGCTGACGATGATTTCGAATAAATTGGGGGAAGAGATGTACGATGGAAGCCAAACAAGATTTGGAAAACGAAACGGCAGCTACACCGAGTTGGAGGATGTTACATTGATCCGAGCATGGGAGTTTGTCACCTGATGCGATTGCCGGCAATGATCAAACGAGGGCAATATTGGCAACGCATCAAGGACAAGTACCACAAGCTCATGCCGTGGCCGTCCATACGTTCATTGAGATCACTCCAATGCCAGTACGATGTCATCAAGCAAACATGTTCCCGTAGGAGTGGATGCTTGGAGCAAGTGAGGAATGCACCTCCTATTGGTTGTACAATTGCCGACTACGTGAGTTTCTTGGCACACATTTGTGTTCATGTTTCCTTTCATGGCAACTGCCAACTGAGCTCACACATTGTCTATTTTGCAAATGTAGGATCGCATTGCTCATGAAAGTTTCAAGAAAATGCCGGCATCGAAATGCAAGCCTTTCATGCTCCAACATTGTTGGTAGATTCTTGAGCATAGCGAGAAGTGGAGATCGATTGAGGGATCAAGAAGCTCTATCGAAGAAAGGTGCCTTTTCAAAGATGGAAGTCGATGAAGATATTGATGATGCACCAAAGGGAGTAAGAAACACGGACAAGCCGGATGGAAGAAGGATGGATAAAGATCAAGCTAAGAGGCCGATCGAGGCCTCAACTTTGAGGGACCAAATTGCTTCAATGATGAAATCAAAGGAAGCAATGATGGAGAAACACTTGTCTACCAAGGTGGCCTTGGCCGAGAAGAAGAATCAACAAATAAAAGAAGAAATGGGAGAAGGGATGTACCTTTTAAAAACGCAAGATCTCTCTTGAGGAGCAAAAGATGAAGGCCGACAAGATAGCCAAAGAGAACCGGCTCATGATGATGGATCCCAATGGCATGCAACCGATGGCGAGTGAGTTTTGGGAAATGGCAAGAATGGAGATCATGTATCGGAGGAGACAAGCGCTTCATGATCTTATGGTTGGTCATGGTACTTCGTCCAATGGTGGTGGTGGTGATGGTGGTGCTTCGGTCAATGGAGGGGATGGTGGTGGTGATGGTGCTTCGACCAATGGAGGGGTTGGTGGTGGTGTTGATGGTGCTTCAGACATTGTTGATGTTGATGACAATCTTGCTAACAACGTTGTTGCTTGATTGACTATCGGCTTGATTGATTGCGCGTTCTTTTGGACAATTTTTTGCTACCTCTATTTTTTAGGGAAACCGCGAGCTTTATTAATCAGAAATCACAGGATTACAATCAGTCATAAGACTGTGATCTAAAAAGACCGGTGGCTCAACATTCTAAGTAAACGACGCCTCCTGCAGAGATGCATACTTTGCACAGTAGTGCGCCGCCTGGTTAGCCTCGCAACGGGTAAACACAATATCGAAGAAACTAAAACTTTCTCCTAAAACCGAAATCTCATCTAGCATAGACCGAACTACAAACCGGTTATTAGTTCCGCCCTTTCAAAACCGAAGCAACTCTGAAGAATCAAATTTAAAAATTGCTCGATCAATACCTTGCTCCACAGCAAACTGAAATGCATCACGTAACGCAAGAGCTTCAGAGACTAGAGGTTCAGAAATACCCAGATAATACCTGCACCTAGCTCCTCTAAAGCTCGTAGTGTCACGAATCACCACCTGTGGAAGCTTTGCTGTCCACCACATTAGCTGCTCCATCCGAATTGATTTTCATCATATCATCACGAGGTTTCTGCCATCGACAATCAGGCTGAGGATTTCTTGGATTATCACTATCCCGAGGAAGCTCCAAAGTTTGCATTATTTCCCATATATTCTGCATGTTTTTTACTGGATGAAAACCAGATTCACCATGTGTCACTTTGTTCCTCGATGACCAGATATAGTACATTACTGTAGTGATCAAAGCCCTTTCCTTCTCAGTGAAATAAGATTCACATAAGATATCTATTGCACATGATTTTGAATATGTAGTAGTTAATGTAACTTTATATTCGGTGAGAACTTGAAACTTCTATATATCTCATTGTTGTATGCAAATGGTGAAAACTGGTTTCCGATACCGGGCGGGCTCGGCGCAGAAAAGCCCAGGAAGAATCGACATAACTAATGTGGGCTGGGCCGAGGTAACGCTTCTTGTTCGTCATGTTCATGGAATAGAAGCAGTTCTAGACAAAAAAAAAAAGGAGAGAGATAGGAGCAGCACAGCAGAACCCGCCGCCGCCGCCGCCGTACGCAGGGAAAGCGAAGCGCAGCCGGTGGAACCGCGACATCAACTCCCCTCATCCTCCCAGATTTCTCGCGCGCTCGGCGATGGGCGTCGAATCGGCGCAGCCAACCCCCGCCACCGCCGCCGAGCAGGCCCAGGATCTCATCGACGTAAGCCCCAAACCTCCCCGCACACCACCTCACTTCTGGATTCTGCTTCCGTTGCTCGTGTGCTCTGCTTTTCTTCGGGTTCTGATTTAGTTGTTCTGCCAGGCCGCGAGGTATGACGAGCTGGAAGACGTCGTCGCCCTGTTCTCCGTCGGAGTTTCCCTGGACTCCGCAGATTCGCAAGGGCGAACGGGTTGGTTTTGTTCTTGCCAAACTGTTCAGGCTCAACTGCCTGGATTGATCTTACCTTTGTGCTCAGATTTTTTTTGGTGCTGCCACTTAATTTAAGTATGGTGTGTTAGTATGTTTATTGAGGAATGTCTGTGAGTGTCATGGAGATAGTTGCTTACTTGCATATAAAGGCTATGTAGCATTGGGAATTAGGTATATGATGGATGAATAGATATCATTACTCTTTTGTGGAGATTAAGTCGTTGTGATTTTGTTGAAGTGGGGTAGAAGCGCAATTTCTAATCAATCGATGGGTCTTCTAATTTTTACTGGGCGTGCCTTACAATGATTTCTTTTTCATGTCGATGCTCTTACAAAACTGCTATGTGCCACTGTCATAGTATAATTTATAAACTCTAGAAGTTTCTGAAAATTTACAACTTCCAAATTCATTTGAAGCTTAGTGACAAACTTGATGATTCAACCAAACATGGCTGTAGACCACTTAGGGAGATACCTAACCCCTTTCCCATTACTGCCAGCTCTTCATATGGCTTCTGCCAATGGCCATCTTGCTGTGGTGGAGTACTTGATTCATAATGGAGCGGTAAGAAAGCTACTGTATTTTAGGGGGTTTTACTGTATTGTTCTACCAGATAAACTATACTACTATTTCAATATTTCGCTTTGTTCCTCTGAACAGTTGACGTTGTCTTATGGACTTTACACCCAATTTGCATATTTCTTCAGAAATTCATGTTATAGTGCTAAATGTTCTTTATGGATGTAAAATTAATTACAGAATGTTAATTCTACAAACTTGGAGAAGAACACGCCTCTCCACTGGGCATGCCTCAATGGACATATGGAGGTTGTTCAGTTCTCTCGCCATTCTAAAAATGTTTTTTCTTGTACCTATTTGAATACCTATTCTCACCACTGCTTATAAAAACACCTACCCAGGTAATCAAAGCTTTGATATGTGCTGGGGCTACCGTAAGTGCGCTGAACAGGTACATGAAATGTAAATGACTGCACCAATAGTTTTCTTGACAGCTAAAATGACTGTTCCAATAAGTAATGGTTTACCGCTGCAGTAATTTCAGTTTTCGCTTTACTGTTAAGTTTCATGGATATTTTTCTATCATAAAGTAACCTTCAGTGGTAAGACATGTAGAACTTAGCAGTGCAGTCGCATTTTTTCAGTATCTTAACATAATTGAGATAACGCAACAGGTGGTAACACACTGGAATAAAAATCGTAGAAATGTTGTAATCTAAACTGAGATTAACTATGACTTAGTAACTACGGAAAATAAATGTACTGAGAGAAAATAAACATATGGCAGGACCCACACGTTATAGAATAATAGAATATTATTACAACATGTAAAATTCTCGGCAATAGAGCAATCTATTATATGAATACTGTAATACCAATATTGTGTGCTTGAGTTGTACGTGTTCTACGGTGAGGATATGCAACTTAAAAGTCATGTCTGCTTAAGTGATATATTTTCTGTCATCAATTTCTTTTACACTTATTTGTTACCGTGTGCTAGTCTATAGATAAGAAAAGGCATGTCCGCTTCAGCATTTCATTAAGCAACTATGGTCATTACTCACGGAAAAATATGTGCATATCCTCTCTCAAGAAATCGTTTTAGGTAATCTGAATGCATCATTGCCATCTCTAATGATCATCAAGAAAACAAACTACCTGCTCAGGCATTTAAACAAGTAGTCATCAGTTAAACTCGTAGTCGCCTTGACCTTGCTGCATTCTCGCCTTGACCTTGCCGCCTCCAGCGCCCATGGCGTTGTCCCCATCGGCCACGGTAGTCGCCGAGGGAACCTTCATGGCTGCTGCTATGACGGTGACGTGTTCTTCTTGCCGTCAAACAAAAAATGTATGATATGATCATACAAAGGGAAAAGATACATACGGCCCAAATGCGCTATACATACAATAAGGGTTCTAATAGGGCTAGGTTCTGTTTGCAAATTAACTAAATAATCTATTATAAAGAGTTATGGTTTAATCTCCCCCGTTGATGTGTTTAGGCAAAGATTGTACCCAAAAAATTAAAGACAAAGCTCATTTGCCCTCAGAAGCGACATTGTACACCAAGTCCAGGCGCCTACTCATTCCCTCCGGTGCTTTTACCAATGCTGCATGCCCCTTTTTTTATCTTGCTCAATAATTCCGTCCTTCTTTTTTGCATGTGATTATAATATTTTTGGTTTAACTTATGATTGTGTTATTGAGCGCCTTAACCAAGTACAGCCTTGAACGTTATGTTAACGGCAGAGCCAAGTAGTTTGTTTTCTTGATAATTACTGAAGTTAGAATTGATGTGTTGAGATTATGTAATGCGTTTTTTTTTTCTGTGAGGATATGTATGCCTTTGTTTTCCTGCTGTTGGATATGTAGTTGTTGATATCAAATGCCGAAGTGGGCATGCCTTATCTTATCTCCACTAAGACTAACAAATGAGTGTAAAAAAATCAAGACGTAAAAGATATCACTTAAGCAACCATGACTTCAGTTTTATCTCACTATAGAATTAAAGCAAACAACATTGTTTTATTATATGAAATTAGTAATCTTATAAATGGCTTGCTCTATACCCAAGAATTTTACATTATAGGGTTTAATACTCTAATGCAAGATGCCGTACAATATTATTATTTTCTCTAAGTACATTTAATTATTTCCATCGTGTAGTTACAAAGTCCCAGTTCAGATTGCAACATTTCTAAGGCTGCAGTGTGTTACCCAAACAAGAACGCACGAGCACGGGAGCTTACACTACCAACCAACCTGTGGCGACCCATGGCGACCACGGCTGAGCTGCCGCCGCCGGCCTGATCTCTCTCCTACGGCGTCGCCTCCGAGCTCTGCGACCGGATCCGGCCTCCCCTCGACGACCTCTTCCCGTCCATCCGCCTGCCATGTAGGGGCTGGGCCCGCTGACCCCGCGGCAGCTCCCAAAGATTCCGCCATTCCCATGGCCGTGGCGGCGGCCTCCGCGACGGGTCCCATGGACTGGGGCTTCGGGATGCCCCGCGTCCCCGCGGCCTGCCACGCCCCCGCGTCCACGGCCGGTCCGGCACTGCCGTCCGCCGTTGGCGCTGTGCTGATGGTCACGCTCGGCTCGCCCCCCTCCGCTGGTCTTGACCAAGCTCTGGAGTCGCCGCTGCCGGCCTCCTCGCGCCTTGCTGCGCCCAGGCCGGTGATGGAATCGCTGCCCAAGCTGCAGCGTGCTACTGCTGCTGCCCTTGCGACCTTGCTGCCTTCGTTCAGCCCTTGGGGGTTCGCTTCGCGACCCGATGTGGAGGTGCTCCTGGCACCGCTGGCGGCCACCAAGACAGATGTTGCTGCTGCTGTCGTCGTCAACGCCGAAGTTTTTGAGGTGGAGATGGCCCAGCCCGGGCCGGTCGTGCCTTCTCCGTCGACCACCTCCTCCGCCGCGCTGGCCGCGGCCGTCCTGGCGTCCTGCAAGGCTGACCCGGCTGCCGGGGGTCGTTTGGCTCGTCCCTGCTGCCACCATAAGCCCATGGCGACGACGTCCACTCCGGCCGGGTCGCTCGGCGCTGCTGCCATGGCGGCTTGCTCTTCGCCGCCGTCGCCTCCTGCGGGTCAGAGTCCAAGTGCGGCCTCTGTCAACGACAAGGATGACTGGGTGTATGTGGGTCGGAGCTGCCGCCGCAGCCGAGGCCCTCTCCCCGAGTCAAGGGAAGGTCGTGAGCGTTGCCTTGCTTTCAAGCGTTGGGCTCGAAGAAGGTGCTTCCATTGCCTCGACCGTGGCCACCAAGTCAGTGCATGCCGTGAGCCTTTCAGATGCATTCGCTGTCGTCGCCCTGGTCACCGGGAGAGGTTCTGTCGTGTTCGCTCTCCAGTTGCTCGCGATCGCTCGCCGGCAGCTCGCGATTGCTCTCCGGTCACTAGTGCTCCTGCCAAGCGAAGCCACCCTCCGTCCGTCCAGACTCGTCCTTCGTTGTGTGTGTCGGTGCCGCCAAGATCGCTTGCTGGGTGTTGCAAGGATTCCAATGTCAACGTTGCCCTGCTGCGATTGGAGCTCATTCAGAAGGTTGAGCTACTTCGCTGTGAGCTCCACGACGCTCTTGTCAAGCTTCAGGTTGCGTCGGTTATGCCTTCGCCACCCGAGCTCCAAATTGGTTCCGTTGATGAGGGGACTGAATGCTCCTTTGGAGAATTTTCTCCTCGTGCACTGCATGCGATGTCGTCTGTCGTTGGGTGTCGTCATCACCGAGGTTGTGGCTCCAGTTCTGGAGATCTTGCCTGAGCTACAGGATCCTTGTGGGGAATCGTCTATGGTGCTTCCGATCGAGCTGGGCTCACTGGAGTCTTTGGCTATGGACATGGCGCCATCCCCACCTCCGTCTGAGTTGTGCCAGCCGCCGTCCTCTGTGGATAGTGGAGGTTTGGTTGCTTCTGTCACTTTCTCATCTTCGAGTGACCAGGTTGATGAGGCAGCTATGTTGGCGCCTAACTCTGAGGCCCGGTTTGGCAAAGAGGTTTGTGACTTTCTTGTTGATTTGGAGGCGGCTTGTCCTGGATATGGCAAGGATATTGCTTGCGTCTTAGCGGGGACAGCTTCAGACGGTGTTCTCATGAAGGTGGAGAAGTCTCTCAGAAGGAGGGCAAGAAAGAAGCTTGGCTTCCCTAGGAAAGCTTCCGCTTTTTCTTGATTGTTGGGCCAATTTGAGGTTGTCGTGTTGCCAGTTCATGGTTGTGCTAGGTTGGGCGAGTATTGCTTGTGGTTGTTGCTCGCTTTAGGTATTGCTCTCTGTGGTTGCGTGGGCTCCTCCCTATCGTGTTTGTTGTATGGTTTTCGTCCGGTTTCTTCCACTAATAAATCAGGCACCTTCTTCTTAATAAATAGATAAGGCAAAGCTTTTGCCTTCCTTTCAAAAAAAAAAAAGAACGCCAATTTCAGTCTTACCTCCTGTTCTGTTATCTCAGTTTTTAAAGTTATTGTGAATATTTGAACTGGTCTGCTAAGCTCTGTATCCATTACCAATGGAAAGTTATTTTATGATAGAAGTATCTGTGAAACTTAACGGTAAGATGAAAAAAATGAATCTTTTCAGGACCATGTATTAGGGTTTTTGTAAGTAACGATTGTGTTTCTAAGGCTTGGTTTGGTATTCTGTAGCCACGAGAAAACCCCTATGGATGAAGCGGTGACCCTTGGAAAGATGGAAGTGATCGATGCAATTGGTGCAGCAGTAGCTCAAGCAGAGCTGGATGGCGTTACTGTCTCCTAAACAGACTTGTATTCTCCTGGAGCGATGGATGACATGCCACCCCGTTCTTATCTTTTGCTTGCAGCGTTTCTTCCTGTCTGTGTCACTTAGGATGCTTATATGCTAGTATCTGGGGCATTGGGATAAGCTGAGCCATGAGTTACCTATCATCTGTGTCGGCCATCTCCTGTTAGTGTCGAATGGCATAAAATCCGGCTGTAGACTATATAATGTGCAGCAGTCACATGTAATGTCTTGCTCTATAAGATTGTAGGTGTCTTGCTTGTAAGCCCATCGGCGTCAACTGAACTAATTATGTTCTTGCAGAATCTCCTAGCTAGACCCCCGGGTTTACACTTTACAGTGAACATGAATTTGAATTTGTGGGTTTTTGTGTCGGTGATCCCTTTTGCGTTCAAATATACGGAGTACTAATTATCCACTTAACACTGCTCGCTGATGATAGCCATGCGTATGTCTGTTTGCTTGTTGGGCTGCAAACTGAAGCCTGCATGGACTATAGTAACATCATCCGATATATTCCAGTTGACTTTATTCAGGTGTCATCCAAAATTCCAAATGTAGATTTGTAAAGTGTGTATACCGCCCAGAAAAGCGAGAAGTTGGCCCATTGTGATGTCCAATTTAATCTGCACAAAAAAGGGGAAAAAGATCTTGCACACTATGTGCTCTCGCTTTGTCATATCCTGGTCGATGTAGCCTAAAGCTGCACCTGTTCTCCCCTGACATTGTCAAGTTGTTTTGCAAGTGACAAGAGGTCGCTCTCTTGATTTGTTCAGTGAACCAAGGTGAGGTGAGCGTCGCTGTTTAAGAGGAGGATGAGAGCTTCTGACGGAAGAAAGTAAACAAGGGTGAGTGAGACAGTGCAGATGGAGAGAGGCCACGGATCCAACAAGGGTGAAGGGGATTGTGGCCTTCGATCGATCAATCAATGCCGCGGATGGCTCGTGATGCCGGCGTCGGGGCATCGAGCCATACCACATCATGTTGTGGGACTTATAATTAGTCATCCATATTCCCTATATATGGAAGCCTAGACTATAACTTACTCCCTCCGTATCAAAATATAAGATGTTTTAGATATTTCTATATGGATCACATACGGATTGAAATTAATGAATCCACACACTAATACGTGTCTAGTTACATCTGTATCAGAATTATTCTCTATATCTAAAACATCTTACATTTTGATACGGAGGGAGTAGCTTATTAAACACATTTTAGTTGTCCATGATCAGCAAAGCAACTTCATTAGGGGCATTAGTGACTTGTTTTTTTTTGCAGATAAGGCCAAAGGTCATATATTATCTGAAACTAGCCCTCCTAAGCAAGTTGCGACAGACTAGAGGTGAAACCCACAAGATATCGATACTAACTCATGGTTCTGGCACATGAATAGCTAATTTCCACGCACCCCTGTCCGTGGCTAGTTGTTTGGTGATATTCCAATCCTTCAGATCTCTCTTAATAGACTCGTCCCATGTCAAGTTTAGTCTACCACGACCCCTATTAACATTCTCACCACGCTTTATCCGTACGCTATGCACTGGCGCTTATGGAGGCCAGCGTTGTATATGCCCAAACCATCTTAGACGATGTTGGACAAGCTTCTATATAATCGGAGCAACCCAACTCTCTCCCGTATATCATCATTCCGGACCCGGTCCTTTCTTGGAAAGTTCAGCAACATCTTCCTTTTGCATCCCTCGATGATGCGTCGTTAGCAAATCTCGATGCCGCTCTGGGCCTCCTGCATGTTGAGGAAGCTTGAAAATCCAATGTGATTATAGAAGGAGCAGCTGAGAAGTCGTCGATGTAGACCAATAAATGCTAGCGACCACGATCTCGAGAGATTGTTATCCCGAATAAGCTATTATCGAGGTGGCCGAGAGATGGGGACATAAAACTCGCAAGTTTACAAATCCGTACTCGGCTAAGCTTGATTAGTCGGAGGCAGATCCACAAAGTTGACAAGGCGGGCTGTGGCCCATACTGGGATCTTGATACGGCCTATATACCACATCTTGTAAGGGAGTTCGGGGCAAACCCTATGCGGCGCCCGTTAGAGCCGCCTGAAGCCAAGCTTCACTTGGCCGGCCCGTCTGGCTTTTTTTCCTTTTTTTTTCTTTTTCTGTTTCTTTTTCGTTTCTTTTTTCTTTTCTTTTTTGTTTCTTTTTTCTGTTTTGTTTTTGCGTTTTATTTTTCTTTTTCGTTTCTTTATTTTCTTTTTCCATTTTTCTTTTTCATTTATTTTTCTTTTTCGATTTATTTTTTATTTCCGTGTTTTCTTCTGTTTTAATTTCGTTTCTTTTAAATTTGAACTATTTTTAAATTTTGAAAATGGTTATTTTAAAATGGTTCCATTTTCTTTTATGTTTTCTTTAGTTTTCTTTTTCTTATTATTTTTCGGTCTTTTTTATTTTTTTTGAAAATGGTTCCAAATGTAAAAATGGTTCCTTTTTTAAAATAGTTCCAAATTTAAAAATGGTTCCAAATTTAAAATGGTTCGCGATTTTAAAATTGTTCATTTTTAAAATGGTTCCATTTTTTAAAATGGTTCCAACTTTAAAAATTGTTCCGTTTTGAAAACGGTTCCAATTTTAAAATGGCTCCGAATTTAAAATATGGTTCCGAATTTAAAATGGTTCCAAATTAAAAAATGGTTCCAAATTTAAAATGGTTCCAAAATTTAAAATGGTTCCAAATAAAAAATGGTTCCAATTTTTTTTTGAAATTTGTTCATTTTTTAAAATGGTTCCAATTTAAAAAAAATGTTCCATTTTGAAAATGGTTCCAACTTGAAAATGGTGCCAAGTTTAAAATGGTTCCAAATTTGAAAATTGTTCATTTTTTAAAATGGTTCCATTTTGAAAATGGTTCCAAATTAAAAAATGCTTCCATTTTGAAAATGCTTCCAAATTTAAAAATGGTTTCATTTTAAAAATGGTTCCAAATTTAAAAATGGTTCCAAATTTAAAAATGGTTCCAAATTTAAAATGGTTCTAAATTTGAAAATTGTTCATTTTTAAAATGGTTCCATTTGGAAAATGGTTCCAAATTTAAAATTCGTTCCATTTTGAAAATGGTTCCAACTTAAAAATGGTGCCGAATTTAAAATGGTTCCAAATTTGAAAATTGTTCATTCTGAAAATGGTTCCCAATTTAAAAATGGTTCCAAATTTGAAAATTGTTCATTTTTAAAATGGTTCCAATTTAAAAAATAGCCAAATTTAAAAATAGTTCCATTTTAAAAATGGTTCCAAATTTAAAAATGGTTCCGAATTAAAAATGGTTCCCAATTTAAAAATTGTTCCAAATTTGAAAATTGTTCATTTTTAAAAATGGAAAACGGGAATTGAAACGAAAATGGTCCTCAACAAGATCTATTCATATCTCTATTGAAACGAAAAAAATTATAACACAAAAGTTGTGGAAAACGGCGAGTTTCATATACCCGTGACTGGATTTTTCAAACTCTCGACTGAATGTGACAAATTTAACAAAATTCATCTAAAAATATTGAAAACTTCGGTCCAAAATTAAGAAGCTACATTCCACGAAACTCGAAAACGATCACAGGAATGGAACCTAATCGTGAACGTACACATATTTTGTGTATAAATTATTTTGAAATGAAATATTTTTGTGTGAGATGGAGTATGTGAGGCTAAGTTTTATACAAAGCAGACAAAGCAAATGCGAAACGGTACAATGCGAGAAGAAGTACCCGAACCAGTGAAATGGGCTGGCCCAATACTGGACCGACGTAGGCGCCCCAACTCCTATGCGGCGCTAACGAGCGCCGCACAGGAGGACTCCCGAAAAAGACGAAGCAATTCCTCGTTCCCCCTGTTCTGCCTAACCGTCGCCGGCGACTCGCCGCCATGGCCTTCCCCGCCTGGCCGCCTCCCTCCCCGTTCCCGGATCCCCTACCCTATCCGAGACCACAAAGCAGGTAGCCCCACGCCCGGCCCGGCGTCCCAGTACCGCCGCACCAGCGGCAATCCGCTCCTTCCCTTCGAGCCGGCGGCGTGCAGCAGCCGGCAGCACATCAGGCGCTCCAACCCAATCATCCAACTCTCCAAGCGCTCCAATGCAAGAGGACTGACCGATTGATTGTTCAGCCAAGTCAGGTACAAGTCCAATATTCCAACCCCCAATTCTTCATTCTAACTGATTAAAATAACATGCAATCTTCAGTGTATAACTGAATATTTGGGATTAAACATTTTTATGGAGGAATTGTTGAAGAACTGTCCAATAATAGTGCTATTATTAAAAAAAATCTAGTGTGTTTGTGATATCTTGTCTATGTGAAAAACATTATATGAAGGTGGACCACCCTACTTCAAACTCCTGGATCTGCCACAGAGGCCAAATACATATAAATCAATCTGAAAACGGACACACATAAGAAAATAGTTGCAGAAACATATAGGTGACAGTAAAATAAACTAAACTAATGATACAAGCAGTTTTGTTTGTAAGTTGTATATAATCTTGAGGCAACGTTTAACACACTGATCATGGAAATTGTATATGCTCAGAAATTTGTCACTACATAACGTAGGAGAGCACACACAATGGATTACGCCAACCCAAGTGTGAAGACTAAACTTTCATCACAAATAATAGGAGAGAACTTCATGCCATCCTCCTGCATTCCCAAACTGTAGATGGTCTCTAGTGCGGCCGTCTTCGGGACGCCAACCCAAGTGTGAAGACTAAACTTTCATCACAAATAATAGGAGAGAACTTCATGCCATCCTCCTGCATTCCCAAACTGTAGATGGTCTCTAGTGCGGCCGTCTTCGGGTCATAGTAGCCCAATGACCAACCCGTGCTGAGCAAGATTCGTCCATCCTTTGGGTCGATAGCCAATAGCGTGGTCTCCTCTGACGAATACTCCGGGTAGAACTCTGTGAGGTCTATATGATACTCCCTTAACCAGGTCCCATCATTGTCCTTCATCATCCATATGTCAATCACGTTGATGCTCTGGTTCGAGCAAGCCACACAAAGTGCACCTTGTAGGCAGAGGATGGACATACGCCCCACGGGATGGCTGCACTTTGGGCCTTGAAGATCAAGAACCTCAAATTCTTCTGACATAACATCGAAGGCCATGATTTCACAATTTGGAGAGGCTTGTCCAAGACTAGGCTCTACCAGCCAGCAGATTTTGCAATTGGCATAGGTGGGTGGCGTGCTAGCTAATGCTATAGGTCTACGAGGAGGGTCTATTGGACGCCATTCCCGTTCTTCCACATACCGCAGTTTGCACTCGAGTGTTGACAAATTCTTCTCCTTGTAGGTGATGAGCACCAGCACATGCTTGCTAGTCTCCGAGTTATAGCCCAAGCCTATACGACCAGAAAAGGAAGTGTCTTCATCATCTTTGAATCCTATGTTCTCATAGTAACCCATGACAGGATTGCAAAGAAAACTCCCGGCATGGCTGGTTCCGACATTGAGACCATGACAAGGCTGTGAACATGCAATACTAGGACCCAACTCCTGCTCGGCAAGATCAATGAAGTTCTGCAAATCGATGCATCCTTCAAATGGGGACCAATGTTCATCATAATCCGAGGGCTCTTATTCAAGTTGGCATGGAGGACATGCGAATGTATGAAGCGGTCAGTCGTGATCATGGCATGCCATTCTCTGCAGACCAAGCTCAAGTCGGCGACGGAGTGTGCTGGCATCCACTTGAAGATGTGGAACCAGGCCTGTTTGGCCGGCGATGAGAAGACAATCTCCTCAACCGTTCGTCCCACGGGCACGAGGCTCTCCTGGAACAAGCCTAGCAACATGTGAATGCAGTCAACAAAGCTACCCGTGATCGCGTCTGTCGGGGGGCTACCCCCGGGTAGGGTCAAGGCTTGGCATAAGTGGAGTTCGAAGGTGTGCCGAGGTACGGAAAGGGCCGACCTGCTTGGGCCTGGGAGAGTCCGAGCTTCACCTTGACCTGGAGAGTTTAAAGGCCGACCTATCTTAGCCCAGAGGGATCCGAGGTATCCCGTCGACCTGGGCCGAGGTTCACTGTCCGAGCTACGTTCAGCCGACCTAGCTACCTCGGTGCTATGGTTTGTGGTGTGAGAGCAGGAGAAGCTGTGGGGAGGAAGTAAGATCCGACCTGGTAAAGATCTTAAGCGCAAGACCCGAGGTACGGAGCTCGTCACATCCGTGCCGAGCTAACCGAGGTGGTAGGCAGTAGGTCGGGCAGGAGTCAATGCTCCTGTCACTTCCAGCCGGGTACAAGAGCACCTGACACGGGAGCGTCTGTCAAGGAGCCTGGCAGAGGCGTGCCCCGGGTTCGGCGGGCCTGCATGTCTCTGACCGCTGACCACGCGGGATCTGGGAAAAGTCTACGAGGTAGCTCTGCCAGGCCGCGTCCTGTCTCGGTCAGAGGGGACATGCTAGTTCTGCCGTTAGGCTACAGGAGATGGGCAAGCCACGTCTTGTCCCTGACCGAGGTACGGTGGTACGGTGGTGACCGTTGCAGAGGCATAGTGCTAGAGAGATCCCCCCCCCCCCCGCGAGGGGCACAATGGTAACCTGGCTGGCCTATATAGTGGGCTTCACCCCCTCCTGCTAGAGAGATCCCCCCCGCGCTGGAACTAGTTGATCAAGAGAGAAAGAAAGAGAGAGAGGAAGCTCGGAACACCCCGGAAACACCTCGGATTCAGCTCGGAGTGCCTTCTTCCTCCCGTCTAGCTCCATCTTTTACCTCAAGTTCTCACCATTGTAGCATCATACAGCTCGAGGAGCAGCTTGTACTTGTCACTTTGAGCTATACACTGAGTAGGATAGTGCTGCAGTAGGGGTGTTACCTCCGCAAGAGGGCCCCGAAGAAGGGTACATCGTGGTGTGCTTTGTGTTCTTGGTTGCTTGATTCTTCGTTCGTGTTCTTGCATGTTCTTGCGTGTGCACTTCTTGAGTGCATAAACCCTCCCCGGATTCCCCCAACGACCATTCGGCCCCATCTTAGCCATACATATGGCATCTGCCGTGATCCCACCACGACAGTTGGCGCCCACCGTGGGGCAGATTGAGGCGTTGGAGGGAGTTTTCATCCGGACGGGCTCAGGCGAGCGTGTTCTTTCCGGGCTTGTCGCCAAGATCGGAGAGTTCACCTTCATCAGCGACAAAGCGGGGTGTTTCGCCGGCAAGCCCTTCCCCGAGCACGGCTTCACCATGATGCTCGGCAGCTTCGTCACATACGTTGCTGTCGAGGTTGTTCCCGGGTACCCGGAGCAGGTGCTCGTGGACGACGAAACTCCTCTCCTCGCGGCTTTAGGTCGGCGTATCACTCGCCCCGAGAGCTGCGTGGAGGTGATGATGACAGGTCCGGTTGACGCCGCTGGCAAAGTAGATGCCAGCCAATCCAAGGCGGCCGAGGTTGCTAAGGTGAGATCTGCAAAGCCCAGGCTAGAGAAAGAACTGCCTGGTACCCCCGAGGTGCAGGGCCGAGGTGCGACCCTGGTAGAGATAGTGCAGACACTGGCAGACCCAGTAAATCCAGCAGTGGATGTAGTGGTGACTGTGGCCGACCTAGAGGCAAAGCGTGTCCTGTTGCAGAAGGAGGCTGTAGCAATGATAACAGCTAGAGATGAGTTCAATAGAGATCTGCGTGAGTACAATGCGGCAAATGGCTTCACCCCGGTAGCAGTTGATACACATAGGGGAGCCGAGGTGCGGCAGAGAGGCAAGGGGCTCAATGATGAGATGGACAGGGAGGCTCGACCTACCACCTCGGTTAGGAGTGAGAGTCACGTGTCGACGGGAAGGCCAGTGTATAGTTCCCCTGCTAAGAACCTCAGAGCTGCCGAGGCAGGCAGGGCCGAGCTATCCGGGTTAACTGGAGATGCATGGCGTGCGCAGCAGAAGCGAGTCAATGAGTTAGTGTATGTGGCTAACCAGCAGAATGAGGCTCTCCGCAGAGCATATGCCGGGGCTGGTGATTCAGAGATGCTTTATTCAGCTAGGCCAGTTAGTCAGGTGTCCAAGGGGCAAGCCTCGTCTCCACTCGTCGGAGGAGCCGATCGAGCCCGGAGTGTCACCTCGGGTCAGAACAAGCAGCTGCAGATGTATGATCCAGTCTTAGCAGCAAAGCAGAAGGTGGGCCAGGGCAATGCTAGCCGAGCTAAGGGAAACCCCGGCCCAGGTAATGCAAGCCGAGCTAAGGGTAACTCCGGCCTGGGGGGAAATCAGAATGGCGGGCAAGCAGCGTCGGCTGGCCGAGGTAAACCACCTCCGGCCCCGAGGTATCAACAACAACCCCGGCCGCAGGGGCAATATCAGCAAGAGCCGGAGTATGTTCAGCAACCTCAGAATGTCGGTCAAGGCGATGACCGATATGATGATGGAGACTCGGCCATGGCGCGAGCTGGATACCACAGAGTGGATGGGGCGTTGGGACCTCGGATAGGAGGTCGGATGTTAGCTCCAGGAGATGTCCGTAACAAGCTGGATAGAATCTACTTGTCTGAGCAACTGGAGGAGGAAGGCCCTCCTGGTCCGGCGTGTTTTGGACCTCGGATCATGAAGGAACCACCACCACCAGTATCTCAGTTCCAGTTAGGTCGGAACACCAAGCCATACAATGGGAGCACCAAGCCACAAGATTGGCTGACAGATTATGTATCCTCGGTGCACATAGCGGGGGGCAATCGCCGATGGGCGGTCCGGTATCTCCCGCACATGTTGGAAGGTCCAGCTCGGATCTGGCTGAATAATCTGCCGGAGTATAGTATCAACTCCTGGATAGACTTGGAGCTGGCGTTTAACAGCAACTTTGCTAGTACATATAAGAGGCCAAACCGACCTCAGCTCCTGGCGGCGTGTAAGCAAGATGATCATGAAACTAACCGAGAATTCTTAACTCGGTGGAGCAATGTTCGGAATTCCTGTGAAGGAGTGGTAGAAGCGCAGGCCATTTCCTGGTTTGCAGATGGTTGTCGACATGGCAGCATGCTGTGGCAGAGGCTCCAAAGAGATATGCCGAAATCCCTAGCAGAAACAATCCGGATTGCAGATTCTTATGCTCTGGGTGATCCGATGCAGCCAGCAGCAGAGGCAGGAGCACGTAACAGAAGGAGGGAGCCAATAAACAACCGGCTCGGACCAAGGTGTAATGACCGCCAGGAGTTCGGACAGAAGAGGAGAGAGCCGGACTACCCATACACCTCGAACCAAGTTGCAGCGGTGAGCTCGGATCAACCCGGAGCTGGAGGTGTCCAGAGGCCGAAAATCAATGGTCCGGCATTTAGTCCGAACCCGGAGCCGCCCTTGACTTATGAATTAATGATAGACGGTCCTTGCTGTTACCATACGACCGACCCGCGCAAGCCAGCCAACCATTCAACCCGGCAGTGCAGCTGGAACCGCAGAATCAGAGAAGAAGGGGCGAAGGCCGGAGGAATCAGAGGAGGACCACCACCTCAGAGATTTCAGCCGAGGTCCCACCCAAATCTGTCCGGAGCAAATGTTACCCCAATAAACACTGCACCTCCTCCGAGGCCTGCAGCAGCAAGGCCCGTGAATGTTGTGAATGTCCGAGGTAATAACAGCAACAATGGTGCCAGACCCAGTCAGCAGTATGAATACCCCGGGAATGACTATAGAGAGGCTCATGCGAGCTATGTGGTCTTTGTGACCGAGCCAACTGACAAGAAGAGCGTGCAGAGGCGTGCCATGGAGGTGAATGCAGTAATGCCGGTGGTGCCGACCTATATGAACTGGTCTGAGCAGGAGATCACTTGGAGCAGAAAAGACACACCTCGGATCATGCCGAGCCCTGGAAAGTATGCCCTGGTGGTAGATCCAACGTTGTGTGGGCCTACTAACAATGTGAGATTCACCCGAGTTCTGGTGGACAATGGCAGTGCCATCAACATCATGTACCGAGACACAATGGTGAAATTGGGCATATCGCCTAATCAGTTGATGCCAAGCAGTTGTACTTTTCATGGGATTGTGCCTGGCGTTTCCTGTGCACCCATGGGCAAGATATGGGTGGACGTAGCATTTGGAACCAAGGACAATTGCCGAGTTGAGAGTATCGAGTTCGAGGTGGTGGACTTGGAGAGTGCATACCATGCATTGCTTGGAGACCGGTGTATTACTTGAGCGAGGTGATCTCTACCTCGAAGCAGAATTACCCTCACTACCAGAAGATGACGTATGGTGTCTACCTGGCGGTCAAGAAGTTGAAGCATTATTTCCAGGAGCATCCCATGACGGTGGTGTGCGAAGCTCCAATCTCGGAGATCATCGGGTGCAAAGATGCAACTGGCCGAGTTGCCAAATGGGCGATTGAGGTGTCTCCATATGCACCACATTATGAGAGAAGAGACGCAATTAAATCCCAGGCGTTGCCGGACTTCTTTTGTGATTGGGCCGAGATGCAGTATGAGCCACCCAGGCCGGACTATAATTATTGGAAAATGCATTTTGATGGGTCCAAGACAAAGATCGGGCTGGGGGCTGGAATAGTCCTCACCTCGCCAAAGCGAGATCAGCTGAAGTACGTGCTGCAGATTCATTTCTCAGCATCAAACAATGTGGCGGAGTATGAGGCCTTAATCCATGGCCTCAAGGTGGCAAAGGAGATCGGTATCCGGCGTGTAGAGTGCTTCGGCGATTCCGACCTGGTGGTGCAACAATCTTCTGGAACTTGGGATGCTCTGGATGCCAACATGGCGTTATATCGGTTCCATGTGCAAAAGATATCCGGGTTCTTTGAAGGGTGTGAGTACAGGCATATACCTCGGGCAGAAAATGATGCTGCCGACGTGTTGTCAAAGCTCGGTTCATCGAAAGAGGCAGTACCACCAGGGGTAGCCCTGAATCACTTGAGAACTCCTTCAATCAAACCTTCTCCTGAATCCGAATCTATTTTCATCCCGGCGGAGCAAGAGCCCGGACCTGTTCCAATGGAGGTAGACGTCGGGTGCGTTTGGTCGGACCCGGGGACTGCGTGGCAGAGCTCGGGGACTGCGCACCGAACCTCGGGGACTGCTCATCAAGACTCGGGGACTGGTCGCAGGATGGTGGAGGAAATAATGGAGGAGATTATGGTGGCCGAACCAATGGAGGTGGACGAGGAACTTTTCCTTTGCACCCAGTGCCGGAGTGGGCGGAGCAAATCATGAAGTTCATAACGAGGGAAGCTTGCCAGTGACACACCGAGGCTAGGAGAATTCAAAGGAGGGCCAAGGCGTACACCATCATCAACAAGGAGCTCTATAAAAGAAGCGTAACCGAGGTGTTGCAACGGTGTGTCGAGCCAGCTGAAGGCAAGGAGATGCTTTTGGAGATCCACCAAGGAGAGTGTGGTCATCATTGCAGCACAAGAGCTCTGGTGGCCAAGGTGTTCAGGCATGGGTTCTATTGGCCCACTGCTCTTGCTGATGCAGAGGCCATAGTCCGGAGATGTGAAGGATGCCAAAGGTTTGCCAAGCAAACGCATATGCCAGCCTCGGCGCTCAAAACAATTCCTATCACTTGGCCGTTTGCGGTATGGTGTTTGGATATGGTGGGAGAGTTCAAACCAGCCCGAGGTAACATGACGCACATATTGGTGATGGTGGACAAGTTCACCAAGTGGATCGAGGTGAAACCAATCCGGAAGTTGGATGGTCATTCAGCAGTGACTTTCTTGAAGGAGATTATTCTGCGATATGGCTACCCCCATAGCATTATCTCGGACAACGGCACAAACTTTGCTGTTGGAGAGTTCGCTCGGTTTTGCATGAACAAGGGAATCCGGCTGGACATAGCCTCGGTGGCACACCCGGAGTCTAATGGACAAGTGGAAAGATCAAATGCTCTAGTGTTGGCCGGCATCAAGGCTCGGCTCATTGAACCACTGCTGAAAACGCCGGGGTGTTGGATAGATGAGATACCAGCAGTACTGTGGGGTCTAAGGACCACGCCAAATCGATCAACTGGCTATACGCCATTTTTTATGGTCTATGGGGCAGAAGCTATGCTACCCACTGACATCGAGTATGATGCGCCCAGAGTGGCAATGTACACTGAAGCCGAGGCAAAAGAGGCTCGGGAGGATGCAGTAGATCTGCTTGAGGAAGCAAGAGAGTTGGCCTCATCTCGGTCAGCAATATACCAACAAGGTCTCCGACGTTATCATAGCCGGAGTATCAACCCTCGTGTGTTTCACGAGGGAGATTTGGTGCTGAGGTTGGTGCAGCGCAAGAAAGGCCGGCACAAGTTGTCACCTCCATGGGAGGGACCGTTCATTGTGACCCGAGCTCTGCTCAATGATTCCTACTATCTAATAGATGCGCAGGAACCAAGGGAAGATGGGCTGGACAACCCCGGATCAGAGGTCAGGCGACCATGGAACGTAGCTCTACTCCGACCTTTCTACTCATGAAAGGCGCAATGTATGTACCTCGGTTAATCCTTAATAAAATGTCGGCACTCCGAGGTTGAAGCTCGGGGACTGCCTCGCTCTTGTGCTTGTGTTTTATTTCTGTTTGTCAGTTTCGTTCATATGCCGAACTATTTTGAACCTCGTCTCAAACTTCAAGTAATGTATGCTGTGTAACTAATCTTGTGACTCGACTGGCATCTGCCTAAATGGTAGTCAAGAGCAAAGATGAAAAAACGTGGGAGACATGAAAATGAACTCGGGGACTCGGTCCAAAAATATAGTTCGGCATGTGTCGTTTACTAACCCCTGTCTTTACCTTTCGTTTATGTCGGATGGTTTTGAAACACACTTCGAGATTTGCTAAGTACTGTATGCTATAAATAACAATCTTGTGACTCGACTGTCGAACGCCTAAATGGTAGACAAGAGCAAAGAATGCCAGATATAGTAAACACGAAAGTGAACTCGGGGACTCGTTCCAAAAGGGTTCGGCATAAATTCTTAGAAAAGCTTGGTTCGGATAGCAAGTTAAAGTAATGGTAGCAAAGCAAACTACTTAAGGTCTGTTACATCTGCACCCGGCATACCGGGGATTTAATGTTTTGCTTAAGATAAATTCAGGCCTCGGAACCAGAGACCTCGGTCGCGAAGTGGTGGCAGTGGGAGCCTCGGGCGCAGCAACCTCGGGCGCAGGAACAACCTCGGTCGCGGAAGCAACCTCGGTTGTGGGAGTGGTTGCCGGGGTGTCCGTCACGTCGGAGGAAATCACCTCGGTGGCTACAGCTTTGCCGGACTTGCCCTTGGAGTTCGGAGGTTCGTCGAAGCTGAAGTCATCATCAGAGCCTTCAGCCACCTCGGTTGTTTTGCCGGCCTTGCCCTTGGAGCTCTCAGGCTCGTCAAAGTCAATGTCCTCGCCTTCAGAACTTTCTTCACCGGACGCCGCTTCCTCGTCCGAGCTCTCTTCGTCCTCAGAGTAGAGGCGCCCGTCATCAAAGGTCCGGGTGTTTGCGTAACTAGCAAAGCGGTCGGCTGCTGCTTGGCGTTTCGCAATGCCATCCGGGGTGGAGTTCCAAGGAGAGCCCCTGCGCAGGGAGGTAACAGTGTGGATCTCAACATCCTCATACCAGGACAGCACGAACACCAGGGCCTTGTCCGCTCCAGCCCGAGCTGACGAGCATCTCCACTCCCGAAGTCTAGCCTCGGCTCCTTTCAGCTTCGTGGCGAGCTCGTCGATGCAAGTGGGGTCTTACCTTGGGCCAGAGGGCACGGTGGACCTCGATGGCAGCATCAACAAGCTTGGTTCCAATGGCCGGAGCGGCCTGATCCGAGCGTTAAGGGCAACAAGGTGGTCCTGGATCCCAGCTGTCGCTGAGAGTTTCTGTCTCAGCCCTCTTTGCCCGAGCTGCTTGAACTTCGCGGATAGCCTTGTCCTTGGAGTGCTCGAAGTTCTCTGAAGAGGACAAAAAGGCTGTCGCTGAAATAAGGCATACGGTGGCACGGGTGTAGGTCGGCAGAAAATAAGGAAAAGGGAGAAGAACTTACTGTCCATTTGATGATTAATCCGAGCGAGCTCGGACAACCAGCTTTTCGAGATAGCTCGGAGGGCGGTAAGTTCGGCTTCGGCCGAGGTGGCACGGCTCTCCAGGGTCTTGGCAAGATTTTGCTGCTGTTCGGCGGCCTGGTCCTTAACCTTCATAGCGTCCTCCACAGCAGTCTTGGCTTCATTAGCCCGGTTCAGCTCTTGTTGCAGCCGAGCTATTTCATCCTCGGCTGTCTTCAACTTGGAGGCGTAATCCTTGTCGCTCTGCTCCTTGGCGGATAAAGAGTCCGGTGAGACTTCTTCATCTGTTGTGATCCAGCAGGAGGTTCTTGAAGACTTGTCCGAGCATTGTTGCATTCCTGAAAAAATAGAGAGATCAGTTCGGATAAATCCGAGGTATTTCTAGCACCCGAGGCCCAATTGAGTCCCGGGGACTTGGCATTGGCCTCGGGGACTCAGCATGGGAGAAATGACAAGTTTTTGAGATTCAAGCCGAGCAATTTTAACTCGGTGGAGTGTCAATTGCTCAACCCGAATCTCGGGGACTGGGAATAGTGTATGTTTGTCATTTGATTTCAAAGGAAGAAAGAGAGCTGTGTAAAGAAACTTACCGAGGCCTTCTTGCTGCAATCAAGGACTGCAGTCTGCATGTTATAGATAGATTGGAGCACGGCGCTGGGTCCAACTTGATGCTCAGAGCTCGGGTTGGAGGAGACCTCGACAGTGTCAGCCGAGTTCCAGTCCATGTCATAGTGCTTCTCCGAGCCTAGGCTGTTCCCGCTCTTGGTCCGGAGTTGCCCGACCTCCCAGCTGCTGATGTCCGGCTGGGTAGTAGCAGCGAATAAAGCTCGGGAGGTGGCGACCTGAGAGCTCGAGGGCGCGGCCTTGGTCAAGGTGGACCTCGGCGCAGAAGCGGGAACATGCGGCACCAGTTGGGTGCTCGCAGTCAAGGGGCCTGATGACGGTGGCGGCATCGGAGTTTGCTGTGGCTGTTTGGGGGGCTCAACGTTTTGAGCTGAATCTTTCTGCTGCTGCTGGAGCTTTTGCTTCTGCAGTTGTTGTTGTTGTTTCTTCTTTTGCTGCTGTTGCTGCTGGTTGCGCGCAGCTTGAGACTTGGGGGACAGCCGAGGCTCCTGCACGGCTTTAACCGGAGTCTTGGCGCGATCTGTCTCCGCATCCTTCTGAGGAGGCGGAGGAGTCTGATCTCGGCGGGGAGCAGAGTGCCCCAGGCCGGAGTCAGAGCTCGGCGGTGGAAGTTCGGCGGAGGAGACGCGCGCGGGAGGAGATGGTCTTCTCCGGGCTGGTGAGGTCAATGGACGGTCCTGGAGGAGAGGCTCTGGCGGGGCTGCCGAGGTTAACCTCGACCTCGGTTGTCTGAGCTTCAACCACTGGAGGCAGTGGTGAGTGTATCGAGCTATGGCTCTGTTTGACCTGCCGAGCCGGGCTAGACGAAAGAGAAAGATTAAGTTAGAGTGTAAAAAGCTTAACCTTGGAGCAGCGTGAGAAGTAAGGAGGAGCAAAGGTGACTTACGCATCTTCCTCCACGGGACCTCGTTTCTTGCGCCGCGCCGAGGTCTTCTTGGCACGCTTGGCTTTGGGCGCTGCAGTCTCCGAGGTCTTGGAAGCCTCGGCATCCGAGGTACCAGGTCCTGAGCGCTTCCGGGAAGCTGCAGACGCTGGATGAAAGTTCTTATATGTTGGAGGAGCATATGAAATGGGAATAACGTTGACAGGTTCCAGAATTTGGCAATCGTCATCGTCATCATCGTCGTCAGACCAGTCTCTGATGGAACTGGGAACTTGTTTCTTACCCGGGTTGGAAGAGCCAGTCTTGGGGGCGGACCTCGGAACGGCCTTAGGGATCGGCAGGTGATCCTCATTGTCCGGGTCTTCAGTCTCTGGACCTTCCAGGGCGAGGCGGGCAGGCGCCCAGTTCGACAGCTCCGCGCCGTCCTCGATCAGCTGCCGGGCGAACCGCTGCAGGAGTGGCAAAAAAGAATTGAGTTAAGAAGCAACCGAGGTGTGCAAGACCGGAGCGTAAGCTCGGAAAATTAGTAAGTACTCACTTGCTCCGGAAGATGTTCTCTGTCGTGAGGCTCCACGCCCCATGTCCACTCCTCGTCCATCTCAGTCTGGGCAACGGCTTTGACCCGGCGCCAAACTGAGGCCTTGGAGAGCGCCTTGCTGCTGATCCGAGTAGGATCGAGTAGACCTTCCATATGGCAGATCTTATGGGCTCGTTGTTGAAGGGGGCTGACTCTTCGTTCCACAAAAGTCCGGAGGATGTCATCGGAACCCCACCCTCTTTTCTTGAGATCCAGCATGTATTCATGGATCTCTTGAACCTCGGCGTAGGCGTCCTCCGGGTTGAAGTCCCAATTGAGTTGTGCAGTGGGAGGGCCGAGCTGGAAGTCCGGGAGGTTGATGAGGTCGACAGTACCGGGGTTCCTCACATAGAAAAAGGATCGCTGCCACTTCTTGCAGCTCTCCAGGCCTTTGATCCGTGGGAACTCGGAGTACAGCCGGGGTGAGATAGAGGCCGCACCACAGGCAGTCATATCTTTGTTCACAACCTCCTTGTTGGGGATGCTCTGTTTCTTCAGTTGGAAGTACTTGGCCCAGCCCTCAACGCTCGGCCAGAGGCCGAGATATCCTTCAGAGAAAGCTGCATAGCACGACAGCTGTAGCATGGAGTTAGCAGGGAGATGGTGCGGCTGCAAGCCGAAGAACTTCAGAAATTCCCGAAAGAACTTGCTGGCCGGAAGTCCGAATCCGCGCTCGAAGTGAGAGACAAACACCACTTTCTCGCCGGGGTTGGTGATCGGTTCGCCGTCCCCAGTGTGAAGCCGATATAGCAGTTCGGCTGGGATTCGATGAGTTTCTTTGAGCCATTTGATATCATCGTCAGTGACGTCCGAGCCATCCCATCCACCTCTCTCGCTGGCGGAAACCTCGGCGCGGTTTGACGTAGATATTGCCGACATGTTGAGGCTTTCCTGCAGAAGAGGAAGGTTCAACCGGGGTAAGTACCTCGGACAGTTCAGGATATCCGGGGTAAAATACCTCGGATCAGTCAAAACAGCCGAGCTAAAGAGTTTTGGGCGGGAAACATGTTTCTACCATGGCGAGATATTAGCAAAGATCTACCGGTGAGCCAAAAAGGGAAATAAAATCAAGTTCATCCAGGGGCAAAACTAAAAGGACAGTGCTACGGGTGCTTCGGGTACAAGTCTAGAGGAGATCTACAGTGGCTAAAAAGTGCAAAGGTAGAGCATCTAGTTCATCAAAATCCTCGAGTTCATCGGAGGATGAACACGGTCATGGCATGGGCAATGGAGGGGAACGAAGAACTCACCGTGGAGGAACGCGAGGGATCGGTGGCGAGTTGATGGCGCCAGGCGCAGCGCGCGTACTCCGGTGCGGCGAGGCGCTCGGCGGCGGTGCGGAACGAGGCGGCAGAACGGCGGCGCGTACTCCGGTGCGGCAAGGTGCTCGACGGCGGCGACGGAGGCAGTGGCACGGAGTGGTGTGCGATGGAGGAAGAAGACGATGAAGTTACCCCTGGGCCCCTATTTATAAGCCGCGTGCGGTTACGGCGTGCATTAACTGCGCACTACCGCGCGGTTATCGGGAAGGCGCGGGATCGTGTGCGGGCGGAGAAGCGGTTGCACGGTTGGTGGCCGCACGATCGGCCACATCGTGGGCCGCAGAGTGGCAACCGCCAACCTCGGATTTCCTGTGCCGGTCAGCGCGAGAATCGAGGAGTCGCGGGCGGTCAATTTGGTCTCGCACTTGAGTGCGCAGGTGCGCTGTTTGGTGGGTCCGGCTGACGAGCGCGGCGTGTGGTCAGGACCTGTCTTTCAGAGGTCCGGGTTTCGAGGTCCGGGCAGAGATTCTTCGCCACGTACCTCGGAAAATCTTGAGGCAAGATTGTGCTGAGTCACATAGCTCGGAAAGTTCAGATTGCAGATCTACCTCGGATTAGATGGTGGTATGTGGGAGTACCTCGGCGGAACTATGTTGGAGGTCGGTTTAGAGGTGGTGCATTGGTTATTTTTGAACCTGCTACGGCCCTCCATCCGAGGTCGTAGGACCGCACCAGCTTCGGGGACTAATGTCGGGGGGCTACCCCGGGTAGGGTCAAGGCTTGGCATAAGTGGAGTTCGAAGGTGTGCCGAGGTACGGAAAGGGCCGACCTGCTTGGGCCTGGGAGAGTCCGAGCTTCACCTTGACCTGGAGAGTTTAAAGGCCGACCTATCTTAGCCCAGAGGGATCCGAGGTATCCCGTCGACCTGGGCCGAGGTTCACTGTCCGAGCTACGTTCAGCCGACCTAGCTACCTCGGTGCTATGGTTTGTGGTGTGAGAGCAGGAGAAGCTGTGGGGAGGAAGTAAGATCCGACCTGGTAAAGATCTTAAGCGCAAGACCCGAGGTACGGAGCTCGTCACATCCGTGCCGAGCTAACCGAGGTGGTAGGCAGTAGGTCGGGCAGGAGTCAATGCTCCTGTCACTTCCAGCCGGGTACAAGAGCACCTGACACGGGAGCGTCTGTCAAGGAGCCTGGCAGAGGCGTGCCCCGGGTTCGGCGGGCCTGCACGTCTCTGACCGCTGACCACGCGGGATCTGGGAAAAGGCTACGAGGTAGCTCTGCCAGGCCGCGTCCTGTCTCGGTCAGAGGGGACATGCTAGTTCTGCCGTTAGGCTACAGGAGATGGGCAAGCCACGTCTTGTCCCTGACCGAGGTACGGTGGTACGGTGGTGACCGTTGCAGAGGCATGGCAACAGTGTTCGGCGAGGGGCACAATGGTAACCCGGCTGGCCTATATAGTGGGCTTCACCCCCCTCCTGCTAGAGAGATCCCCCCCCCCGCGCTGGAACTAGTTGATCAAGAGAGAAAGAAAGAGAGGAAGCTCGGAACACCCGGAAACACCTCGGATTCAGCTCGGAGTGCCTTCTTCCTCCCGTCTAGCTCCATCTTTTACCTCAAGTTCTCACCATTGTAGCATCATACAGCTCGAGGAGCAGCTTGTACTTGTCACTTTGAGCTATACACTGAGTAGGATAGTGCTGCAGTAGGAGTGTTACCTCCGCAAGAGGGCCCCGAAGCAGGGTACATCGTGGTGTGCTTTGTGTTCTTGGTTGCTTGATTCTTCGTTCGTGTTCTTGCGTGTGCACTTCTTGAGTGCATAAACCCTCCCCGGATTCCCCCAACGACCATTCGGCCCCATCTTAGCCATACCTATGGCATCTGCCGTGATCCCACCACGACAGCGTCCTCCGCTCTTACCAGAGTCTCCACTGTGCCGCCATTAGCGTCCAGAGTAAACAGGTAGAGCGGAGTTAACTTCCTGTTACCTGTCCCGAAAATGATCTTTTGGTGCCCGTCATTGTTCTCACTGTTAAACATGTAGAGCGGCGCTATCCAGTCGACCTTTACAATCTGCATCGACTCAGTTTCCATCCAGGCCATCATATCGATGCAGCAGAGCTGCTTCCACTGCCGTGGCTCGTGTCGACCTCCCAACATCCATATACGGTATAGGTCGCCGACGTAGCATATACACACGCATAAGTGCCCATTTAGCTCCACCATCTGGAGGACAACATCCTCCGGCAATGACAGCGGTGGCGGGGTCAGAAAATCAAAGGTCTCATCGCTTACGTTGAAAGTGATGATGCCACCATCCTCGCAAAGGAAGTGCAAATACCCATCAAGGAACACGCCTGGATTCCCCTGCCAGACGGTGCACACGGGAGGCTGTTGGGCGGTAGGCCTCCAGTACGCCGGTCTGTCGAGGACATAGACCTCGCAGCAGGGTGGATCGTGGTTGTGGCCTTGTAGGCTGGAGCTGAATAGGCGCACTGCCTTAAACTCACCTGTAACTGAGCAGTAGCCCAAGCCGTAGGATACCTCGTAGAAACAGGGTGGCTGCGGTTGTGTCAATGTCTCATACCGGCGACTCATCTTCAGTGGCGCAATGCTGTCGGGAAGAAGCAGGGATGAACCGGTGGAAGGGTTGTAAACGAAGTAGCCCTTGCTGCGGACGAGGAGGAGGTGGCTGCGGTTGCGGTGCATATATGCCACGGATCAATTGTTGTAAGAGAATAAGGATTCTAAAGCGGAGAGCACACTAAATGAGATTTTTTTTTTATGTCGATGGGGCGGTTTAAATTGATTGGGCCAACTAGAATCGGCCTTTTTAGTCCGCCGGTTCAGGGGTAGAATTATATTTTTTCACCTTTTTTTTTCGGCTATATACTGCACTATTTGATGTGTACCATATCATGTGCAGCAGTCACATGTAATGTCTTGTTCTATAATTCTAGGTGTCTTGCTTGTAAGCCCATCGGCGTCCGCTGAACTAATTATGTTCTTGCAGAATCTCCTAGCTACACCCCTAGGTTAACACTTCACAGTAACCATAAAATTGAATTTGTGGTTTCTTGTGTGGATGATCCCTATTTGCGTTCAAATATATGGAGTACTAGTTATCCACTTATTAACCTTGGCCGCTGATGCTAGTCATGTGTATGTCTGTTTGCTTGTTGGGTGGCAAACTGAAGCCTGCATGGAATATAGTAACATCATCCGATATATTGCAGTTGACTTTATTCAGGTGGCATCCAACTATAGATATGGAAAATGTATCTAAATCAGTTTCAGCAGCTAATAAAGCAGCAGGATAGAGCCAACCACCCAGAGCTGGCCCATTTTGTTGTACAATTTACTCCAGGGCCGACCGGGGGGGGGGGGGGGGGGGGTGCCGCCCGGTCCCCCGAAACCAGGGGCCCAAATCAATGTAGGGGGGAGCTGTGGGGGAGCTCCTAGGTCACGCATTATGCAGAACACATTACACCGCATACCCCTTGACGATAATTGGGCGCGACCCACTTTCATCCGCTGGGAGGCACTCGCTCGTCTTACGCGGGAAGGATGGTTCAACTGCTTCCATTGCGTTGTCGTGCTCTACTGCTTCTTATGCGGGAAGCATAATCTTACTAGTGTTGCTTGCCATGCTCTACTGCTTCTACCTCAAAAAAAAAAATTATGAATTGACCACGTTAACATACTACGTGATTTTCACCAAATCTGGGAGCTGAAAAGAAGTTTCAGAAATGCATATATGCTTCATGAAAAAGAAAATTGTTTCATATATGAAAATTATTCCAATTCAATGTTTGTTCATATTAAAAAATTGCTCAAATTCAAGATTTTGTTCATATTCTAAAATTATTCCAATTCAAAATTGTTCACATTCAAAACTTGTTCCAATTCAATATTTTGTTCACATTCAAAAAATTGTTCCAATTCAAAATTTGTTCATATTCGAAAATTGTTCTTATTCAAGATTTGTTCATTTTTGAAAATTGTTCAGATTTAAAATTTGTTCATATTTGAAAGTTGTTCAAATTCGAAAAAATTTATACTAAAAATTTATTTAAAATTAAAAAATTATATTTCCTTGTTCTTTCTTTTTTATTTTATGTTTAAAAATAAAACAAAAAAATAAAAAATCACCTGTTATGGGTCTGCGTCATTGCAATCCATTTGGTAGGCGCTGCAGGCGGCAGAAGCCTCCCGCACCGCCATCGGGCGCGATATAGGAGCTCCTGCCTTATGGCGATGTACAGGAGCGCCATGCATGGCCTTGAAGAGAACGTGCTCTCGCGTGTCAGCTGGGTCGAAAAGGGCGTACTTTGTCGCGTGCCTGCATGGCCTCCGATCATCGTATTTTCATCTTTGACACCAGCGTCTGATGAGCCTTTTGACGGCTTTCTTTGACGCCATCTACAGGAGTTCAGATCGTCGTTCCTAAAACACGTTATATCAAATATACAGAACGCCATAGCGCATGCGCCAATACTCTCTCTCTCTCTCACACACACACACTCTCTCTCTCTCTCTCTCAAACCAAGAGATGCGCCACGCCTTCCTCCCTCCCAAAGCCTAACGTAGACTCCTCTGCCATCGTGGCATCAAGCATAGTCAATGGAGCAAAGATGGTGTCCTTGCAACTTGATGCACATAAATGACACTAGCTAGTACTCAATTACTGGATGCAAACAAAACACACTACCATGATCCACAGAATGGAGCATCTTCGCACTGTTCATCGAATGAAAGGCGCGTATAATAACGAATTAATAATCAAACATTATGCACGCAACTTCAAAACATTAGAGGCCGTCGCGTGAGGGGGCATTGCATTGTGTTGATGTTTTTTTTTTTGCACGTACTACGTTTATCCTGGCAATCCTAGGACCACGGACACGAGATGAACAACGGCTTAACTTCCCGTCGTACGGCGCCACGCGACGGTGCAGGCGGCGACACGCGGGCCCCCTCACGGCCAGCTCTAACTGCGTAAGATCCACGAGGCAAGCTTAATGGAAGCTTTTAAGGAAAGAAGGAATGGACACTTCTCATACAGGTGCCATGCGTGTATGGGCACGTGCAGTGCATGTCGTATTGATAATGTATTATATAGCATACAACCAACATACGTAGGAGAGCACTTATTTTCAGTAAGATAGGCAATCCAAGAATTTACAGATACGTTGCTGAAACATAATTAAGTTTACGCACAAAAATGCACGTACAAGTGAAGAATACTTTTTTTTGCGAAAAGTGAAGAATACTTTACGGCATCATCAACTCATAAACGCAAACACCTCATCCACATCTCCCCACAGAAAAGCAGAGGCATGACAGCCATTTCTAAAGCTGAACGTCGCCTCCTCTCTGCGACGGAACAGGGAGCAAATTGAGCGGTTTCCAACGGCGTGTCGCAAAGATCAAAAGTTTCAGTTTCCAAAAAGTTACTCCAGCCTAGAACTTGCCAAGATGCGGCGACAAACGCCCAAGTTTAGATGTTAAAAGGAAAAGGACAGGCCAAGTTTAGCTTGCGCAAGAAGGTTGGTGAGGAACGATGTTCATGTCGGGCGGTCATTTTGTTTAGTGAGGCCGGAGACCGACGGATCGTGTCCCACCATTGCCGGCCGGCTTATTGGCTAGCTGTATACTCTGCTTCTCGTACTTGCGATCCACAATTAACAGATATAAGGGGTATACATCAAGATCATAGCTTAATAGTCCTACTACGAAACGAGGCTGGGGTTCAGAGAAAACAAAAAAAAGGCAGACTCATTGTGTCTGCTGCCTACCTGTCTTGTACTCCTCCTACATTCTTTGCTTAATTATGGGGCTAATCTTGATATGGCGGGCCACTACACGGTACTACTGTCAATGTCACGAGATGAAACACCATTGATATTTTATTTGAAATAGCATGTAGTAAGTCGCAATTATAGAAGCGTGGACGTGCAATGAACCTAAGGAATTGTAGTATGTGGAGCACTCAAGCCATTGTCGTTCAGGAATGTGATACTGTCACAATATCTATTGATCCTAAACATGCTTGGACGACTTAAGGAGGTGATCGTGCTATCTGTTATTGAGGTCTTGTTTTAGATTCTGTTTACAGGCTCGGCTAAAAGTAATATACAAGCAACAAAAGTACAGTTCGACAACCTCCGAAGTTCTTTTCGTCTTGCTCTCTTCGCGTATTATTTTGCACATATTACATCCAATATTTTGACCAATAGTATATACCAAAGTACATGCATAATGTTTGTGCAAATGGTTTCGTTGTATTTTTGTTGCAAAAGATATACCTTATATGTACAAATATTATAGTTTTGTATACATATTACAAGTAAAATATAGTCAAACTTGTTCGTTATTGAATAAAAAAGTCGATCGCTCCTTACATATAATATGGGGGTAAAATATTAAATAGTTACTACGGCACAATATTTTTTCTTACTAACAATATAAGGTTGCCTAACCAAATAATCCAATTCGGGTTATATGAGCATATGCTCTCACTATACAAAAACATATTTCAAAATGTCAAAAATTTCCAAAAACAAATTTGATTATACATCCCGACAATATATGTTCGTACACAAAGTTTCACGAAAAAAAGACATTTTTTGCGGCATGTGTTAAAAGACAAAAAAATACTCCCCAAATTTGTCTCTTTATACAATCTACACAAAATGTCTTTTTCTGTGAAACTTTGTGCGTGAACATTAAATATTTAGATGTAGTACCACCAATTTTTTATTGAAATTGATTGACATTTTAAAAAAATTCTAATTTTTTTTCCATAGTGGGAGTATCTAGTCTAATGTGCCAAAACACCACCTCCTGTATGGTGGTATAACCCCATAGATATGAGAGTGGATAAATCGAGGCCGAGCTCCATAAAACTCTTTATTCTGTAAAAACCAAAAATCTTATTTTGAAGTTTCAAATAATTTGAAAAAAAATCAAAGATGTAGATAATGTTGTATTCTATCAAACGAGTAAAATCTCTGTAAAATGTACTGTACCAGAGTGAGTATTTATTTTGGCCACTTTTTTTCCAAGGACGCAAACGCAAGGAATGCCATATATATGTTGGAAGCTAGGTACCTATGCAGAAGTAGGGAGGATGGCAGCTGGCCCCCATCAAAATCCTGACTAGGAGGCCCCACAAAGGCAACCAACTAACACAGGGAAGACCAGCTTAATAGCCCATCTTTTCATGGGGATAGGATAGGTGGGGCAAGGACATGAACAATTAAGGACCCAATCAAGATGGCTAACTCCAAAGCAAAGTGTGATTAAACTGCTAACCCCATCTTACTTTCTTCGGCCAAGTTGGTTATATGGCATGATAACCATAGATGTGCAATGCTGGTCATTAGCCCAGCCACATGGGGCCCACCAGTCACCGGAATGCAACATTGTGAGTTTGTGACCTCCTCCTTTATCTATCAGCGCATATATATGATGAAATCTAGACTAGTTAATTGGGTGGTGGTAATGATGGTGTAAAAGTTAATGGTTAATCGATCCCCAAGCTGGGAAATTTCATCACGGAGAAGAAGAAAAAGAATGCAAGGTGGGAGACATGATGCGTGATCTGATGTCGTTCCTTGTAGCAAGGACCACACCGTCTCGTCAAGCTAGCTAGCTAGGATCTCTTTGTAAATTGTAATCCAATAGGATAAGTGCTGTACATGTAGACATGGAGCTCGTGTAAGTGTTAGGTTGTGTGGTGCCGATACCGTCAAGAAAACCTGCCTGTTAATTGGCCTGGTGCACCGCACGTAGCTCAAGTTGAGCACTAGAGTCCCGGAAAAGGCTTCAGATATATTCGCCGTGGATGTTAACACACTCATCGATGATCGATCGACCTGATGGACGTAACAGCTGTGTGTAAACAACCAGCCGTAGCTGACAAGGTTGGCGTGCCGCCACTTGTCAAGTTGCCCGATACTACTCCATTATTCCGGCCTGGCCAGCTACAACGTATAGGAGACGCCGAAGATTTGCAAGATCGAGACCGAAACCGAAACCGAAGACCGAGACCGAAATCGAAATGACCGAGACCGAAAAAACCGTTAGAAATTTGGGTAGCAAATTAGAAAAGACCGAAGTTAGATCAGAAATTCGGTTATCACTTATACATAACCCGAATAGACCGAAAGACCGATTTTATTTTATTTTGAGTGAATTACGTACTGAAGCAGCCGAATTTGTGTGCCAGCCCAGTTTATGTGTCATCTAGTATATAGGCCCAACTACTAAACCAACCATACCATCTAGTCTCTAGACTCAACAACTGGGTATCTCAGCCCAGCGTACTGTAGATTCTCCCGTGCATGAGAGACCAGCCGATCGCTTCCCACTTTCCCAGTCCCGGGCACCGAGTCCCCTTCTTGCGCCCTATATTTTGGTCTATTTGGTCATGACCGAAGACCGGACCGAATAGACCGAAGACCGAATAGACCGAAGACCGAAGAACATAAAATCGAAAAGACCGAATTTATTACGGGTATCATTTCTGGATGACCGAAATTATTAAAAACCGGAAAGACCGAACCGAACTAACCGAAAAGACCGAACGCCCACCCCTAGTCGTTGTGCACTTTGCGTCACCAGCCAGCCAGGGAGACGACGGTCTATGGTGTGATCGACGTCGCTGTCCGGTGGTGGCGCCGTCGCCGGGGGTGGCAGGAAGGGGACAGGGGGATGGCCGGTGTAGGGCGTGGCGGCGGCAGGGAACACTGCTGCTGGTCTCAGTCGCCAGGACTCCTGACAGTGATCACGTACCCATCCTCCCCGCGGCCATTCTGCAGCTACACTCCGTCCATTCGCCCCTGTACCCAGCTTCTACTTCGATCTTGAACGAGCCATGCCATTTGAGCGAGAGTCTGCTCAATCTGACACATGCATCAAAGTTGACGATGATCGACACCACATGGTCTGTCCCGAAAAGTCTAGAGTTTACTCATGTCTGTCCTTGCTCAAGATTTATTCACGCTGGGTCATGAACAGATCTACTAGCGACTTGTACCCTTTAGGGCGCCATTGAAAGCTCTGCTGCATGCTGAGGCTATGTCATTCCAGCAGCTAAGATCGATTGACCTTTGCCCGGAGGCGACCATGGCTAGTTAGTAGTGGTACGTGGGAGCGGAATTATGACAGGCACGTACGTACCTACGCGCGCTTCAGTGTTGTGTTTTACGGATCGATGGATGGTGCTAGGAGTTTGCGATTCACTTGGAGGTGGAGGATTGTCATGCCTATCTAGCTACTAGATTAACTCTCGCGCGCACTGCAAAATCATCAACTCTTTCCCGCTGCGCTCAACTCGCTGCGCACGGCGCCGCAGATAGGATTGGCTGTTGCTGTAATGGGAGTATCAACAAACAGGCAATGGGATTGGCTGTTGTTGTGTACGCTAGCTGTAATGGTAATGGGATTGGCTGTAGCTGTAGGCCATACTACGTACGTGCGGGGGTCCTGGGAAAACAACAAGTCAACCGACCCAACGTGCACCCGTAAGATAAGATCATCGACCGACAGGAACCTATATATGGCAGTGGGACGAGATCCTCGGCACGACGATACGTCTCAATTATATATGCTCTTCCTTTTGTTTTCAAAAAAAAATTATGCTCTTCCTTTTTTTGGCATGTCGACCTCTCACATTTTCATCTAAAAAAAAAGACCTCTCACATTTCCGCAGCGCCCCGAGGATCGTCCAAGAATTACTGCCGACTTCATTGCATTGCCACCGTGCGATAGTCACTCAATCGTCCATCCAAAATGGGTGGAGGGTTTA
This sequence comes from Poa pratensis, assembly GCA_947311845.1. Taxonomy (NCBI): domain Eukaryota; kingdom Viridiplantae; phylum Streptophyta; class Magnoliopsida; order Poales; family Poaceae; genus Poa; species Poa pratensis. The sequence continues at coordinate 17,759,642 of CAMZMU010000093.1, forward strand.
GTGACAAACCTGTATGCCATTTACTTTAAAAAAATTAAAACGCGGGTCCAGAAAATAGAAAAAAAAAATCCTTGAATTAGACATTTGTCCTATTTTATAAACAAAACAACACGGCCGAACCGATACAAACAAATGAGGAAACACTGTTACATAGTAGTAGACCTAAGATAAATACATAAGCAAGAGTAGCCACATCCCCGAGGAGGAACCGAAGACTGCCAACTCGAGGAGAACCCACACATTCTTACGAGACCAACACACATCATTGCACCGCACACACCAAGTTGTTGCCGGAGAGGGCCGCTTGTCCCATCGATTCAGACTATGGAGCGCCTCCTGCAAGAGGACAACTAGGACCATCCAAGGTGAAAACAAGGTCACGTGCACTGAATAGAAGGCCGCCGAGATCCCGCGACGCCAGAGCCGAAGGGGTTTCGATACGGGATCCGAGCTTGCTCGCCAATGACGACAAGGTACAACAATTTGTACATGAGCTCCATGATGACGCTCAAAGAGGGTGACGAGGCAAAGTGTCACCATAGTCCAGACCGAAGTGGTCAATGGTTTTCACCCGGCCCCAAGACGCGGATCTTATTTCTGAAAAGTTATTGTGACGATATATATTGTTTTCCTTTTGCCAGGAATATGTCACATTGTCTTGATATATTTTAAAGCGGCCCCATTAGAATGTCAATTCATTTCATATGCGAAAAGATAAAAGATATGCATCCCATTTTAGGTCGTCGTGTAGCAGAACCGGTCCGTCCTCATTCTGCACGACGTGCATGGCACGAGTAACTTTCCTATGCATTTTTTTTTGTCCTTCCCTCTCCTTCAGACACGTCCTGTGCCTCTATTTATTCCTTGGGTTTTGGCTGGCACTTTGCGTGACACCATCAATTAAATCCTTCAGTCACAGACCGCCGATTTTTCCTCTGAACTGTTTATTTTCCACAGTGTGTGCAACAAGAACAAAACTGCATTGGCAATGGCACGGCCCCTCTGCCCTATTCACCAGCAGTCTTTATTTTCTTTTATTAGAAATTGCTCACCGGAATATTGGATTGGAATTGGAGTGGTATAATCTGAACAGCAAAGCGATGGACAGAGAAGAGCAGACCAAGAACAACATTGCGGCTGTGCAAGAACAATGCAGTTGACCTTACAATATGTCCAAAAAAAAAATTTGCCGCGGCCCTTGTGCACTTGGCGCATTGCTTATTGGAACGGTCAGTGCAGATGTGAGAGGTTGTACTATTAGCTCATGGTGAACTGTTCAGGTTCTTGGGTTGGCCTGAAGAAAAAAAGAATGGTGGGAGAAAATAAACACAGCTGTGAGGACAGGGTCACCTAACTGCAGGCAAGGACGCTGGTTTAGGAAATGGATCAAGATCCGATCACCTGCTCGCACGCACGACGACATAGTTTATATGGCATCTTAATTCGATGTTGGTGCAATGCAGGACATGAGAAACTTGTACAAGGTAACAACGTCGCTTATTAGGTCTGCCAATGCACTTTACTGCAAATAAAACAATAGTTTGTCATTGTCAATGCACTTTTGGTGGCTCGAAGATACTAGCAGAATCGGGTTTTCTTTTCTTTGTGTGTGTGTTGAAAAACTAGGCTGGAATGGTAGCAGTGATAAGCAAAACCTACCATGATCTTGTAACTTTCTTGGGAAGCTAGGTTAACAACTCCGTGAATGTGCCATGTTTCGTGGGTTCTGTTGATGCTTTCTGCAACCAATCTCTCTTCACTCTGCCACTGATCTCAAACAAACGCAGTACTCCCAGAACTTAATTAGTTTTGGATCAGGGCAGCTAAAGTCAGCCCAATCTTAAAGCACAACTCCTCCTCCATGTTTAAATACTACCAAAGTGCGAGGACAAGGAGTACATACGGGTACATACTCTGCCTCTGCATCGCATGACAGGAGAACAAGTGAACAACCGACGGCAGGACCGATTCTGCTACTGCCCGAGAGAAGATGGCACGCATGTCTATCTATCTCCTCACCGGTGAACACTACTACTTTACCAGGCAGATGCCACCTCTTTTTCCTCCCTCTGAAAGTCTGAAACCGAGCTTCATTAGTAGTAGCAGTGCTGAGTCGCAAAAAAAAAAAAGAAGAGTAGTAGCAGTGCTTGATTTGGCTGTGTGTAAAGCAAGATTAGAGGCTAGGAGGCTTTGTTGGGCACTCTTCAATGGCTTCACCAACTAGTTAACCAACTTGTTAGACCTAAAGGTCAAGAGATTAGGACCATGCTAGTACTGCTGCAAATGGATAAATGAGGCATGACAAGGTTACCAAATATATATACTATTTTGCTGCTGAGGCTGGTCCTGTATGACACCAGACGATCCACAAGACACCAAAACGATCGAATCTATTAATATATCAAAGCGTACCCAGTTAGCCCTCTGCTCAAACCCTCCACGTCACCTCCTTTTTTGCGCCATCCGATCGCGGAACGGACGCTTCAGATTGACCCACGTCGCCCCACAAACTGTTCTAGCTACAGTGTTGCACTTCTACAGTGCGCGACGCTGTCCGCGCCGTCGATTGACGATCCAACGGCTGTCGCGACGGCCCCCGTGGCATTTTACAAAAAACAACACATAAGCCGACAAATTACAACGAAACCCATACTTTTACACAGCGGAGGACCTCTTGCAATTCCACGAAATTTTAGGGCTTTCCCTGCAAAATCATCGGCAGATCCCCCTCCTCTCTCTCGCGCGCGCGACGCCGGGAATCGCCGCCGGCGCCGCCGCGCTCCGCCGCCGTTTCGCTGCTCCCCCGCCAGATCGACGCACAGGCCGAGCTCCGCCGCCACGATATCTCCCTCCTCGCCGCAGATCGGCCGCCGGGACGCCGCACAGTAGCCGGAATCGCCGCCGTGGTCCGCTGCTTCCTCCGCCGCGTCCACAGGCCGGCGCGGCCGCTCCGGCGACCTAGGATAGGCGGCGCCGCCAGCTGCGGGCACCACGCGTCCGCGCGCGTCGGACGCGCCCAGGCGCGCGTCCCAGAACGCAGCGGCGCGCCGCCGGCGAGCTCCGCCCCGCCGCGGCAGAGCCCAATCGCCGCTGTCGTCAGCATGACGTCAACGCGGGCCTGGGCTCCCTGGGCTTCGCAGCTGGGCTGCATGCTGGGCTCGGCCGTTTTTTTTCTCTGTTCTTTTTTCCTTTTTTTCCCCTGTTTTTTTATTTCCCTTTTCTTTTGCAAAAAACTTTTATTACTTCTCAAATACAAATTCAATATTCCACTAAACAATAAAAAAACTCGAATATGCATGCTTTCCCAAATTGAACAACTCTTATATTTAAATAAATTTTTCAGTGCAAACTTTCCTCGAATTTCAATATATATACAAAATTTAGCAAATTTTTATGTGCACATTTCCAAACTTGAACTTTCCGGACCACCGTGTTCACACTGAAATTACAAATTTCAAATTAGACAAGGTGTAAACATTTTCTAAATTTCAATACACTGAAACCCAAACAAGTTTAAATGTGAACGTTACCAAATTTGAATTTTTTACGCCACGGTTGAACGACTTTCAAAGATGGCCATTTTGAAAATTTAAAATTTACCACACACGCGCGTTAAAAAAAAATTGAACTACAAAAATTTCCAGACGATGCTATTTGACTACATCAGACGAATTAACGGTTTTTTTATAAAAAAATTAGAAAAATGTTAGATTCCTAACAGGTAGGACCATTTTAACCATAGAATAAGAAGTGTTCGAAAAATCAATATTTGTGAATCTGTCCACCGGAAAAATATGCATAACACATCCGTCCGATCGGAAAAAATAAATACTAGCTACTTATGGAAAAAAAGAAACATGTCTTCAAATTCCAATTTGGTCAATATTTCAAGAAAATCCAAATGCACTTCCTCTAAACATTATTTGCAAAAAAATACAAATTCATATCCTCTTATTATGGATCGAATTTAAAAAATACGAATAACATATGCAAATGATAAGAAAAATAAATACTAGCTACTTATGACAAAAAACAAACATGTTTTCAGATTTTTTTAATAACATATGCTATTTATGCCAACCAACGAGCATGTTTTAAAATTCCAATTTGGTAAATATTTGAAGAAAAAATCCAAATGCACTTCCTCTAAACATTATTTGCATAAAAAAAAGATTCATATCCTCTAATTATGGATTGGATTTAAAATAAATTTTAAAAATTCTCACATAATGTAATTCCTCTCATTATTGAGCTAAAGTAAACATCTAACAAAACTTCAATAATTTTCCAAATTCCCACACTTTTTAAAAAAGGATATTTTCAAATTTAAATTTTACCACACGACATTTTCCGGAAACCGCACAATTTTTGAACGTAAGCTCTCTTTGCATTTCAATAGTTCCCAAATTTCCACACTTTTTAAATAAGGACAAATCCAAATTTGAATTTTACCGCACAGGCGCGGCGTGTCGCCGCGCAATTTTTCCTAGTACTAACCTCAAATGGAGTCTCTTTTTATTGCCAATCTTTTTTTCGAAGGCCGAGTATTACTAAAAACCCAAAAAAAGTAAACTGTTTTCTTTTAGAGAAGTCTCTGTAAACTCATTTGTGTTTCCCCGTGGTCCGGCCACGTCGTGAGATTACACATTGACGTTTCCTACTGGCGGTGATCAGGGACGGAGCCAGCAGGGGCTAGCAGGGGCCATGGCCACCCCCATGCTGATTTATTTTTTTGAATACCCACTGTATTATGTGGATTTGACAGCAAATTTTGCTAAACTTTAAGCCTATGTCCCCCCTCAAGTTTTATAGCCTTCATTTGGCCCCCTGATGACAAATTTCTGGCTCCGTCCCTGGCGGTGATGTCTTTACTGTTATGTGCAGTGCAAATCTTGGGGAAGGATGGCAACACCACCACCACATCACGAGGAGATAATCCCCTAAATTAAGCCAGGGATTGATTGATTAATTAGTTGGCTAGTACGGGGGCTAAGCCGAGCTTAGACTAGGCACAATGGGAGTATCATAGATAGTATCATGCATGCCATGTCAGTAAAAAGATGACATGACAATGCAATTAATGAAGAGAGAGGTGATAGTGGTATCATAGGTAGATACCGTAACATAGCGGATTCCAATGGAAGATGAGTCTACAACATAATAAATATAATATTATATGATACCACACATATGTTACTAACCATTGTGGAAGTAGTAACATACACTAGTATCATATGCATGATATTAGTATATGATACTCCCCATTGTGACTAGTCTTAGGGACAGCGCTACAACCCACGCATTAACCTAGCTAGACCAGAGGAAGAAGACAAAGCACCAGCACTGATAATAAACGAAAACCACCTCGCACAACACAATAACTACCAAGAACTGTTTGCATCATAAACCTTTTTGGTTGCAAAACTGATTGTATAGTTTGTGTCCAACAGTAAAACATACATCAGCCAATTAGCCAAAGGAGCCGGTTCTTAATTCCCAGGGAGGGTGCTGCATAAGAATTGTCCAAAATTTGAGAGGCCCTCATTGCATGGATGCTTCTGTTTTGCACGTACGTCATATGCTTGCTATGCGCCTATGCCTGCTAGGACCACAGGGCAGGAGCGGAGCAACGGCTTAACTCCCCGTCGTACGGCGCAACGCAGGCGGCGACACACGGGCACCTCTAACTGCGTAGTGTTATACAAGATTCACGAGACAAGCTTAATGGACGCTTTTAAGAAAGGAAGGAATCGACACTTCACATGCAGGTGCCGCATAAGTGTTCGTGTATGGGCACACGCGTGCAGTACATGCCATATCGATACCGCATATGGTATACAACATACGTAGGAGTAACACTTATTTTTAGTAAGACAATCAATGAAAGATTTTACAGATACGCACGAAAATGCGTGTACATGTACAGGAGAAGAGCTAGCTCGATCTCTGCAGCGACGAACACTGAATTCTGAGATTTTTTTACAAATATGGCTACCTGCCCAATAAAATTATCAAAAATAGCCTCCATGTAATTTGTTTTGTCAAAAATGGCTCTGGCGGGATGTGGATAAAGCGGTACGTGTCTTCCCGCCGACCATAGTGGCACAAAGTGACTTCCCGCCAACTCCACAAGCGGGAAGTGTCTTTGTGCCACCTGTACTGACGGGAGATAACTTTGTGCTGTTTACAAAAGCATCCGTCGCACCACTTCGCGTCGACTCAGGAAGCAACACATGTCTTTCAGCCAACTGGAATAGCGGGAAGTCACTACTAGGTTGGCGGGAGTACACGCGTCGCTTAAATTCGGTGGGGGCTATTTTTGACAATTTATTGGGCAGGTGGCCATATTTGTAAAAAAAATCAAATTCTGAAGCCATATAGCTAGGGCGTTCAGTTCTGCAGTAGGAGTATGTGCGTAGCAAACAGTGTGCGGTTAAGGGCGTGTTTGGTTGCTCACATCAAATTTGGGCACTTTGCATCTGTGGCTCACTTGGGTCTGGCCCTGAAAAAACGGTAGGTGAGCCATGTTGTGCACTTGGTTTGGTTGCCCACAATCTGCTAGCCAGGCCTGTTTAGTCGGGAACACAAATGCAATGTGCTCGTGTTTGAATGCTAGATTCGTGTTTAAGCCATAAAACCACTGCGTTTGGTTGCCCAGATTGTAGTTGTTCCGCTCACCTTGCACGTCTAAGTGGTGAGCTTACCAGCCCACCGAGGTTTAGGGTTTAAGGGTCATACAAACTTACGACAAGCACAAATAGACAATGATGCCGACCAGAACGATGATAATGAAGTCTTTGATGCCGCCACATGCAATGAGTCCTCCACCTTTGCCACCATTGTTGATTGCTCCAGTTTGGCTGCTGTGAGGTTGGAGAGGGATATCTTGTACCTGGGACATGTAGAAGGCTTGTTGTGCCTCACCATTGTTGCTTGCTCCAATGTTGCTGCTGTGATGTTGGAGAGGGTTCTCTTCTAGCTGAGACATGTAGAAGGCATCTTGTGCCTCCTTTAGAGTATCAAACCTTGTGCAACATTGGTTGGGGAAATTGTGCAGCTGAGCCGAGTAAGCGTTCCAGGTTGCGTAGATTCCTGGATTCTTGCCCCTGAACACCACATATCACTACAACACAGAACATGAAGATTAGAACTTGCAAAACTAGGAAAATATATATGATCCACCTTAGATCCTTCAGCTTTGACACCTTGATCCACCTCACTCTCCACTTTCTCAGGTGGTTTTGTAGATCTGAGTAGCGGTGACCTCCTGGCCAGAGAACTCAAAAACAAGCTTGGCAAATGTGTTCAGATGCACCTCCTTAAGCCCTTGTCAGTCCTCAACCCGGAGGCGATTAGCTCACACATCTTGTTCAACATGAAGGTGGACAGAAATGGAAGCCACTTCATGGTCATCCCCATCTTGCTTTTCTTGTCCTTGCCACCAGCTGGCCTACCTCTCTCCGGTCCTAGAGGAGGCGTGACCAGCTGCGAAACCATCCTGGGCACCTCGAACAACTCCATCGTTGCGTCTCCGACAGCTCATCCGGCTGAGAGTCCGGGATAAGAGAGAGAGAGAGAGAGAGAGAGAGAGAGAGAGAGAGAGAGAGAGAGAGATTGCTCTCCCCATCGAGCAGGGACTGGCTAAACTCGTCGACAGTCATGTCCTACAACGGTGACGAGCAAGATATGGGTGCATCACTAACATGGAATCTACCAAATCGGTACAAGAACACCAACCGAAGCTACGGTCATGAGCACAACGAATCTAGTAGCGCATAGATCTAGCAAACTACGGCATGCTAACAGCAAATCTAGACTAGAAACAGGCCAACACTACATCATGGCATAAAGATCTACTCCATATGCATAGATCTAAATAGCAAGACCCAGGGTTCGATTGTGCTTACCGGCATCGTAGCGTGGACGGCCGCTCTCTGCTCGGAGAGATCGAGGAAGAAGGTCTCCGTTGCCGGTCGTCGACCACCGAGGACCGGAGTAGAAGGAGGCGCCGCTTACCTGGTTGTCGTCGATGAATCTCGTCTCGGACGGATAGCTCGAAATGGGGGAAAACGGTGGCGGGAATTTCGGCGGTGAGAGGAGAGGGGTGAAATAGGGGGGCCAAAACTAGTGCGGCGAGCGAAATTTCTCCCGCCACCATTTTCACGTGCGCGCGTGCGCCCACGGCCGCGCGCCATCTCCAAAGCCCACACGAGCTTGGCTCCAGTGTTCTCCATTTTGCCTTGCGGGAGGGTGGCTATGTAGAAATGGAGGAATCGAGCGTTCCTAGCGGGCCTGGCCCTGAGTGCTTTAAGGTTCGTGCTCATGTAGGCATGCAGAACGGGTCAGGAAACCAAACGGACCGAAAAAGAGGAGAAACACTTCGTTCCTATGGGCCGTGGGCAATCAAACACGCCCTAAGTGCATGCACGCGCTGGCCTTCACCTTTCATCATTTACATATGGAAAAAGTCCAAATCAAACCTTGAATTCGTAGGGCTTAGCTAAATCGAACCTCGAACTTTGAATCCCGGAAATCAGCACACCAAACTTTCGAATCCCGGTCTATTTTCAACCTTAAGCCCATCTGATATGGAATTTCGCTGACGTGGCAAGTCAATCCCGGGATGTTGACTTGGACTGCTGATGTGGCTGGCAACTCGAAAGCACACACGATAGCGACGACCTTTCTCACGTCGGAAAAGAACAAAAACGAAATCTGGCCGTCCCTGCCCAGCCCAAGCCGCCATGTCCAGGAGCTCCGCCTCGCCGTCCTAATGCTGCTTGCTCAAGGAATCGACAAGGGACCGACAGGATCGAGCGAATCATCTCCGTCTTCTACACCTCCGGCCGACCACCGCCACCGACTGCAGCGCCCCTACCCCGTCGTCGCGAGCGCACGGCCAGCGAGCCGTACGCGCGAGGTCGTGGCCGGAGCAGGGGACGACGCAGGGAGAGGATGCGCGCCTGGGGAATGTGGCGGGTGGAGCTTTCAGGAGACTTCGTGGATGGGCTCGGGTGGTCGCCGGAACCAGGACGCCGCCGGCCGGCAGCGGACCAAGGAGCTGTATCTGCAGGGGATTAGCAGCAAGAAACAGAAAGGGTACGGCCGCCTCCGTCATGCTTTGCCCTCACGGCCTCGCCGGCGAGGAGGAGGCGGGATAGGTCGCCAAGCGCGTCCGCATCCGTGGCCAGCACGGTCGAGCTGACTCCTGCCGTCCTGCGCAGTGCGCACTGGTCGCTAGTATTAGCCATGCCCGCACCACGAGCTAGCTAGATCAATGGCTGATTGATTTCGTTGGAGGCTAGCTAGCTACATATATCTACAATTACAAAGCTAGCTTTGATTGATTCTTTCTCGTGGCAAACACAGGGCGACATCGAGATGCAATGTCTCTCGGGGAAGAAAGCTACGGGATTTTTAGCGAAAGAAAAGAAAAAAGATTAAAAAAAGATTCTGACATGTGGGACCCACTGTCAGTGAGAGAAGCCCACAATCCCAGTCAGATAGTTGATTTCCCTGTGTGCCAAATATGTCTAGGGTTGAGATTGGCCGGGAATCACAAGTTCAGAGTGCCGATTTCCGGTATTCAAAGTTCAGGGTTTGATTTAGCTAAACCCTATAAGTTCAGGGTTTGATTTGGACTTTTTCCTTTACATATCCGTGCACCTGCCTCCGAGTTATGACCATCGACCCTTCTACATTACACATTATCAATGCTCACTCTCGCATTCACACCTTCACGGCATCACCACATAATAAACGCAACACATCATCCACATCCCCCAACAGTAAAGGAACGGCATGGCAGCCATTTCCCAAGCCGTATAACAGTATTTCCTCTCTGCCCCGGAACAAACGGTTTTCAACGGCGTGTCGCAAAGATCAAAAGGTTTCAGTTTCCTAGAAGTGATTACTCCAAGCTCCCCTAGAACGTGGCAAGATGCGACGACAAACGACCAAGTTTAGACGTTAAAAGGAAAAGGACACACGTAGTTTAGCTTGCGCAACAAGGTTTGGTGAGCAACGATGTTCATGTCGGGTCCTCGGGTGGTCACTTTGTTTGAGTTAAATCCTGTCCCAACCTTGCCGGCCGGCTTATTAGCTGTTTTCTCTGCTTCCCTCGCATGGGATCCACAGTTAACAAGGGCTATAAAGATCATAGTAGCTTAATACTAGTACTCCCTCCGTTCCAATTTAATTGACTTGCTATCCACCAAATGTGGGTGGATGCACGGAGGGAGTACTAATTAAGAATCTTCTTGAATTAATACTACGACGAAACGAGGTTCAGGTCCAGCAAAACAAAAGGGCAGACTCATTGTGTCTGCGGCCTACCTGTCTTGTACTCCTCCTACATTCTTGGCTTAATTATCGTGCTAATCTTGACATGGCGGGCCGGGCCGCCGGGGTTGCCACTACACGATATTGTCATTGTCACAAGATAAAATACCATGGATATTTTATTTGAAATATATTGTAGTAAGACGCAATTGCAATGAACAAGGGATTCTAGGACGTGGACAACTGAAGTCGTTGTCACACAATCAAATCCATGCTAAACATGCTTGCAGGATTTGAGGAGGTGATCTTGGTGTTATTGAGGTTTTATTGCAGCTTCCCGTTTACAGGCTCAGCTAAAAGTAATACAGGCATCGAAAGTATGCTTGTCAAAATAGTTATATTGCTTGGGACAAAAGTTTTTTTAAAAGATTAAAATGTTTCTTTGGCATGACAATTTTCTTAACCAACAATGGTTGGCAAAACTGTCTCGTATATTTGATTTTTTTCTTCTGTTTGCTGCACATGCCACTTTTTTCTGGGACGCAACGCATATTACGCATGCCATATGTTAGAATCTACTTCTTCTGTATCAAAATATAAGATGTTTTAGATATTTAACATTTTTCTGATACATATGTATCTAAACGCGTATTGGTTTATGGATCCACTCATTTTAATCCGTATGTGGTCCATACTGAAATATCTAGAACATCTTATATTTTGATACAGAGTGAGTAGCTAGCAAGAAGTAGGGAGGATGTCAGCTGGGCCCCGAGCAAAATCCTCAATGGGAGGCTCCACAAAGGTAACCAACTAACACAGAGAACATTAGCATATATGTGATAAAATCTAGACTACTTAATTAGGGCGGTGGTGATGATGGTGTGAACTGTGTAGATAGTAGAAGTTAAAGTTAATCGATCCACAAGCTATGAGATTTCATCACCCTGGAAAAGGGAAGAAAAATAATCGAAGGTGGGAAACATGATGCCTAATCCGATGGCGTCGTTTCTAGCAAGGAGCCAAGGACCAGATACGTACGTACACCGTCTCGTAAAGCTAGCTAAGGCCTAGTTCTTATCGGCTCCGGCTTGTGCATAAGCCACTCCGGTTTGAGCTGTCCAAATAAACTGCGGGTTAAACTCAAAAAAAAAACTGCGGTAGAAATAAGCTCATGAGAAACTGCAGTCCAGTTCTTTTCGGCTTCTACTATCTTAGTTTATTGTGTGAGTTGTATATTGAAAAGTCTGCAATGCCCTATGATGATTTTGTGTCCTAACTAGTTAGTTTTGAGTTACTTTTTACCCTATGATGATCTCTTTGTAATCCACTACTGGCTAGGATAAGTAAGTGTTGTACAGTACTACGTGGAGCTGGAGTACGTGTTTGGTTGCGTGGAGACGATCCACCGTGTGATGGAAGTCGCTGTCCGGCTAGGGGAGCGGTGGTGGCGCCGTCTTGGACGCTGGTGGGGGCCGGGGAAAAGGAGGTGTGCGGCAGGAAGGGGACAGGGGAGCCCGCGCTGCAGGGAGTGGCGGCGGCAGGGACACTGCTCCCTCTCCGTCTCCTGACAAGGACCAGGTGCCCATCCCCCGGCGGCCATCGAGCTACATTCCGTCCATTCGCCCCTGTACCCTGCTGCTGGTACAGAAGCTGTACCTGCATAAGCTGTACCGACTCATGCATCTGCATGCACTGGCCGGCCGGATGCCCCGAGCGAATTCAATGGAGACGTCGATCGATCGCGGGTGTGCCGTGTGCGATCGATACTGTCCTGTACGTGAGTTCAGGTGCGTGGTTGAGTTGTGAGTAACGTAGGCCAATCCCATATCTAAAACTTCCCATCAGTAAGGAAAGATATATACTCCTGTGTTTAAATTTCTTGCTCCTGAGATTAAGTGCTCCTGTGTTTAAAAAAAATCAAAAATTAGATTTCAAAGTTGCAAATAAATGTAAAAAAAAGTCATGAATATTTTCAATGACGTATTTTAAAAACATGCAAATTTCAATTAGAAATACTTTATATTTTGACCTACACAAAAAAGACAAATGTACATATCTAAGTATAGTGTTTCAAATGTCCAATTTTTTTAAGATTTTATCATTTTTGTGTAGGCCATAATACAAATAATTTCGCGTTGTGATTTTGCATGTTTGTAGGCTACATCATGAACTACATCCAGAATTATTTTCACTTTATTTTGAAACTTCTAAATAGTTTTTTGATTTCACCGGAACACTGGAGGTCGGGAGCACAAATGACTTTACGTATATGTACACGTATATAATATGCTTCACCTTCATTCCTGTCTGGAAGACTGGAACTTGTCGACCCTTTTGGTGGGATTGGATTGGATCAAATAAAGTTTGTTAAGAGTGGCTCCAAGTACCTCAAAGGATTCAACAATTTCTATGTATAGTATTTGAGAGCATCTACACCGGCACCACCAGAATTTTGTCCGTGACCTCCCAAATTGTGTCCGCTTTGAGTTGCCAGACACATGTCTGTCGCAGTGGCGCCCCCAAACCAAAGCAAAAAAGAATTGTAGTGCAAACGGTTCATTCAATATTTGTTATATTTCAACGGACGATCCTAAACCCTAACCCTACTCCTCGTCCTCATTCGTCGTCGATACAGACAACGGTTGTGGTGGAGGTGCGTGCGCGAGGTGGAAGCGACGCTGCCGCAACCGGAGGGGAGGCCTGCTGAGCCGTGAACTCAATGATCTCATGAAGCCGACGAGTCCTCCTCGAGCTCCGTGGCCCAAACCACCAGAGCCCAACTCAAGCTGGGGCAGTCACCTCGTGCGTTTTGTCGTGCAGAGGCCACGCCACAGGGTAGCCAGCGGGCAACTCCTCTTCTGCCAGCGGAGGTGGAGGCGGTCATGAGGTAGGAAGCGTCGCACCAGAAAGTTGTGGATCACTGGGACACCTCGTGGCGTGCGGCGATCCAGCGTGTCACGGATGACAATGCCGCCTCCACCTCCCCGACAAGGTGGGGGCGGCGCTCCTGCTTGACCCGGAGGCAGGCGTTTGCGCTGCTGCCGCCACGCCGCACCGTGAAGCAGCCGCAAGAGGATGGTGCTCTCGGTTGCGGCGTGCTCACAAGCAGCCTCAATGGCATTGTCCACTGTGTGGCCAGTCACGTCCCACAAAAAAGACACACGTTGACGTTGTAGTGCGTTGGCCTCAACGTGTTGTTGTATGTTTCTAGCAGGGCGTCGTGCTCCCGCGTGAAACGATGGTGCCACGCTGGCCCAATTGGCGACGGCGTCCTAAGGAGAAGCCGCTCTGCCTTCGTCATCTCGTTCCGCGACATGAGGACGACGAGGTTCCACTCCTCAGGAGTGGTGGGAAGGGGTGGCACAGCGAGGCTGCACACACTAACCACTCAACCTTTGAACCGGTGGAAGTCCGGCGGGACGAGATGCCCGTAGCGGTGAAAGTGACGCGTCTGATAGGGTGAGGTTGCGGCTCCCCGTAACGCTCCGCTGGAACTTCCTTCGGCCCCAAAGTTGTGCGACATGACGATGGTGGGGAGATTGGAGTGTTGACGGTGATGGAAGAAAAATAGAGAAGAGTAGGCGAGCAAGATGGAGGCCGCAGCGATGGCACCCACGTGTCGAATGGCTTGTCCGGGTGTTGTGCAGCATCCGCAGGCCGCTCCCGACTTTGGAGGGCTGCTCGAGGGTGCCGGACAGGAAAATCGGCCACAGTGGCATTTCTCATTTGTCCGGCACGCAATGGATTTTTAGTGGTGTTTTGGGGTGCAGTAAAGATCACGGGCGGAGCTACATAGCAGTCAGGGGGGGGGGGGGGCGCCGCCCCCCCAGCCCAACAGAATTTTTTTGATTAGTAATTAGTAGTTTGGTTAAAATTAGAAGAATAGGAGCATTCGGCCCCCCCATGTGAGATCCTGGCTCAGGGTTCAATAGGATTGATAGGATACTCATGTCAACAAGTTGCAACTTTTTTTCCGGAAGCTCATCTGGAAGGAACTCCGAGGTTAAGCGTGCTTGGCCCGGAGCACTCCAAGGATGGGTGACCGACCGGGAACTGGTTCCTGGGTGCGCACGAGTGAGGACAAAGTGCGCAGAAAAGACTATGTTGATCTGTGGGCCAGTCTGGAGATCCTAGATAGTTGCCAGGGGTGACAGGCCCGGCCCGGGGGTGGCCGGGGTGTTACAATTTGGTATCAGAGTCGACCCTCGCGGCAACACGGGCGTGTGCGGGTCAGGGCGCGGACATGTGGAGCATGTGCCGGCACTGGGCGCACAGACGTGTACCAAGAGGGGAAGTTCCTGGACTGGGGGGAAGCATGTGCCGGCACTGGGCGCACAGACGTGTGCCGGCACTGGGCGCACAGACGCGTCGGTCTTCTAAGGGGGGAAGGATGTGCGATCTTGGCTCAGGGCTCAATAGGATTGATAGGATACTCATGTCAACAAGTTGCAACTTCTTTTCCGGAAGCTCATCTGGAAGGAACTCCGAGGTTAAGCGTGCTTGGCCCGGAGCACTCCAAGGATGGGTGACCGACCGGAACTGGTTCCCGGGTGCGCACGAGTGAGGACAAAGTGCGCAGAAAAGACTAGTGTTGATCTGTGGGGCTAGTCTGGAGATCCTAGAGAGCTGTCAGGGGTGACAGGCCCGGCCCGGGGTGGCCGGGGTGTTACACCCCAGCTACAACTTGGGCCTTTGGCCTGTTGGAGAAACACCAGTACACCACGGAACCCCAACGCACGCACAAAAAATCCAGAAAAAACAGAGAGCACTGGCCGCCCCTGTCTTGCACACGGCGAGGGCATAGGGCGAGCGCAGCGCCGGCCGCCCCGCCTCCGACCGGCTGCCACGACCAGCAGGGGCAAACGGAAGGCGAGCGACGAAACCCCCACTGTCGCATGATGAGAAAGCTGACTCAAAAAATAAAGGAAACTTTCTTGAATTGTTGGAGCTGCTAGCAGAGTTCAATCCTGATCTTGCCAAAGTCATTTTGGGAAATTCTCCATACAACTCGAAGTACACATGTCCAGAAATTCAAAAGGAAATCTTGTCCATATATGCATCTAAAGTTAGGAGACATATCCGTGAAGAAATTGGGGATTCAAAATTCTCTATTCTAGTGGATGAGACATGTGATGTAGCGAAAAGAGAACAAATGGCATTGGTTTTTAGATTTGTTGATAAAGAAGGTTGTTCACAAGAGAGATTCTTTGATTTGATACATGTGGCCAACACTAAGGCTGTGACACTGAAAGATGAATTGTGCTCAGTATTATTCAATTATGGGTTTGATATTCAAAACCTTAGGGGATAGGGATATGACGGGGCTAGCAACATGAGAGGAGAGTTGAATGGATTGCAGTCACTTTTTCTTAAGGAATGCCCGTATGCATACTATGTTCATTGTTATGCTCACAGATTGCAACTTGCACTAGTAGATGCATTCAAAGAGGTGGTTCCTGTTGCCCAGTTTTTTCAGAAGCTAATCTTTATTATAAACACTGCCAATTCATCATCAAAGCGCCATGATGAACTCCATGATGCATAGCTGGCAGAACTAGTACGTCTGATAGACAGCGGACGGCTTCAAACAGGTCAAGGGGAAAATCAGATACGGGCACTTAAACGGCCTGGGGACACTAGGTGGGGTTCTCACTTTGGTTCTATTCTTTGCCTTATGGAATTATTTAATGCAGTAAATTTTGTGATTCAAGATATGGCTGCTGATAGATCAGTTGTTGGACCAATACGCGCTGATGCCGACACTTCTTTCGGCTATATGTCCTCTTTTGAGTTCGTCTTTGTCTTATGTATGATGAAGGAAATACTAGAGATAACAGAAGGGCTTGGCCAAGCTTTATAACTGAGATCACAAGACATTGTAAATGATGTTCGTCTAGTCTTTGCTACAAAAGGATGTCTTCGTGAGCTAAGATCAGATGATGGTTGGGAAGAATTCTTTTACAGAGTTGTTGAATTTTGTGTAAATCATGGCACCGAAATTCCAAACATGGAGGAACCTTATATCATGCGTGGTGGTCGTGCACGACATCAACCTGATAAGTTCACTAAGGAGCGGTATTTCCGTGTGGAGGTATTCCGTGGAACTATTGATTGCCAACTACAATAATTGGATCGGAGGTTCAGTGAGAAGATTATGGATCTTCTATCTACCAGTGCCACATTGATTCCTAAAAATAGATTTAAATCTTTTAAAGGTAGTCATATGTGAGTTAGTGAAAAAGTATTACCCAGCAGATTTTACTCAACAAGACCGGTATGGATTAGAACAACAGCTGAATTTGTTTGTAGCTGATGCTTCTAATGATGAAGAGTTGAAAAAGATCTCAACCTTGACTGACCTTTGTCGTTGCCTTGTTGAGACAGGAAGAGATGCTATCTACAATTTGATTGTCAGGTTACTCCAACTACTTGTCACCCTTCCAGTTTCTACCGCAAGTGCAGAACGTGGATTTTTTAGTTTGAAGATCGTCAAGACAAGGTTGCGTAACAAGATGGAAGATGAGCATCTTGCCAATATTTGGTAGTTAACATAGAACGTGAAATTGCTGAAAAGTATGACTTCACGGCTATTTTAGAAGAGTTTAAGAGCAAGAAGGATCGAAAAGCTGATCTGTAATTTGGTAGATCAAGTAGTATATTTTGGTAGCTATTCTATTATGAAATAGTTCTCTCTCTCTCTCTCTCTCTATATATATATATATTTGGATAACATCATACATGTATTTTGCAAACGGTGTGGTCAATATCAATATAAATTTGTCTCAAAGTCTACAATTTCTAGTTTGTTGTTGTGGCTTCACCTTTTCTTGTCTTTCGCCTCCCCAGACATTTCCGTCAAGCTCCACCACTGGTAAAGATGCTCTGAGTTCGGCGGGTGTTATTTACGGACATATGTCCACAATTTTAATTAAGCAGTATAAGTACCACCGACATGAAGAAACACACTTGAGTAGGTACTCCAAAAGCCTAAAGTCCAGATTTCCAATAAGAAACCAAAGGTAGGGCTGCTCAACATTTTCAGTTGGGTGTTAATTTCTACTTAGATCTTGCACGAGGAGAACGGATTTTACACAAGTAGGTTGGCCCCCCCGGACTATCTGTGTCATCCATTTTCTGTTGGAGATCCGTATGGGTCAACTGGTCAAAGATCTGTGATGTTTTTCATTTTAGCCCCTGTAAACACCGAATTCAACCCGCAGTCCACCTTTCCTATATATAGCTACGAAACCCTAACCCTATCCCACAATCCCCACCAGCTCCCGTGCGACGCCGCCACCTCCTCCTGGCGCCCCGCCCTGGCCGCCGCCGGCTCCGTGCTGCCCCGTCTGGCTTCACCAAGCAGCGTCACCGCCGGCCGTCGGTCTCCACCAAGCCGGCGCCATTCGTCGGGCAGAGAGGCCGCGTTTGATCCGGTCGTGGCGGCGCCGGATCCCGCCGTGGAGGTGTTGGCGAAGCCCCTTCTCCACCGAGCCACGGCGAGCTTCCCACATCTCCCCGGTCGAGATCCCCGTCCTCACACCCCGGATCCGGCCGCCGCGACCTCGAGCTCGACCTCGAGCTTCCTACCTCTTCCCCGGTTGATGCCGTCGTCGCGCACCATATCGAGCTCCTCCCCGGCGAGGACGCGTCGCGCCTCTCCTACGTTTCTCCGGCGAGGACGAGCACGGGTCCCAGCGTCTCGCGCCGTACCCAGCTCCTCCCCGGCGGGTACGCGGTCCTCGTCCTCTAGCGCGCAACGTCGACCCCAGCATCTCTCCATGGTCGACGGATCCGTTCATGGCGCCATCCCACCCTGCCCTGTCCGCAACGAAAGAATAGGGTGGCTTGCGGCGCCGACGGCCTCTTCGTTGCCCTCGTGGAGGGCGTACTGCCCGGATATGGGATCTCCTCTCTTTTCTTACTTTTCAATTATTATTTTTATTTAGTACTTGTCTGATATTCGTTTTTATTTGTGGATCTGTTATTTCTGTTCATGTCGTTTCTTCTATGGATCTATGCTGACCAAACGCATATGTGTGATTGGTTGTTAGAATCATACTTTTTTCTTAGTTTCTTGTTTGGTTTACTCTTTGGGTATTCTTTTTGTGAGGATTTCATCTACAAGATTCATTGAAATTTGGCGAATCTTCTAGTGTATAAATTTGTTTCATACTAATAAAATGAACATGATTTTTTTGTATCTTGTCGTGCTCTGTTGTATGAATTTGAAAGCAAAAGAAAATTGTGAATGAAACTATATTGAATCTGGTATGGAATATTGAATTTCGAGAGAGAAAACTATATTTCTGAAACTTCAAGAAATTTGTGACTTTTCTAATTTGTAAAGTTTAATAATGTTTTGAATTAATGTTGTATGAATTTGAAAGCAAAAGAACAATGTGAATGAAACTATATTGAATATGGTATGAAATCTTGAATTTCGAGAGTGAGAACTATGTGTCTGAAACTTCAAGAAATTTGTGGCTTTTCTAATTTCAGCTAGTGCCAGATCCATTTACTTACTTCTCTGTACATGGGCTTGATGGAGTCCATCGGTTGCAACCTTGTAGCTATTTAGTTCTGCAAGTTCCCTAGATGTAGACACGAAAATGATGACATGTAACTACGAAACAACTAGTCCTCGTTCACTAAGCATACGACCGTGTGTCATATGCATGTTTTTGTTCTAGTATCTTGTTCTTTTGTGTAGCTCTAGTCTGATGCTTAGCAGTCATGTGAGTTTTTGCACATGAAAGCTACTACTGCCAGTAACCTGGGGGTAACTCAATCATTGTGCTTTACACTTGAGTGAACTGCAAGTTTTTTTTCTTTGTATGACACTATCTGAGAACAGATTCTTTGGATGGCTAACAGAAAAAGAAAAAAAGTGACAAGTAGCTAGAAATAGTAATCATTTTGACCATCTGTTACTTTTAGCCTTCCAAGGCAGTTGCATTAATAATTTGTATTGGACAGCGATAATGCTTGTGGGTTGTTTGTGCCATTACTAAGTTTTAAGCATGTTGTGACGATGTGAGCAAAGTTCCAATGCAACAAACTTTTTCTGCCATTACTAAGTTTTTCTGTTCATGTCTTGACGCGTTGTGGTTTGGATTTTTGTTTGTTGCAGCCGTGTGTGCGGCAACTCGCATGGCCTCATCCGCACGTACGGGCTGATGTGCTGCAAGCAGTGCTTCAGCAGCGACGCAAGGACATTGCCTTCATCAAGGTATGCCCCCAGCTCCGCACCGTGGATCGATTTCCTGAATCCCATGCCTGAATTTTATATCCGTTGATTAGTATCTCATGTCAGCCCATGCTTGCTTTTCCATGGTATATGCTTTGTCAAAAAGTCTCTTGGTATGGTGAACTAGTTTAATTTGTTGGAGACTACCACGAGGTAGCAGGGACTATTACGTAATGTTAGGTATGGCATGTTAGATTCACTTGTTCAGGTTAGATGCTTGTGTTGCTCCTCTTGCTCCAATAATCATCCTGGTCAACTTGTGCAATCATCACCGATGTTCTGCCTTACAATATTGCCTATCTTTTTGATATAGTCTCATGAATCATTCAACACCATAAGGCCCTGGCCTGTCATAATATTGCCTATCTCTTTTGACCTGACCCGAAGTATGTATAGAAAATATTTGTGAAACTAATCTGAAATATTTGTTTTTGTTTGTCTATTCAAGATCCGAACCAGAGAGGATGGATCTGGTCTATTCAAGTTTTTTTTTTTGCATTTGTCATGCTTGATTTTTTTTTGTTGATTTGTGATTAGTATATATTAGGTATAAATCATTGGGCTTCTCTCGCCGATCCAGACCACAGTTCGTCAAGATTTCATGGATGTGCCACATAGTTTTTTGTAGAATTTTTATTGCAGAAATTGGGTGTGCCACAGTTCGGCAAGATTTCATTGAATGTGTGTATCAGAAAATCCTGTATAATTGGGTTTGCGAAAATGCATCTTCTTTGTAAGATATATTGCAGATCCTGTGAAAGATTGGTTGTATAAATATATTGTAAATTCGTTGGATAAAAAGTAGAGTAAAAAATTATGTATATTGTGTCTGTTTTCTGTCAAATTTGTTTGTGACAAAGTTTTGAAATGAATATGCATTGAAATTTGAACAAATCCAGTGTGAATTGGTTATGAAACAAAAAACAAAGTTAAAAAATTATGAATTATTTTTCTAGTATTAAAAATCTTTTAATGATTTTCTTCTTATAAAATCGTTGACACAAAAATGTTTGAAATGAAAACAAGGTTGAAAATATTATGAATCTTTTTTCCAGTATTAACAATCTTTATTTATTTTCTTCTTATAAATTGTTGAGACAAAGAAAGTTTGAAATGAAAAAGAGGTTATAAAAGGAAATAAAATGTGGAAATATGAATTGTTGAGAAAGGAAATGCAAAGTTTTATTAATTTTTTTGAGAAAGAAAATTGATAATATTCTGTGATTTGAAACTTTGACAATATGAAAAACTGAAAAATCTGCGAATAAAATTTGAATATTATTTTTATGAAATATCACATGAACTTTTATGAGAAAAGTTGTACGGGTTGTGTTCAAAAGCTGCAATCTGTGAGGAGGAGAGAAAAATAGTAACTTGTCAAAGTCTGGAAAGTAAAGGTCGTTTCTGTAAAATGCGTGTGAAATCTTGACCAAAAATCCTACCGTTGGATCTCAGCGAAATGGACGGCACAGATAGTCCGGGGGGGCCAACTTACTACGGTAGTTGCATTTCCCCTTGCACGAGCCATGTCATTGGTGTGCATGCATCTTCGATCAGGCAACGTGAGTCGAGCGAGACTCCTATAGCTCTAGCTACTCATTCTGGCACATGGAAAGTCAGACGTCCAGAACCTGTCACAACACATGGTCTGTCTCGATACCCGGACAGAATTCACTCATGTACTATGTCCTTGCTCGAGATTTATTCACGCTCGGTCATGAACAGATCTACGAGTAGCAAGTCGATCCTAGGGCGACATTGAAAGCGACCATAGGTAGTTAGTAGTAGCAGTACGTGGGTGCGGAATTATGACAAGCACGTACGCTTCAACAGATCGACCGATGGTGCTTGAAGTTAGCCATTCACTACAGGACGCAGGCTCTACGTCGCCGTCAGCACATCACAGAGACCCGTCGGCACAGGCTACGCCGACGGCAGCCGTCGGCGTACGTCCCTCGGCGTAATATGGGTCTCGGCATAGACATTTTTGCCGTCGGCATATAAAAAGCCGTCGGCGTAGACGGCGGGCAGGCCTAGCCGTCGGCGTATAGGCCGTCAGCGTAGTCCAGGTGGGCCCCACGACAGGCCGCTGACGTTGGCAGCATCTATGCCGGCGGATTTGTCCTCGGCACAGCCTGGCCACGTGGCGATGACTGGGGAGCCCAGGCGTGGAGCTATGCCGACGGCATTGCCTGGGACGTGGCGGCGCCTGGGGAGCCCAGGCCCGGGGCTATGCCGACGGCATTGCCCTCGGCATAGGCTGACACAAGCCGTCGGCGTAGCTACAACGCCTACCTCTAAACCAGTGCTCCACCGACGGCCTATATACGTCGACGGCCCGTCGAGGACTACGCCGAGAGCCGTTTCTACGTCGAGGGTAGCCGTCGGCGTAGCAGTGCCAAGTTGGAGGGCTGGCCTCCACGCGCTCTACGCCGACGGCCCCAATAAAATGTCGTCGGCGTAGAAAATGACCGTCGGCGCAGCGCGCCGTTCCTGTAGTGATATTCGCGTGCAAGCTCGTCATGCCTAGCTCGCTAGCTCTCGCCCGCGCTGCAAAATCATGCACGGTCAATTTCTCGGGGGCACGTACGCTGTCTCTACACGGTTTGGACCTACGCAAACCGTCCACGTACATGCATCAATGCATATGCATGCATGACACACTCTTCGATCAACATACGAACTAAATCTTGAATAATCAATTTATACTCTTCTATCTCAACATGCGAGCTATCTACATCACTTAATTTTGTAGCCAATCATTTCCACATCATTTCACTAACATTCATTATTTATTGTCTATCTCTATATGTAAGTTTCGACATCATCTTTTCCTTTAGTGAGTAAATTGTCCATGTCATCCTTTTTTGCCGTTTGAATTATAAGTCGCACTATCTCGTTATATAATTATAAAATTAAATCACGTGTTAGGGGAACACCAGAATTAGTTTCGTCAATTAACTAAACTTTTTTGCTTGCATATATCTATAGTCAATGTTAGTCTTGGTAGGTTTATTAGATTTCTCAAGAGATGCCCGTCGCAATGCACGGGTATTGTTCTAGTTACGACTGGGTATTGTTCTAGTTACTCAGATGAAACAGCCTAATTAATTAACCGGAATCGAAGGTGCAGGAGGGAGCGAGCCTGAAGCCATCCCCGCTAAAAAAGGCAGTGGGGCAGCTAGCCTGAAGCCGACGCGCACGGCGCAGCAGATAGGCCGAGCAGATGCGGCCATCGTCGGCTCGATCTCCGTGTCAAACGTTCCCGATCTGCCGAGGCCGGCGGATCAGAGAACCCGCCTCGGCCAGGGCGGCCGCTCCTCTTCGGGACGTACAGACGAATCGTCTCGCTCTCGTTAATTTTATCTAGATTTACTGGGATCACGATCGTCACTGATCCGTGGCAATTGTCGGATATTTTCGTGCGATTACTCCGATCGAACCGTTGCGACCAAGACGCAAGAATTAATCGTCCTTGGATATTTCCCCTGCAGATTGCGGCACGTCGTAGTAGGCTCCCATCCCACCATGGCGCGACAAAGAAAGCGCCGGTAATGGACGGGTGTTGCCGTGTACGATAGCTGTGCCTACCTATAGTAGGCCGTACGTGCAATTTGGTCCTGGGAAAACAACAAGTCAACCGACCCCACGTACGTGCAACCACGAGATAAGATCATCGACCGGGGCCTATTATATGGCAGTGGGACGAGATCTCTTCTTGTGTATACGTACGGAGATCCTCAGCTAGCACGGCACGTCTCAATTATGCTCCCCTTTTTCTTTTCTTTTTTGAACAGATCCGACCACATAATACAGGCAGCTCGAACAAATTACAGAAAGGTCCACAGAAGGAAAGAAAATTACAAAAGGACTCAGAATTTGCAGATAGAGCCCCCCAAGCCCCGAGAAGAACCACGATCGATCCCTCGCCGCTCGCCGGAGCACCTAGGCCACGCAGCCGCCGTACCGCATGCCGAAGGGGAGAGAGCGCCTCCACGCTTTGTAGAAGACCGCTTGAGCCGCCCGCCGCCCTGCGACGGAACCGAAGCCGATGAACACGCTCGGTCGCAGCGCTAGCTCCCCGAACACCCTTCTTCCCCCGCCAGCTCGGCGCCGCCCAGATCCACCACCATCCACGCCCAGCAACTTCCAGCAGCTGCTCCCCTCGCCGCCACGGCCGGCCAGAGCAAAACCCAGCGAGGAAGACAACCTCACACACCACACCAAAACCGGGCCGCCAACACGCACCTCTTCTCCCCTCGCCTCCGCCGGCCGAGAACGAAGAAGGGGAATAGCGCCCGACGAACCTTCCCTCCCTCCCCGGCGCCATGGCCGACGGGGAAAGGAGGGGAAGGACGAAGGCCCAACACGGCAACGCCATCGCCGCCGTCTTCGATGCCGCAGCCAGGCCACAGAAACCTAAACTAAACCTAACTATCTGCACGCACGACGAGCCCAAGCTCCCCTCCACCTCACGGCGCCGAAACGGCGGCCGAGGCAAATGGAGCGGCGGGATCGCCGGCGAGGAACGGGAACAGAGAGCTCCTGCGAGTCGCCTCTCTCAAACAGTGTTTTGGGAGAGGAAAGTGTCGGTCGGTTATGCTCCCCTTTTCTGGCATGTCGACCTTTGACATTTTCGCAAGATTGCAGTGCACCAAGGATCATACAAAATTACTGCTGCCTTCACTCATTGCCATTGGATTTTTGGATCCTCTAGACTAATCTGTACGTACTCTGCCGCCTCTTGGGGCCTGCCAGAGGGACGTGGTGGAGTTGCTTGTCGGCGGCGACGAGTTGCATAGCAAGGTTGGCTACGTCGACGATTTCCGGTTTGGTGAGTTTCGGTGAAAACCCTACATCGACCTCGATTGATTCCAACGATGGCGTGCTCTCAGGTTCTCGGACATTGCTCCTTCTTGGAAGCATTGTTGAGAAGCCCCTTCACCAGCGATGTTGGTTTTGTATTTTCGTGTAGTTGCTGCTGTCTTGTTGCCATCTTCGGCTAGCTGGTGTGCGACCCTGGGCTGGCGTGGATGTCAGAGCGGCGCTTCGGCCCTTGCCTCTGCCTTGTTGCATTTAGGAGTTAGGGTGTCGTTTTTGGTCGCGAGAGTGATGGTTATCGACTCGAGTGGAGTGCAGCCTTGGGCCGGTGTGCCGTGTTTGTGTTGTATCGGTTTCGCCAGTTTGCCTTATAAAGTGACCAACTCTTTTCTACTATATCAATGTCAATGAAAAGGCAAATATTTTGTCTCATTAAAAAATATGCTATCACGAGGAAATGACTATTCTTGACAGTCGTCCATCCACAGGTGCGACAGAGCATGAGGGCTCGATTCAATTCCAAAATTCAAATCGTGAGTTTGATTTTTTTAAAGGAAAAAATGTGTACACATAATATTAAATGAACTCGAAATTTGTGACTATTGCGCTCGCATGAGACACTTCGAAATTAAAATTGTATTATTGATGAGTAGTTGGCATACCAGGAACAAGTACTTTCTATGTGCCGAAATATTGAGCGTATTAATTTTAATCAAAGTAAAACTTCGTATAATTGGATTAATTTTGTAGAAAGACTATCAACATTCCGACATCAAATCATACTATTAATTTCTGACTTGATATATAAATACTGATTTTTTACATTTTGTCAAACATTACAAAGTTAAGTTAAATTGAACAAAACTAGTTCGCGTTATTTTCGAAAAGGGGAGCATGAGGAGCTAAAGGGGCCAATGTTTTGTTGTTTTTTTTAAAACTGGAATCCAAAATTATGCGTGAAGCTCAATGTAACAGGACCATGTGCAAGATTTCTGTTTAAATAACAACTATTCTCGGAGACTACAGGTCCACCTGAATCCTTTAAGTTCATTGTAATTTGGTCGTTACAATGTTTAATAATACACATGAATCTCTAGTGGGTACATAAAAATGTTTCAAGCAATAAAACAAAGTAATAAAAAACAATTGAGTTGGATCAATGAATGATATTTATGAAAAACCACAAATAATACAAATTCTTTCGCTTGGTTAGGGAAGTGGATTGTTGATGATCCAAGAGCAAGTCTTGATGCCTGCACAAATAAACGGGATTAGGTTGAGACTCCAAGTGCAGAGTATAGTAAGTGGAAGACAGTTTTCCCCACGAGGGGTGACTCGAGGGTTTAATATCGAACTCTCGGGGAATCTGAAGTGGTAGATTTATCTTCTTATCCTTCTTTTGGTTACCTACAAAACAAGGTTAGATGTTTTGGTCCTCAACCTCACCTGTGGTTGTCAAGCACAAGGTGTAAGAATGATATCAGGATAGTTATGCAATGCAAACAAGAAATAAATATGCAATGATGGTGGATGCAATGATAAATGATATTTTTGGGTTTTTGAATGATGTATGCAAGATGAAAAGTATTTTTGTATTTTCGGATTTAATGATGGCTGAAAATAGAAAAGTGGTATATGGTGTTGGAAAGGTGTTTCTTATGATTAAAAATGGACTGGGGTTCATGGTTTCACAAATGCACTCTCTCTTTATAAAGTGGTAGACAATGGAACACACCAGTTAACATATGAGATTGCAACACAGGGTTTGATAACAAGTTACTTAGATATATGGGCATCACGTCCTAACATAGAGATCTTTTGGTTATTAACCTCTCTTATACTCCACCAAGATGCGAACTAAATCATAACACCTCAGTAATTAAGATAACTCAGAGTATAGCATTAAGTATCATGACATGAAGTGAAAATAAGAACATGCTAGATCTAGTCATGGAGTAGTGGCAATGGTCACGCCCACATCCCCGGTAGCATGGTATTTTAGTTTATCCCTAGTGAGGTAACAAAGTAAGGTAAAGATACCAAAGTGGATCGCAGAACTTTCTCTCACGTTCACTGCACTAGCCACCCCCCGTTACTCCAACTAATGCACACGTTCCCCCACACACGCTCTCATAAACATGCTTGATCAAAACAAGTAGACAAGAACGGGGTACATAATATGCATCTATACTCATAACTGAAACAAACATTGCAATCTCAAACATATATTAACTCATAAAGATCCACCACAAAGGTATTACAACGGTGACCGTAATCATGTTCAGCAGCTCATACGGTGCTAATTAGTGAAGCTCAAGAGAGGAGAGATACATAAGTTACTTCCACAAACCCATAGTCCAGAGGTGGACTACTCCCTCTTCATCATGGAGACGGTGGAGAAGTCGATGGAGAAGATGGAGACCACGCCGGCAGCGCCCCGCCGGAGTTTTCCCCCTCCAATCTGCAGCTCCTGATCTCCGTTTCGGTGTTTCTGTGTTTGTGCGGCGCTCCTTCCAGAGAACGTCGGGGGACCTTTTTTATAGGCGTTTTTAGGTCAAGACGATGTCGGTGGAGAAGATCGACGGCAACGGAGCCACGAGGCCAAACGGGTGGGCCCACGCGGCCACAGTACCTGGCCGCGTGGGCCACCCCGTTTGGCCCTCGGTCCGTTTGCTTCGCTTCCTTCGCCCACAGGTCTTCTTCCTTCCAAATATTGACGCCCGTAAATTTCCAGGTGATTTCGTTGACGTTTGGGTCCCTGAAACATTAAAATAAGAAAACGGGTTTTCTGCCTGTGCAGGGTTAATTCCATAAAAATAGGAAATATGAATATTCCCAAAATCATGATAAAACATTGATATAACCCTTATATGATGCAAATATGATTGGAATATAAGCAATTAAAGTGCAAAGTTCATGTATGCATTTTACATGCATCAACATCCCCAAGCTTAATCCATGCTCGTCCTCGAGTATGAAGATGATAAAACTAACATGGACTTTGCAATTTAATACTTAACAATGATATCAAAGATGATTACTATTGCTACATATAGTCAAATGATTCATTCTTCAAAGGAGTAGCAATATGCAAATAGTTTATGAAGTGATATCAAGTATTCAAGACAAGGATGTTCATTGATAGTTCACAAAGTGTAACATGTAGCAAGTAATATGGAACACATGTATGCATAATGATAAGTAGAACATCCTACAATGGTCATAGAGTGTAGATGAAAATCTGAATATGATAGGTGTACACTTTGGAAAGATGTATATGTGAGTAGAGGTAAAGCATGCATAAGTTTCATCCAACTTCCAAACTCTTCTACTTAAGTTAATGATTGCAATAAGGTATTCATTGGTGTCAAGCTCTCATTGCCCCTATCATAGCATCTTGAATGATTAAGGTTAAAGTGAAAGCAAATATGAGTAGTGTGCTTGATAAAGAATGGGTTGAATGTCTCATGCCCCTTGAATACAAGTACTTACACCATGTGTTACTCAACTTGGGAAACAAAGCAAGTTCAATTAAATATCATTGTAAGCATAATAGTATCATCAAGAGCGTCAACTGGGGTACCTCTTGTCCCAAGATATGGAACAAGCCCATATCAAAATGACAAGACAAACAAACAAAATGAACAATCTCAACACCCTTTTTATTTACCATTTGGAATAGTTTTTTATTGCAAGGTGTATCACAGAAGGTTCACCATAGTATGTAAGTAAATTTCCACCATGAATGATGCATGGCTTAGATTAGCGGCCCAGGCGTCTCTCTAACCATTTACACAAACTCATTTAAACTCACTCTATTTCCACATTTATTTCAACATGATAAGCATCCATAGACAAAAGCACATGATATCAACTAAATGAGATGAAGAGCGTGTTGAAAGCTTGCCATGTGACAGCACATATGGGCTAACTTCCAACCCAAAACATTCATCAAGCCACAAACATCATAATCTTAATCACAATGGGTCAAGTTTTATTATGCAAATAAAAGAACATTGTGCATCAAGTTCGTGAGAGCTATATAACCAATTTTTTCCATTGCAATCAATAACATAAACATTTTCATTCAGAGGTAAGATAACACAAACAACATGTTAAACATACTCGGAATAGCATAAAGCCAATAGGTAGATATGGTGGACTCACTGGAATAACTTTGGTTGAAGGTGTTGGAAACAAGTTTTTGCTTGTTGGAGTTTTTGGGCTAGCAAAAGGGAGAAAGTTGACCATCTAGATGCATGCATGAGTGTCCATAGAACTAACTAATCCATGTTAAACCAAGTAAATAACAATCAGCACCAAAACATGAATAAGTGATAGCTCTACAAAAAGAATTTGCAAACTATTACTCATAAACAAGCTCATGAATCATGCAACTATATGTATCATTAAAAATCAAGTCAAACATCCCTTTTCCCAATCTTATAAAAGCATCCAACATATTTCAACCCATATTTCCAGTAGCTCTCTCATATATAATTGATAGTGTGGTGGTCTCTCAAGACTCAAACAAAAACAAAAACGACGCTCCAAGTTTATGCGATAAAGTGTTTCGATCGAAAAACAGAAGTTGGACGTGTGCAAACCGAGAGTGTGTAGGTCCAGCGGGGTTGTCTTCACATCCCCAAGCTTATGGTCTTCACCATCCTTGGATAGCTCTTGGTGCATCTCCTCCAATCCCTGTGAAAAAACTTCAAAACACCGTTTCTCCCATCTCTTTTCTGTGGGGTGCATTAATAGTGATAAACAAATAGGTTCCTTGCTGCATATAATCCTTGAACAAAAATTCATATGACATGTCCAGAAAGTGTATAATGTTGTATGCCTACTCATAAACTCAATTGGATCAAAAAGATTCAACTTAAAAGCTCAAAGCATGCATCAAACAAAATGGGACAGAATCTGTCCAGAAAAACAGCAGCAGCAAAACGTATTTTTCTACCCTACCAAACTTTCTCGAAAAATTCCGAAAAATTCATGCATACAGAGGATGAAAAGTTGCAACTACAGTTCAAATATGAGCTCATTCGGAGTTACAGAATAAGAATTAAAAATCATACCGTGCACTGACTCGTGCAGGAATAAAATCTCCGAACGCTATAAGCAACTTTTTCAAACCAAAAAGGGTAAAACTTGGCACTTTATTAAAAACTCCAGAACCTAACTAGACACAAAATCTCTTGTTACAGCAAGAGGACACAAAGAAAAATCACACACAAAAATAACCGGGTTGCCTCCCGCAAAGCGCTTTCTTTATAGCCATATAGCTAGGCTTCTTACTTGTTGTTTTATTGTGGACGAAGCTCATGAGGGAGCTTGAACTTTGGTGGTTCCCTCTTCCTTGGAAAGTGTTCCATGCACTTCTTGTGTGGAAACTGAAACTTTACATTCCCTTCCTTTGAATCAATGATAGCACCTGTGGTACGAAGAAAAGGTCTTCCAAGAATAATAGGACTAGAGGTTTTATTCCCCATATCCATGATTAGAAAATCCACAGGCACAAAAGTCATATGTAACTCTACCATAACATCACTTACTTTTCCCAAAGCATGTTTAATAGAGTCATCAGCAAGTGCTAGTTCAATAGAGCATTTTTCAAGATTTTTCAATTCAAGCACTTCATATAGTTCTTTAGATAAAACAGAGACACTAGATCCTAGATCAAGTATGGCATGGTGTGTCTCTTTTCCAATAGTTACTAGTACCTTAGGTATCCACATATCCCCAAGCTTAGGTGGTATCATAGCCTCTTGGTTGTACCTAGCAATCTTTTCTTTCAAGACATGATTAGCAATATAAGAACCAAAACCTGCTTGGTTAGTGTTGATGGAAGGATCACTTGCAAATTTTTGTAAGATAGATATTAATTCATGCAAGCTACAATTTTCTAAGTCAAGCAAAGGATCCTTGACTTCATTAAGCATTTTAACTTCCTCAACTTCAACCTCTTTCATTACCCCAATAGATTCTTTAGCAACTCTCTCTTGCTCATGAATGTGTTCCCAAGACTTATTGATAACCTCTTGGCAATATTTTATTGTTTCCTCATGTTTTTGGGCTGTAATGATGCTCTTTAATGATGAGACTTCCTTAGTAAGCTGATCTACCCTTTCAAACAAAGCATCTTGTTTTTCAAACTTAGAGATAAATTCCTTATTAAGCTCTTTTTGGGTAGATATAAAAGATCTAATGGTGTTTTCCAAGTCACTAGAAACATTACCACTAGAAGCATATTTATTTGGCACATATGGGGGTTTATTATAAGAGTTATAATTGTTGTTACCATACCCATTATTACCATAGTTCCTAATGAAGTTGACATCAATATTTTCAGAATTGTTTCCAACTAGTTCTTGCAAAGGAACATTTTCAACACTAGGTTTATTAAGCAAAGCAAGAATAGTATCCATTTAGATGACAAATCATTAGTTTCTTCAATAGAGTTCACTTTCTTAGAAGGATTAGGTGCCCTATCAGTATGCCATTGACTATAGTTTTGTAAAATGCTTTCCAATATATTTTTAGCTTCTACTATAGTCTTACTCATAAAAGCACCTCCAGCAGCAGAATCAAGTATGTTTCTAGACATGTAGTTTAAACCATTGTACCATTCATTAACTCCATGTGAGGGACAAGTTCTAAGCATAAGTTTTATCCTATCCCAAGCCATAGCAACATGTTCATTTTCATTTTGCCTAAAAGAAAGGATGTTGTTTCTATTTTGCAAAATTTTAACAGGGGGATAATATTTCTTAATGAAAGCTTCTTTTAGATCATCCCAAGAATTAATACTACCAGATGGCAAGGAATGCAACCACTCTTTAGCTTTTCCTCTAAGTGAAAAAGGAAATAACTTCAGTTTTAGGATATCACTTTCCACATTTTTAAACTTTTGCATGTCACATATTTCAACAAAGTCATGAAGATGCATAGAGGCATCCTCCATAGCACTACCACCAAATTGTTCCCTAGTTATCAAGTTCAACAAACTAGGACTTACTTCATAACTCTCAGCATTTATCTTAGGTGTGGCAATAGCTCTCGTGATAAATTGATCATTAGGAGTGTTTGTGTAGTCACACAACTTAGTTCTTTCTCCCATTTTAGCAAGTTTTTTTTGGTATTTTTAATTTTTTATGCAAAACTGAAATAAATATGATATGATATGCAATGACACTAACAAAATAAATTGCTTTGTAAGTAAAGATGGATAAGATGGTGCCACTGTAACAGCCCAACGTTTGAAACCTAAATCTGTATAAAATTTCGCGTTTTGCTTCATATTGGCATGCATTCATTGCATCCTCTTTGCAACTTGCTATACAACCATACATTGGGTTGGAAAAATTGGAAAACTAAAATACCAACTTGCTCCAACAATTTAACAAAACATTGAAAGCATCCAAAAGTTGCAAAACAAAATCTCTTTGACATTCTAATTTGTCAAGAAGTTCCTAGAGCTTCAAAATTAATTTTCGACTTGCTTCAAAGTTCTGAAAGAATACTAGTTTGGAAATGCTCAAAAATGCCTATAGCAACTTCTTATTTTTTCCCCAAGCAAAATGGACTCCAAATGCTTGAAATTTTTATGGGTGTTGGCCCAAGGTACTGGAGGCTACACAAAAATTTGCATAATTTTTGGAGGTGTCTAAGTGGCCCAAAAGATTCAATTGCAGCAGCTGTGATTTTTATCCAGTATGAAAAAGGACCTATGTGAGGAAAGCAAATCTGTTAGGGGCTTTCGCGAAGTCATTCTTTTCCTCCCTGTAGCGACAACCGCACCCTCCACTGGCGCCATGCCGCGCTCCAGCAGCGTCGAGGCCGCCCTCTCTCTCTTTGCCTGCGGTTGGATAAGCAGCCCGACCGCCTTCTCTCTCTCCCCTCTGCTCCCTCCCCTTTCCTCGAGGAACCCTAAACCTAGCATTGAGCTCCATGTCCACCATGACCGCCGTGTGTCGCCGTCGATTTCCTGCCGTGGAGCTCGAGCTGAAGCCGCTGTCTTCACCGCCAAGTTTGCTGTACCTCCACGCGGAGGAATCGGCTCGAGTGACCGAAATCGACTCGTCCGTCCCGTCTCTTCCGCCTCCGTCCGTCGCTCGTCGCCGTCGTCCTCGCCAAATTGCCGTCGCCTCCGACCTCCCCTGCCTCCGACGAGCACGCACGTGGATAAGGTGAGCACCGTCCTCCGGGACTCTCCTCCTTCCTCCTCCTGCTCTGGATCCTCGCCTTCGTGCGAGGTGCCGCTCGGCCGTCGACGTGGCCGCGCCAAGTCAAGCCCACCCTCGTCGCCCTGCGCCTCTCCTTCCGCCTCCGAGCACACGCACGGCTACGGCCCTCTCACCGCACTCGTGTTTCGTTCACAATCGCCGCGAGCGCCGCCCGAACGTCGTCGCCGGCCGTTTCACCGCCGGATCCGCCATCCCCCCACCACCGTGCGCCGGCCTGGACACCGGCTTGGACCCCAGAAGGCCGGAAGCTCGGCACAGGCCCGGCCTGGCTCCGGTTTGGGCCGACCGAAAGGCCGGCTGCGCGGGTGTTGCCCCGGCCGTGGGCCGGTTTGATCGGGCTGGAGGCCGGCCCGTCTACAGTGCTATTTTCCTTTTGGAAAATAAAACAAATTTAAATATTTCATAACTAATTAAATATTGATCCAAACTTTACAATAAGGTATCAAAATGATCAGCAGCTCAAGTGCTATCCAATCATGCTAATCTCACATCATGATCACAAATAATTATTCGATGTTATTCTTAAATTGAATTAAAAGAATTAAATTCATTTAATTATTTAATTCACTAACTTTTCGTCGGTACTCGGAAATTACAAATGAGGTACCAATTGGATCGGGAGAACAAAACCTATCCATTCATGCCATGTTCATGCATATTTGAGCCACTTCCTAGTAATGTAAACTTGAACAATGTGGTCATTAAGCAAAATATGGGTTGCCTCCAAATAATTGCACTAGTTATTTGGCTCTCCATTTAATGTTGCTAGATAAACTAAATGATGATATCATTGCATAAACATGACATGTCATCATGTGGTTGTGCATTGCATGGTACACATGTGTGATGATTGATTTGTTCTTCCGTGTTATGTTTCGATAGATCAAGCCGCCGGGTTACTCCGCAATACCCCGAGAGCCGTACTACCAGCACCTTGATCAAGGCAAGCGTAATTCCCCCCTCTGAGCATATCTTATCCTATTTTCCGCAAGTATTTTCTCCACTATAATATTGCATGCGGTTCCAAATGTCAACTTTACTTGGAGTAGAGTATCCTATAGTTGCATTAAGTTCCCTATGCCATACACCTGTTCCCCTCCTATTTAACCATAGGATTGTTTTGTTGGCCGAGATAATTACTATGCTATGTTGATGCTTAGCCATGCTTAGTTAAGTGCATAGCAGTACTATGGTTACTTCATGTTGGTAACAGGTGCTGAGATGAGAATGACGGTGGAGAATTGTGGTGACGGATAATAAAATGCTTAAAGGTGGGGATGAGAGGCCACATGGGATGTGGTGGGTTGTCTCGTTCTCGCCGCCTAAGTGCGAGTTCTCGCCTACGAGCCAAGTTGAGCGTGCAACCATGCGTGGGCATATGGAACCTCGTCGACTGACTAACTTGTGGCGGACTAGCCGAGGGTCCTCTAGTTTGGCTTTCCATTTGCGCGTGCGTTGAGATGGTGGCCAAGACTGAGATGAGGATGGTTGTGTCAGGAAAATAAGTGGCCGCGGGACAGGGTGCGAGAAGGTACCTCTTGTCCTACCGCCACTGATGATCCTGGGTTAGTCTTAAGCGAGGTAAAGGTCGTAGCCGCTCCCACCCAGCCGGCTTTCCCCGGAAGAGAGCTAAGAGCTAGGCAATGGGCCGGACGGTACGCATGGATAAGAAGCTGGGAGGTCCCTCGGGAACCTGGCGACTTTCACATTGTACACCCCTGCAGGGATAAATCTTTTCGAAAAGCCGTGTCCGCGGTTATGGACGACTTGGTGACGGATTCAGAGATCATAGAATAACTTTAACGGAATGATTAAAAACTGGGTACTAGAGGTACCACTCAAGATTGTAAGGTGAGCTTCCTCGAGGGTGATTCGGGGAGGTGCCTTTGATGAACAGGTACATGGTGATGATGGTGATAATGGTGAGAAATGTGATTCAAGAGAAAGAGTTACTTCTTACCTCTTTTAAAATATTCTGATTAGTCGATGCCATGGAGTTTGTTTTATAAATAAAATCAGCTTTATGCAAAAGAGCCATAAAACCTTGAAAGCTAATCATCGAGCATATATTAGCTCTTAATCTTGCGAGTTCGTCGAACTCAACGTCGTTTGCTTTTGTTTCAGAGGAGGACTTCACCGACCTCGAAGGTGGGTTCTTTGTGGACGTCGACGAGTAGTCTGGGGTTCCCAGGTGGCAGCTTGGGACATCCTGGAACAGCTGGCGTTGTGATGTTTATCTGTAGGCCTCTTAGGCCATATTTGGATCTTGTTGTTTAGAACAACCTAATTCGCTTCCGCTTGATGTAATGTTGGGTCTGTGACCTCTGGTTGTCATTTGCTATCTTTCTCTTATAAGAGTTGAACTATATGATTTGTGTCGTAGAGTCTGTGATGTGCCAGTTGTTCCACAAGTCTTGATCTTACTATTATGCTTTGATAGTTGTGCCTGTGTTAAGGCATCAATCGGGGTGTTGCGTTGTCGATGAGGTGTACCCAGCAACGCCTGCCAAAGGTTTTGGCCGGGGATTGGTAAACCCGTAACCTCCGGTTGTATCGCTTAACCGGTGACACACAGCATCACTGTATAGCAGTCGGGTCGGGGCGCCACAAGTTGGTATCAGAGCAGTACTGCCTGTAGGAAACCCTTCTACTGGTCGATGTTGAGTCTAGTGTTTGTGAAAATATTTTTAACCTAAAAATGAGTTGTGAAAACCATCTTAGGATTCTTTTTACTCCTTATCTGGTTACCCTCTAATCTCGGAGCAATCTTACCTCGATTTGAGTTAAAGGTTTTACTTCTCGTCTGTTACTTCAAAATTAGAAACGGGGGGGTTCGACCTTTAGTGTTATGTGTCACGTTGCTCCCGCTGCGTTGCAATCCCAAATCAACTCAGATGTTTCTACAAGTTAATCATTTGATCCTTTCTTTGGGTTTTAACCCACGGACTTGAACATAAGGTCCCGGATTGTGTCAACTAGAGTGTGTTAAGTTGTGATTTCTTAACTCTCACTAGTAGCACATGATGCTGATCTTTGACCCAAGTTCTATCTTGTTGTTTTCCTTCTCGCAAAGTATTATCGTCCCTAGTCTGTGTACTTGTGTAGACGCTAATGCTATTGTTCGACCATTCGGAGAAAGATACTAACGTGTCATTGTCAAATCTCCAGAATGGCTCGAGGAGGTCGTGGAGGCCGTGGTGGTCGCGGTAACCACAATGATGATGAGGATGATCTGCCGCCACCACCCTCGATGGCTGAGGTCTTGATGGCCATTGAGGAGAACCGTGGGCGCAATGAGCGCTTGCTTGAGCAGTTGGTGCAGCAGAATGCACGGAGGAACGAGTGCAACACTCTCACTGAGTTCCTGCGCTCGCAGCCACCCACTTTGCTGATGCTAAGGAGCCACTGGAAGCTGATGATTGGCTTCGTGCTTTGGAGCGCAAGTTCTCCGCGCTTCATGTCCATTGGCGGAGCAAGTCAACTTTGCCACCTACTCTTGGTTGGTGCTGCTGGCTGTTGGTGGGAAAGCCATGTGGCTTTGTTTCCAGCCAACCATGTCTTCACCTGGGCTGATTCCGCACTGCCTTCCGTGCGGAGTACATTCCCCAGCCGATCATGGACTTGAAGAGGAGGGAGTTCCTGGATTTGCAACAGGGACGGATGGACCTCCGCACTTATGGTCGTGAGTTCAACCATCTCTCTCGTTACGCCCCAAGGGACGTGACCAATGATGCTGACAAGCAAGAGCTGTTCCGCAAGGGTCTGAATCCGCAGCTCCGCTATGAGCTATTGCCCTTCAGGTTCCAGACCTATCAGGAGCTGTTCAACCAGGCTTTCACTCTTGAGCAAGGAAGAAAGGAACTTGAAGCTTCCAAGAGGCCCGCACATGGGGACCACCAGAGTTCCTCGGGTTCTGAGAGCAAGAAGCGCAGGGTGTTTGTTCCCTACAGCGCCGTACCTCGTGCTCCCTTCATGCCGAGGGCAGCAGGATACAGGCCACCTCCTCCGCGCCCCACTACTTCGACACTTGGGTAGGCGGAAGTGGGTACCGTCCTATGCTACCTGCTCCACCTGGAGTCACTTGCTACACCTGTGGCCAGGCTGGCCACTACTCCAGGGAGTGCCCCCAGAAGGCACCTCTCGCGATAACTCCTGCACGAGCCCCTGCCACTCCAACTGGCAAGGCTGGACCTATTGTGCGTGGTCGCCTGAACCACATCTCTGCTGAAGAAGCTGAAGAGGACCCCGGCGTTCTATGGGTGAGTTACGAATCAACGGCAATACAGCTACAGTTTTGTTTGACTCTGGAGCATCGCATTCATTCATATCCATAGCTTTGCAAAAGACCACAAATACCGTTCGAGAAAATGAGCCGTCCCTTGGTGATCGCTACTCCTGGTTCCAAATGGCAAACCGATGGGTTACTCCTGAGGTCCAGATTAATATAGGTTCCTTGTCTTTTCCTTATGCCTTGGTAGCTCTGAAGTCCAAAGGCATTGATGTCATACTGGGCATGAACTGGCTACCAAATACCAGGCTAATCTCGACTGTGCCGCCAAGACCATTACTGTGACCGCTCCTTCCGGTGACATTGTGAAGTATTGGCCTGCAACATCAATACCTCCGTCCGCCATCGTACCCCGCTCACCTGAGATTCTCCTTTGCTTTATGGAAGGCGAATCCCCTCCTGAAATCCAGGACATACACGTGGTGTGTGACTTCCCGGATGTGTTCCCGGAAGAGTTGCCTGGCATGCCTCCTGACCGAAGTGTGGAGTTTGTCATAGAGCTACTTCCCGGTACCGCTCCAATTTCCAAGAAGCCCTACCGTATGCCGGTGGAAGAGTTGGCTCTGTTGAAAGAGCAAATTGATCAGCTGTTAGCTAAGGAGTTCATCCAGCCTAGCAGTTCACCTTGGGGTTGTCCGGTACTCTTTGTCAAGAAGAGGGATTCTACCGTGCCTCGTCTAGTCTCTGACTATCGACCGTTGAATGCGGTGACAATCAAGAACAAGTATCCTATTCCTCGCATCAATGATCTGTTGGATCAGTTAGCTGGTGCAACGGTATTCTCCAAGATGGATCTGAGGTCAGGCTACCATCAGATAAAAATCAGAAAGGAGGATATTCCAAAGACGGCATTTGTTACTCGTTATGGCTCATATGAGTATACCGTCATGTCCTTTGGTCTCACAAATGCTCCAGCTACTTTCATGAGGCTCATGAACTCATCTTCATGGATTATCTTGACAAGTTTGTCGTCATTTACATTGATGACATCCTCATCTATTCCAAAACCAATGAAGAGCATGAGGAACATCTTCGTTTGGTTCTGACAAGACTTCGAGAACACCGCCTCTATGCCAAGTTCTCCAAGTGTGAGTTTTGGTTGGATAATCTCATCTTCCTTGGTCATGTGATATCCGCTAATGGTGTGGCTGTCATTCCTGACAAGATTCAGTCCATTCTGGATTGGAAAACTCCAATGTCAGTCAAGGACATTCGTAGCTTTCTCGGATTGGCGGGTTACTACCGCCGATTCATCGAAGGTTTCTCCAAGATAGCCAAGGCCCTGACTGACCTTCTCAAGAAGGATAAAAAGTTTGTATGGTCGGCCGAAGCTGAAGAGAGTTTCCAAACACTGAAAGCCAAGCTCACGTCCGCTCCTGTGCTTGTCCTGCCGGACACAAGCAAGGATTTCGTCGTCTTCTGTGACGCCTCTCTACAAGGTTTGGGTTGTGTATTGATGCAAGATGGCCATGTGGTGGCTATGCTTCTCGCCAACTTAAGCCGCATGAGCTCAACTACCCAACTCATGATCTAGAACTTGCCGCGTGGTCTATGCTTTGAAGCAATGGAGACCATACCTGTTTGGTAACCGTTGCGAGATCTTCTCGGATCACAAGAGTCTGAAGTACCTCTTCACCCAGCCGGATTTAAATCTCAGGCAAAGGCGTTGGTTGGAGTTAATCACGGACTACAATGTGAGTCTGAACTATCAACCCGGCAAAGCAAACGTCGTGGCTGACGCGCTAAGTCGGAAGTCCTATTGCAACAATCTGATGATTGAAGAGGCCCAACCTGCCCTCTATGAAGAGTTTGCCCGTTTGAACCTGGAAATTGTTCCCTCCGGCTACCTTGCAAATCTGGAGATCAAATCTACTCTTGTGGACCAGATTAAGGATGCTCAAAGCGTGACAAGGGTATTCTGAAAATCAAGGAGAACATTGCTAGCGGGAAGGCCAAATGTTTCTGTCAATGAATCCGGAGTTGTTTATTTTGGTGACCGCTTGGTAGTGCCAAAGAAACAAAATTGAGAGGAGTTGATCCTCCAAGAAGCTCATGAATCTCCTCTCTCTATTCATCCCGGTAGTACCAAGATGTACCAAGACCTTCGCCACAATTCTGGTGGACCGTATGAAACGGAAATTGCTAGGTATGTTGCTGAATGCGACACCTGTCGACGGGTAAAGGCTGAACATCAAAGGCCTGCCGGCACTCTTCACCCTATTGCTATTCCCGAGTGGAAATGGGATGAAATTGGTATGGACTTCATTACTGGTCTGCCGAAGTCTCCAAAGGGAAATGATGCCATCTGGGTCATCATTGATCGACTATCAAAAGTGGCTCACTTCCTCCCTTCGTGTTGATGTACAGCTGCTAAGTTGGCGGATCTCTATACCTCCGGATTGTAGTGCTTCACGGCGTTCCCAAGAAGATAATCTCTGATCGTGGAAGTCTATTCACCTCCAGGTTTGGACTAGTTTCCAACAAGCCATGGGAACCCGTCTCAACTTAGCACCGCGTTCCATCCCCAAACTGATGGTCAGACTGAAAGGGTGAACCAAGTTTGGAAGACATGCTTAGGGCATGTGTATCTCTTTTGGCAAGGTTGGGAAAAGTATCTCCCTTTCGCGGAGTTCTCCTACAACAATAGCTATCAAGCTAGTCTGGGCATGGCTCCATTTGAGGCTCTATATGGAAGAAAATGCCGCACTCCTCTGAATTGGTCCGAGACCGGAGAGAGAGCACTCTTTGGTCCAGATATCATAATGAAGCTGAGGAGAAGGTTAGAATCATAAGGGAGAATCTGAAGATTGCTCAGTCTAGGCAGAAGAGCTACTATGATAAGCATCATCAGGAAATTCACTATGAAATTGGTGATAAAGCTTATCTCCGTGTCTCTCCCCTTCGTGGCGTTCGCCGCTTCGGAATCAAAGGGAAATTGGCACCTCGCTATGTTGGCCCTTCACCGTTCTGGCCAAGCGAGGAGATCTTTCTTATAAGTTGGAGTTACCGGTCATCTTTCCCAATGTGCATGATGTGTTTCATGTTCCCAACTTCGCCGGTGCTTCAAAGATCCTATCCATGGTCAATCATGAAGATTGGATCTCCAGAAGATCTCACTATCGCGAGCATCCTATCCGTGTTCTGGATGAAGCTGAAAGAAAGACCCGAACAAGACTACCAAGTTTCTCAAGGTTCAGTGGTCTCACCATTCCGAAGAAGCAACTTGGGAAAGAGAGTCTAGTCTCGTGAGAGTATCCCGACTTCTTTCGCACTCTTAGAATCTCGGGACGAGATTCCTGTAAGGAGGGTAGAATTGTAACAGCCCAACGTTTGAAACCTAAAATCTGTATAAAATTTTCGCGTTTTGCTTCATATTGGCATGCATGCATCATTGCATCCTCTTTGCAACTTGCTAAACAACCACTACATTGGGTTGGAAAAATTGGAAAACTAAAATACCAACTTGCTCCAACAATTTAACAGAACATTGAAAGCATCCAAAAGTTGCAAAACAAAATCTCTTTGACATTCTATATTTGTCAAGGAAGTTCCTAGAGCTCAAATTAATATTTTCGACTTGCTTCAAAGTTCTGAAAGAATACTAGTTTGGAAATGCTCAAAAATGCCTATAGCAACTTCTTATTTGTTTCCCCAAGCAAATGGACTCCAAATGCTTTGAAATTTTTATGGGTGTTGGCCCAAGGTACCAGGAGGCTACACAAAAATTTGCATAATTTTTGGAGGTGTCTAAGTGGCCCAAAAGATTCAATTGCAGCAGCTGTGATTTTTATCCAGTATGAAAAAGGACCTATGTGTGAGGAAAGCAAATCTGCTAGGGGGCTTTTCGCGAAGTCATTCTTTTCCTCCCTGTAGCGACCGAACCGCACCCTCCACTGGCGCCATGCCGCGCTCCAGCGCGTCGAGGCCGCGCCCTCTCTCTCTTTGCCCTGCGGTGGATAAGGAGCAGCCCGAGACCGCCTTCTCTCTCTCCCCTCACCTGCTCCCTCCCCGTTTCCTCGAGGAACCCTAAACCTAGCATTGAGCTCCATGTCCACCATGACCGCCGTGCTGGTCGCCGTCGATTCCTGCCGTTGGAGCTCGAGCTGAAGCCGCTGTCTTCACCGCCACGTTGTGCTGTACCTCCACGCCGGAGGAATCGGCCCGAGGTGACCGAAATCGACTCGTCCGTCCCCGTCTCTTCCGCCTCCGTCCGTCGCTCGTCGCCGTCGTCCTCGCCAAATTGCCGTCGCCTCCGACCTCCCCTGCCTCCGACGAGCACGCGCACGTGGATAAGGGTGAGCACCCGTCCTCCGGGACATCTCCTCCTTCCTCCTCCTGCTCTGGATCCTCGCCTTCGTGCGAGGTGCCGCTCGGCCGTCGACGTGGCCGCGCCAAGTCAAGCCCACCCTCGTCGCCCTGCGCCTCTCCTTCCGCCTCCGAGCACACGCACGGCTACGGCCCTCTCACCGCACTCGTGTTTCGTTCACAATCGCCGCGGAGCGCCGCCCGAACGGCGTCGTCGCCGGCCGTTTCACCGCCAGATCCGCCATCCCGCCCACCACCGTGCGCCCGGCCTGGACACCGGCTTGGACCGGCCAGAAGGCCGGAAGCCTCGGGCACAGGCCCGGCCTGGGCTCCGGTTTGGGCCGACCGAAAGGCCGGCTGGCTCAGGTGTTGCCCCGGCCTGTGGGCCGGTTTGATCGGGCTGGAGGCCGGCCCGTCTACAGTGCTATTTTTCCTTTTTGGAAAATAAAACAAATTTAAATATTTCATAACTAATTAAATATTGATCCAAACTTTACAAATAAGGTATCAAAATGATCAGCAGCTCAAGTGCTATCCAATCATGCTAATCTCACATCATGATCACAAATAATTATTCGATGTTATTCTTAAATTGAATTAAAAGAATTAAATTCATTTAATTATTTAATTCACTAACTTTTCGTCGGTACTCGGAAAATTACAAATGAGGTACCAATTGGATCGGGAGAACAAAACCTATCCATTCATGCCATGTTCATGCATATTTGAGCCACTTCCTAGTAATGTAATAACTTGAACAATGTGGTCATTAAGCAAAATATGGGGTTGCCTCCAAATAATTGCACTAGTTATTTGGCTCTCCATTTAATGTTGCTAGATAAACTAAATGATGATATCATTGCATAAACATGACATGTCATCATGTGGTTGTGCATTGCATGGTACACATGTGTGATGATTGATTTGTTCTTCCGTGTTATGTTTCGATAGATCAAGCCGCCGGGGTTACTCCGCAATACCCCGAAGAGCCGTACTACCAGCACCTTGATCAAGGCAAGCGTAATTCCCCCCTCTGAGCATATCTTATCCTATTTTCCGCAAGTATTTTCTCCACTATAATATTGCATGCGGTTCCAAATGTCAACTTTACTTGGAGTAGAGTATCCTATAGTTGCATCAAGTTCCCTATGCCATACACCTGTTCCCCTCCTATTTAACCATAGGATTGTTTTGTTGGCCGAGATAATTACTATGCTATGTTGATGCTTAGCCATGCTTAGTTAAGTGCATAGCAGTACTATGGTTACTTCATGTTGGTAACAGGTGCTGAGATGAGAATGACGGTGGAGAATTGTGGTGACGGATAATAAAATGCTTAAAGGTGGGGATGAGAGGCCACATGGATGTGGTGGGTTGTCTCGTTCTCGCCGCCTAAGTGCGAGTTCTCGCCTACGAGCCAAGTTGAGCGTGCAACCATGCGTGGGCATATGGAACCTCGTCGACTGACTAACTTGTGGCGGACTAGCCGAGGGTCCTCTAGTTTGGCTTTCCAGTTGCGCGTGCGTTGAGGATGGTGGCCAAGACTGAGATGAGGATGGTTGTGTCAGGAAAATAAGTGGCCGCGGGACAGGGTGCGAGAAGGTACCTCTTGTCCTACCGCCACTGATGATCCTGGGTTAGTCTTAAGCGAGGTAAAGGTCGTAGCCGCTCCCACCCAGCCGGCTTTCCCCGGAAGAGAGCTAAGAGCTAGGCAATGGGCCGGACGGTACGCATGGATAAGAAGCTGGGAGGTCCCTCGGGAACCTGGCGACTTTCACATTGTACACCCCTGCAGGGATAAATCTTTTCGAAAAGCCGTGTCCGCGGTTATGGACGACTTGGTGACGGATTCAGAGATCATAGAATAACTTTAACGGAATGATTAAAAACTGGGTACTAAAGGTACCATCTCAAGCTTGTAAGGTGAGCTTCCTCGAGGGTGATTCGGGGAGGTGCCTTTGATTGAA
Organism: Poa pratensis; assembly: GCA_947311845.1. Taxonomy (NCBI): domain Eukaryota; kingdom Viridiplantae; phylum Streptophyta; class Magnoliopsida; order Poales; family Poaceae; genus Poa; species Poa pratensis. The sequence goes on from CAMZMU010000093.1 coordinate 17,802,803, forward strand.
CAGGTACTATGAGGGTGATGATGGTGATAAATGGTGAGAAATGTGATTCAAGAGACAAGAGTTACTGCTTACCCCTCTTTTAAAAGTATTCTGATTAGACGATGCCATGGAGTCTTGTTTTATTAAATAAAATCAGCTTTATGCAAAAGAGCCATAAAACCTTGAAAGCTAATCATCGAGCATATATTAGCTCTTAATCTTGCGAGTTCGTCGAACTCAACGTCTTTGCTTTTGTTTCAGAGGAGGACTACCCCGACCTTGAAGGTGGGTTCCTTGTGGACGTCGACGAGTAGTCTGGGGTTCCCAGGTGGCAGCTTGGGACATCCTGGAACAGCTGGCGTTGTGATGTTTACTTGTAGGCCTCTTAGGCCATTATTTTTGGATATTGTTGTTTAGAACAACCTAATTCGCTTCCGCTTGATGTAATGTTGGGTCTGTGACCTCTGGTTGTCATTTGCTATCTTTCTCTGTATAAGAGTTGAACTATATGATTTGTGTCGTAGAGTCTGTGAAGTGCCAGTTGTTCCACAAGTCTTGATCTTACTATTATGCTTTGATAGTTGTGCCTGTGTTAAGGCATCAATCGGGGTGTTGCGTTGTCTGGAGTGAGGTGTACCCAGCAACGCCTGCCAAAGGTTTTGGCCGGGGATTGGTAAACCCGTAACCTCCGGTAGTATCGCTTAACCGGTGACACACAGCATCACTGTGTAGCAGTCGGGTCGGGGCGCCACACTCATGTAGGTGCAACCTCCTCAAGCTTAGGTGTTAGCACAAGTTGGTGACGTTGACTTTGTTGTGAGATGAATGCGATGATGCACACCCTTGGATAAATCTCTCAGCTACGATTCCCCGGCAACGGCGCCAGAAAACGTCTTGATGATCCCGAAGAGCAAGTCTTGATGCCTGCACAAATAAACGGGATTGGGTTGAGACTCCAAGTGCAGAGTGTATAGTAAGTGGAAGACAGTTTTCCCCCACGAGGGGTGACTCGAGGGTTTAATATCGAACTCTCGGGGAATCTGAAGTGGTAGATTTATCTTCTTATCCTTCTTTTGGTTACCTATAAAACAAGGTTAGATGTTTTGGTCCTCAACCTCACCTGTGGTTGTCAAGCACAAGGTGTAAGAATGATATCAGGATAGTTATGCAATGCAAACAAGAAATAAATATGCAATGATGGTGGATGCAATGATAAATGATATTTTGGGTTTTTGAATGATGTATGCAAGATGAAAAGTATTTTTGTATTTTCGGATTTAATGATGGCTGAAAATAGAAAAGTGATATATGGTGTTGGAAAGGTGTTTCTTATGATTAAAAATGGACTGGGGTTCATGGTTTCACAAATGCATTCTCTCTTTATAAAGTGGTAGACAATGGAACAGACACAGTTAACATATGAGATTGCAACACAGGGTTTGATAACAAGTTACTTAGATATATAGGCATCACGTCCTAACATAGAGATCTTTTGGTTATTAACCTCTCTTATACTCCACCAAGATGCGAACTAAATCATAACACCTCAGTAATTAAGATAACTCAGAGCATAGCATTAAGTATCATGACATGAAGTGAAAATAAGAACATGCTAGATCTAGTCATGGAGTAGTGGCAATGGTCACGCCCACATCCCCGGTAGCATGGTATTTTAGTTTATCCCTAGTGAGGTAACAAAGTAAGGTAAAGATACCAAAGTGGATCGCAGAACTTTCTCTCACGTTCACTGCACTAGCCCCCCCCCCCCCCCGTTACTCCAACTAATGCACACGTCCCCCACACACGCTCTCATAAACATGCTTGATCAAAACAAGTAGACAAGAACGGGGTACATAATATGCATCTATACTCATAACTGAAACAAACATTGCAATCTCAAACATATATTAACTCATAAAGATCCACCACAAAGGTATTACAACGGTGACCGTAATCATATTCAGCAGCTCATACGGTGCTAATTAGTGAAGCTAAAGAGAGGAGAGATACATAAGTTACTTCCACAAACCCATAGTCCAGAGGTGGACTACTCCCTCTTCATCATGGAGACGGTGGAGAAGTCGATGGAGAAGATGGAGACCACGCCGGCAGCGCCCCGCCGGAGTTTTCCCCCTCCAATCTGCAGCTCCTGATCTCCGTTTCGGTGTTTCTGTGTTTGTGCGGCGCTCCTTCCAGAGAACGTCGGGGGACCTTTTTTATAGGCGTTTTTAGGTCAAGACGATGTCGGTGGAGAAGAGATCGAAGGCAACGGAGCCACGAGGGCCAAACGAGTGGGCCCCACGCGGCCACAGTACCTGGCCGCGTGGGCCACCCCCGTTTGGTCCTCGGACCTCCGTTTGTTCGCTTCCTTCGCCCACAGGTCTTCTTCCTTCCAAATATTGACGCCCGTAAATTTCCAGCTGATTTCATTGACGTTTGGGTCCCTGAAACATTAAAATAAGAAAACGGGGTTTTCTGCCTGTGCATGGTTAATTCCATAAAAATAGGAAATCATTGAGATATTTCCAAAATCATGATAAAACATTGATATAACCCTTATATGATGCAAATATGATTGGAATATGAGCAATTAAAGTGCAAAGTTCATGTATGCATTTCACATGCATCAGATGTACTACCCAGCATCCCAGTTTCAAGTCCTAATGGACGCAGATTTAGATTCTTATTATTTAAAATTAAAATAGGATGACCCCTGATTTCTTTTATCAAAAAGAAACCTTACATTTGATCAGATCTTATTTCTGAAAAGTATTTGGGGCGATATTGGTTTCCTTTTGCGGGAATATGTTTTTTAAAACTAAAGGCCAAAGGCCCAACATTAAATTAATAACGCCAACAACGGCGAAAGGGTACACAGTGCTGATCCCAGCTTACATCAACGAACTGCACTCACTCCACACAAGATACATGACAACCACAGAAAACACCAGCGGGGCAAGCGCCCCCTAAGAACTACTCCGATGAGGTTGTGAACTAGCTTGGCGGGCAAAGGTGTTGGTGAAAGGACAAGGATGTCGCCTAGAGGGGGGGTGAATAGGCGAATTAAACTTTTCCGGTTTAGGCCTGATAATTGCGGAATAAAACTAGGTGTTTAAATTAACAAGCTAACAACCTAATTATACTAGGCTCACCTATGTGCACCAACAACTTATGCTAAGCAAGACAAGCAACAAAGTGATAGCAATAGAATACTTCAAGAACGAAGGCTATCACAATGTAAAGTGCATAAGTAAAGAGCTCGGGTATAGAAATAACTGAGGCACACGAAGACGATGATGTATTCCCGAGTTCCTCCTTTTTAAGAGAGTACGTCTCGTTGGAGATGTGTGAGGCACCACAAAGGTCGATCTCAACGCCACAAAGGCTCACCCTATTCTCCGATAAACCGCACCACAAAGGATTGGTTCACCTTCTACTATCGGAATCCTTCAAGGCGGAATCCGGAGCCTTTACAACAACGATCCGGGGCACACACCCACAAATGAATTGGGGGCTCCCGAATAGCTACAAATGACCACAAGAGGTCTCAACCACCATAAAGGCGTCTAGGGTCCAAAGACTCAGGAGTAATAAGCTCACAAACTTTCAACTTCCACGAATCCTCGTGGAGAGTACAAACCTATGCACAAAGCAATGGCAAGAGCACAAGTGCTCAAATCCTTCACTCTCAAATTCCAACAAAGCAATAAATGCTTATGGGGGAATAAGAGAGGAAGAACAATGGAGGAGAAACACCAAGAACTCCAAGATCAAGATCAACTAGGTTCCCCTCACTTAGAGGTGGAATGGATTGGTACAAATGTCGATCTAGATCTCATCTCTCTTTTCCCTAAAAGATATGCAAGAATCATGGAAGGAATTGAGAGGGGGCAAGCTTTTCCAAGGTCAACAATGGAGGAGAGAGGGGGAAAACGTCCAACTACAAGGAAGAACAAGGGGAGGGGTATTTATAGCCCCTCCCAAAATCTAGCTGTTGGAAACAGGGAGGCCGGATATTCCGGCTCAAGTGATGACCGGAATATCCGGTTGACCAGAATATCCGCCCCCCCCCCCTCCCCTTTCGAAATATCCGGCCAAAAAATCCGGGGGACTACAGAGAACCGCACAATGCGACGCAAAATCGAGTTTCGCCAATTTTCCTGGGGGCCGGATATTCCGGTCTGAATTTGACCCGGAATATCCGGTCTGCTGAAAACTGACAGGAACAGCAATATGAAAACTGCAATATCTTTTTCATCTGGACTCCGATTTCGATGATCTTTGGCTCGTTGGAATCGCAACGAAGAGCTCTTCAAGATTATGCAGAGAAACATCATAGTCTATCATGTGAGAAGGAAGCCAAATGTAGAAAGGTAAAACCTCTCTATAAAAGGATGAACCGGCAAAACTTCCAACATAAAAAACACACAACGGTATGCATATGAAATCCGTTTTTGATGAACTAGAGCTTGGTATAGAGATGAACACAAGCTCTAAATCCTCACATGGATAAAAGCCAAATAAGAACCAAGAAAGATGATGATGCCAATTATGCAAAGGTTTGAGCTCTCCACAAAGATCTTGAGAACCCCTCTTGATAGTACGCCGTCTATCTTATAACCCGGTCTCCCACTAACACCATGAGACCGGTAAAATAGAAACCCGATCAAGATCATACTTTTGCCTTGCACATTCCACTTGAGCTAGATGATGCCGATCTTGACTCCCTCAAGTTGGAACACCTTTCTTGACTGTGCTTGCTAGCACATGCTTGATGAAAACTTCTCCAAATACTCCCCCATACTCCAATATGAGAGAGCCTCGCTTAGCTCCGTCTTCATGTATCCACTTGCACTTCATCCTTTTCTCTTGATATAGATGATGGCTTGGAGATAAACTTGAATGTTCACTCAATCTTCTTTTCCAAGCCATGCTTGCAATAAGGTCAACTCTAGATGACCATTCTTCATATGAACCCTTGGATAGAACCTTGGTCATCATATAATCTTCTAGAGTCCAACACATAAATTCCAATCTTCTTTATGGACATGATCTATAAAGATATCTCAATGCAAACATTAGTCCATAGAGATTGTCATTAATTACCAAAACCACACATGAGGGCACATGCACTTTCAGTTGGGCCGAATCTCGCCCTCGAGGTCAGACCGGCACGCCAACAAACACTACACACCTTCAACACGGGCAAAGTCGTCGGGCTGAAGCTCACCCTAGAGCACAGACCGGCTCACCAACACGCACTGCACACCGCCGAGACCTGCACATTGTTTTGTTATATAGTACACCGGTTCAGTAGAATGTCAATTCATTTCATATACGAAAAGATAAAATATATGCATCCCATTTTAGGTCGTCGTGTGGCAGAACCGGTCCATTCACAAGGGGTGGAGGGTTCATGGTACGGAAAGTTTTTTATCTCACATTTATGATTTAAACTAACTCAAAATTATATGAAAAACTTGCCCCACCATGCATGGGCTTGTGCCCTCGGGCTCTGAAATGTAATTTGATGAGCTAAAAAGCTATTTTCTTTATCTTTTATCCTTTCTGAAAATATCACAAGAATGCAAAACTTTGCGTGAAGCTTAATAAACTAAGTCATATAAGTGTATTTTGTTTCGTTTTATTTCAGAAATAACAATTTTTCCAGAGTGAGCTTACCATTTCAAAAGGATTTTTTTAAATCGATTGTAATTTGGTTCCTACCATTTTAATATGAAGATCCGCATCCACTTTGGGTTATAGAAAAAAGACTCTTGCAAACGCGAAATAGTCGAAAATCACCATAATGCTAACAGTGCATTACGTTTACGAAAACACATAAATAATCCATTTTTAGTTAAAAATAGGATGACCCCTGATTTCTCTTATCAGAAAGAAATCTTAAATTTTAACGGATCTCCTTTCTGAAAAAGTACTGGGGATTGTTTTCATTTTTCCAGGACCATGTCACATTTTTTTCATAGCCAGTACGCTGGCCCTATTAGAATGTCAATTCATTTCATATACGAAAAGAAAAGATAAAACATATAAGTACATCCCATTTTAGGTCGTCGCGTAGCAGAACCGGTTTCGTCCTCGTTCTGCGCCGTGCATGGCACGAGTCACTTTCCTGTAGATTTCTTCGTCCTTTCTTCTCCATCATGCACATCCTGTGCCTCTATTTACTCGTTCGTTTGGTGGTTGCACAGTGCGTAACACCATCAATCAAATCCTTCAAAGATCTCCAATTTATTCCTCTGAATTGTTTATTTTTGCACAGTCTGTGTAACAAGAACAAAACTGCATTATTCGCAAAAAAGAAAGCACAAAATTGCATTGGCACGGCCCATCTGCCCTATTCACCAGCAGTCTTAATTTCTTTTATTAGAAATTGCATATTGGATTGGAATTGGATTGGTATATCTGAACAGCAAAGCGATGGACAGAGAAGAGCAGAGAACAGGAACAACGGTGCATCAGTCGCTTTGTTTTTTGAATCCCGGTCAGTGCAGATGTGAGACATAACTATTAGGTCATCGTGAACTGGTCAGGTTATTGGGCCGGCCAACAGAAGAAGAAAAAATACGATGTTGCTATTGTTTTTTTACAGCGAATGATGTTGCTATTGTGGAGGGTCGCCTAACTGCAGGCAAGGACGCGGCTTAAAGAAATGGATCAAGATCCGATCGATCACTTGCTCGGACGCACGACGACATAGTTTATGCCCCTTAGTTTATGTGGCCTTTTAATTCAATGGCGGTGCAGTTCAGGACATGAGAAACTTGTAATAACGTCGCTTATTTGGTCTGTCAATGAACTTTACTGCAAGAAAAACTAGTCTGGAATGGTAACAGATCATGGTAAACACAATCTACCAAAGAAAATTTAGATCTTGTTGTAACTTTCTTGGGAAGCTATGTTAACAAATCCGAGATCGTTCCATGTTTCGTGGGTTTTGTTGATGCTTTCTGCAACCGAGCTCTCTTCACTCTGCCATAGTGCCATTGATCTCAAACCAACGCAGTACTCCCAGAACTAAATTAGTTATGAAGCAGGGGGCTAAAGTCAGCCCAATCTTAAAGCACATCTCCTCCTCCATGTTTAAATACTACCAAAGTGCGAGTACAGGGGATAATTACATACAGGTACATACTACTGCCTACCTCGCATGACAGGAGAACAACCAACAGCAGGATCCGACCGATTCTGCTCCCGACGAGAGAAGATGGCATACATGTCTATCTATCCATCTTTATTTCAGATACCGCCTCTTTTCCTCCCTCTGAAGCCGAGCTTCACGAGTGGTGCTTGATTTGGCTGTGTGTAAAGCAAGATTAGAGGCTTTGCTGGGCACTCTTTAATGGATTCACCAACTTGTTAGACCTAAAGGTGAAGAGATTAGGACCATGATAGCACTGCTGCAAATGGCTAAATGAGGCATGACAAGGTTACCATATATACTACTCCTATTTTGCAGCCGAGGCTGGTCCTGCAGATATGCTATCTACAGAGACAAGACACCGGACGAACACTAACCAAATGGAGTCTCTTTTCCCTGGCAAAACAAAATAATCGAAGGCCGAATTGTCAAGTAAACCGAGTATTACCAAATACCCTAAAAAAGTAAACTGTTTTCTTTTTGAGAAGGATGGCAACAGCACCACCACATCACGAGAAGACAATCCCCTAAATTAAGCCAGCGATTGATTGATTAGTTGGCTATACTACCGGAGCTAAACCGAGCTTAGGGACAGCACTACGACCCACGCATTAACCTAGCTAGCTACACCAGAGAGAGGAAGAAGACAAAGCACCAGCACTAATAGCACCCGAAAACCACCTCCCACAATAACTACCAAGAACTGTTTGCAATAATCATTTGGTTGCAAAACTAGTTTACGGTTTGTGATCGATCGATGAAACGAAAAAAAGAAAGACAGATTAGTTAGTGTTCAACAGTAAAACCTACAAGAATCGTAAACCAGATTGCATTACAAAATTTGGACAAAATCCGAGACGGGATGTGTGTGCATCAAAGTCAGACAAAAACAAAGCGGAAAGACACCCCTTCCACCACCTCTCGCCATTTCCCTGTCTTCTTCCCCCAACCCCTCACCCCAAAGCTCATTTCTTTACCTTGCCTTCCCTCGCTGCTTGCGTGTACCCATTAATTCCTCGCATCACCCGAGCAATGCCGCCGTGGAGGCTGCGCGCGTGCGGCCCCCGGCGGTGCTAGATCTACAGCCGACCACAGCAGAGAGGGCGGCGGCGGTGGCGGAACGAGAAGGAGAGGAAACAGGTGTGGCCGGCCGGGACAGGCGGGCGCGCCCAATGCACGAGCACACCCTGGCGAGGGCGTGGGAGGCGACGGTGCGCAAGGGGCAGCAGCATCCGCAGCCCGGGAACAGGCGCCGGGTGGCCCCGATGCTGGCCGTCGACGACTCCGAGACGGCCTCCTCCTCAGCGTCCTCGTCCACCGGCGTCGACGATGCCGACCACAACAGCCAGGACTACGTCGAGCGCGGCCTCCCCAACGGGGACTTCTACACGGGCCAGTGGCGCGGCGGCGCGCCGCACGGCGCCGGGAAGTACCTGTGGACGGACGGGTGCATGTACGAGGGGGAGTGGCGGCACGGGAAGGCCACGGGGCGGGGCAAGTTTTCCTGGCCGTCGGGCGCCACCTACGAGGGCGAGTTCAAGGACGGCTTCATGGACGGCGCCGGCACCTACACCGGCGCCGCCGGGGACACGTACAAGGGGTCCTGGTCCATGAACCTCAAGCACGGCGACGGCCGGAAGAGCTACGCCAACGGCGACCAGTACGACGGCGAGTGGCGCTCGGGGCTGCAGGACGGCGCCGGCCGCTACATCTGGCGCAACGGGACCGAGTACGAGGGGGAGTGGCGCGCGGGGCTCATCCACGACCGCGGCGCCCTCTCCTGGGCCAACGGCAACCGCTACGAGGGCGGCTGGGAGGACGGCTGCCCGCGCGGCCAGGGCACCTTCCGCTGGGCCGACGGCAGCGTGTACGTCGGATTCTGGACGCGCGACAGCCCCAACGGCATTGTCCAGCAGAAGGGCGTCTACTACCCGTCTCCGGCAGCGTCGTCCCCGAGGGCGCGCGATCCCCGCGACGAGTTCGCCAGGGAATTGCCGGGCTTCATGGGCGGCGGCGGCGGCGGCAGCTCCGACTCCATGTCGCTGCAGAAGCCGCTGAACAGCTCGGGCAAGAGGACGGCCAATGGGCGGGCGAGCTCGGTGTCAGGGCTCAGCAATTGCTCCGTCGGCGACCGGAAGTACGACAAGATCTGTATCTGGGAGTCGGACGGCGACATCACGTGCGACATTGTAGACGGGGCTGCCTTGGTGGACGACGCGCGGAGGAGCGTGGGGACGGAGGACGGCGCGGAGGGCGGGGTACTCCTGCCACCGCCGTCACCGGCGCCACGCGTCGCCAAGTGGGTGCAGCCGCCGCGGGAGGCGAAGCAACAGGGGGAAACCATCGTCAAGGGACACAAGCACTACGAGCTCATGCTCAACTTGCAACTCGGGATCAGGTGGGTGCTTCCTTCGGTCATTGGCCTTCATTAGCTAGCTAGCGTGAATCATGAAGATTTTGGGGGTTTTACAAGTCTGAATTAGGGGATTTAGTACCTCTGCCGATTTACAAGTCTGATGGATGAATTAGGGGATATTACCATGTGAATCAGCAATGTGTTTGCTTCGAATCATGTATGATTAGGAGATAAAATGAATTGTGGGTTTGGCCAATCCAGTTTGCATTACATGGGGAAGGCTTCAACCGTGTGGATTCTCAATCACTACGACAGCTATTAGTCATTTTTTAATCCAATAGTTAACTGTATCTCCGCCATAACAATGATGTGTTGACACAGGCATGCAGCTGGGAAGCAAGGTTCACCTACGCTAGATCTGAAATCATCGGCTTTCGATCCGAGGGAAAAAGTATGGACAAAGTTCCCCCATGAAGGCTCAAAACACACTCCGCGGCACAATTCTTGTGACTTCAAATGGAAGGATTACTGCCCACAGGTGTTCCGGTTGGTCATCACTCATCACTCTCTATTTTAAATGTACATGATGCATCCTTGTTCTGGTGTCATTATGCTGATCAACATGCCATTTGCTCTCAACTGAATTGCAGGACATTGCGCAAACTGTTCAAGGTGGATGCTGCTGACTACATGTTATCCCTCTGTGGAAACGAGGCTCTCCGGGAGCTCTCGTCCCCTGGTAAGAGTGGGAGCTTCTTTTACCTAACACATGACGACCGGTACATGATAAAGACAATGAAGAAATCAGAAGTGAAGGTTTGTTCTTTGTTGTTCCCTCTTTCTCTAGACTTTCTAAGCTTCATAAATAGGACATTCTGATTGCGAGAAACACTTGTTAACATTGCAGATGCTTTTGAAGATGCTTCCAGCTTACTACAATCATGTCCGTGCATTTGAGGATACTCTAGTGACCAAATTCTTCGGTCTGCATTGTGTCAAGTTAGCTGGCGCAAATCAGAAGAAGGTTAGAGATGAATGCAACTGTATATTCAATCTCCATACTTGGAGCTATCTTATTGTATACATTATGTGGCCTGACTCTTTTCTGTTCTACTACTACACAGGTTCGCTTTGTCATAATGGGAAATCTGTTCTGCTCTGATAATTCTATCCATAGGCGTTTTGATCTGAAAGGCTCGTCTCTTGGCCGCACAACTAACAAGCCACAAACTGAGATTGACCAATACACAACTTTGAAAGACCTTGATCTGAACTTCATATTTAGATTAAAGAAGCAATGGTTTCAAGAGTTCCAAAGGTGCAAACATCTTTCTTTTCATATTCTAGTTTATGTTTGAGTTTAGTGTTAGTAGAAATTTGTGCATGTACTCTATTAATGTTAATAAAGAGAATAATTGTATTGAAGCAGGCAAGTGGACAGAGATTGTGATTTCCTTGAGCAAGAGAAGATTATGGATTACAGTCTCCTGGTGGGTGTACATTTTAGGCATAATGGAGAGAGGCTTCTGACTGAAGGTTGGTTGGAAAACTCAAAACACATTTGGCAACATAAAGAATAATCAATTGGTTATTTATACCTTACTATGTGCACTGTTTCATTGAAGGTTCAACTGACAATGATAACAACACAGTGTCAACACCTCGGCTTTCCAGAGGACACGCGGATCAGTTTCTTGCTGATCCAAATGGGTAAGATAGATATTTTACTTATCTCTTATACCATGTACTTACGTTGTACTGGAGTTTGATTTTGTTTGGAATAATCATGCTTCTGTTATATCTGTGTTTCATCCTTGTGTCTTAATTGGTATTTGGCAGGCTTCCTACCGGCAAGACGTCAAATATTTCAAGCCATTTTTTATGCCTGAAAGTTTACAGTGATTTTTGTTTGCTCAAGATATTTGGTACTTCTTAAGAAGAATTTAAACCATAATGAGAACAGCTTCACCTTTCAAATTTACAAGTCAATAGAACCTCTAATGATTAATTTTATTAATCAGTAGGCTTGTAATTAAAATACAGTTGATGTGATCATCTCAAAGATATTTGGTACTTCTTTCTGAAGAAGAATTTTAACCATAATGAGAACAACTTCATCTTTCAAATTTACAAGTCAATAGAATCTCTAATGATTAATTTTATTAATCAGTAGCCTTGACAACTGAAATAAAATAATTAGAAATACAATTGATGTGATCATTGTTCTTTGACCTATTGGAAATCTAGAACGTGCCGAGTTCATCTGTGCCCACTATGACTTCTTTTTACACCTGCACCCTATCTTCTCCCAGCTTTCCATTTACATTTCCAAGCAGTCTGGATATTGATGTCGACTAGCTTAACAGCCGGTAGTAAATATCACGCTGCTGAAATTTCAAGAAAAAGGCTACATAAGTATTGCATAAACCCCTGATTTATACTGTTTTGATCTGAATATTGTGAATGACCAGGTTGTCTAAAATCAAACTCGGGACAAGAATTCCTGCAAGAGCTGAGCTGACTACTAGGAGGAAAGACTGCGAGCCGAAGCTCACCGGAGAGCCAACCGGGGAATACTATGATGTTATATTGTATTTTGGGATTATAGACATACTTCAAGATTATGACATCAGCAAAAAGCTTGAGCACGCATACAAGTCTTTTCAGCACGACGCAACGTCGATATCAGCGGTGGATCCAAGGCAGTACTCGAGACGCTTTAAAGAATTCATATACAAAGCATTTCAAGAAGACAGCTGAAAGCATCCTGAAGCTTGACAACTAAGCCAGTCCCCCCGATGCAATGAACTTTGAAATGTCAAAGGAAAGCTCAACCTCTGCACAGCGAAGTGGGGTTTCCGACTTGTTCGCAGTCAATTATCTGCACAAGAATGGATGAGCACAGCTTCTGGATGGTAGAGCTTCTCCCAGAAATGGCCCGGCTCTCGCGTAAATATAAATAGTTATAATTATACATAGATACATAGAACTCACTAATGTTTTGTAGGTAGGAGATGGTAACTTAGCGATTCATCTTACAGATAGAAAAGTTGTAGCCACAAATGCCCAAGCTAGTCTGGGAGCTGTAAATGTTCTTTTGTTTTGCCTGAGGGTATTAGGATTTCTTTTTTGGCGGGGTAAGTTTCTTGATTGATACTTGCCAACGTACCCATAGGAACATCCTTTGGATTTCTTCTGTCTCGACATTGTACATTGGTTTTTTGGACCTGGCAGGCAGGCTAGCAGTGATACCTCAGTTTTTTGTTCTCCTTTCCTAGACTGAATGATCATGTCTTGTCCATTTGCCAACTTCCAATGATGCTACACTAGAATGGGTCCAGGCCAACTGAAACTTAGTGGCAGCTGAGGCATCAGCATTTTGTGTGCTCCAGGGTCAGCCTGTGATGATGGTTTATCTGCAGCCTCTGCATTCAGCAAAAGTCACAGAAATGGGTGTAATTCTTGCACGTCTGGTGCAACTTGCTCCCCTGCCATGAAAGGGACGGATTCATCGGCTGAGCTAGGTGGATGTTTAACCTGCAGATCAAGCATGTAGCTAGAATCAACTGCAACAGTATCTGATCACAACACCACGATCTGCATGAGAAATCAGATTCAGGCTACGTTCAGTAACTTAATTACATGAGCTTGCTGACGCCATATATATAGTAGGATTACTGTATTATTCTGTGCTAAAATTGAGATGTCTGATATTCATGTCGGCCTGCCTGAACCTTTCAGTCACAGTCATCAAGTCATGCATAAGTAGTACCTTGATGTTCTGGATATTTTTCACCTTCGCCTTGATCTGGAGCTACTAGCAATGATTGGACAGTTTTAGGTTGGGGGGTTCTTTCGCGAATGCATGACGTGGATCCAAGTTAGTACATGGAAGACACTAACAACTTTCAAAAGAGCTTCTTGCCAGGTTCAAACATCTCTGGAAAGTCGAACAGAAGGCTTGTAGCTGGTGCTGCCTGCCAGTGCCGGGTGAGCTTTTGGTCGCTGCATTTCTCCCTCTAAAATACTCCCGATCTTCTTCTTCTTCCGATCTTGTTATGCTGGTATTTTTTTATAGTAGTTGTGCTGATGGATGTAAGCATAGAAAATTTGACGAGGAGGTGGAAAAGATCAGACAAGTGTGAGATGTGTTCCCGTTATTTTTTATATGTGTTGCTGCGGAGATCGTGGCCGGCAACTACCGACACCGAACCTTCTCTTGTACGCTGATTGGACACCGAGGATTACATTAAATATTCAGAAGACAATGAGGAAGAAGAAGAGAAGCGTGAGGAAAGTAGTGTGCATACACCCAGGAAAAATGGGCATCCTAGAACGAAGCATGCCAGATATAACAGAAACTAATCCCAAAAAAAAAACTAATAAATCAATTAGTAGTTATGAACATTTTTTAGGACAATAGTAGTTATGAACATACTACATGATAATGTTTGTTTGTGGACAACATATGGTATGCCATGATTGCAGGCATGTACTACAACATATATTTAGCTGAACACGAATCGGCAATGATAGTGTTTTTTTTTTTTTTTTGCGAAACACAGTACAACGCAGACGCTCACATACACGCGCATACACTCACCCCTATGAACGCACACACGCACACCCTACCCCTATGAGCACCTCCGAGAGACTGAGCCGGCGGTTGAGTCTTGAGATTGACGAAGTCACCACGGGCGCCTCGCTGTCGACGGGAACGTCGCCTCCCACTGAAGAATATTCCGCCTAAATGAGAAACACCAACGTTAAACCTGGGGTTTGAACTCTGGTGGGTTGGGGATATAACCACCCTCCTAACCATCTTGCCACAGGCAAGTTCTCTCGGCAATGATAGTGTTGCCTGCATGTTCTCTCCACTTACCATGGTACACTCCACGAATGTCAATTAGCAAATCCATCTAGTTTTAGTATTCCCCTTTATAATTAAGCTACAATCTGAATACGCATCTGCATAATTGATTAAGCAGATCTCTGCACAGCTACATTCTACTCACTCCGTTCCAATTTAATTGACTTGCTATATACCACATGTGGATGTATCTAGCCATGTTACATGTATAGATACATCCAAATGTGGTGCATAGAAGTCAATTAAATTGGAACGGAGGGAGTAGCTGTGTTGATATACGTGTCACGTACTCACGTCTGCCAATACTGCCATCAGCTCCGCAAACTCAGGGTTCGTGCGCAACCTGAACCCTCGGATACTGGACGCTGTCTCCTAGAACTAAATCTGAAGATGTCTGATATGGAGTATGTCTTTCCTGAAAGCAAATTGATCAAGTCCCATGATTGTATCGTCCCAAGAGAGCTGTGCAGCCGTTGCGTTTCTCTCTTTTGCAGCCGCCATTATAGTAAGTCATTTAGATCGAGCGAAGCAAAGAAAATAACGTATGATTTGGAAGGTACAAAATACATCGTCTGAAAGCGGCGCAGTACGTTGTTCTGCCGCCGTTGAAGCTTTTTCTTTTCGACCCCGATTGCTGCTTCTATCGTACTAGTAGTACCCATCTGAATTCTGAAGTAGTGCATGGCAATGCAGCAGCAGCAGTGCCTTCAAACTAAAGGGCAAAGTTACCGTCTGTTAATTGGTCCAAACCGGACGGCAAAGTGGAGGACGGTTGTTCTTTGTTCGCTTTGCCGACAGGAGCTAGCGAGCTCCTGCTCCTCGGCGACATGCCGCAGGTAAAAGTCAGGAGCAGCATCGGTGAAAGCTCTGAACAAAGACAATGGCAGTGGCAGGCAGTCTGACTGACACGAACATGTGGTGAGATACATTGCAGTGAGACGTGAGAAAGGTGAAGCTCAATGCCCTGGTGCTTTATTTTCTTCACGAGGAGAGCGTCTTCTCCGTCGGTCTGGAGTCTGCTCGTGTTGTGTGTGCATGCTCTTCACGGCGATTGGCAATTTTTTATGAGACAGAGATTGGCAAATGTTATTGGCCTCTCCATGCGAGTGTTTGAGGTCGATTTTTGATGGGCTGCACAACTCGGGCACATTCATCGTGGATTGCAAACTTAGCGGGCTAGCATAGTTCTAGTGGTAAATTTAACAGAGAGCGCCTATTCTATTTGCTGCTCTTTGCAGGCACTAGTGCTCCCGCGTACCCCATTGTGAATATGGGCTCAACCCATTTCCTAAGCGCTGCTTGTTCCCTTCTCTTGTTTCTTTTCGGGAAATGATATAGATCGCCTGCAGGCGGCGCTTTGTGCTAGTGCCGCCCGGTAATGGACTGGCCCATTCGGTGAGTCTTCCTTTTTTTTTTTCCTTTTCTCTTATGTTTTTTCATTCTTTAGTTGCTAGTTTCTTTATTTTTCTAAACATCTTTTTTTTCGAATTTCTTAAAAAAAGTTCAGAGTTTGGAAAATATTCAAATTCTAAATTTTTTCGCGTTTGAAAAAAAAATCAAATTTAAAAATGTTCAAATTCGAAAATTGTTCGCATCCAAAAACTGTTCTAGTTCGAAAGTGTTCACATGAAAAAATTGTTCAAATTCAAAATTTGTTCACATTAGAAAAAATTTCAAATTTAAAATGTTCAGTTTTGAAAATGTTCAAAGTAGAAAATTGTTCACTTTTGAAAATTGTTCAAATTCAAAAGTTGTTCAAATTTACAAATATTCAAATTCGAAATTTGCCCACATACAAAATTGTACAACATTTTTTAAATTCGAACATTTTCAAAATCACAAAAGGTGAAAAAAGGAAAAGGAAACAAAAAATCAAATGAAAAAGAAAAAAGAGAAAAAAGGAAAAAGAAATAACGAAATTGAGAACCAAACGAAAATGTGCCGGCCCAACAGCGCGGCGCTTTAGGCGGCGCGGCTGTCTGGCGTCGCCTACAGGCGATATAAAGGAATTGCGTTTCTTTTTGTAGGTTGGCTGATATTTTTGTTGTACATGCTGTTTATTTCTACGAGATCTGTTTTAATTTCTTGCTTTTCCCTTTTCATTATTAATATTTAAAAATTCAAAACTATAACTTACTTATTTTTGATTTACTTACCTTTCTAATTTTTGGTTAAACTACGGATTTTTAGATACGTGAATATTTACTTCAAAATCATAAACATAAATTAATTAGTAATAGGTCAATTTAATCCTTTTCAATCCCATAAGTATTATTTGAATTGACCTATTTCTTCAAAATCATGAAAGTCCAATCTTTTCTTTTGAACCGGTGAACATTTCACCTCATGCGAGCCCTTTTCGCCCTTGAATTGGTAGGAGAGGCGCTGCCCCCCATCCCGGGACGAGGCGGAAGACCTGTTCGATAAAATAATGGGTCCAGCAGATGCGCATGCGAGCCCTTTTCGCCCATACCCTGCTCATGCTTTGAACATTGTATGAAACTTACCGTTGCATGCTAATGGAACTAGGGGGAACCCTATTGACCTAACAAAACTTGGGGGGTAGGGGGCAATGGCCCCCCTCTGTCCTTAACTAAGTTCCATCACAACGTTGCTTGCATGCCATCCGTTTTCTTGATACGTTTCTGCACCGGGATGCTTACAGACATGCACATCCAAGTGTGTTCCCCACCCGCTCGCGGCGAGCAAGATGATTTCCCCGGACGCGGCCCGCAAACACAGTACTCTGCTAAGTGGTAACACGATGTATATAGTCTGACACCTGCCCGGTGTTGGAAGGTTGGAAGGAGAAGTGTGATAAGCTTTGAATGGAAGCCCCGGTAAAGGGCGGCAGTAACTCTAACTGTCCTAAGGTAGCGAAATTCCTTGTCGCATAAGTAGCGACCTGCACGAATGGTGTAACGACTGCCCGCTGTCTCCGACATGGACCCGGTGAAATTGAATTCTCCGTGAAGATGCGGAGTACCAACGGCTAGACGGTAAGACCCCGTGCACCTTGACTATAGCTTCGCAGTGACAACCTTGATCGTGTATGTAGTTCGCATGTATCTACTTATTTATTCGGAGAGCGCCATTAATAGGATTCAAAAGTCGTACAAGCTATGGCAGAGCCGTTTACCAATGCACCCAGTTCTCCTCATATTTGATTCTTTTTTTGTATCATTGGTTCCACGTACGTCTTTTGGGCGAGCTTTCTTCACTGTCATCAAAGCCAACGCTCAAACCGAAGCTTTCCGAGCAGTTGTTTATTTCTCACTTTAGTCGGGCTCCCTCTTTTCGTGCTTATGGTTAGCTAGAAGCATTTACTTTCGAGTACCGAGTACGCCTGCGAGACGACTTACTAAGGCTTGCGCCAAGGTCCACTACTATGTCCACTATCGACAAGGTTAGGAGCAGGCGCGAAGCGTGGTGGGCCTGCGCCGGGGGAGCATAGGGAGGAAAGGGAGCCCGGACGGTGGAAGAGCCAGGGGAAGCCGGGTCATTTGACGGAAATGGAAGGCGGCTCATTCATTCTTGAAAAGAGAGGGGGGGGGGGGGGGGGGGGGGGAGCGAGCCAATGTATCAATGAATAGCTCACAGTGCGCTTTCTTTCTTTTTGTTTTACTCGAAATTCCAAGCGAAGGAAGCTCAGTGAAAGATAGACTGGGATTTGACAGCAAGAAGAAAGCAATCATAGTACGCGGCACACACCGCTGACGAATGAGATTGATGTCCCAAACCAACACAGGTTCAAGACTAAGTGCAGAACCAAGAATGCCGTGGATAGAAAAGTGAGTGCTTCCTCAAGCTTCATGAAGGAAGGGTCCAAGGACCTAAGCGACAACCTCTACGAAAAAGAAAAACCTATATATACATAGTGGTATGTGTTCGCTGACACTAAATAGACTTGGCTCGGGGCAGAACTGAGTGGCTAGGCTAAGTTCCCTAGTCTTCTATTGGCCTACCCACACCTACGACATGGAGGCGCTTACCCTTCTCCAACAAGCGTTCCACCACGCGGCGATTGATTACCGCTTTCCGTCTCAATCCGTTCCAGACCAAGCCCCTTCTCTGATGCGGTGGAGATGGCCTTGCATTTGTTAGTAAGCAGTCGGTAACTAGGCAGGAAAATCTGGTTATCGCTGAGTGACCGAAAATCCCGAGCAGCCTCGGTAGTCGGTAAAAACATCTCACCGGACAAACAATTCCGAATTAATTTATATTTTGCATTTAAACGCCCATATCTAAACATAAAGCGTGCATCTCTAACATAATATGTTGTGAGGATGTGGTGCAGTGGTAGGGCTGTTGATCATATATAACTAGTGAATGTCCACGTGCAACACACGTCTCATAATTTATTATAATATAAACATGTCTTTGAATTTATATTTGTTTCATTCAGTTATTTTGTCAAGTCCTTCAAATAGATTTCATTATACAAAATTGAAATCCGACCAGTTAGCAATGGTGATATAGGAAGAGGGTGTTTTTTATTTTTCGGGATTGTTGATATAATTTATCTTTTGTTCGCTTATGAAACACATGTGATGATGTGAACTACCTGTGAGGGTGAGACAATTGAACACTGGTTCTGAAACGGTTAACAGACGTGAGCCACAAATAAAAGCATGAATTTCCTTTCAAGTGGTCTAGTACCAAAATTGATAAATCAGCTCTAACCATTCCAAAGTTATTTACAGCCAAATATGACAAGACGGGGCTTTCGAATCCATTTTAGCTCTTATTGAATTCCATATATGCTGTACATTAGAACGACAGAGAACTATGTGTGCTAGTATTATTTCTTGGCGAAAACTGCATTGTATGTAAGAATTTTCAACTTGTAGCCTTGTAGGGGTGATAGAATGGAGCAAAATGTACCTGAACCCGTAGAAAATCATCCCTGACCCTCCCGCTTGCACGCCAGTTCGCTCAACGACTTGGCAAGGTTTCTGTCTCGGAAGGATCGATGTCTATGCACACAAGCTTCTCCCCAACGCTGGCATTTACTGTTCTTGTCGATCTCGCTCCGCCCGACGTCCCATTGTCCCTTACCAAGCCAGCCACCGCCAGAAGAGTTCAGTGACCATTGATCTTTTTGATTTACTATGCACACACGGAACAAGTTCCAGCACCTGAAAATGCCACTTTCTGAGTTCAATGGCATTTTTGCACGCGCCAGAAGAGTTCAGCCACTGCAATGCCATTTTTCTCTAGAATTGGCCACACGGTAGTGCGGACACTTTTGAGTGAACTCGTAGTTTTCGGATGCGTAACGTTCGCGGATAGAAAAATTCAGCAGAGTCGACGTAACTCAGCCAGGTTTGGCTCCTCTGCAGTTCTAGTATTACTGTAAGTCGTACAGTACTTCGAAAATCTGCCGTCCAATGCAGTCGAACGGACCACCTTCCTTTCCCTCCCGTTTCTCCTTGGGGAAAGTCACGCATATCTTCTATCTTGGCGACAAACTACTTGCGTGAGCACAACTACAGACTACAGAGTACAGATGGAGGATCAATCAGGCCACCGAAGAAACGGCAGCACACATCGCCTCACCGCCTCGCCGCCGGCAGCAACACAACGCCGTTTCTCGACTGTGTAGCCTTCATTCTCTAATTCCTTATCCCACCTACATGTGAGCAAGTTCAGTGCAAGCTGGTCGCTGGCCGACAACGTACAGGTGGGAAAGTTTAGTGCAAGCTGGCCAGCCGGCCTTGCCGCCGGGTCTTGTAGTAGCAATCTGTTGCCAGTGCTACCTCTGTAAGTTCTGTTGGCCGAGCAAGTACAAATTTCGCGCCAAGTCTGATTCTAGTTTGGTGGGCACGGATGAAATGAAGGAGGTCCGTTCGATTGCATCCACATCATGTAGACTCTCCAAACACTCGGATCAGGCTGAGGAACGCTCTAGATCATCCATGTATTCCCCAGGGTCGCTGTAACTCATTTTGCAATCGTTTTGTTCGTGAACTAGTTTTAGTTTACAACAAGGACTCTTGTTATAAAAAAATCGCCCAGCTCAAAATCCGAGGAATCGAGCGCGGCTTCCTTCCCTGATCACGCGCCGCCGCCGATGGCGTCTCGTCCTCTGCGAAATCTGTCGCCCAAGCTTGTGTGCCTCCCCCTCCTTGTCGCCGTCGCCGCGACGCTGGTGTACGCTGCCGGACTCGAAGCTTCGCAGGAACACGTCACGGATTTCCGCCCCGCACTGTACCCAGACCCAGCCATGGCCACCACGGTCCGTGACGGGCAGACAACCCTAGCGCTCCGCCTCGCCAAACAACTCGCGCCGGCAAGCGGCGACGCCACCAAAGGGAACGTCGTCTTCTCTCCGGTGTCCATCCACTCGGCGCTGGCGCTCGTGGCCGCGGGGGCGCGCGGTGACACGCTCGACCAGCTGCTTGCTTCCTCGGGGCGCCGTCAGCGGCGGGCCTCGCCGACTTCGGGCGCCGCGTCGTCCATCGCGTCCTGGGCGATCAGCCGGATTCCGGCGGGCCGCGCGTCCTCTTCAGCGGCGGTATCTGGGTCGACGACTCGCGCGGCGGGCTCAAGACGGCGTTCCGGGACGTCGCCGTTGAGGCCTACAAGTCCGTGGTCCGCAACGTGAGCTTTGCCAAGGTTTGTTGTTCTACTTGGTAGATCCGTTTGTTTGTTTGTTTGTTTGTCCATGTTTATAACTAAGAATTTCGCATCGTCAACTTTGAATCTCTGACAAATCGATGGTGATTTGTGAAGCCCAAGGAAGTAGCGGAGTCGATCAACAGTCGGGTAAAGAAGGCCACGAACAATCTCATTGAGTCCGTCATCTCCGCCCACGACATCGCCGCCGACACCGACTTGGTGCTCGCCAACGCCGTCTACTTCAAGGCGAAGTGGCTCAGTCCGTTCCAAGCGTACCGCACGCGGCAGGGCACGTTCCACGGCTCGATGGCAGCCTGTCGACGCACAGTTCATGTCCAAGACCATGTACGGCGTGCACTACGCCTCGTCCGTGGACGGCTTCAAGGTCCTCAAGCTCCCCTACAAGCATGACCGAGACGCCGCAGACGACACGCAGTATTCCATGTACCTCTTCCTCCCGAACGAGTGCCAGGGGATCACCAGCATGGTGGACGCGATCACCACGGGGCCAGAGTACCTGTACAATGTCCTACCCAAGACGGCGAATGCAACGACCGTCACGGTTAGGCTGCCAAAATTCGAGATACGCTACGACTGGGACCTCAACGACGACCTCCATCTGCTGGGTCTCTCGCTGCCATTCTCGCCGTCGGCCGACCTGCGGGGCATTCACCACGACGGGCGGTCGACATCCCTGGGCAAGCTTCTGCATAAAGCAGTCGTCAAGGTGGATGAAGATGGGACGGAGGCGGCCGCGGTCACAATCGCGATGTATGGTTCTGGGATGGAGCCACCAGTCGAGTTCGTCGCTGACCATCCCTTCACTTTCTTCATCATGGAGGAGCGGTCAGGGGTTATCGTCTTCGCCGGCCATGTCCTTGATCCCACCAAGACTTTTTTTTTGAATTTTTCCACATATATTAATCCAGCAAAGAGTACACGATTACATCGATTACAAAAACAAAACTAAAGGAGACTAGCAAATCTATGAGATCTTCAAGCCTTTTCTTCATCCATGAGTACTTTCTGAAGGCAGCCGTGGAACAACGCCGAAACCAACAAACCACAGACCTGTAAATACCACCGAAGGTTCTCCCTTTTTAATTTTGAGCCGCAATGCCAAGGCTTTGTGCACGCACGCAGCCATTAAATTAATCAATCAACATCGACAAGAGCACCACACTGATATCCCAGGGACAAATAACCGAACCACTTTGTCGACGTCGTTGGGAGCCGAGAGAATGAATCACCAATGCCGAAGACGTAGCAGCCGGGATCACTCATGGACATTATAGAAACTTCAGGCTATTTGTTTTGTATATATCTCCTTGTACTAGCTGCTTAATTTGCGATAATCTTGGAATGAACACTATTACCCGTGGCACCATGGTTGTATATATATATCCTTAAAGGACACTACTACATTGCAGCTTCATGTATTGTGTCAGGTCTTTTTTATGAAAAGATCAGGTGCAAAAATCACAGGCAAAAAATCAATTTAAGCATCAACATGCCAACACAGCATGTAATCACTTTATAAGTACAACAGGCTTCTAAAAAGAACAAGCATAATCGAGGGTTTTGCTGTCACGGATTAACGACTGCAAGATAATCAAGCCTGCAGCTAAACCACTAGCGTGGCAGAAGCAATGCAATAACCTAATAGTACAAATACCTACATGCATCAAGCGGGGACAAGGCAAATATAATCCTCACAATTGTTTATCCTAATTAACAAAGCAATGATTGCTATCGAGATAACGATGATGGTCAGAAAACCGAATACCGTCTACTTATACTTATTATGCAAACATCATGCTATGTGCGTTCAACCTCAGAGAATTGTTTGCACGATATATTCTCAACTTCGGAACTGGAGAAACCTGATTTATCTTCGTTGTACGTAGACAATCTTTGTACCAGCGCTGGGCTTATCAGCTAGGCATAAGCCTAACAAATATTTTCCCCTCTCAGTGTTCCCTCTTCTGTCTTGCAGGCATAAGCCAAGCAATTTTCTCAAACCAGCGGTTGAACCTGAAACCTTGACATATTTGGAACAAAATGATGTTGGAGTCAATAATAACACTACAAGCAAACTAGGAAGAGTAGATTGCACAAATTAGTAACTCTAGGGGTCATTGTTGCACAGACCAGCGACACAAATTTTTTGGTGCATAAACGAGTGAAGCCAAGTAGTGACATCAGTAGGCACCCAAGGCTTGACAACATTGTTGTGAAGCCGAGTTGGGACACCACGCTGCTCGGGCTGCGGAGGAGTGGCCACAACAGGAGATAGTGCCGACGTGTGAGCCTCGGTGTGTCGTATAACCCGGTGTGATACGAACCATATAAGGTTGGCCAGGCAAAGCGGTCGCATGTATGGACACAATAGGGTAGGCAGGCTACATGCGCTCATCCACGACAACATCGGTTGTATGCGATGACTCGCATTAGCATCTGTGTTGCCAGTGGGTTCCATGGTACTCATGTGTAACATCCCAAAATTTGAATGTTAAAAAAACAAAATCATGGGATTAAATAATCACAGAGACAAAAAACTTTTGAAGTTTTCCCAAAGATATTTCATAAATCCAAGAAAATCAAACATTACCTCCCTTCTTTTTTCTTTTCGCACCCCACGCATTCGGTGTCACTGCTCCTCCTTAAGCCGAGCTAGCTCCTCCTTCTCCCTCATATCCTTTTAACCGTAGTGCCCTCCCTTCTTCTACTCCTTCTATGTTGTGGCCCCGAGCTGGCTGGGACGGCATGGATGAACTCAAGAGATGGAGTTCAAGGTGGAGATCCGAAACGCCATGGATGTCCATGGTGGAGGTCGTGAGCTTTAGGAAGACGTTAAGATTACAGGGAATACGTGTTGGGTTGTCTGATCTGGTGCTGAGAGGTGCTCCTGCGGTTCGGAATTGTCGCCGGCGAGACTGATGTGGCAAAGTCGGCACTTGAACACAATATTACTATCCGTGGATCGCATGTGTTTTTAAAATGCTCCAAACTCGCGTGTGTGTTTCTGTGAACGCACAAGTGAGATGTTGCGACGATTTTGAGAGTATGACTGCAAATGTATTTGTGAGGAGTTGCAAACTTGTCCTCCCATGTCGCATATATGTATTGACTTTTTTTGAAAAGTACTGCGATAGATGGGAATTTGTTAAAACAAGTGTGAATTTTGCTGCATACTTTTATTTGTTTGGTGCATTCATATTTTTTTGGGTGTATTTGAATATTGTGATACCTTTTGTACTGTTTTAAGTTTTAACCCATTGGGGAAAGAAATGCTGCAATGATATTGCAATAGTAGAAAAATTGCCGCACAGATATAGTGTATGTTGCAAAGGGAGATTTCTCATTTTATGACGATCGGACAGTGGAGGATTTATGGTTTTCATCCACGAGGACGGCAAAGAACAAAGGCAAAATTTGTCCACAGAACTGGCGTAAGTTGATGCAGGCACGGTAATCCTCCTAAACCTTGACAAACCCAGCCCTAAACCATAGGAAATTACTAGAAATCGTGAGACACGCATGATCTTAGATAAACAAGGCACGCCGATGGAGACGATCACTACACTACACAAGAATTAAATCACGGGCACGGAGGTCCGGCACCAACAGAACAGAGTCGCCGACAACGGTGGCGCAGCCGCAGCGCAGGCTGGCTCGGCAGGTAATGGCGTGAGACAACTAAGCGGTGGTGCACTGCTCGCGCGCGAAGCCGACGCGTCCGTTGGGCACGTCGAATAGGACGCGGTGGTTCTGCTGCTGCATGCTGGCGATGACGTTGAGCACCGTGTTCACGCCGTCCGGGGCCGCCGCCATGGCCAGGCAGCTGGTGGTGCCGTACGTGCTGTGGATCACCAGGTTGTCCGCCGGTAGCGTCACCTGCATGCCGGTGAACATGAACGTCACCGGCGGCCATTTCACCGTCGTGTTGTAGCACGTGTCGAACCCGCCAAGGGAGGAGACGGGGGCGCCGCGGATGCGGTGGCGGACCTCGTCACGCACGGCCGCGTACGCCGGCGCCACGAGCCGGGTGAACATCGTGCCGGAGTCGAGCACGGTGCCGGCGCCGGTGGCCGGGTCGAACGCTAGCGCGGAGGCAGGGATTGGCACCACCTTCTTGCCCACGCGGATGCCGGTCATGCCGATGTAATAGAGCGACGAGCGGTGCGGGTTGACGAGCAGCGGCGTCGTCTTGATCCGCTGCGGCTGGCCCTTGCGGCCGAGCCTGAGCGTGCCGGAGAAGTTGAGTGACTTGAAGCTCGGGAGGCAGTAGGAGAAGGTGCCCTCGTACATGTCTTTGGTCTGGGTCAGGAACGACAGGGGCCCGCGGCCGAGCCCGAGGAGGCCCTGCGGCGGCGCCGCCGTGCCGGTGGCCTTCTGCAGGCAGCCGAAGGTGTAGCTCTTAACGACGTTGTTGGCGACGGTGAGCGAGTCCTGGGACAGCGCGGCCTCGAGCGAGGAGTCGGCGTACGTGAGGCTGAAGCCGCAGGACTTGGTGTTGAGCGAGCACGACGGGTTTGGCGCCCCCGCGCAGGCGGGCGAGCCGCAGGGGACGGCGCGGTAGGAGGTGGACTTGCCCGGGTTGAAGGGCGTGGCGGTGGGGCAGCCCGCGCACCCGGAGCAGGGGATCCACGCGGCGTCGTTGCTGGTGTCGACGGCGAGGAGGAGCTGCTGGGGCGGGGTGCCCAGGCGCGCGCGCACCACGTACGTGGGCGTCTGCAGCAGCTGCCGCCCGGACGCGATCGGCGCGTACGCGCGCCCGGCCACGGCCAGCGAGTCGAGGTAGAGCAGCCGCGACGCGTCCCGGGATGCCTGGTCGGCGAGGAACCCCGCCCACGACGGCGCCGCCGCGGCCGCGGCCGCGTCGTTCCCCAGCGGCGAGCACGGCCCGAACGCGTGCGACACCTGCAGCGTCGTCCCAGCGTCCGGCGGTGTCGCCGGGCAGGACGGGTGCGACGCCTCCGCCACAGCCGCAGCCAGCAGCGTGACCACCATCGCCATAGCGACGCCACGGAGCAACCTACCCGCCATTATCGCTGTACCGACTACCGAGCTCGCTAGCCTTGAAGTGTGGCGGTGAGGTGAGAATGTGGCACACCGACACCATGGCTATATAGCGCGGGGCTGGCTGTGGAGGCACGTGAGCGGTACCGCGCGCGACGGAACACGGCCAGCGCCCGTGCCATGTCCACTGGCGCGCCCGTGAGGCCTCGGCTGGACGCATTGGCCGACGGCCATACTCTACCGGCAGGCTGGACCCGAGATCCGTACAAGGGAGTCATTAAGCGGCATGCCTGCACGGCAACGTGCGTCTGCGGCGGCAGCTCGTGATCTCAGTCTGGCGCGCCGACTGCCCCCTCCGCCAATGGATGCTCTCCACGTTGCCCAGCGAGTTGAAGTCTCTGCAGGTCCAGAGTGCCGACGAGCTCTGTTTTAGGCCTGCTCGTCGCAGGGAAGACTTGTCTTTGCATGGCGGTGGCCATGGCTCCCCACGAGGTCGATCAGTAGGAGCAACGAATAGTCCTGGTCTATGGACCGATGCTCTTGATCGAGACGAGAATATCGTGATTGCACTTTGGAGTTTGCGCACGCACACGTGATATTATCTGCCGAATCGATAATGGGATTGTTCGGTAACAGCCTAGAGGTTAGAGACAGGACAGTTAGATTCGCGATACGATTCGCCATGACCCAGCATATTTCACCGAGGAGGAATGTCACGGGATCGCTGGCCTACGTGGTCCAAGACCAAAAGATATTTGACGAACGCAGTGCCGGCCAGTCATGTGAGATCGAGCAGCTATGTTTGCGCTGTCACTTGCAGCTGGGCAGAGTTTAACTAGGGTCTGGGGGCCATTAGCTTCATCGTCTTCTTGGGCTTGGGTCTCGGGTGATGTCTGCATCTGGTTGTTCCGGGCATCGGCAGTCAAGCCCTTGTGGCCCGCCGTGTCCATTAGCGTGTAAACGCCATGGTCCTTTGGACGTGGAGGACCGGGGCAACCAGATCGAATCGATCGAGTGACCACCAGCGGAAGAGCTAGCGAACGGCATGCATGGCTGCCCACACGATGACGTAACGGGACCGACATAACGTAGCTAGCCTAAACCCTAAACCCTGTTTGAACTTTGGTGTTTCGACTTTCATGTCACCATCGGGAATTTGAGGAGCTCATCAGGTTTGGTGTGGTCAGTTTACTCGACAAAAGAGTATTCGACGACGAGATTGCCACTGGGTCTGTTTACTGAGGGCTGGCACAATGTTTACCGAAGCGCAGTTGTGGTTTTTCATGCTCATGGTCAACATCATCGCCCCTGCAAAGCCCAAGTACGACACAAAATTGAGTCGCGTTTTCTTCCCTCCTGCTAAAAGCAAGGAAGTATTCACCCGGAGCTCCGATACTACGTTCGCTGAGTCCGACACAAAAGAAGCGACATTCCGCATGGGCCGACCCAGCTAACTCGTCGGTCACACTCTGAGGTTTGTTCTGTTCGTTCTTCCTGTTGTTGCTCTGGTGAGGAAAAACACTTGTTTTTATGTCTCTAGATTTTTCCTATTAAATTTTCAGAAAATAGTGAAATAAAAAATGTTCACTGATTTAAAAATGCTTACAAAAATTTTAAAATAAAAAATATGAAAAAATATTTCAGGATATAAAATGATCTTGAATTTGAAAAATGTTTGCAATTCTAAAAATTCCACGAGATTTAAAATAGTTGTGAAATTTGAAAAATGTTCAACAATTTGATAAGATTCTTCATGAATTTTGAAAATATATGTGCATATTTTTTACAAATTTGAAATACTAGTTGGCATGTACGCGCAACCCACGCTTTTCACAATTAAAGGGGCAATTTCAAAAGTAGGAAATATTAAACTTGCAATGCACGTGTCGACTAATACATATACAAAAATAGTCTTGGTTTTAAAAAATATTGATATATATTGTTCATCGTATCAGAATTCTTACTGGAATTATCAATTGGTTATGAAACTCCTAAACATGTTTTAGTAATGTGTATATAAAAAGTACTTCTACAAAAATAAGCTTGACAGATTATCTGTAGAATAACACCATTGCTTAATATTTTGAGCTATTTTGTTTTCACCAATGAGAAAATTAATTATATGAATTCAGGCCGAGGCCCTTTTCAGAACCAGCTCATGATAGCAGGATCCTGACCTAACCCGAAGCCTGAAGGTCCAAACCCACACAAAATGGCTGATCCAAACGAGGAGTGGCCGTCTCTTGAAGAGAGGCTAACTTTTTCCCTATATCTATAATGGAAAGAACAACTATTTTAGAGACAAGCAATGACTGGACTCTTAGGCTCAACAGGAAGGGGGGTAGAGGTGGAAGCACTCACTGATAACCCACAAGTATAGGGGATCGCAACAGTCTTCGAGGGAAGTAAAACCCAAATTTGTTGATTCGACACAAGGGGAGCCAAAGAATATTTATAAGCCTTGACAGATGATTTGTCAGTTCAGCTGCACCTGGAAGTAAACTTGCTCGACACAGTTTATCAGTAGCAACAGTTTTATGACAGTAGCAGTAGTGAAATAATAGCAGCAGTAAAATAAAGACAGCAGTAATAATTGCAGTAGACAGCAGGATTAAATACTGTAGGCATAGGGATGGATGAACGGGCGTTGCATGGATAAGATAACTCATGAAATAGTCATACATAGGGCAATTGCAGATAAATAATAAGGTATCCAAGTAATAATCAATCATAGGCATGTGTTCCGTATTTAGTCGTACGTGCTCGCAATGAGAAACTTGCACAACATCTTTTGTCCTACCAGCCCGTTTGCAGCGGGGCCTCAAGGGAAACCACTGGTAATTAAGGTGCTCCTTTTAATAAAGCACCGGAGCAAAGCATTAACACTCCGTGAACACATGTGATCCTCACGTCGCAACCATCCCCTCTGGTTATCCCAATTCTTGTCACTTTGGGGCCTCGGGTTCCGGACAGTGACGTGTGTATACAACTTATAGATATGATCCAAAACAATAATTATCATCATGATTCAATAACATGTTCAGATCTGAGATCATGGCACTCGGGCCCTAAGTGACAAGCATTAAGCATAATAAGTTGCAACAATGACAATAAGCACTACCGATGGATACTAGGCACCATGCCCTAACAAATCTCACAACTATTACATGAATGATCTCATCCAATCCCTACCATCCCTCAGCCTACAGCGGGGAATTACTCACACATGGATGGGGGAGTCATGGATGGTCGATGGAGAGGTGGCGGTGATGATGATGGCGATGATCTCCTCCAATTCCCCGTCCCGGCAGGTGCCAGAACGGAGTTTCTGATCCCCGAAATAGGGTTTTCGATGGCGGCGGAGCTCTGGAAGTTTTCTGGAAAAAGCGTCGATCCCCCGAAGTTTTTAGGTCAGAGGCTTTAAGTAGTCCAAAGGGGAGCGTCGGGGGCCACACAGGGTGGCCACACCACCCCTGGGCGCGGCAAGGGCCCACCCGCGCCCTGGGTGCGTGTGGTGCCCCTGTGCACCCCCCCCTCGCTTCGTCTTCTGGCTCCGTGGGTCTTCTGGAAAAATAGAATTTCTGGAATTTTTCTGGAATTTTCCTAAAACTCTGACTTTTTGCACAAAAACGAGACACCAAGGCAATTCTGCTGAAAACAGCTTTAGTCCGTGTTAGTTGCATTCAAATCACACAAATTAGAGGAAAAACAATAGCAAAAGTGTTCGGAAAAGTAGATACGTTTTGGACGTATCACTCACCACCATAATTAGGCATGAATATGGAACAAAGAAATGTCAATGCTAATTCTAGATATGCCCGTGTGTTGCCAGGGCCTATCAAATTTGAACCTACATATGCAGATAAGAATTGTTATTTTAAATTTCTGCAAAAAAAATTAAGAAATCATGAAGGTCAACAGTAACAACCTCTGCTGATTCGAATGATCGGTCGTATGAGCTAGCCAGCTAGCGAAACCGACTGAGACAATCCACTACCCAGGACGGAGTAGAGTACTAGTACCGACCGATATGCGCGATATAAAGGAGCTGAAAACAGTCGACGAAGTCGAAGAAATAGTGCGCGCGAAATTGGGCCGGCCCAATTAGTAGTTGTAGTAGGCGACGACGCGCCGAACGGTCGCCGTAAGGCGACCTAAAGGACCTCCCGAGGTCGAGCACTCCATGCAACACTGACGGGCCGTTTCCCGGACGACCGGGTCCATATACGCATATCTTGTTTCAAAGGCCCACAAAGAATAGTTCTATGCTTAACAGGCAAACAGCTCCTCAAAGGGTTCCGCTACGAGGGGCGGCGCCACAAGTTCACACGACGATCAGCGCCAGGACAGAGGACGCGGACACACGGCGTACGACGGAGGTCGGAGTAGTGACCGGCGGTGCCTCAGCATCAATGGCCATCACCAGCAGGCCAACCACGGCCACCACAAGCATCTGTCGAGCCAGTGAGTGCCCTCTGATGCTCTTGCTCGATTCGCCGGATAGTCATTCGCTAGATTGTGGTGATTTCTATTGCTTAGCTCAATTTGTTTTGCTGTAATTTCTTCTTACTTAAAAAATGTTCAGTGAGCAAGCGACCCAAGATGTCAAAGCCGGATTCGCGGACCACCATTGTAGGCTCTACTGTTCTGTTTAGAGTAGACTACGAGCAAATCAAGCAGCTTCCCATCGGGGAGTCCGTCAGCTCCGACGTTGTCTCGGCCGGGGGACGCCTCTGGAGGATTGATTTTTACCCGCGTGGAGACAGTGACGAAAACAAAGGCGAGTATATTTCTATCTACCTCAGGCACATAAGCAAATCCAGTAGAATCAAGGCCATCTTCGATGCCTTCATGCTGAGTAGGGACAGCAAACCATCTTCGTCCAAGGGAAAGAAGGTCGATACCTTCGAAATCGACGATGAATTCGATGATTGCTGGGGATGTGATGCATGTAAAATGCATACATGAACTTTGCACTTTAATTGCTTATATTCCAATCATATTTGCATCATATAAGGGTTATATCAATGTTTTATAATGATTTTGGGAATACTTCATAGTTTTCCCATTTATTTGGAATTAACCCTGTTTTTCCAGAAAACGTCTTTTTTAGTGTTTCAGACTTTCCGGGAGCTTCGGGACTCCAAAAAGGGCAAGGTCAAAGAGCACGGTTCAGAATTTTCGAGACGAACGCAATGGGCTTAAATTGAAGACCAGAAGCCCAACAGGCTGGAAATGGGAGGGTCCCACGCGGCCTAAAGTACATGGCCGCGTGGGCCCAGCTCGTTTCCCCTCGGAGCTCCGTGGCCGTCGATCTTTCGTCCACCGACTCCGTCTTGACCTAAAAACGCCTATAAAAAAGGTCCCCTGGCGTTTCGCGAAAGGAGGCGGCGGAGAAACACAAACCACGAAACAGAGAGTCAGAAGGCTGCCGCCGGAGAAGATCGGAGGGGGGAAACGCCGCCGGAATCGCCTCCGGAGGGCTCCACCCCCCTCCGGCGTGTTCATCATCAACATCTACAGCAAGAACTTCTCACCATCATCACCATGATGAAGGGGGAGTAGTCCACCCCCTGGACTAGGGTTTGTGGTGGTAACTTTTGTATCTCTCCTCTCTCTTGAGCTTCACTAATTAGTACCGTATGAGCTGCTGAACATGATTACGGTCATCTATGTAATACCTTTGTGGTGAATATTGTGGTGTGAGATGATTTGTTATGCATTTACCGTTGTGTTGGAGCTTTTGTGATTTGTCATACTTTGAAGTATGATGTATGTGGGTACGGGATGGCCGATGTGACACGGCATAGGTATTGAGTGACACAGTACCGCCCAACGTCCTTTATCTGGGGGTAAAAAGAAAGAGTATGATGTGGGAGTGAGAGAAACCACGCTAGCCTTACGAGGGGTGACCTAGCAACACAAATGAGTATTTCTTTCAACTATGTGTTTTAGGACATATAGCCGTCATAAAAAGCTACCATTAAAACATGACAATTGTGTGTACTTTATCTATAACATGATGATCACCGTAGATGAGAGAGAGAGGATTAAGTGAACCCATGAACCATGTCCATTGTTCCTATAAGAAACACACACTTGAGCTTGTCCTCTTGCTACATAGAGGATTGGGCTTTCTCTCTTTGAGAGCTTTCACTTGCTACTACCTTTGTCTTGTCCTCTTGCAAAGAAGAGGATTGGGACACTTTTACATCCATCAAACCAACCATCTTGTTCTCTAAACTTGTTTAGTGCATAATCAACTAAAACTTGTGACACTTTAGTTGTAGGGAATAGATAACTTTTCCTTCTTGCTCCTGCGGATCGATACCTTACTTCCACATTGAGAGGTGCTACAGTGATCCCTTGCTCTTGGGGGTTATCAAGTACTTTTCTGGCGCCGTTGCCGGGGAGCGTAGCGCTTAAGTTTCTATTCTTGTGTGCACTAGACTAAGCTTGGGGAGGTTCCTTTTATATCTTGCAATCATCTAAGCTTGGGGAGGTTCTTTGACTTGTTTGATGATACTATGTCTCCATTTATGATGATGAATATGATATTTTCAGTCCACCCACTATTGAGTATAAAGTTTATTGTGATTATGATATGCCTCCTATATATGATGATTACAATGATTATTATGAATGTTTTACTCCCACTATTCCTAATGAAACTGTTTATGCTTATGTGGAGAGTAATGATACTTTTATGCATATGGATCATGATAAGAATGTTTCATGTGATAGCTATATTGTTGAGTTTATCAATGATGCTACTGAAAGTTTTTATGAGAGAGGGAGACATGATTTCATATATCTCAAAAATATTAAGTCTTCTCTCTTTTTGTTGAAAATTTTGAAGTTGCACTTGCTTTGCCTTCCTATGCTAGTCACTTTGTGCTTTATTGATTTATTTTCTTACAAGATCCCAATGCATAGGAAGTGGGTTAGACTTAAATGTGTTTGATATTTGCTTCTTGATGCTCTTTTATATTCAACTCTTATTCCTATGGAGCATCATTAAAACTATCAAGCCTAGCTATATGGCTATAAAGAAAGCGCTTTGCGGGAGGCAACCCGGTTATTTTTGTGTGTGATTTTCTTTGTGTCCTCTTGCTGTAACAAGAGATTTTGTGTCTAGTTTAGTTCTGGAGTTTTAATAAAGTGCCAAGTTTTACCCATTTTGGTCTTGAAAAGTTGCTTATAGTTCGGAGATTTTATTCCTGCACGAGTCAGTGCACGGTATGATTTTTAATTCTTATTCTGTAACTCCGAATGAGCTCATATTTGAACTGTAGTTGCAACTTTTCATCCTCTGTATGCATGAATTTTTCGGAATTTTTCGAGAAAGTTTGGTAGGGTAGAAAAATACGTTTTGCTGCTGCTGTTTTTCTGGACAGATTCTGTCCCATTTTGTTTGATGCATGCTTTGAGCTTTTAAGTTGAATCTTTTTGATCCAATTGAGTTTATGAGTAGGCATACAACATTATACACTTTCTGGACATTCATATGAATTTTTGTTCAAGGATTATATGCAGCAAGAACCTATTTGTTTATCACTATTAATGCACCCCACAGAAAAGAGATGGGAGAAACGGTGTTTTGAAGTTTTTTCACAGGGATTGGAGGAGATGCACCAAGAGCTATCCAAGGATGGTGAAGACCATAAGCTTGGGGATGTGAAGACAACCCCGCTGGACCTACACACTCTCGGTTTGCACACGTCCAACTTCTGTTTTTCGATCGAAACACTTTATCGCATAAACTTGGAGCGTCGTTTTTGTTTTTGTTTGAGTCTTGAGAGACCACCACACTATCATTATATATGAGAGAGCTACTGGAAATATGGGTTGAAATATGTTGGATGCTTTTATAAGATTGGGAAAAGGGATGTTTGACTTGATTTTTAATGATACATATAGTTGCATGATTCATGAGCTTGTTTATGAGTAATAGTTTGCAAATTCTTTTTGTAGAGCTATCACTTATTCATGTTTTGGTGCTGATTGTTATTTTACTTGGTTTAACATGGATTAGTTAGTTCTATGGACACTCATGCATGCATCTAGATGGTCAACTTTCTCCCTTTTGCTAGCCCAAAAACTCCAACAAAAAAACTTGTTTCCAACACCTTCAACCAAAGTTATTCCAGTGAGTCCACCATATCTACCTATTGCTTTATGCTATTCCGAGTATGTTTAACATGTTTTTGTGTTATCTTACCTCTGAATGAAAATGTTTATGTTATTGATTGCATGGAAAAGTTGGTTATATAGCTCTCACGAACTTGATGCACATTTCTTTTATTGCATAATAAAACATGACCCATTGTGATTAAGATTATGATGTTTGTGGCTTGAAATGTTTTGGGTTGGAGTTAGCCCATATGTGCTGTCACATGGCAAGCTTTCAACATGCCTCATTTATTTAGTTGATATCATGTACTTTTGTTATGGATGCTTATCATGTGAAATAAATGTGGAAATGAGTAGTTTAAATGAGTTTGTATAAATGGTTAGAGAGACGCCTGGGCCGCTAATCTAAGCCATGCATCATTCATGGTGGAAATTTACTTACATACTATGGTGAACCTTCTGTGATACACCTTACAATAAAAAGCTATTCCAATGGTAAATAAAAAGGGTGTTGAGATTGTTCATTTGTTTGTTTGTCTTGTCATTTTGATATGGGCTTGTTCCATATCTGGGACAAGAGGTACCCCAGTTGACGCTCTTGATGATACTATTACTTACAATGATATTTAATTGAACTTGCTTTGTTTCCCAAGTTGAGTAACACATG
Organism: Poa pratensis; assembly: GCA_947311845.1. Classification (NCBI taxonomy): domain Eukaryota; kingdom Viridiplantae; phylum Streptophyta; class Magnoliopsida; order Poales; family Poaceae; genus Poa; species Poa pratensis. The sequence continues at coordinate 17,837,613 of CAMZMU010000093.1, forward strand.
GTGTAGTACTTGTATTCAAGGGGCATGAGACATTCAACCTTTACTTTGTCAAGCACACTACTCATATTTGCTTTCACTTTAAACTTAATCATTCAAGATGCTATGATAGGGGCAATGAGAGCTTGACACCAAGATACCTTATTGCAATCATTAACTTAAGTAGAGAGTTTGGAAGTTATGAAACTTATGCATGCTTTACCTCTACTCATATATACATCTTTCCAAAGTGTCCACCTATCATATTCAGATTTTCATCATCACTCTATGACCATGTAGGATGTCTACTTATCATTATGCATACATGTGTCCATACTACTATCTGTTATGTTACACTTTGTGAACTATCAATGAACATCCTTGTCTTGAATACTTGATATCACTTCATAAACTATTTGCATATTGCTACTCCTTTGAAGAATGAATCATTTGACTATATGTAGCAATAGTAATCATCTTTGATATTCATTGTTAAGTATTAAATTGCAAAGTCCATGTTAGTTTTATCATCTTCATACTCGAGGACGAGCATGGATTAAGCTTGGGGATGTTGATGCATGTAAAATGCATACATGAACTTTGCACTTTAATTGCTTATATTCCAATCATATTTGCATCATATAAGGGTTATATCAATGTTTTATAATGATTTTGGGAATATTCATAGTTTTCCCATTTATTTGGAATTAACCCTGTTTTTCCAGAAAACGTCTTTTTTAGTGTTTCAGACTTTCCGGGAGCTTCGGGACTCCAAAAAGGGCAAGGCAAAGAGCACGGTTCAGAATTTTCGAGACGAACGCAATGGGCTTAAATTGAAGACCAGAAGCCCAACAGGCTGGAAATGGGAGGGTCCCACGCGGCCTAAAGTACATGGCCGCGTGGGCCCAGCTCGTTTCCCCTCGGAGCTCCGTGGCCGTCGATCTTTCGTCCACCGACTCCGTCTTGACCTAAAAACGCCTATAAAAAAGGTCCCCTGGCGTTTCGCGAAAGGAGGCGGCGGAGAAACACAAACCACGAAACAGAGAGTCAGAAGGCTGCCGCCGGAGAAGATCGGAGGGGGGAAACGCCGCCGGAATCGCCTCCGGAGGGCTCCACCCCCCTCCGGCGTGTTCATCATCAACATCTACAGCAAGAACTTCTCACCATCATCACCATGATGAAGGGGGAGTAGTCCACCCCCTGGACTAGGGTTTGTGGTGGTAACTTTTGTATCTCTCCTCTCTCTTGAGCTTCACTAATTAGTACCGTATGAGCTGCTGAACATGATTACGGTCATCTATGTAATACCTTTGTGGTGAATATTGTGGTGTGAGATGATTTGTTATGCATTTACCGTTGTGTTGGAGCTTTTGTGATTTGTCATACTTTGAAGTATGATGTATGTGGGTACGGGATGGCCGATGTGACACGGCATAGGTATTGAGTGACACAGTACCGCCCAACGTCCTTTATCTGGGGGTAAAAAGAAAGAGTATGATGTGGGAGTGAGAGAAACCACGCTAGCCTTACGAGGGGTGACCTAGCAACACAAATGAGTATTTCTTTCAACTATGTGTTTTAGGACATATAGCCGTCATAAAAAGCTACCATTAAAACATGACAATTGTGTGTACTTTATCTATAACATGATGATCACCGTAGATGAGAGAGAGAGAGATTAAGTGAACCCATGAACCATGTCCATTGTTCCTATAAGAAACACACACTTGAGCTTGTCCTCTTGCTACATAGAGGATTGGGCTTTCTCTCTTTGAGAGCTTTCACTTGCTACTACCTTTGTCTTGTCCTCTTGCAAAGAAGAGGATTGGGACACTTTTACATCCATCAAACCAACCATCTTGTTCTCTAAACTTGTTTAGTGCATAATCAACTAAAACTTGTGACACTTTAGTTGTAGGGAATAGATAACTTTTCCTTCTTGCTCCTGCGGATCGATACCTTACTTCCACATTGAGAGGTGCTACAGTGATCCCTTACTCTTGGGGGTTATCAGGATGGAGAAAGTTCCTCCACGTGACTACCGTGGAGAATGTTTTCTTAACAGAGGGACATGTCACATTTGTATGCGCCATCGCGGTCATCGATGACAATCCTATTCCCGTGCCGCCTTCAGACATTGGGACCCATCTTGGCCGCCTGCTAGATCACACTGACGGGACCGATGTGTCATTCATCATTGACGATGAGACATTCCCTGCTCACCGAGTAGTGCTCGCTGCCCGCTCACCGGTCTTCAAAGCAGAGCTGTTTGGTTCCATGGCCGAGTCTACAATGTCGTCCATCACGCTGCACGACATCACACCCGCGACATTCAAAGTTATGCTTTGGTTCATATACACGGATAAACTGCCTGCAGCATACGAGCTTGAGGACTCTTCCACTGAGATGTTTCAGAATCTTCTCGCTGCCACTGATCGGTATGCACTTGACCGACTAAAGTTTATTTGTGCCCAGAAATTATGGGATAAAGTGTCGGTCGATACAGTTGCAACTATCTTAGCTTGTGCCGAAACCTACAACTGTCACGAGTTGAAGAACAAGTGCATTGACTTCTTTGCGGTGGAGAAAATTTTCAAGGAGGCCATGTTCACGGATGGTTACGCATTGTTGGTTCTGAATTTCCCATCGATTACTGCTGAGCTCAAAAAGAGGGTTATGGCATAACATGTGTAACCAGGCGTTCAAGCATAGCTCTAGTATGGTGTTTTGCTATATGGTGGATAGTATCTGACATTTTGTCAAGCATGCAATCTCTATGTGCCGAGTAGGGAGCCTGAGAGCTTGATATTGCAGATTCTTGTTAATGGCGGCGGTTAGTTGCTAAGAGTACTGATACCGATAAGTGACGAGGTGGAGTGTGCTGTCAGATAATTCAGATGCAAAGTTAAGGACGTCGTGTTAAATCGCCGGCTCATTTGTGTTTTTTGTTTCTCTGCTGGTTTGGAGATGTCGTGTCCTGAAGGTTTTAGGATGTTCACATTTGCTTATGCTGGTCCATAAACCATCTAGCTATCTGTAGTTCTAGCTCCATGGGTACTATATGGTCGGTGCAAGCATGTAGAGCATATGCCTTTTTTGCATACTTGTCTGTGTACTTCTATTATACTCGATTCATGTGATACTGAAATCACTTATGAATGGGCTTTCGATACAGTAAGGCTTGGAATGCGCCGGCTCCACCAACGTACTGGGCTAGATTATTGCCGTTACACCTTCCCAATTCCAAGTGCTTTGCCATCCAGATTCTCAAAAAACAAAAAGGGCTTTGCCATCATCCAAAAAGAAAAAAGAGCTTCGCCATCCACTTGTGTGAGTCTTTTTTTTTTTGCAAACAGAAGTGATATTACAAACCAAGATTCTTACAGAAAAACCCAGAATAAAGTGAAATTACAACAAAGCCCTTCTGGATCCCAGCACCATCCTCGTCGAGCAGCACGCTCCGCCGACGAATCCCGGCGCCTCTCCTCCACTCAAACCTTGGACTGGGAGGAGCCCCCATGCGGCAAGGAAGTCGACGGTCCTCGGCACCGCAGCACCACCATCCTGCACCACGAACGGCAGCGCCAACTTGGTTCATCACATCACCTCCGTCAGGATCTACAAACACCGGAACCGCCACCACGGTCTCCGGCCAGGGGAAGCGTCGTCCGCATCTCCGACGAGACGCAGACACGCGGGGGACGGCAGATCCGCCGCAGAGCTCCACCGGAGCGCCTGAAGCAGAGGAGGGGGACGCCGCCCACAAAAGTCTCTCCGTCGACGCCACCGCCTCCATAGCGCCGCCGGCAGACACCCTACTACAACCTACGCTATATACACGCCATGACCCGTCGATTCCCCTACCTCCCGCCGCCGGAGCGGCCGCCGGAGGCGGGGAATCAAGCGGATGGACGGCGGCGAGGTGACTGGAGTGAGGGACGAAACAAATCGCCTTTCTCTACTGTTGGTGGGGAAAGGTAGCGGTCCAAGCTCGCTCTATCCACTTGTGTGAGTCAATAAGTACAACGTGGTTCTTCAAGAAAAAGAAGTCAATAATGCATCGCCGTGAGCACAAAACAGCAACGCAACAGAAAAAATGCGCATGCCAACTGAGATCGGAAACCTTCAGACCGTAGCATGCTTCCAGCTCCGATACATCGCAGTGTACCGTTGTCCCGGTCTGACGGTCTCCCCTCTTTTGTCGGCCGAAAGAACAGAAAAGGTTTCCCAGTTTTCAGGCATCCAGTTACCCTTTTCCTTCTGTTGACCTCCCCTCTTGTCTTGTGTTTTCATTCCATCATAAACTACTCATCACGTTCCCTTTTGCTTTTTTACAGACAACTAGTGGAGGTGCACGTGCAACGCACGCCATGTACTCTCTCGACCTAGCATTTGCGTGCAGGGATGGAAAGACATGTTCGATGAGATTGTTAAGTGATTCTTGATCCTCCGTAACGCACATCTCATAATTTATTATTTTTTAAACACGTATTTGAATCTATATTTATTTTATTGAGTTATTTTATCAAACAGAGTCTAATTTTTCACACAATAGAAAACTGGAATTGTGTATACGGAGTAAATAGTTTTCATGAACAGAATTGAAACGGTTCCAAATAACTCCTTAGAAGTACTCATCTGAATTATAATTTAATCTTGTCTCATACTTTATTATAATATAAACACGTATTTGAATCTATATTTATTTCATTGAGTTATTTTACCAAGCCAGTTAAATAGTTTTCCTAATACAAAATTGCAAATAGACCGAATAAGTAATCAATACCAGCGTACCAGTGAGCTGAAAAACATTCTTTAACTAATCTGGACACTAAATCCATTTGAACACTGTTTTTCCAAAAATATATTTGAGTAGAGCTACAGAGTTGTAGCATGACAAGTCCAGAACTAATCTGACTACACGGAGCCATCTAAGGAAATCGTACAGACTTCTCTTGGTCAATGACATGTAGAAAGAAAGATGCCATAGCTCACTTTTCCTGTCATCCCGTCACTGATATTCCCAATCCTCACTCTCTAGCCAAGCTCCCCACCGATGTGCTCGATTGCCCCATCCCAGGAGCATTGAGCAGGGCGTTGGACCGGCGGCCTTTGCCTCTGACTTGTTCATGGCGCTCATGGTGAATGGCGGCGTGCCGACGGCGGCGACGGACGAGCAGGGCGCGGGACCGGCTGCCTTTGCCTGTGACTGCTTGATGGCGCTCATGGTGAACGGCGGCGACGGACGAAGCTGCAGCGGCGGCGATTCGTCCGAGGAGGAGGAGTTGGATTGGCCGGCGGAGGAGTTCATCTCCGCATTCTAGCAGCCACTCAGGTATGACTCATTCTTCTCGGCGCCAGCTCCGACTCCGAGGGAAAGCGAACGTCTGGGCATCTGGATGAGAACCAATTGGTACCCCTTGCTTTGCTGGTAAGCAAGAAATTGGCCACAGAACTTCCTTTCTTGCAGAACCACTGCCAATTCTGTTTCCGGTGATATCGTTCAGTATCTCAAATGTGATTCCTCATGATGATTAACTCTGCTGCAGTGCACTGAGGGTCGCAGAAGTTGTGATAGATGGCTGGAAGCTGTATAATTCTTGGGTAAGCAAACAACACCTCACCCTCTGATATAGATGGGATTTGAGTTCCCCTTCCTGTTCTTGTAAATACGTTTGGACATTCTGCATGTTTCGATCAATTATTGCTCTCGTTAGCATCCATCTACAAAGTCAAAGGAAACCAAAAAAGTATAATTCAAGAAATCTGCCAATTTGGTAGCATAGGGAGAGATTGGACGCCGCACGCCTGTGTTGTGCAGGCTGCTCGTGTTCTTCATATCGCCCCAGCTCCCCGTACTCGCCGAGGTTAACTGCCGGCAGGGAACGGCCACCATCTTCGTTGCTGACGGTGCCAAGCATGGGGAAAACTTTCGATCAATTATTGCTCTCGTTAGCATCCATCTACAAAGTCAGAAGGAAACCGAAAAAGTATAATTCAAGAAATCTGCCAATTTGGTAGCATAGGGAGAGATTGGACGCCGCACGCCTGTGTTGTGCAGGCTGCTCGTGTTCTTCATATCGCCCCAGCTCCCCGTACTCGCCGTGGTTAACTGCCGGCAGGGAACGGCCACCATCTTCGTCGCTGACGGTGCCAAGCATGGGGAAAACGCACGGCATGTGCTGCCGCCAGAGGACACTGGGAGTTTGCCCGCGCCGCTCTCACAAGGCGGCGGCCGGAGCAGCACGCAGCCCTCTGCCCTTCCTCGTGTGTAAACCGAATGTTTTGTTTTTAGCGGTGGCAAATCCCGTAATTATCACGAAACGAAAAGATGTGTTGAGTTGTCAAACATTGGAGCAATCTGGACCGTTGTCCAAATATTGAAGGGATCAGATTTAATGTATCAACACAAGTTTGCTCTTTTAATAGTAGTATAGAAACCGTCGCGTTCATGGAGCTAATAACAGGGTTAAGTAATCTGAGTGGCCGGATTACGTACGGTACGGGCCCTCCCAAGTTGTCTATCGCCACGTGTCGATGTGATGCAATGATGTGGGATTATGGATCCGTGAGTCACCGTATTTGTATCCTAGCATCACGCCAGCTGAACCGGCTGAAAATGAACAAGACAGTGCAGCGTGAACTTCAGCTCTGACGAGATCGTCCTTGTCTCACAGATTGAAACCGAAAAACATAATACCAAGACAAGCTTTGTCACAACATGCCTGCGGACCTGAAATCATACACTCAAATGAAGCAAGAGATGTACTGTACCCACGAGAGGATATTGTCAATTTAAGGCTCTAAGAGCATCTCCACCGGCACCTGGAAATTTGTCCGGCATCTCCCAAATTGTGTCCGTTTTGGGGGTGCCGCACACTTGTCCGGCTAATTCTGGGGTGCTGCTCACACCGACACCCTCCAAACAGGCCGGACAAGTGCGGGATTATGGGATTTTCTATGAATTTTATTTTTTATAGCCGGTGTGTATGGGTAGCTCGTGAAAAATAAAGGGTATGGCCACACCTAGATATAGAAAATATTGTGATTGGATCTATTGGCATAGGTAGGTCACTCGATCCACTCATGAGATTTTTGGCCAGGCCACTCGATTTCGGATCTTCTGTGACCAAATAAATAAATAAAACATAACACACAGGGGCGCGTAACCACATAAAATCCTCCCACTGGATCGCATGTCCGCCTCACGACGCTTTAGAGTGTATGACATGCGTGTCAGCCCGACCTAGGAGCGTGTCCGGCCGAGAGACCCCAAGTTTGGTCGCCCGCTCGGAGGTGCTGGCCATAATTTGGGAGGTGCCGGACAAATGGGGGTGCCAGTGTGATTTTTTTCGTGTCCGGCCGCCCCTCGACCCCCCCCCCCCCCACCCCCCTCCCCCCACACCCACACACAATCGGTTTTTGGGTGCTTTGGGGGTGCTGGCGGAAATGCTCTAAGCAGGTGACATCCAAGAGAGTCTCTAAAGTCTTGAAAGTGTTTGTTGCACGTGAGCACCGGTGCTCTTGTTGTTACAAAAATTATACATCCACATATACACGTAGAGTATTCACACCACAAGTTTCGTTAAGATGTATTTTGATCTAAAAAGACAAACTTAGGCTAAAACAAGAGCTTTTTTATTCATTTATACAACCATACATTTTTTCTATAACCTAAAATAGAATTCCTTTTTTAACAAAACTTTGGACAAGTATGCAGAAGACATATACATATTCATGGATTTTTGTTTGGTTTTTTTTGAAACTTCAAACTACCATCTTCAAATTTCTTTAACAAATCAAGCTCATTTGAGCTCGGTGCCATAAATCACCACTCTCCAAAGTCCACCTATACGGTAAATTTGACAAAATTGATCCTTTTTGAACTAATTTTACAAAATGGATCTAAATTCAAATTATTTCACGAGCTGACCCTTTTTCATTACGCCCGGCCCTGGGGCGTCATGCCAGACTGCACGACGCCCTGGCAAAAGGCGTCGTGAAACTCGCCACGTCATCGTAGATGGGCCCACACCTGAATAGCATGGCTCCCCAGGCGGCCAGAGGCGTCATGGTAAGATGCACGACGCCCTTGGCCGGAGCGCCATGCTATGTGGGCTAGCTGACGTGGCAAGTTTCATGACGTCTTTGCCGAGATGTCGTGCGGTGGCGCCCCAGGGCCGGGCGTCATGAATAAAAGTCAGATCGTGAAATAATTCAAATTTAGATCCATTTTACAAAATAAGTTTGAAAAAGGGTCAATTTCGTCAAATTTGTCACCTATACGGCCGAGCAAGTAGCAAGTTGCAACTTGCGAGTGCCAACAAATTTCGGGTCGCGTGCGCGAGGAAGGATCGATCGCCGTGACGTACCCGCCTACGTACGCATGTATATGTCCAGTTTTAAGCGAGAATCTCCGGATTCTTGCGTGGATTTAAGCCCCACACTGAACTGCCGAACAGGACCAGAATATTCAGAGGACAAGGCAAGGCAGCCTTCTCCTCCTTCTTAAACTCCGCTGTGAGTTGTGACAAGCTGATAATTGATAAACGACTCGCCGTATCTTTTCTCTACGATTGGTGATCTGTGCATTAGGAATTGTTCACGGATAAGGACCTCTCGAATAATAATTGGCAATGCCCCGCAGATAAAGGCACAGTGTTTAAAGAAACGTTTTACCAAAAGGGAAGTCAAGTTGCTTACTACTCCATTATGCAGGAACTAACAATTGCTTATACTATACTAAGAAATACAAACACTTATTTATTGTGGAGAAAGATGGGAACGCTTGTGTTGGAATTTTTAGTCCAGCATTATTTCGCCACCCTGCATATTGTGTGGCACAAGTGACCGAAAATTTTAAGCGATGGTTTTGTTTTCAGACAAGTGCATCGCTCCGTTGACAGCATAAGCGGGTTATTATATTGTCCTAACAAGGCTATGCGCATGTAAGCATGATGCTCATCTGGTTGGTGAGAGCAGGTTTTGGGTTTACTTAACTATCTCAAGGTGCATGACTGCATTCAGATACGCCAACGGCACCATTCATCAGTTTTTTTAATGTTTATCTCCGAAGCAGAGGAGAATCTCGTTGAAACTGAACCGGTTACTCCCAACACAAAACACTCTTCTTTTTCCTGTCGATTTACCTTACGTTTTTCCTGGTATCGTTGGATTCACAGAATTAGTAACAAATTATGGGACAAAAGTTCATTGTACAGAGCCTGCGATGTAAGTTTGCACCATTATGTGGTTATAATACTAGTTGTGGGACAGCCGATAGGAAATGGAGATACCCGTATAGATGACGAGCTCAAGAGAATAAACAACTCAGCAATGACAAGTGGTAAAATAATAACGAAAACCCTGCACTAGCATCTAAGTGTACCACACACGCTCACACCTGTTGGTTCTTAACCTGAATCATTGTTTTGCAGTACGTTGCATCACTTTGAGTATAGGGCCTCTTCATTCAAAACATTGCCTTTTCTTATATGCCAATAATGGTATATACCTAATCCTTGAAGATTTCTTATATTTTCCTATGATGTAACCGAACGACTCCTATTTTATCTTGTCGTGTTTTCAATTCCAATCGCAGACAAGGGTGAAGCTAAAAAACCAATGGGGCCAGCTCTTTTTCTAAAGGTGTAATCTTCCACTAATGAGCAATATCAAAGACTAATTTAATGAGAGAACTTGCTTGTGACAAGATGGTTAGGAGGGTGGTTGTACCCCCAGCCCACTAGAGTTCAAACCCCAGATTTGACACTGGTGTTTCTCATTTAGGCGGAATATTCTTCAGTGGGAGGCGACGTTCCCGTCGACAGCGAGGCGCCTGTGGTGACTTCGTCAATCTCAAGACCCGACCGCCGGCTCAGTCTTTCGGAGGTGCTCATAGGGGTAGGGTGTGCGTGCGTGCGTTTTATAGGGGTGAGTGTGTGCACGTGTATGTGAGCGTCTGCGTTGTACTGTGTTTCGCAAAAAAAGACTAATTTAATGAGGTTTTGGTGAATCTGATTGGGCTCTTATGAACTAAATGCTCCTATACCAGCTCTGCCCCTATCAGGTTGTTGCACATGCACCGGGATAAAAAAAACTTCGAGTTAACCTATAAAATTTAGGGCACCTCTATGACTCTTATGTGCCCATAATTATAGGTAGCATCCCGATAAAATTTGGTCTAACTACGCATCCGATTCAATTAATTTTAGCATGCCGGAACTTCTAGATCCAAACCTTGCATTTTTTATGTTTTTTTGTCGGTTCCAAGAATCAGGGCCCTTGGTTCATGCATGGTTCGCGTCCAAAACTTAACTATCAAACATTTCACAATGCGAAACTTATATAAAAGTGATTTTCTAAATGTTGATAAGGAGATTGGTGGCTAAATTTTTGAAATTTTATATCACACCAAGCAACCTCTTAATAGCTTTCGAAGTTCCGTCCAATTGACTCATGCAATGTCATGATAGGTCAGTGGTTTAAAGGCACGCTTTATATATTGTCGTACACATATTAAGTGATACCACACACTTATATTTGCCAATGTTAGATCCCTACACGCTATAGTTTTATACTCCCTCCGTCCCGGTTTATAAATCCTCTACATATCTCTAGTTGCAAATTTGACCAACATAATATGATATATTATAAAAATATATTATTAGAAAATTCAGATGTTATATTTTCTAATGGTATAATTTTTGTATTATAAAATTTATATTATGTTGGTCAAATTTACGACCTAGGGATACGTAGAGGACCTATAAACCGGGACGGAGGGAGTACCATGCAAAAGATAGCGCACTAAAGCGTTGTACTCACAAGAAAAAACATACTATGTAACATGGTGTTTTCGCACATGCATGTACTCATTTATTGCCTATATTTTGAGTCATAACGTATTTGGAGATGCATCATTTTGATAAATACATGCCTATTTCATTCATTCAAGTGCCATAAAGGAGCAAAAATGGCGAGAAAACAGTATACATTCATAATCCCAGTACCATGGACCTAGACTAATGGCAAATGGAGACAAGCGCATCTGATATACGTATTTTTTTGAAAAATTCAAAAAGTGGTCGAATGAATTCCAAAAAATTTACACTCAAAGATGACCAAGTATTCTACTCCTGTAAAAACTTTGGTCACAAAATGATTTTCCTTGACTTCTGGGCAACAAAGACAAATCTCTGACGAATGTAGCGTGCATATAGCGTCTTTTTTGGCAAATCGTTTACCAGTTTGCAATTAAAGATATTCTTTGGCGATTGTTTTTGTATGGGTACAATACTTGATTATATTTGCCCGTCTGGAAGTTTCAAAAAAAATTGAACCTTTCTTTAATACTATTTTTTTAATATCGGGTGCGTCAGTACCCGAGAGACACAGTGTATTTTTACCAGTACCATACCATACATTGTGTGTCCACCCCCCAATAATAATCCCTAAGGGTCTCTTTGTTTCAAAGGATTTTCAAACAAATTTTGTAGGATTCCAGTCCATAGGGAAGTTTTCCTATGTATAGTCCAGTTGGTTCAAACAAATGAATTCTTCAAAATTTCTATGAATTGCTTTTCTACACTACAATTTCATAGGTTTTTTTAGCAAGAGGTTCGATAATCCTATGTGTCTATGACGACTATGCTTTGTACTCATCTCTATAGAAAATACTGCAGTTTTCTTGTGGTGTAACCAAACAACAAGTGTACTTTCTGTAAGATTCCATGTGTCATGACACTCCATTACTACATTTTTTTATTCCGTGCTTTTCAATGCATGTGATCCAAAGGGGTCACCCTAGTCCAAAATCTCAACCAAAAGGGTCCCTTTTCTTTTTCTAGTTAAATCAAACCTAGCAACCTCTCTTAATAACATCTAAAGTTTCGTTCCATTGACCCATGCAATTCAGTGATATGTCCGGTTTAGTGACATGACTTATTTTTTTCGTACACATGTACACGTTAAGTGCGACACCAACAACGCGTGTTCACGTCATATTTACCAATGGTAAATTCCATCATGCTATATTCTTATATTGTTTACACGAGTGTGTGAGCTCATAAGAAAAACATATGTATTGTGGTGTTTTGCACATGCATGTACTCATTTGATGCCTAGATTTTCGAATTATAAAGCATTGAAATATGCATTATTTCTAATAAATTCTCACCCTTCCCAAAATAGGGTGTGTATTTTTTGGGGTCAAAGTCAAACTTTACAAAGTTTGACCAATTATATACTATGATCGTCTACAATATCAAACCAACACTGATACAATCAACATGGAATATTTTCATATCATATACATTAGTATGGTAAATGTTGATATATTCTTCTATATGCTTGATCAAATCTTATAGATTTTGCCTTTGACTGAATTTAATAGGCACCCTATTTTGAGAAGGAGTGAGTACATGCGTTTTTCACCCCACTAACAAAAATGAGCAAACACGGTGAGAAAACACTCACTCTAGATATCCTAACCCCACCTGTACGATGTGGGTCCACCCCCTAAACCCCAGTCCAAAATCAGCCACCTGTGCTTCCCCAACCCCAGAAGAGCAAGAGCGGCAGAGGCCCACCAAAAGGCGCCGCAAGCCCCACAGAACGCAATCCCCTCTTTAAAAACCACACAAACCCAACCATCGATCCCCTGACCCTCTCCTTCCTGATCCATCCGCTTGCTCTCTCTCGGTCGCCTGCGTCTGTCGCCTCTCCGTGCGCCCGAGAGGCACAGCATTACAGCAACAGTTCGTCGTCGTCTATAAACTACTCCGCTCCTCTCCTCCTCCGCACCCCATCAGAGCCACCCCACCCACCCCCTCCGCTCCTCCTCTATCCTCACCCTCTCCACACGATCCGGCCTTGTCCGCTTCCCCGCCCGCATTCCCTGCCCACCACGCGACCGGCGGCGCCTCCGCAGCCGCGTGTGCTGGTGCTCTCTATCCATTATAGTCCGGTCCGGTAGGGGGCTCGCTCGCGGCTGACCGGATCACGCCGCGCGCCGTCCTCCATGGCCGCCACGCTCCCGCGCGCGGTGGCGCCCTCGCCGCGGCCCGCCGCCGCCGCGGGGCTGCTCCCGCTCCCGCGCGCCGCGCCGCTGCTCCTCGCGGGCCGCGCCGCCGCGCGCAGGCTCCGGGCCAGAGGGGCCAGGGCGCCCGCGCTCGCCGCCGCGCGACGGAGCTGGGCCGTCTCCGCCCGCGCCGTCCTCGACGTGCCGCGCCCTCAGAAGCCCGTGCAGGAGGTATGCGCGCTCCCTCCCTCCGATCAACTGCTTGCGTCGCGATTGGGGTTCAGACCGCGTGCGTCTTCGGAGGGTTGGGGTTTTTGTTGTTTCGTGGGTTGATTACTGATTAGATTGGTTTACGAGGTCAGCGGCGGTGACTTGTTGTATTCATGGATCGTGGTTTCGAGACATTCTGGATCGGCTGCGTGCTCCATATCATGCTTGGGAAATTTAGGGGATATCAGGAGTCGAGTACAATTATTTTGGCATACCCGATGACTGTATCCGACGATAAGGTTCTGTGCTTGCCGCAAAATTCATTGCATGTGATACGTAGTTGTTTTGGTCGCTAGCTCATAATGGTGCGCTTGCACACCAGTATCGCTTTTGTTATGTCATGTTCCTTTCGTGGAGTTTTTAAAGTATAGAGTTTGTAGCAAGTGCACGAAACACAGCAAAATGCAGGTAGAGTAAACTAAGTGAGTGTTGATGAAAGGTTAGGTAACAGCTGTCAGTTGTGGTAGGTACAAATCACGGTCAAGTTCGAGGAGTACCACATTGTGTAATGCGCAGGTGGATTTTTTTTTGACGTGCTTGTTTTCCGTGCTCTTCGGGAATGTATTTGAATGGGTCGTGGCCTGCTAGTTGTGACAATCATGTCTTGTAATTTGTAAATCATGCGCTACTAGCTGACATCTGGGATTTCCTTTTTTTACCAGGCTGCGGACTTGAATGATATCTTGGCAGAACGTGGAGCTTGTGGTGTTGGGTTTGTCGCCAACTTGAAAAACGAGGCTTCATTCAACATTGTCCGTGATGCTCTTACAGCTCTCGGGTGCATGGAGCACCGTGGTGGTTGTGGGGCAGACAACGACTCTGGTGATGGGGCAGGATTGATGAGCGGCATACCATGGGATTTGTTTAATGATTGGGGCAGCAAGCAAGGGCTTGCTCCTTTCGAAAGAACACATACAGGTGTAGGCATGGTCTTCCTTCCACAAGACGATAATTCTGCGGCAGAAGCCAAAGCTGGTAATGTTTCTGATGCTTAGTATGTTGTCTACAACGTGGAGCATATCTTGTCTTTAAAGCGCAACAGTTAGTATGTTTACATGGACCAGAGATTTCTGTGTGGCAATGCATGTCTTTGACATCACACTCTGATCGCTTCAGAATTGTCATCCTGCCATACTTCACTTGCCATGCCATCATTGTCCTTAAAACCTTTGCTTGCAACATTCTTTTGCTGGAATTTTGTTGCCATTGGCATACAATTTTTTTTCCGAGTAATCTGCTTACAAACTTTTATAAAAGAAAATTATTTATTTTGTACCAACAGTCAGACTACAAATGTTTTATTTGAGCTCTACTGTACTACACTACTACGAATTTGCATAGCTTCACAACAGTGTATTTGTTTTGGTACTCACATCGAGTTGTCGACATCTGCTTCAGAAGTAAAATAGGGACACAATTTTGTTAGTTACTAGTTGTTTTCTTATTAAAACATGTCCTTATGCCTTTTTATGTGCAAGTGACCATAGTTGCTATTAGTTATGCTTGTACATGATCTGAATGTGGCACCATATCACTTTGCAGTTGTTGAGAAGGTTTTTAAAGATGAAGGCCTTGAGGTTCTTGGCTGGAGACCTGTTCCTTTTGATGAATCAGTGGTAGGCCGCAATGCAAAAGAAACAATGCCTAAGATACAACAGATATTCGTTAAAATTGCGAAAGAAGATGACGCTGATGACATAGAGAGAGAATTATACATCTGCCGAAAGCTGATAGAGCGGGCTACAAAATCTGCTAGTTGGGCGGATGAGCTGTATTTCTGCTCTTTGTCAAGTAAGACTATCATCTACAAGGGAATGCTTCGATCTGAGGTTCTTGGGCAATTCTATTTGGACCTTCGAAATGAGCTTTACAAATCTCCTTTTGCCATATATCATCGAAGATTCAGTACCAACACAAGTCCTAGATGGCCTCTTGCACAACCAATGAGGTTACTTGGACACAATGGAGAGATTAATACAATACAGGTTAGCATTAACTTCCTCAAATAATACCTATTTTAATTTTTATGACTTTTATCTTACTTTATTATTTAGCTTCTTCCTATGATGTTCACCAAGTGTTTGATACTGGAAATTATACATGCTTTGGGCATTACTCATAGTGTTCCTTTTCGTTGCAGGGAAACCTGAACTGGATGCGATCAAGGGAAGCCACAATACAATCTCCTGTGTGGCGAGGTCGTGAGAATGAAATACGCCCGTTTGGTGACCCTAAAGCATCTGATTCAGCAAACCTTGACAATGCTGCTGAAGTATGAGACTTTGCACCATTCATTAATATACACAAAGCATGCATTTCTTGTGTTCTTGTCTGCACAACCATAATATTTGCTTTCTTGTCAGTACTTGAATATTTCAAGGCTTTTTGGGCTCTGTTGAACTTGCTTAACGACAAATTATTCACACACATGTCAAGCTGTTACAGGAGATTTAACTGTTTAACATCTAATGGGCACTGAATAAGTAAAATACACTATTCTGTTGCAAAAATGACCTCAACTTGACTATTTTGCTGCACTTTGACTTACAGAGATTCAATGGACTGAAATAAGTAGTTTCATTTTTTAATCTGCATGTAGACATTCTATGCTATTTTTAAACAAGTTTTCAATTTTTTGAATAACAAAGTGGTACTATGTCTAATTTCATTAATGCTAGAAACATGTCAGTTGTTGCTAAGCGGGAAATTCTAACTGATATATTTTCACTGTGCGTCACATTTGTACATGCTATTCTGACTGCATTGAGTGCCCCGCATTAATTTGCAGTATATATTTATACCTTAAATACTGGTGTTGTAATATTTGAGTCATCACATCCTTTCTTCCACCAGTTACTGTTAAGAAGTGGTAGAAGTCCGGCTGAAGCTATGATGATGCTCGTCCCTGAGGCATATAAGAACCATCCGACATTGTCAATAAAATACCCTGAGGTATGGGATGCATTAGTGAATATATGTTGAGCATGCATGGGCCTCTTTCATTAATTTGTGCCAACACTCCTATCCAACTGACGCTTCTCTTGGTTTGTGTATTAGGCAGTTGACTTCTATGAGTACTACAAGGGTCAAATGGAGGCTTGGGATGGGCCTGCTTTACTCTTGTTTAGGTAAGTTTGTGTCAATCTGTGGCTGGCCATTTTTTTTTCTGATGTAAAGACAGTTTCTTGCCTATTTTGGTAAAGCTATTTCATGCATTACCAGATTTTGCTTCCTTCTTACTCTCTCCCTCCGTTCCTGAATAGTTGTAATTTTAGAATTTTGCAAGATATCCCAATGCTGCCTTTTCCCAACCGAATAATTTGCTGCAACAGAACCAGCTATATTTACAAGTTATTTTTGGTACTTTTATATAGTGATGGAAGGACAGTGGGAGCATGCCTTGATCGAAATGGGCTTCGTCCAGCACGTTATTGGAGAACATCAGATGGTTTTGTTTATGTTGCATCTGAGGTAGGTTCTAGTTATTTGTTCTGCCTTCTGAATATTCTGTTTTGTAGCAATGTTATCATAGAGCGGTTTTATCTCACACATTAGTGAAGTGTCAATTTTGAAATTCTGAAATTGGAGCATTTGGTTTATCTGCCAGTAACTTATTGCAGATACACTGACATCCTTCTATACCAAATCGCAGAGTTCAGATGTCACAAGCTAAACTTAATGTAACATTCAGTAAGTATTGTGTCCATTTGCTGAAATGTTAGGTCTGGCAGCTACACTAGGTGATTAGGATAAATTATGTAGTTACCTGTTAGTGTTGGGTTCCTATTTGCATGCTATGTATGCTAATGCATCTGTGGCGGCAAACTTCAGTAATTCCCACATAGGTTGCTGTTGTTGCCCTTTTGGCTACAAATTCATTCGATGGTGCCAGATTGTGTAAACCGTTGTTCGAGTAAAGTTAAGTATATCAATCTGTATTTTGTGTTAGAAGCTTGCACTTGGATGTAGCAAGAACTTGACATTTTAACGTGTAGAAAGCATTTTGTGGCTACACTTCTCAGCTTATTCTTACATAATGCACAGTACTTTGATCCTACTAGAGAGTATACACAGTACCAAGATCCAAGTTCCTTTTTTCATGTTTTCCTCATGTATTGGATAAACTTTACCCTTTCTTTTATTCTGTTGATGCATATCGCACAGAGCATTTGGTTCCCACTTAGCAGATGCAACATTCCAAACACCTGTTAGCAGGTGAACAGAACATCTGATGGCTGTGATACAGGAAAATTACTTTTTCATAAACCTGTTAGTACTACACATGACGCTTAGAATCTTAAGCTCATAATTTGACAATCCCAGTTTATTAGATTTCAAATGATACTCTAGTGCTACTTTTCGCCATCTTGGGTAGTTGAATCTGATGTGTTAATTTTAAAAGCGATCTTGGATCATCTTCTCAAGTGTTTTACGAGAGTTTGGGAAGTATTATGTAGGATTCTCACCAACACCAACTGACTGGCTCTGTTAATGAAAATCTACAGGTCGGTGTTATACCAATGGATGAATCCAAGGTAGTAATGAAAGGAAGATTGGGTCCTGGAATGATGATAACAGTTGACCTACAGACTGGTCAGGTTAGAATACAATAGAACAATATCTTCCCTCCTGCCTTGACCATTGCAGTTTTCTCAAATGTAGATTCTAAATCTCGTGAGTTGTCCTAGGTGCTTGAAAACACAGAAGTGAAGAAGAAGGTGGCTTCAGCACACCCCTACGGGAATTGGTTGCAACAAAGTACACGTTCAATAAAGCCTGTCAATTTCCAATCATCTCCTGTTATGGACAATGAAACAGTTATGAGACATCAGCAGTAAGAATCCACAAACATTGCTCCAATGAACTCATATCTACCTTTTCCCTTGTATGTATTTGTGTTGTGGTACTTAGTATGTTTGTTCCAGAGTTAGCGTGTATGTATGTCTAACATTATGCCTGATGCTTATGTTTAAAAGGATGTGGACTTGTGGCTGACTATTTCAGCGACATGTATAATAATCTTTAAACTATACATCGTTATCATTGCAATGCCCATTTCTCTTCCTGGGTGATGTCATTTCAGAATGAATCCAACATTTTTAACTATACATAAAATCATATGGATAAAATTAATATTAATCAAAGCATTTCCACAATATTACATTATGGAATATCTGAAGTACACCTAGCTTGGAACAGAAAGATTTATTCAGGTTTCAGGCAATAAACCGCAAAATGGTACTTTTGATCTTTGTAATATGTCAGTCATGCCCAGAAATATATCGCCAGATTCTAGCTGATTTTTATGCCCCATGTGTAGAATGTGCTTATGTTGTTGTTACTTCAGACACTGTACTACAGGCAAATGCGAATGACTGTAACAATTAGAAATGCTAGATGGTCAGTTGTCAGACCTAATGCTTTATTTAATGTTACGTGTTTTTAGGGCATTTGGTTATTCCAGTGAAGATGTGCAAATGGTAATTGAAACGATGGCTTCACAAGGGAAGGAGCCAACATTTTGTATGGGCGATGACATTCCATTAGCTGTGTTGTCACAAAAACCACACATGCTCTTTGATTATTTCAAGCAGCGATTTGCACAGGTCAGTGAATCCTTTAGACATATCATGCTATGTTGTTAACTCGCCAAACCCTATAGAGTGCTATTGATTGATTGCTATGGTTGCTGAGATAAGTATCCTGGTTTGCTCAACTAATGGGGTTCCTGATTCAGTAACAATGATAAAAATATGGGTGATGAAACGTCCTCCATTACCCAAATAATTGCATGATATCAGCTACGAAGCACCGATACGGCGAGACGGACACGGCGATACCGGTACGGCGATACGGGATACGGCAATTTCAGAAAACAACAATACGGCGATACGGCGAGTATATATATAAGAATAATAAAATGTAAAATTGCCATGTAATAAAGACGAGAATAATTGAATGCATGAGATGAGATCAAAATACTGCCCCATTTGTTTCCTTTGCAAGTCATCGATGACTGAATGATCATCAATTTCCACACTCCGAGAAGGCGAGAATTACTTGCAAAATAGATCAAATGATAGATGGTATCATGGTAGTGTTAGAATTTGAGAGAAATAGAAGACAATCAAGGGCTGTAATATATGAGGCAATCAAGGACAAAATAGATCAATTTCCACACTCCGAGATGATCTAATAAGGCAATCAAGGGCTGTAATATATGAATTCATTAAACTTAACATACTACAACTCTCAAGTGGCTACAGCAAATAGAAGACACAAAAAAACAAGATTATATCGCCTAACTTTGTAAATCTGGGCCAGATTGGCAACCCGCATTGCACACAGTATGGTCTTTGGAGTAGAAAGCAGAAGCCCAGCCCAAAGGCGCGTGAGTCCAACCTCATCTCCTCGTCAGTCGTCTGCTCGCCACCGCACTCAGCCACCTCCGGCCTCCGCCTCCAATGGCGCCCATGGCCATCTCCCTTCCGCCTACTCTCGCACAGGTGAACAGCCCCTCTCTACCTAGAAAGAAAGCAGAGCAGCACATCAACCACAACAGCAAGCAGAGGCGGCAGTAGCACAACAAGCAGATCAGAGAGAGGAGGTGCAGAAATCGTGTGGAAGAGCAAAGGGAGGGAGGAGTTTACCTTGTTGCTGGCCACGGGCGGGGCTGGAGGCGGCTCCAGGCGGCGGAGATGGGCGAATCCCGGCGGGCCGGCAGGGCGAGTCGAATCTGGGGGAGGGCGGCGCGATTTCAAGCGGCGGCGGCGGGTGATATCGACTCCAAGCAGCAGTGGCGGCGCTCGATCCAGTCCCTGCCAAGCGAAGGAATAGATACATAGAGAGAGCCGTGGGGTTAGGGTTAGTCGTGGGCTTCGGCCGGACGGGGCTCCTCCCGTGTCCCCGACGAGTCGCCGCCGTCTCCGCCGCGTATCGACATTTTTTTTCTTTTCTTTTAATTCGGAAATCTGGGACACGCTGGCGACGCGCGTGTCGGCGCGTATCGACCGGACACGCGTATCCGGTACGTACGGTGCGGGGACACGTTTGTTTCTGGCGTATCGGTGCTTCGTAGGATATCAGTACTCCTTGCGAAACTTTTTATCTAGAGCACAGTTGGTAGTTGGGAAAATCACATTTTGTAGTAAAAATTCAAGGTTATTTTGGAGTACTAGCAAACTCCGTTAAATCTTCAACTTGCTACCGAATTGCAATATATGATAAATATCAATAAGGAATAAATCAAAGTTACAAGGGAACAGACTATTGCTATCTCTATTTCCCAACTAATACTGCATCTGCGGGGCCTGAATGAGCAGTGCACAGCAGTAATGGGTCCTCATTAAAAAATGATTTTAGCAATCATAATCATATCAGCTTTGGCTTATGAACGTATCTCATCGATTTCTAGGTTACAAACCCTGCAATCGACCCACTCCGAGAAGGTTTAGTCATGTCTCTTGAAGTTAATATTGGTAAACGAGGCAACATCTTGGAAGTTGGCCCTGAAAATGCTGATCAGGTTAGTTACTTTTGAAGGTAATGGTTTCCATTGTATTCTTGGGAGTAATATTTAGACACCATCTTGTTGACTTCTCAGGTTACTCTATCAAGTCCTGTACTGAATGAAGGGGAACTAGAATCTCTATTGAATGACCCGAAATTGAAGCCCAAAGTACTCTCGACGTATTTTAATATCCGTAAAGGCCTAGATGGTTCCCTTGATAAGGCAATTAATGCTCTTTGTGAAGAAGCTGATGCTGCTGTGCGGAGTGGCTCTCAACTTCTGGTTCTTTCTGATCGTTCTGAAGCACTTGTGAGTAGCTTCTGACTTCTTAATGTGTTAACACAGATGTCTGCAATAGTCTTCATTTTACTCCTCGTTTTTAGACTCAAAATATGTTTGAAGTGGCTTTCAAATTTTTACTCAGAAACATCACAATCGAGTAATAGGTAGTTCTCTTAAAATGATTATTGATCTTGGATTAAAATACGGAACCTTTCTTTTTGTCAAAGTAAGATGCAATACACTATGGAGATAGAATCATGTCATGTTTTATACACACATCCTAAATTGCAACTAAATGGATGCATGATGTAGGAACCAACACGGCCTGCCATCCCAATACTTCTAGCTGTTGGTGCCATCCACCAGCATCTGATTCAAAATGGCCTCCGCATGTCTGCTTCAATTGTCGCTGACACTGCTCAGTGTTTCAGTACCCATCAATTTGCCTGTTTGATTGGATATGGAGCCAGGTATGTCTTTGATTTCAAATGGATTTCTCCAGTAACCGCTAGTTCGTTACTTATTCTTGCTTCGCATGACATCCTGATCCTGCATATATGCATGTATAGACTCCCAATCTGTGTTTATTGATGATCAGGGTTATAAGGTCAGCATGAATTAAATGCACGAAATCATAATCTAACACAGTGGGATAGCATAATGTCATTAACTGCCAGTTTCAGTTGCTTATGTCTTTGCATATCACGTTTTGACAATATAGATTTACGATTCCTGTCTTCACGATATCCATTACTCTCAGTTCCAGGATCTTGTAGCAAATCTTCTGGCAGTAGCATGGTAATAAATATTGAATTGAACTATTTGATAAAGCGTCAAACTGACTTTAGACTTTTCCAACCCTATCCAAGTCACTGTACCATTGCCACTTGGCTGGCTAGTATCTCCTTTGACAATTTGTATGGAACTGAAGTCTAGATGATAATTATGTTTTTGTAGTCAAACTCCTTCCGGAAACTGACATGCAATTGTTTCAACTTGGTGCATGAATCTTAGAGCATAAGATAGCATCATAACGTCCTCATACTAACAATTAATGAGAAAACACCCTTAAGACAGTGTTTCTGTGGGACCCCTATATGAATCACTATCCAAAAGAAATACAAAGTTGAGGAAGAAAGGATGAAGAGAATCTAAAAAAAAGTTCAGCTAGACGAAGCAGCCACGATTGGAAGAGAAATTTGGCTTTGTGTCAGTCTAAATCAGCAAATAAAAACCTTTTCGTCTATGTTTTGTTCAGTGGGATCTTCTCAAAGATCCAATTATTCCTTCCCTTATTGTTTTGTCTCTTCAGCAACTTCTAGTTAGATCTAATATTCAGTTGTGCACATCGTCCAGAACCATTAGTTTTCAAGTGACAATGTTGCGTTTGCTTACTAAATTTACTAATATTCAATCTTTTATTGCATCAGTGCCGTATGCCCATATCTGGCATTAGAGACGTGCAGACAATGGAGGCTGAGCAAGAAAACTGTTAATTTGATGCGCAACGGCAAGATGCCCACAGTGACCATCGAGCAGGCTCAGAGAAACTTTATCAAGGTGCGTTGTGAGTTTTGATTATATTGTTGCAGGTTGTTGTGCTGCTGCAGTTGTGTGTCTGAACATAGTTGAACTTAATACTACATTTGTGCACTTATGTTGTGGTCGACTCCTAGAAGTATGATCTTTATGTTCCATTTTAGATCTGTTATCACTCGGTCTATGTTTTCAGGCTGTAAAATCTGGCCTGCTCAAGATACTCTCAAAAATGGGCATATCATTGCTCTCAAGGTTTGTCTATCTTTGTCATCCAATGCAATATACCAACGCCATTATGGTGAAGTACTCATGCAATGGTTTAACATGTCATATCTTTTGGATAGTTACTGTGGAGCTCAGATCTTTGAAATATATGGTCTTGGCCAAGAAGTTGTCGACCTTGCATTCTGTGGAAGTGTATCGAAAATTGGAGGACTAACCCTTGATGAGGTAATTCACACTTTTCATACTTGATTTACGTTTTTGGTGTCAATAAGATTTCATTGATCTGGTACAGTGCCTATTGAGAAGAGCGTTTAGATTATCACCTGTAGTTGGCAATGTACCTTGTAGCTCTTCGGAGATTTTTATCTACTGGCACTTCTCCAAGTTAACTGTTCTATCCATTTGTTGTAAAGCTGGGCCGAGAAACATTATCATTCTGGGTGAAGGCATTCTCGGAAGATACCGCACAGAGGCTGGAAAACTTTGGATTCATCCAGTCCAGACCTGGAGGTATACAATCTCAACAACTTTAGCAAAGTTAGATTTTATGACCTGGCTGTCTGTATTCTGCCATTTTGTTGCAATATGAGTGTTTTAGTTAAAATGACATCAATCAACGACTTGAGATTCGTCTGCTGTGATGTGTGCGGCATTTGCGTGACATCATCAATCAAAACATACTAAGGCCACAACTATTTTAGAAATCTACGTTCCTTTGAGTCCTCCTTACGATTCACCAATACCGGTGTCTTCATGGATCCCCTGTCCTGCCTATTGCAAGGGGAGGTACTGGTAGGGGCCTGGACGATTTCTGGATGTTGTTGTCCAGGGGCGCAACCATTGCAAATGCAAGCTCTTAGATTTGATGCCTGCCAAACAGGGATGAAAAATGCTTATCATTAACGTGATAGTTAAATCCATTTTCTTTTTTAGTATGATTGGCACATCCATTAAGTTAACACTGATAATACCTCATTTCTTCCAAAAACACACCTCTTGTTGCTGCAGAAATTACATTTTAGGTAATAAATTTGTTGGATCAAATGTATTGCAATATATATGTTACTGTTTATTACTGAAATATGGTGTTTTTGCTTTCCTGAACAGGTGAATTTCACGCAAATAATCCTGAGATGTCAAAGCTGCTGCACAAAGCAATTCGTGAAAGAAGTGATAATGCGTATACCATCTACCAACAACATCTTGCAAGCCGTCCTGTCAATGTTAGTGGTGCTTACTCTTTACTTTGCAGGTGGGCAGCCTGTAGATATTTTTGTGTATCACCTTTGATTTACCATATCTCTATGCTGCAGGTTCTTCGAGATCTTGTAGAATTGAAGAGTGAACGGGGCCCTATTCCCATAGGCAAAGTCGAGCCGGCAACCTCTATTGTCGAGCGCTTTTGCACAGGTGGAATGTCCTTGGGAGCTATTTCCAGAGAAACACATGAAGCAATTGCAATTGCTATGAACAGAATAGGTGGAAAATCAAATTCAGGAGAAGGTGGTGAGGTGGGTCAAATAACCTACATTAATAACAAAGCTAGTTATGTCAAGCAGCTCTAGTGGAAATTACAACATTCTTATGGACTTATTTTGCAGGACCCAATCCGCTGGAGTCCCCTTGCAGATGTTGAAGATGGGTATTCTCCAACACTTCCTCATCTCAAAGGTCTTCAGAACGGGGACACTGCCACAAGTGCCATTAAGCAGGTGCAGCGTCAACTGCTTTATTTTGGCACTTTACCTTGGGTATTATAAATAGTTTTGGGGCAGGTTATGCTTCTATTTTCAAAACCATGACTATGGATTCATCTAATTATTCTTGGTAGATATTCTCTCATAATGGCCACATTAACAATTCTTCACTGATTACTGAGTAGGATTCCACTCAATTTTGTTACAATACCATGGGTAAAGCACCACTTAGAAAACCAATGCTGTCAGCCTGTGAGCAAGCCAAACTTATTCAAGATTAAGTTCTGTATCATTCTTGTAGATGAACGTGTTAGTAGCCAATAACATTCCAGACATGGGACATTAATACGCTGCTGAGTACGCTTATTTTCCCCTAAAATGGGCTATGCACCGGCTTTTTTCAGGCCAAGAGATGAACATCCAAAGAGATCAGAGGTCTGTCAGTGCCTGAAGGTGCTAGTTATATGCAGGTGCTAGGTCATGTTAGGGAGCACCCTTACTTTTCAAACTTGAAACTTTGCAGTGGCATACCAAAATTCCTCTTATAGACAATGTGTCCTGCTTTTCTGAAAAAAGCAAAAAAAAAGTAGGAGCGTATTAAGTACTTTTATTCTGTACTATAGCTACCATCAAGGACGCATAATTGTCTACCTTTTCATTTATATGTCCTGAATCGAAGTCGCAATATATCCTGTACTGTAATTCTATTGGATTCATATATTTGAGTTGGTTCTTATATTTATTATTATTTCACAGGTTGCATCTGGGCGTTTTGGTGTTACACCAACATTTTTAGTTAATGCTGAACAAATCGAGATAAAGATTGCCCAAGGGGCGAAGCCTGGTGAAGGGGGTCAACTTCCTGGGAAAAAAGTCAGTGCATACATAGCTCGGTTGAGAAACTCCAAACCTGGTGTTCCTCTCATATCCCCACCACCACACCATGACATCTATTCCATTGAGGATCTTGCGCAGCTAATTTTTGACCTCCATCAGGTTTGTCTTGCTCAACTACTTGAATACGATATCAACTAGTAATTTTGGTGATACGGAGAACTGCTAGCTTGAAAATAAGTTTTCTGTGTCGCATAACGATGCTATCTACGTATATGTCAACTAGCAGTGTTATTTAATTCTTGGTTTCTTCGTGGAAAAAGAATTCCATTTAGTGGCACTAATGAAATATTTAATTCATATTTGTCCGGGCAGATCAATCCTAAAGCAAAGGTATCGGTAAAGCTTGTAGCTGAGGCAGGAATTGGAACTGTAGCCTCTGGAGTATCTAAGGCAAACGCAGACGTAATTCAGGTGGGCTAAACATTTATTTTCTAATAATTCATTGATTTAACTCATACTTCGTTGTACGCGGATCTGCATTCTCATGAGTGACTATGGTCCTATGGTTTAATGTGATTTTACATTTTATGTGTACCCTTAGCCTTTTGTTGTAAGGTGCTATATGCTCTAGTTGAGGTTGCCTATACTGTTTTTGCCTTTCATACTCCGTACTATATACAGTGGCATTTAATGTACTAAATTCACAAGGATATATCTTCCCTATTGTAGTTCATCACTTTTTAGTGAAAATTGTATGCAATAAACAGTTAGGATCGTGGGGAATAAATCCCCAGAAATCTACTAAAATTTCCCAAAACACAGCAATGCAGCACAGAGCACACGGTTATTGCATGCACGGACACCACTTGTCAAGATGGTGAATTAGTTTAATGGTTGGACGAGCACGCTAAACCTGATGTTTTATTACGGCATTATTCTTGGGAGGAACCATGCTTTGAACTATTATTTAATTAGCTGGGAGTGATTTTTTCCAGTTGTCAAGAAGTTTAGCCTACTTCTTTTGGTCATCTGAATTATCATTTTATTATACAGATATCAGGTCATGACGGTGGTACTGGAGCTAGCCCAATTAGCTCAATCAAGCATGCTGGGGGTCCTTGGGAACTCGGTCTTACAGAAACTCACCAGGTTTACATTTAGTTACTCGTTACAATCAGTTTCTTCTAGTACCAAATCACTTTGTTCTAAAGCTAGTTAACTTCCCCCAGACACTTATACAAAATGGATTGAGAGAAAGGGTGGTACTTAGGGTCGATGGTGGATTCAGGAGTGGCCTAGATGTCCTTTTGGCTGCTGCCATGGGTGCGGATGAATATGGTTTTGGTTCTGTAGCTATGATAGCTACCGGATGTGTCATGGCACGCATTTGCCACACAAACAATTGCCCAGTTGGAGTTGCTAGTCAGGTAATAACAGCACAAGTTATTTTCCCGTTTTTCTTGGCTATACCTTATATCTTACATTCTACGCACCTGCAGAGAGAAGAGCTTCGTGCTAGGTTCCCTGGTGTTCCTGGTGATCTGGTGAATTACTTCCTCTTTGTCGCAGAGGAGGTATGGCATCACTCACATTACTAATGCTTTTGTGTTACATTCTTTCCGTGCTTAACCATATTGGTCATGTATATGTTTTTTTTTTGGAATAACCATGACTTGTATTTAAGTACTCATGCTTAATTACCCAGGTACGAGCCACACTAGCCCAGTTGGGTTATGAGAAGCTGGATGATATAATTGGGCATACCGATTTACTTAAACCAAAGCATATCTCTTTGGTGAAAACACAACACATTGATCTTGGATACCTATTAATGGTATGGATTTAATAGCAATTCTCGCTTGGGTTATTGACACTTCATGCATATGCTTTTTATATTAATCAATGTTCTTGTATTAGAATGCTGGATTACCCAAATGGAGCAGCTCTCAGATAAGAAGCCAGGACGTCCACTCTAATGGCCCTGTTCTTGATGAGACAATCCTTGCAGATCCTGAGGTAACGGTTTCAGTATTGGTTACATTGTACTTGAGTAATGACTGTCCTCCTGAGCAGATCTGTGTACTCAATTAGAACAGCTTGGCTCTGCTATTTGGTCTTATTGAAACCAGAGCTGTAACATTGATGATGAATAGCCATTGTAGTCTAAAATGAAGTGCATAGTTGCTAGGAACCTAGTTCTGTCATATGCAGCATTACTGAAGTTATGTAACTGCACTTTGCAGATAATTGATGCAATTGAGAACGAAAAAGAGGTTTCAAAGACGTATCAAATTTATAATGTCGATAGAGCTGTCTGCGGTCGCGTAGCAGGTGCCATTGCTAAGAAGTATGGGGACACAGGTTTTGCAGGCCAGCTGAACATCACGTATGTTAACTATTTCCTTGTTTGCATAATTTTGTCCATCTATTTTTTATTATGAAAAAGTAGAAAATAAAGAATTTCAAACATTTCAGGTTTACTGGGAGTGCAGGACAGTCCTTTGGTTGTTTTCTGACCCCTGGCATGAATGTTCGCCTAGTTGGAGAGGCCAACGATTATGTGGGGAAGGTACTAAATACATTCTAGATGAGGATGGTACACTAGTCCAAAATATATACTATTGACAATTCTTTCTGGCCAGCTTCATAAGCCTTCTGTTTCATTGATGTAGGGTATGGCTGGTGGAGAGCTGGTTGTTGTTCCTGTAGATGATACAGGATTTGTTCCTGAGGATGCTGCTATAGTTGGGAACACTTGTCTATATGGAGCTACGGGTGGTCAAGTATTTGTGAGAGGCAAGACAGGAGAAAGATTTGCAGTTCGGAACTCTCTTGGGCAAGCAGTAGTTGAGGGCACAGGAGATCATTGCTGCGAATACATGACTGGTGGCTGTGTAGTTGTACTTGGCAAGTAAGTACACAGCCTGCATACTTCCCATTTTGTGTATTACCCTTGTCCTGATATATATTTCTCAATCCACAGAGTTGGGAGGAACGTTGCAGCAGGAATGACTGGTGGCCTTGCCTACATTCTAGATGAAGACGATACACTAGTGCCAAAGGTAAGTGAACTTACAGCTTCTAACTATCTTCCTAGCTGCTCTGTAGCATGGATGCAGTGAAGCCCCACATTCAAATCTCAGGGTTATAACGTCCAAGTGTTTCTTAATAGATTAACAAGGAGATCGTCAAGATGCAGAGAGTGAATGCTCCAGCTGGGCAGATGCAGCTCAAGGGCTTGATTGAGGCCTATGTTGTAAGTCAAGTGCATTTTGGAAAATTTCGTTCCAAGCAGGCCATTCCCCACACTCTTTTAATTGGATGTCACTTTATAGGAAAAAACGGGCAGTACAAAAGGTGCTAAAATTTTGAATGAATGGGAGGCATACTTGCCACTCTTCTGGCAATTGGTACCACCCAGTGAAGAAGATTCGCCCGAAGCTTGTGCCGAGTTCGAGAGAGTACTTGCCAGGCAAGCAACGGCAGTAAAATCTGCCAAGTAATCAAGTACTGCTACTAGCCAACCCCAATCACAAAAACGATCAAAGTTATCGGAAGGAAAGCATTCTTACTGTGATACTTGCAAGTGATCCTGTCAGACCGTGCTCCTTCTGAAGCACGAACCTTACTCAAAGGCTGCAATTTTGTGGAAGCTCTGCCCAAGGCATCTTTTGGAAACGAGCTAGCAGAACCCATCCAGGATTCTTCTGCACGCTCTTGCGCCGTAGGCAACCACCCCTGTAAATTGGTTTACTGACGCTAGGTTGCAAGGCCCTGTCAAACTGCTCCTTTCTTGTATAGGATTCTTGCCCTGTGTAATTATAATTTGTGTTCTGGACACATTAATTCTTATATTTATACGTGTCCAGTGCTAGGCATGCTAGTTGCATGTGCTTTTAGCACAGTAAAGAATAAAGTGTATGGTGAAGTAGGACCTCTGGTTGCTTCATGAGTCGATGAACTGTTCCCTGCGGATTACCCGTGTGGCCGTGAAAGCGGAAGAAATTGTCAAGAACGGAAGTTGTCCGCTCCTGAAGCGTCCAGGGACTTAACATTCAAAATGTGGCAAAACAGTCATCTCTGGGGTGAGTAAACATGGAATAAATATATTTTTGTCAGATGCAACCATTGAAACGAAAATTTCCAATCCAAAGCTCAAACATTTGACAATGCTTCACCCAACCAATGAAAATATAGACCTTTACAGGTAAATATGTTGGGAAGTAACATATATTGCTATCATTCACATGATAGTAGTCTATGTTATTAATATGTCTAATATCATGTATTATTGTATTTATTAAATTTATAGACTCATTTTGTATAATGTGTTATGTTATGGATCCATGATACTCTCTCCGTCCCAAAAAAAAGTGTCTTTCATTTGTCCAAATATGGATGCATCTAGACATTTCTCATATATAGATACATTCATATTTGGACAATCTAAGACACTTATTTTGTTATTTTGGGACGAAGGGAGTACTGCTTATGATATCCCGCCGTGAGTAGTCTCATGTGTCAACCAAAACGATAATGAAATCGACAACGTCATTCATCAGTGTGAGAAATGCGAATCTGGTTTCAGGGTCAAGGTGTCCAACCTCCTTTAGGGATCCGTGCCAAAAGTAAAAAGAACATAGCTAAGAATAAATGAATTATACTCTGGGAATAAACATAGCTTTTGACGCACACACTTTTCAGATATTAACAAAAAAAAACACATCCGTAAGTGCATGAGCAATCATCGGAACAAAATCAAGCACCACACAACCTCTTTTTGTTTGCGCGAAAATGCAAAAAACATTATGTTTCAGTGCGTTCATTGAAAATAAGGTTATGTACAACCCCCAAACTAGACCAACACCACACCATACAACTCGATCCAAATAAGCTAGTCTAGGGGAGGGAGCAACCGACGAAGGCCTCTCGCCCCACGTTCTCCCACAATTGTGACTCGGCCTTAATCATGTCAAACAAGCAGGCAACGTAGGGGCAAGCGTTGCCGAAAACGACCGTGTTGTGATGCTTCCAGATTCACCAGGCCGTAAGCATGATCACCGACAAGGTGCACTTGTGCATCGGTCGGAGTCCCGAATGTAGTTCCATCGTCCATGTAGAAAACATTGATCGATAATATTTTGTGTTGTATTGATATGACCCTCGTGGGGGTATATATGGAGGTCAAAACTTGTAGGGTAATGGGCCTATGATTTTAATACAAAATGGACTTCAGAATCCTAATATAGCTCTTGTTGTACACGTCCTCAGTCGTAGCGAGAGTAAAGGTGACGACTACGACTGGATTTGAAGTCTTACACTTCCATCGACTTCTTCGCTTCATCATCATCAACTATGTCTTTGATGGGCGGCACTTAGTAAGTTGACTGCGTCCCCTTCTAGTGCCTCCTCTGTCTCTCCTCTCTTCTTTGCTGCAGTCATAGCGGGAGTGGCCTGGACGCTAGTGACGACGTGGGCGTTGTTGACTTTAGTCAATGCCAATGAGTAGTTGTCAACGTAGCCATTGATGTTGATGTCAAGGTAGTCGATCATGTAGTAGCCATGGTCGAGATAGTCGTGGTCGATGTAGTACTCGTCGTAATCGGTGTAGCCGCAAGTGCCGAAGGCACAACTGCAACCGAGAACGTTTTTCACCTTGTGAATGTCATAGGTACCATCGGGGCCAACGTCACCTCCAGGAATATTGTCCGGGGCGTCATGCAAATGTGATAGAGTGCGGTCTTAGACGAGACCACTAGTTTTTTCCTAGACTGTAGGAAACCCACCACACACATGGTTTTTCTAGGACAGTGCGCGCGGGTTGTACCCGCCATCACAAATATTGATGCCGGTGTGTCAATGTATTCTTTGCCGTCGGACGCGGTCGAAACCATCGTCGGCTTTGTGTCATATCGCGTCTTGCAGTAATACTGTCAAATTACGCATGTCCGTCCCTGTGGAAGATGTGGCTGTGAAGATGTGTTTATGAAGATGATGATGAAGACCACGTTAACGTAGATCTTGACGATTATATGTCGGCGAGGTAGCATCAGTAGTAAAGAAGTGTGTCGCTTGAAGGCGGCAGTTGGTGTCGACGTGTGGTGATGCGTTCCTGTGGGAGAAGTCGATATATATATATATATATATATATATTTGCATATTTTCACACCACTTTTTTATTTATTTTTTTTTGCGAAAAAAACTTCCAATCTATTCATCAATTGTCAAGATAGTACAAAGAATGCAAGAAGTAACAAAAATTACATCCAGATCCGTAGACCACCTAGCGACGACTACAAGTACTGGAACGAGCCGAAGGCGTGACGCTGTCATCGCCCCTCCCTCACTGGAGCAGGCAAACCTTGTTGTAGTAGACAATCGGGAAGTTGTCGTGCTAAGGCCTCACAGGACCAGCGCACCAGACGAGTAACCGTCACCGATGAAGAGAAGCGTAGATCAGAAGGATCCAACCTATAGACACACGAACACAGACGAACGACGACCAGATCCAATCGGATCTGCCGAAGACAAACGCCGACCGAATCCCACGAGATTCGACAGAGACACATCTCCACACGCTCTACAACAACGCTAGACACGCTGCCGGAACGGGGGCTAGGCGGGGAGAACCTTATTCCATCTTTAAGTAGCCGCCGCCACGTCGTCTTCTTGGGTAGGACACAAAATCTAACAAAACACAAAAACACATATGAAAACGGAGCCCTCCCGCCAGCAAGCACCGGGATCCACCGCGTCGCCATGGCCTAAGGCCACAAAGACGAGGCAGAGCGGCGGCGGCGCCAGCGGGAGGCTGAGAACCCTATCGCCTGTTTCTCTCCTCGCGTAGGAATGAAGCGGTACGTTATGAAGGTATATTTTCACACCACTTGACGGTATGACGATTTGGATGGGTGCATGTCGATGCTGCTTCTCATAGCTGTGCTCGGCGATGTTCTCAACTCGTAGCTTGACGTACAAAATTTGATGTTGTGGTTCGGCTCAGCGTAGTTTGACTTGATGCAGTGCAGATTGCCCGGTGTTACCGTGTACCCTGCTCGTACCAAAGGGTCGCTGGCGAGAACGTGCTGGACGTCTCACGGTCACGGATGCCGGCGTACGCGTAGAGCAGCTGATTGTTGTTGCAGCCGCGAGGCTGCACTCAGTGGCCGGCGCCGGAGCGCCGCCACGGGCGCACCAACGCCCTAATCTCTTTCTCCTTAAACTCACGGTACCAATGAAGTTACAGAGGAGTGGCTTATATAGCCGCGGTCTAGCACTGCTCACACACACGACTCACACACACGACGCCACGCCCTGCACTCACGCACTAACTACCTCCACTAACCATGCACTCACGCAAAGCTAGCTAACTACTCCACGCATGCATGACTCGGCCACAGCTAACAACCTATCCATGCGCTAACAAACTCATGCAAGATTATGGCTAACAAATTTCCCCCTAATCTTGACATGGCTCCATCTTCTTCCTCCTCGACGACGAACGCCTGAGTTCCTCCACGACGCCGCGCCCTGCACACCCTCGGCTCGCGCATATGCCGCGCACTAACGCTGGCAACGCGGCCGTCCGAGCTGCTTCACCTGGACGCGTCCGCCTCCGCCGTGATCCGCACGCCCTCAGCTCGCGCACACGATCGCGCTCCAACGCCGATCGACGCGGCCGCTCGAGCTGCTTCACCCGCTGCACGAACAGCTTCTCCTCCGGTGATCCACACGCCCTCGGCTCACGCACATGCCGCGCGCTGACGCAAGCAACGTGGCCGCTCGAGCTGCCTCACCCGCCGCACGAACGGCTTCTTTCTCCTCCGGTGGTCCGCGCACCCTCGGCTCGCGCCCATGTCGCGCTCCGACGCGACAACGCGGCCGCCCGAGCCGCCTTCACCTCGCCGCACGAACGGCTTCATCTCCACGCCACGGCCACGACCACGGCCGCCACCGCCGCGCCGCGCCCGCCGCAGCCTCGCCGCGCCACGGCTCCTGAGCTCGGTGGCTCTGATACCACTTGTTGTTGCAGCCGCGAGGCTGCACTCAGTGGCCGGCGCCGGAGCGCCGCCACGGGCGCACCAACGCCCTAATCTCTTTCTCCTTAAACTCACGGTACCAATGAAGTTACAGAGGAGTGGCTTATATAGCCGCGGTCTAGCACTGCTCACACACACGACTCACACACACGACGCCACGCCCTGCACTCACGCACTAACTACCTCCACTAACCATGCACTCACGCAAAGCTAGCTAACTACTCCACGCATGCATGACTCGGCCACAGCTAACAACCTATCCATGCGCTAACAAACTCATGCAAGATTATGGCTAACACTGATGCGTCGATGTAGTACTACTACTAGATCGGATCGTGCCATTCGCCGAAGCCTGTAGTCGTTGGCGAGGCGTGTGCGTTGGGGCCGGTAAACCTCGTCCTAGTTGACCTTTTTTTAAAATTTAATTCAAGATGCTGTGCCGTGTGCGCATAGTATTTCCTTTGTAGTTTCCGGTGAAGACTTTGCGCCAGTCCCTTCTTCTTCTTCTTCTTCTTCTTCTTCTTCTCACCCACACAAATTGCGGATAAGCGCGTCATGGTCTCAATACTAGATTAGCTCGCTCGTGGGGCGACCAGGCCCGGCTTGCTGCTGAGCTTGGAGGAAGAGATTGGGAGGGAATAGATTCAGAACCCAAACAGGTAGATTGCTGCTGTTTAGTTTGTTTTCAGAAAGAGAATCAGAAAAAAAATCCCTTATGTTCATCATTCGTTTAATTTTATCTAATCTGCATTTTGCACTCTGAGACCAGGATGGTCGATGCAGTGGGCGGCGTAGCCAAGATCGTCGGAGTCGCGCTCAAGATCAAGGAGGCGGCCAACACGGTTCACCAGAACAAGAAGGATTGCCATCACATCAAAAGCCGCGTTGACATTCTCAACAGAACACTTTCGTACCACGAGCATAACACCGAGCTGGTGGAGGACTCCGCGGTGATGGCTGCGCTTGAGGCGCTCGATGGGATACTCGCTGAAGCGCTTGAGGTCATTACTAAGTGCCAGAAGCCGAGAACTATCATTTGCGTCTATTACACCGCCGGGAATCTGTCCCGGCAATTAAGCAAGGTGGAGCAGCGGATATCGTACCTAAGCTCGGACGTGATGTTGACCATCATGAGCTACCAACTGCTCAAGAAATTTCAAGAAGGTGCTCCACATCCGCCCCTACAGGTCTGGTAAAAAAGTCAAAGTTTATTACTGCTCTGCACATATTTTACTATAATCAAGATAGCTGAGAGCATGCTTTGGTATTGGTTCATTGCAAAAGGCAAATTCCTTTTAATCGCTGCAGTTTCTCTCTAGCTCTTTTTTATCACGGGGCATACTCAAGGGTTTGCGGATTGGAAGGGATTTGGAGAAACCCTTTCGATAATTCAACCCCCTTAAATAATATTCCATCACAATCCACTAGTGCGATGAAGTGTTTTTAGTTTACACAAAAATAAATTGGTCTGTTGGGATATTTTAGGATTATCCTGTCCAAAATCAGTTTCAAAATAAATTGTTGAGGATTTTAAGGATCTAAGATAATCCCATTTGAGCCCTTTAATACACTAAAAATAAACAAGATCATATTGTATGGAACCAACTAAACAGGCCTAGCTGAAATACTTCCTCTGTACTTCATATAAGACGTTTAGATAAGCCAAACTAGCTTCACAGAACGTCTTATATATTGTTACAGAGGGAGTAGAAAGTAATGCCTTTGTGCCTCTTCCTCATCTATCTCCATTTGCTTCTCATCTCATCATTTATGTATGTCAAACGGAGAACTTTTATTTCATTTATTGGAACCAACCAACTAAATGGTTCGCTTCTGAGCTCGGACGCACCTAAGCTCGGCCGCAATGTTGACCACCATGAGCTACGAGTACCAACTGCTAAAAAAAAACAAGAAGAGGCTCCACATCTGCCACATCTTTTTCTATAATCAAGATAGCTGAAACCACATGGCGTTATTACAAATTTCGTTGTACGTACTTCAAAACTATTTAGTTTAATTCAAATGACTTACGTGTACGTTTTGATATGTAACCATGCATGACAAGTGCGTTTGGAAATTTTAGACATACGCTCTTGGTACACACACCAATGCAACCACCAAGTCCAACACAAACGTAGTAGAGATGATAGAAAACTGAAGATAGTATGTTAAATCCTATCTACCATATATATCGTCACCTGGAAAGTGTTCTTTGCTCCTGAGCTCCGGTGCTCCCTCCGGTTTTTTTTTATAAAAAAAAATCATATATGTGAGTTTCAAAAAAAAATTGAAAATAAATCCGGATGTATCCCACAAACGTGTAAAATTTCAATTTGGAATACTTTATATTATGGGCTACACAAAGAAAATTTATAAAACTTAGAAATTTGAAAATATGCATTCTTAGATCACGCTTTTGTCATTTTTGTGTAGTCTCAGAATATAAAGTATTTGAATTTATATTTTGCACGTTTGTGGGATATACTATTGGTTACACCCAATTTTATTTTAAGAATTTTTGGAACTCATAAATATGATTTTCATTTTTTTTAGTTGGAGGGAACACTGGAACAGGAGCCAAAAATATCCACTCTATCGTCACCCCCACATTGAATATGCGATGTGGGCGTAACTACACATGTCAAGCCACGCGGCATGATGATTAAGATGTGTCCCAAGAAACCACGCGGACATTATAGCCTCTGAATTTGAGTGAACAGGGCCCTATTTTTTAGATTTTGAGTCAACATCTTAATCATCACATTACAGCTGTTGGTAGTGAATTTGGGTTTTGGTGCAATTTTCCTCATGTGTAAATGATTATATGTCCGAATCTTTGACTATCAGATGTCGAAACAAAATCAAGATGAAGCCAACAAGAAAGATCCGACTCAGACATCACAGGTATATATGACTATACTCCCTTGAATATGTACAACTACTTGCTCATGTTGCATCAATGTGCCCCAAATGTGTGTTTATATGGTGATTATCATGTTAGCCAGTTATGTATTTTTGTATACAGAACTAGTAACCGATTTGGGTTCGACACACAAATGCATGCACATATACCAACTGTACAAGGTGACAAGATGGCTATAAGTTTGCCAACTAGGCAGAAGTCAGGAGAGAGTTTCCTTCATTATCTAGAAAAATTAAAACGACGTCGGAGCAGATCGAATTAGTCTGATATGGCAAACTGTTAAGAGTCACCATACGAATAGAAGACAAACATTCTACCAGAAATGTTGGCGTGCATTTCCTAAAACGTGCATGTTCAGTTATATATCCTTAATTAGTCATGTTATCCACATAATTTGAGTTTGTAGTCAAATTAACATATAGTGAAAGGATGTTCCCGCCCCCGACAAGTATGACTACCATTCTCACATGTCTGTCTATACACTTCTACATGCATGGGACTAGTGAAGTCCCATCTCCCGTAACACATGACGTGGAATTTTTGTAATTTATAGGCTATTCCCAAGTTTGGAGATTGGGACGCGGAGGAGGCAGAGAGCGATGAGGAAAAGTACTATGGCACGCTTCCCTATGAGAGGAGGACGGTAAATTCTTCTATATTCTTCTATCTTGCTATCGAGTGTGCCTACCTCCACATTTCAATCAAAAGCTAATGTGCGCCATATAAATCTTACATCTGCAAGAGTATACGAAAACAATCCGGTCAGTGGATCTATTTGCCGATCTCTTCCGTACGAATAGAGGGTACACGAAGAAGGGAGGGAGGGAGAGAGACGCATAGATAGTTTGTATAACAGAAAAAATGGATTAGGCCAAGATTGGTTCTATGTGCTGAGCATGGGGCCTAACCTGCTACCACATGCGACTTTACGAGTGACGTGCTAAGAGCATCTCCAACCTCCCCAAAGCCTTCCTATGCGGCTGAAGAGACATGTGCGGCTGAAGAGAGTGAAAATAACCCACCCAACCGGTTCCCTCAAAATCTCTCTATATGTCCGGGCTATCCGACAATCACTAAACTCAACTTGTATGTGGGGAGAGTTTGGGATAGGATTAGCCTGTCCGCTTAGATCACATTTTTTCTTTCTTTTTCTTTTATTGTATTTCATTTATTTTTCTCCCTCCTTCTTCACCAATCACATGCAAGTGATCCCACAATTTAGTGTTTGTCCGGTCATTGTCCACGGACATGTCAGGACGTGTCCGCGAATTTGGGCCTAAATTTAGGGTGGTCGATTGGATATTCTCTAAAACACTCGGCAAACCACAAATATATTAACTGTTTTTTGACAGGTCACTCGGAAAACAGAGAATATGCCGAATGTTTTCAAACAGAAAAAAAAAGTGTGTCCATTAACTGCAGGTGGGATTGGCTTTGTCGAGTGTTTTTTTTTTTGGAAGACACTCAGCAAACAAGTAAAATAAATAGGATGCACATATACATTTAAATTTAGAAGTCCAAAAAGAAATCTGATTTGCTGATATGATAAGGAGACATGTGCGAGCAAGTTTATGTGGAAAAAACAATGGTTTGCGGTCTGAGTGAAAAAACATAAGTGATGAGCTAGAATATCATTTTTACAATTTGAAAATTTGGTTGTTTCTCTTATGTTTGCGCAATTCGCAGATGAATTGTGATTTTCATAAAACTTGAAATCTGATTTTCATAAAATACTATGCATTTGATTTTTATGGATATTTTGGATAAATGTGAAATTATTTTTTGAAAAGGGAGCATGTACTCCCGCCTCCTGGGCATACACTTCGAAGTGTAAATGATTATATGTCCGAATCTTTGACTATCAGATGTCGAAACAAAATCAAGATGAAGCCAGCAAGAAAGATCCGACTCAGACATCACAGGTATATATGACTATACTCCCTTGAATATGTACAACTACTTGCTCATGTTGCATCAATGTGCCCCAAATGTGTGTTTATATGGTGATTATCATGTTAGCCAGTTATGTATTTTTGTATACAGAACTAGTAACCGATTTGGGTTCGACACACAAATGCATGCACATATACCAACTGTACAAGGTGACAAGATGGCTATAAGTTTGCCAACTAGGCAGAACTCAGGAGAGAGTTTCCTTCATTATCTAGAAAAATTAAAACGACGTCGGAGCAGATCGAATTAGTCTGATATGGCAAACTGTTAAGAGTCACCATACGAATAGAAGACAAACATTCTACCAGAAATGTTGGCGTGCATTTCCTAAAACGTGCATGTTCAGTTATATATCCTTAATTAGTCATGTTATCCACATAATTTGAGTTTGTAGTCAAATTAACATATAATGAAAGGATGTTCCCGCCCCCGACAAGTATGACTACCATTCTCACATGTCTGTCTATACACTTCTACATGCATGGGACTAGTAAAGTCCCATCTCCCGTAACACATGACGTGGAATTTTTGTAATTTATAGGCTATTCCCAAGTTTGGAGATTGGGACGCGGAGGAGGCAGAGAGCGATGCGGACAAGTACTATGGCACGCTTCCCTATGAGAGGAGGACGGTAAATTCTTCTATATTCTTCTATCTTGCGATCGAGTGTGCCTACCTCCACATTTCAATCAAAAGCTAATGTGCGCCATATAAATCTTACATCTGCAAGAGTATACGAAAACAATCCGGTCAGTGGATCTATTTGCCGATCTCTTCCGTACGAATAGAGGGTACACGAAGAAGGGAGGGAGGGAGAGAGACGCATAGATAGTTTGTATAACAGAAAAAATGGCTTAGGCCAAGATTGGTTCTATGTGCTGAGCATGGGGCCTAACCTGCTACCACATGCGACTTTACGAGTGACGTGCTAAGAGCATCTC
Source organism: Poa pratensis (assembly GCA_947311845.1). NCBI lineage: Eukaryota > Viridiplantae > Streptophyta > Magnoliopsida > Poales > Poaceae > Poa > Poa pratensis. The sequence goes on from CAMZMU010000093.1 coordinate 17,876,826, forward strand.
CAACCTCCCCAAAGCCTTCCTATGCGGCTGAAGAGACGTGTGCGACTGAAGAGAGTGAAAATAACCCACCCAACCGGTTCCCTCAAAATCTCTCTATATGTCCGGGCTATCCGACAGTCACTAAACTCAACTTGTATGTGGGGAGAGTTTGGGATAGGATTAGCCTGTCCGCTTAGATCACCTTTTTTCTTTCTTTTTCTTTTATTGTATTTCATTTATTTTTCTCCCTCCTTCTTCACCAATCATATGCAAGTGATCCCACAATTTAGTGTTTGTCCGGTCATTGTCCACGGACATGTCAGGACGTGTCCGCGGATTTGGGCCTAAATTTAGGGTGGTCGATTGGAGATGCTCTAAAACACTCGGCAAACCACAAATATATTAACTGTTTTTTGACAGGTCACTCGGAAAACAGAGAATATGCCGAATGTTTTCAAACAGAAAAAAAAGTGTGTCCATTAACTGCAGGTGGGATTGGCTTTGTCGAGTGTTTTTTTTTGGAAGACACTCAGCAAACAAGTAAAATAAATAGGATGCACATATACATTTAAATTTAGAAGTCCAAAAAGAAATCTGATTTGTTGATATGATAAGGAGACAGGTGCGAGCAAGTTTATGTGGAAAAAAACAATGGTTTGCGGTCTGAGTGAAAAAACATAAGTGATGAGCTAGAATAGCATTTTTACAATTTGAAAATTTGGTTGTTTCTCTTATGTTTGCGCAATTCGCAGATGAATTGTGATTTTCATAAAACTTGAAATCTGATTTTCATAAAATACTATGCATTTGATTTTTTATGGATATTTTGGATAAATGTGGAATTATTTTTTGAAAAGGGAGCATGTACTCCCGCCTCCTGGGCATACACTTCGAAGTTGTATACCTCCAACTTAAAAAAAATTACTAGCAATTTATAACATATTAAATCGAATTAAAACCAAGTTCTTTGGATACAGCAGAAGATACAAGTCATAAGAGCTGTACTATCCAAATACTATGCACTGGATCACTTAGTCATTAGTACATTAAATCAGTCTTTAATGATAAATCTACTAACATTACAGGAAAAAGCTTCTGCACAGCTGGGTGTTATTTACCATCCTCAACCGCGCAGCCTGGTAAACAGAATTGCTGAAGTTATGCGCAACATCCAAGAGGCGGTGGAGACGGTTCTGCAGAACAAGGACGATTGTGTTGAGATTGGCAAGTGTGCGAACAAAGTCAGCACCCTTCTGCCGCAGCTGGAGGATACAAAGATGGCGGACGAGCCGGGGATGCGGGGCGCTCTGGAGAAGCTCTTCGAGACCTTTCGCTGCGCCCACACGCTCGTCATTGCCTGTCAAAGAAGGGGTCTCGTCCCCGCGTGGCTCTCCACCCCAGCTGGACGACTGTCCATACAGCTACACGAGGTGCTGGATCAGATTGCCTCTAACATCGCTGACATGACCATCGTCCTCCCCTAAGGTATTTGCTATGTACCATTTGCTTACCTTCCTTACGTGGATCATCAAACCAGAATGTTGCGCAAACGACATCGAAAATAAACACGCATGACTCAAAATTCAGAAGTACAGGTCATTTGTTTTGATTTGTGAAGACATAAAATTGATGCCATTAGCTTTGAAACAAGTACATGCATGTGACTATGTGATTTCAAATTTGTGTCATTAGATATGTATTCGAGAATACTTATGTGTGGTTGTAATTTGTATTGTATAAACCAAAGATCGATAGAGTAAATATTAGTCAAATACTAACGCTAGTGGATGAAAATACAGCTTACATTTTGTTAACGGAAGGAGTATTGTAAAGATCACTAAACCCTTCCATGGTGGCGGCTAGTCTTCAGGTGAAAACTATTCGAGGATGGTGGCAGCGGATTTTCAGTTGTGTGCCCAAGCCTAAGAGGAAGGCGACAGTAGCAACTACTTGCTATGTCGTTTAACATATATGGAAGGAGCGTAGAAGAAGAGTTTTGCAAGGCGATCACTTTTGTTTTTTCGAAAATGGGAGACAAGGCGATCACTGCAGTGTCCTTTGCCGCTATGATCCGAGGTGACTGTTGCGCGGCATGTATAGCCTCTGTAGTTGTTTGCCTTTGGCCTACGAGTACGGTGCTTGTGAGCTCAAGCTATAGGTAGCTCGTTTTTTGGAAGAAGAAATCAAAAAATGACATTTCAATGTTTCAAAAAAATCTGGATGAAGTTAAAAGATACATACTACAAGCATGCAAAAACTCAGTTCAAAATATACTCTGGGCTACACAATACATCCATATGTATATCTATATTTTTTCTATGGGTTATACCCATGGTCTGACCAATGTTAAAGGTAGATCCTATCTGTACCGTGGTAAAATTTTAAACACTGCAACAAGGCTAAGAGGTGGCAACGCCGACTACAGGGAGGATCTTAGACACATAACCAGTGAGCATCCACCATCTTCATTGCAAACGAGGAAGAAAGAAGAAAAATGACGTGCAGTGATGCAGGGACACAAGGACTTACAATGATGAATTTTTTTTTTCCAGAGTGCACCAATAGTGCAATGATGAAATATCATTCATGTTCATTCAAGTCAAACGCTCAATTGCAAAAGGTGACATTTACAAACAGATGAAAAAACACGTAAACCGTACAACATTACGGCGACAGCGGAACTCAACACTTAGTGCAGTTGCAGGGCTCAAGAACCTTAAATTTGACCTTTGAAGGTACTGATCGATGATGAGTATTAGGGGGGTTTGTTTATCGTCTCCACAGGGATCAACAAGTTTATGTTGGTTCTAAGGGTTGGCAGAAGCTAGGACAAAATCTTCAGGTTTTGTCTTCAGAGCAGAAAAGGGGTTTGGAAAAGGGTTTTGGGAAAGTGATTTCAGAAAGTAACTTGCAGGTTCTTGGTTGTCAATCAAGTCCACTGCAAGGATTCAAGCAAGGTTTAGACAGGGAACAAGAAATTCTTCAACAGCTTGCAGAGACTAGTCATGCAAGCAAAAGGTTTTAGCAGGTTTAAGGCAGAAGCAAATTTAAAACACAAAGTTCACTCTTTTCTGGGTTGTCAAGCCAGATCAAAGTAAGTTAACAAGCAGAAGAGGCTAGGGATGGAATTTCGACACACAAGTATGCAGAGACTAGCCTTACACACAGATCAAATCACACAACAAGCAAAACATGCAAACATTCAGTAGAGGCAGAGAACTGTGTCACTCAATTCACTGCAATATCCAAACTTTTACAAGTTCTACTTAAAGATGAATGATCTACTCAGTTCAACACAAGATTACACAGAAGATTGGAGAGATTTCCTTGGCTGAAGCTCAGTGAAAACTTGTCGAAGCAGGGGAAGCAGAGGTGAAGACAATGATGGAAGCAGAGTTGCAGAGCATGATCTTCAGGTCACCAAGGCCTTGGGCTTCTTCTCCTGGACTCCATGTTCATCTTGTTCTTGTTCTTGGTCTTGTTCTTCTCTGTTCTTGAGGTGTTCTTGCTGTTCTTGGTGGTTGTTGGAGTTGGTGGCCGAAAAGGTGTTGTGGATGGGATGGAGTGAGGTGGATGGATGGGAATGGAATGGAGTGGTTGCGGATGGATTGGTGCTGTGGTGGTGTAGTGGTGGCTTTATACTCCCTTTAGCATTTCTGAGGTGGAGTGGCACGAGCTGGAGGAGAGGTGGAAGTTTCCCTTCCCTATCTTTAGCTCACAGTGCACATGGGGTGTTTCCTACTTTATCACCTTTTTGCCTTTTCCCTTTTTGGCTTGCTTGATCTCCAAGTTGATCTTTCTCCTTCTCTGGTTCAAACTTGTTTGAATTCCTTCTTATCTTCTTTGGGAACTGCTGCTGCCACACTTTTGCATTGCTTCATCTTGAATTTGGAGATCATGAGTTAACTGACAGAAATTGCACTTCTGTCAGTTACTGTTCACTGTCTGGCACAGAGAAGGTTTTGATCTTTTGGCTTGATTTCTTCTTCCTCTGATGCTCCAATCTTGCTCAGTTATGCTTCATTGAACTTCCTTCAGATAGCACATGGTTGCATTTGGACTTGAACTTCGACAGTTACACCGACAAGAATTTGCATTTCATTGTCAGTGTACTGTTCATCTTCTAGCAACAAGTGTTCTTGATAGCTTCTGTCTGAATCTCAACTTGATGATCATGTCCATCTTCTCTGCTGTATTGGAATGACATTTGTGGTGCTTCTTGCTTCACTTCTGCACTAAATCTTCTGAAGATAGTGTGACTATGCACACTGAACTGCAAAATGGATGTAAAGTGCTATAAATTGCAGATAAATGCAATACTGGATGATATACAGAGAGGTTTTTGGAAGGTTTTAGTGCTCTGAATATGCATATAAATGATGATGATCAAACCCCCAGACCAAAACCTTTGCTTGTCCACAAGTAAAGCAAAATCTGATAAAAGATGTTCTAGTGACAAAACTCTGATAATAGTCTGATAATGATCAGTGCAATGTCTGAAAACTTAGCAGTTCATTTAATTTGGATTCATTGCAGTTTCTGCTTATGATTAGTGCAAGTGCTAGTTTGGAAACAAATTTCAAATAGCAGGATTTAATCATTTCTAGGTTCAACAACTTTGGAATAACATGATAAGGCAGTTCACAAGGAAATTGAATAGGAAAGATCCAGATAATAGCCATAATGCATAGATGGATGTTGAAATGCATGCAGAGTCAGTGCTTCACCTACTACAGTTCCCAGGAACATAGTAGGCTAATGCAAATGCATAGAATGAGTTAGTTAGTTACTTTGTTGTAAGGTTAACACAGTTAGTGCTTCACAAGTTGCAATCCCAGGATCACAACTGCTAATGCCAAAAATTGTTTCAAGCTTCAGTTATAGAATTTTTAGTTAGTGCTTCACATACTACAATCCAGAGATCACAGTAGCTAATGCAAAAAATTACTTGTTGTTGCCAAACTTTCAGTTAGTTTCACTGTTAGTACTTCACAAATCACAATCCAGAGATCATGATTGCTAATGCAGAAGATGCAAGCATGCAGAAATGTAGTTAGTAAATGGCTCTAAAAAGGATCATCACATTCAGTTTCTTAGCAAATTGCATTATCAGGTATTCCAAAAGCTTTGAACAGAGAAACAAATAAATACTACATTGATAAGTGTTTCTGAACATGAACCTTTGCAAGAATAATTGACAGATAAACTGCAAGATTCTTAATAAAATGCAATGCTACTTGATCAGAACAGAGCAACACAATGAAACTTTTACTGCAACAGCTTTAAATTGCCAAATTGATAATAATTCAGAATCATGACATAGCAATAATATTCATGCTTGTAAAATGGTTTTAGGGATTGGAATGTTTCCACCTGGTGATCACTTCTGCTCCTTGCTTCATGATAACACAGCCAAACTTCTCCATTCTCTTTTATTCCTTAACTGAAACACTAAAACAAAAGAAACACACAAAACAAGAATAGCAAATAAAGGAAATAAAAATGTAAATAATATAAAAAGGTATCAGGCTGCCTCCTGATGAGCGCTTGTTTATAGTCATGAGCCTGACTGTAGCTTCTTCATTGGTTCACGGCTGCAGAGGATGCATTAGCAGCATCCTGTAGCTCATCTTCTTCTGTAACTTCAGCATCTTCAGAATCAACTTTCTCTCCCACAACATAATGCTTCATTCTCTGACCATTAACCTTGAACATTCCTTCAGTTGGACTCTGAACTTCGAAAGCACCATGTCCCAGGTCTCTCTTGATGATACAAGGACCAAACCATCTGGACTTGAATTTGCCAGAGAATAAATGCAGCTTGGAGTCATAAACTAGCACTGTCTGTCCAATCCTGAATTCCTTTCTGAGAATGTGCTTGTCATGCCATTTCTTGGTCTTTTCTTTGTAAATCTTGGAACTCTCATAGGCATCATGCCTCAGCTCTTCTAGCTCACACATCTGCAACTTTCTTGCATCTCCAGCTTTTCCTAAGTCCATGTTCAATTTCTTGATAGCCCACTGAGCTCTGTGCTCTAGCTCAACTGGTAAGTGACATGCTTTTCCATAGACAAGCCTAAATGGTGACATACCAATAGGTGTCTTGTATCCAGTTATGTATGCCCACAAAGTATCTGGTAGCTTCATTGACCAATCCCCTCTGGACTTGGACACAACTTTCTCTAATATTTGCTTGACTTCTCTGTTGGAAAGCTCAACTTGTCCATTAGCCTGTGGGTGGTAGGGTGTAGTTACTCTGTGATTCTTCACACCATACTTGCTCAGTAGCTTCTCTAGCTGTTCATTGTTGAAATGAGCTCCACCATCACTGATAACAACTCTTGGTACTCCAAACCTAGGGAAGATAACATCTTTGAACAGCTTGCAGACTGCCTTGGAATCTGCACTCACAGTGGGTACTGCTTCAACCCATTTGGACACATAGTCCACTACAACTAGTATATGCTTGTATCCTTTTGATGATGGCAAGGGTCCAACAAAATCAACTCCCCACACATCAAACAATTCCACTTCAAGAATTACCTTCTGTGGCATTTCATTTCTTCTTGAGATCTTTCCAGCTCTCTGACAGGGATCACACTGCTTGATATAATCATGCACATCTTTGAACAGATTAGGCCAATAAAATCCAGCCTGTAGAATTTTTGCTTGAGTTTTCATCACTCCAGCATGGCCTCCATACATGCCTGCATGGCATTGAAACATCACATCACCAATTTCTTCAGATGGCACACATCTTTTTTTTTTTTTTGGACATTTGTGACAGTAGGGGAGATCCCTACTGCCTCTATATTAAAACACCCACAAAGGGGAAGCAGCCACAATTACATAATTACAAGAAGGTTTTCTGGAATTTAAAAGGTACTGGAAAGGGAAAAAATAAAGTTGTGTTTGCTCTCCTTAGTCCTATGAACAAGGAGTCTGAAGTCTTCCTTAAACCTTGCAGCCCAGGCTGAAGTTGAAGGTGTTATTCCATTGAAGTAGAAGTTGTTCCTTTCTTTCCAAATACTCCAAGCAGCATAGGCAAAAACATCCATAAACATCTGTTTGGTCCAGTGAGCTTTTGAGTAGGCTATCAGCTCTAGTCTACTAGCAGCCACATTGGTTGATAGGGGGAAGTTCAGTTTCTCCCAGCAGCTCTTGCTGAAGTTACAATGGAAGAAAAGGTGCTCCACCGTTTCCTCAACCCCATCATTGCACATAGTGCAATTGAATGTATTACCCACATTATAGTGTCTCCTTCGTAGCATGTTCCTCGTGTTTAATCTGTCAGAAAGAAGAAGCCAGCAGAAGAATTTTATTTTGGGAATACTCTTGCTCTTCCAAATCCAATTGAATGACTCATGTGGGACTATCTCTCTGAAGCAAAATTTGTAATACTGGCTGGAGGAATATTGGTCAGAACCCCAAAGGTAGGACCACTGATCATTAGCAGTATTGTCTAGAATGATATGAGCAGTATCTGCTTGGGCCTGCCTCAGCTCCTGGATAGCTTGCATAGACAGAGGAAGGTGAAAATTGGCCCCCAGAGTGTCTGCTGTGAGAAATTCCTTAGCCGAAACATCCTCATCAAGAGAATAGGAAAAGGCTCGGGATAAGCAGCTGAAGCTAATTGGTCTTGCCATGGGTCCTTCCAAAATAAAATGGTATCCCCTCTGACAATCGTGCACTGTGATATACCTCTATAAATCGGTGAGAGTTTACAGACATCTCTCCACCAGAAAGACCCACACAACTCAGAAGAATGTGGCACCTTGTCGACATAGTACGTGTTCCAAATAAGTGTAACCCATGGTGTATCCATCTTGTTGTAGAATTTGTGCAGGTATTTAAGCAGGAGCCCTTCATTCTGAATTTTAAGATTTAGAACTCCCATACCACCCTTATTCTTGGGTCTGCACACTTTATCCCAGGCAATCAGAGAATTGCAATGCTCACCATCCTCTGTTTTCTTATTCCACAAGCAATGCCTTCTGATCTTATCGACATGTTCCAGAATTTTGGGGTGTAGCTTCAGAGCACACATAGAGAAGGTTGCAATTGAGGAAAGGAGTGTGTTGATGACTGTGACTCTCCCACTGTATGACATCATCATGAAATTGGCAGACATTGCTCTCTCAATTCTGTCCACTAATGGCATAAGATCATAAACAGTCGGTTTTGTTGTACCCAATGGAAGGCCAAGGTAGGTAAAAGGCATTGTGCCAATAACACAGCCAAAAATTCCAGCAATAACAGTTGCCTGGTGCTGTGCAACATTGATAGGAATCATAATTGATTTGTGGTAGTTAATATGTAATCCTGTGGACTGAGCATAGGTGTCAAGAATCTCCTTCATTTTCACTATTTGGTCGGTGCAAGCAGGCATGATCACAATAGTGTCGTCTGCATACTGAACCACTGGATAATCCATGCCATAATCAGGTGAAAAGGGAGCTTGTAGGAGATTGTCACGAAAGGCCTTGTTGATAGCTGATTGCAGGAGGTCTGCAGCAAGAACAAAAATCAGAGGTGAGAGGGGATCCCCCTGTCGAACACCCCTCTTACAGTGGAATTGTCTACCAGGTACACCATTAAGTAGAACACTTGACATGCCAGTACTAAATATGGATTCTATCCAGTGTAGCCATTTTGAGTCAAAACCCATTTGTTTCATGATTTTTAGCATAGCACTGTGGTCAATGGTGTCGAATGCTTTAGCAAAATCCAATTTTAGCAGAATTATCTCTCTCTTGGATGTTTCACACTGATGAATGAACTCAAACGCCCAGGCAATGCAGTCCTGGATTGTTCTCCCCTTCAGAAAACCATATTGGTTTTTGTGGACAATTTTGAGAACAATTTTCTGTAATCTATTTGCCAACAGTTTAGTGATCAGTTTGAGGCAGCAATTCAGGAGGGTGATAGGCCTGAAGTCATTAACTGTAGCAGGAGATCCAATTTTAGGAATCAGTGTGATAAAGCCTGTATTAATGCTTTCCAAGTTCAACTTCCCTTCATAAAATTCCTGACATAGGAGATAGATATCCTCTTTAATTATATGCCAACAGGTTTTTAGAAACTGTCCATTAAAACCATCAGGTCCTGGAGCTTTATCAACTGGCATTTCCTTTACCACTGTATCTATTTCTTCATGGGAAAAAGGAGCAGAAAGACAACCAAGGCCTTCAATTGGTTCAATGAGGCTTGCCAGATCGAAGCCCATGACAGTGTTCTGGGAGGTGCCAAGTCTATCTTTGAAGGAATCATAAATGATTTTTTCCTTGTCAGCATGGGAGGTAGCCTGGGTCCCATCAGGAAGTGAAAGCTGAGCAATGGAAGTCCTCCTGTATCTGTCAGTGGCCATTGCATGAAAAAACTTGGTGTTTTCATCCCCAAATTTAGTCCATCTGACTGTGCATCTCTTTTTCCAGTACTGCCTCTGGTAGTCAAGTAATTTTAGGAGATGATCCTTGATGATTCTTCTAAAATTAGTCTCAGGGACAGTAAGCCCTCTTCTGTCCTCCAGATTATCAAGCTCCAGCAGAGCCTTGTTACAATTTTCAATGCAGATAGTCAGTCTAGAGATGTTTTTACTCCAGAATTTCAGGTCATATCGTAGACGCTTTAGTTTTGCATTTAAATTTGCAGCACTGTTCTTCTTGTGGGTTGGCTTGTTCCAACTAGCAGCAACAGTCTCGAGAAAACCAGTGTGAGCCGTCCAAAAGTTCTCAAATCTGAACAATTTGCAGGCTGGAATTGAAGTCTGAATAGAAGCTACACATGGCGTATGATCAGATGTTGGTTTTCCTTGTGGATTTACCACAGTGTTGGGGTAGGATGTTGACCAATGAAGGGATGTGAAAAACCAATCGAGCTGCTCTAACAAAGGGTCCTGTTGCATATTACTCCAGGTAAAACTCCTCCCTTTTATAGGTATTTCAGTCAGGTTTTGAGCTCTGATGAGATCATTGAACAATAGCATGTCATCTACATCCCCTCCCGGTTTGTTCCGATTATCAATTGATCGTATGAAATTAAAGTCACCACATATTAGCCAATCCTCCTCATCTGGTATAGCCAAATTATAGAACCAATTTACAAATTCATCTCTCATATCACCCGAGCATGGCCCATAAATATTAAGTAAAGTCCAGGAATAATTATCCTGTTTTGAAGTGAAATAAACCGAGAGAGCAAAAGCTTCACAGTGCATAACCATGCCAGAGAATACTGAGCTTTTCCAGATAATAATAAGCCCACCAGAAGCTCCATTGGAGGGAACATACACAAAATCATCGAAATCACTAGGGCAGCATGATTTAATAAAAGCCAAATCAAAGTGGGACTTCTTTGTCTCTTGCAAGCACACGATAGCACAACCACTTAACTTAATAGCATTCATTAAAGCTAACTGCTTAGTCTTTGCATTTAAGCCCCTAATATTCCAGCATAACACAAACCACTTCCTTAGATAATTCATTACAAAATATATAAGAGAGATAATTTGAAGGAACAACAGCAAGAACTAGTCCTTGTTGTTCTCCTGATCCTGCAGGCTGGCTAGCAGCTTCACCGGGGAGAGATCTGCAGGAGGCACTCCACACATCTGAACTCCAATATGCTGGAGGGTGGTGACAGGAGTAGGAGGTGGGACATCAGGAGCATCCACCACAGATGGCTTCACAATTGCTTTTACTTTCGATTTCTTTGCCTTGACATCCTTAACAGCTGTAACCTTAAACCCATCATACTTGTTGGCTCGAGGGCTCCTTCTCACAAGAGCAGTAGTAAGCGGTGTCGTGGAGGGACCAGGAGAACAGGTAAGAGCATTATCAGCTGCAATAAGAGCAGTAGCCAAGCCTTGAACACATACATCATTTGGTGTATCATCAGGCATCTCATCAGATATTTCCACAAGCCTGGCTATTTTCCTTGGAGGCTGGGGAACAAAGAAAGGGCCTCAACAGTTCTCTTGCCAGCAATAACTGAGACAAAGGAAAAGTTCTGGGAGAGCTTCAAGTGCATAGCAAAAGGTGAAGGCATGAAGGCCTGTTTAGCACACATACCCAGGATAGAAACCTGAGTAATAGTATCAGCTGTGAAGGGAGTGAGGCCAAGCACTAAGGCCTGAGCAAAGTGGAGGCTATCAATCTGTGCAGCCGAGTAAGCTTCCTTGTGCAGACAACCACTGTGAAAACTCTGAATAGCAGCAGCATTTGCATTATAAACATGATCCTCAACTGTGACCAGAGCTTGGATTACCACCTCCTCATGATCAGATTCAGGACTGCTAATGGAGTCATTCCAGGCTTGCATAGGACTATCAACAGTATTGGATGCAGGAGGGGGCATGCCAATGTGCATAGCCACCCCTTGTGCTCCCAGAATTGCTGTGAAATTCACCAAAGGTGGGTCAACAAGCATATCAGATGCTCCCTGCACATTTTCTGCTGCCACCTGTGCATTTAGATCCACAATAACTGGTGCTTGAGCTTGAATTACAGGAGGGATGTTCTGCTGGTCCTGTCCCATGTGCTGGTGACCCTGGTTGTTATACTGTGCATTGTGATTCAGGTTCAGTTGAAGCCAGTTAGCAAGCTGGTTCTGATAGATCTGCTCAGCTGTAACATCAACTCCATGCAGTGGGTGGGGATTACCATCTTCAGGCTCAGGATCCTCAGGAGGGGGAGGAACATCGTGCACATGAGCATTCCAGTCTGAACTTCTCAACAAAAACACTGGTACTGACCAGCTTTGCCGTGCACCTCCCAACTGAGTAACCACAATGCTTCTGGGGACGAATTTGGGGTGGACCAACCAGACCTTTGCTAGAACAGAGTGCATATTACCTCTAGGCTGATGCCAAACAGAAAGTAAACCAAAATCTTCCACAGCTCTATTGATGTAAAAGCTAGTTTGGTAGTCCAGAGGGAAGCCTAGGAACAGAATCCATGTTTCTCTGCCAAAGGATGTCAGGCGCATGTTCTTCGCCTGATCATGTCGAACAAAGGTGGCTGTTGTTATCTCATCTACCTCATAGGTGAGTCCAATAGCAGTATCCGCATGCAGAGTATCGGCGAGCTTAAAAACCCCTAAACCAAAAGGATGGTCATCCCAATCCACGACCGCACAGCCCGATTCGATAAGAAAAGCCCTAACCTCCTCGCGCATCTGCTCCCGCATCTGAATCGGGACGAACCTGTTGGTTTCAGCGATGATGACCCTGTCATTGTTCAGCGGCGGCACCGCCGGCACCACGAGCCTTGTCCTGACCGTCCTATCCACGGGGCCTTGATCGATCGTCATCCCATCGGGGATGAACGCCAGCGGGTTGACGGTGAAGTTAGCCATTGCGAAATCCGCGACGGTGGCGGCGTCGATGTCGTCGGTGTCGTCGCCGACCGAGGGTTCTACTGTAGCTAGGGGAAAAAATGTTTGGGCAGGCGAAACGGCCAGGCAAGAATCCCTATTAAGCCGGGGAATTTCCTCTGTTTCCTTTTCAGAGCGATTTTGCCGTTTCGGCATCCAGATTTTTCGGACCGAAGTGGAAGGCGGCGTAGGAGAGCTGCTCTTGGGCCTCCAGATTAGCTTTTGCCCGCACATGGCTCTGCGATGGCCCAACTCTTTGCAAGCCCAACATCGAATCTTTTTTTTCTTCTCTTTCTTATCAGAACACTGAGCACATTGGCGGCCCACAGCTATGCAGGCGCGACAAACCCCAGGACAAGCGGGCCGCAAGTGACCTTTTGAGCTACAACGGGAGCAACGGCCCAATAATTCAAAAATGCGATCACTAGGCAGGAGAATAGGCAGGTCTAACGTAGACATGATGACTTTCTCCGAGTAATTAGCAGATCTTAAATCAAGTATATGCTCGAGTAAATCATGGGGGAGATTTGCAAAGAATTTTCCAGCGAAATTATCTCCAATAAATGTTTTTTGAATTTCAAACTCAGGATCCACTAAAACCGGATCAGCAAAACTTCCAAAAATAATTCCATTACCAGTGTTCGCCGGAGAAGATGACGTTGCCGGAGAGTTCGCCGAGATCGGCGTGAACGACCCAAACTGGAGAGGAGCAATCTTTGTCGAGGTGGAAGAGATATCCTTCTGAAATCCAAACTTTGCTAATTCCATGGCAGAAGAAGATGAATCCAGTGCAGCACTCTTGGATAGAAAATTTAGATTAGGCCGAATCAAGGTCGGACTTCTTTGTGCCACCGCTAGATCTTGATCAGAAGAAAACCATGAATCCTTAGACAAAGAGGTTGCACATTGCCTCGAAACAAAGAGAAATGACAAACAAAATCCGGCCACACACGATCTTTCAGTCCATAGATGAAATGTCCAACTTTGCTAGATGCAACAGAAAACCGAAACCGACGATCACTCAATTTGAAAACCTTGAAACCCAGATTGTCGCCACCAATGCAACATTGAAGAGCCAGACCAACAGAATCCTCAGAGAGGGGAAAAGAAGCCGACGTGAAGGAGACCACCAAGAAGAACTCCTTTGCGCCCGAAGAAGGAGAGAAGTGCACCGTAGAATCAAACCTGCGTCGAACCTGATTTGCCACGGCCAAGCCTGGCGAGAAGTCCCAGTGCAGGAGCGCCTCCATGGATCAAACGATCTAGAGGACATGGCTGGGGAAGGTGGCGGCGGCGGCGGTGGTGGTGGCGGTTCCGTGGGTGGGGGAGGGGGGGGAGGGGGAAGCGCCATCTTTCTGAGATACAAGAATATTGCCAAGGGAAAGAATCGACAAAGCTTTGGCACACATCTTCTCACAATACCATCTGCACAATGCTTGTACAGAAATGGTTCATCCCAATAGTAGCTCTTGGCATCATGCAGAAATTTCTTTCTCTGTTGGTAGGACATGTCTGCTAGCACAATCTCACAGACAAGGAAGTTTACTATGTCAGCATACCAAGGAGTACTAGCTTTCACTTCCATCAGTTGCTCACCAGGTATACCATCTTGAATCTCTCTGTTTTCAGAATTGTTTATTCTAGACAAGTGATCTGCAACAGTATTTTCAGAACCCTTTTTGTCTTTGATTTCAATATCAAACTCCTGCAGCAAGAGAATCCATCTGATCAGTCTTGGCTTTGCATCCTTTTTTCTCACCAAGTATCTTATTGCTGCATGATCAGTGAAAACAATGCACTTGTGTCCAACAAGGTATGGCCTGAATTTATCGAATGCAAACACTACTGCTAGCAATTCTTTCTCTGTAGTGGTGTAGTTGATCTGAGCATCATCAAGTGTTTTGCTTGCATAATGAATCACATGGACAACTTTCTCCTTTCTCTGGCCAAGCACTGCTCCTATTGCAAAATCACTTGCATCACACATCAGCTCAAATGGCAAATTCCAGTCAGGTGGCTGCACTATTGGAGCTGTAACCAAAGCTTCTTTTAGCTTGTTGAAGGCTTGCATACATGCTTCATCAAACACAAACTGCACATCATGATTTAGCAGGTGAGTGAGTGGTTTAGCAAGGAGAGAGAAATCCTTGATAAATCTTCTGTAAAAACCAGCATGGCCCAAGAAACTCTGAATTCCTTTCACATTTTCAGGTGGAGGTAGCTTTGCAATCACATCTACTTTTGCTTTATCCACTTCTATCCCTCTGGCAGAAACCATGTGCCCAAGCACAATACCTTCAGTTACTAAAAAGTGGCACTTCTCCCAGTTAAGGATCAAGTTCTGCTCTGAACATCTGTGCAAAACAGCTGTCAAGTTCCTCAAGCAAGTGGCAAAATCTTTTCCATACACTGTGAAATCATCCATGAACACTTCCATGATTCTTTCAATGTAATCAGAGAATATTGACATCATACATCTCTGAAATGTGCCAGGTGCATTACACAAACCAAAAGGCAATCTCTTGTAAGCAAAAGTTCCATAAGGACAGGTGAAAGTTGTTTTTTCTTGGTCAGCTGGGTGTATTGGGATTTGGAGAAATCCAGAATATCCATCCAGGTAACAATAGAATTCCTGCCCTGCTAGTCTTTCCAGCATCTGATCCATGAAAGGTAAAGGAAAATGGTCTTTTCTTGTGCTTTGTTCAGCTTCCTGAAATCATTAACCATTCTCCATCCAGTTACAGGCCTTGTGGTCATCAGTTTTCCCTCTTCATTTTCTACCACTGTGTAGCCTCCTTTTTTGGCACAATGTGAATAGGACTCACCCACTCACTGTCAGAATGGGATAAATCATGCCTGCCTGAAGGAGCTTTAGAACCTCTTTTTTCACCACTTCTTGCATAGCAGGATTTAATCTTCTCTGCCCTTCTCTAGTAGGTTTACTTTCATCTTCCAAGTGTATTCTGTGTGAACAAACTTTCTCATCAATTCCCTTGATGTCATCAATAGAATATCCAATCACATTCTTGTACAATCTCAACACTGACAACAGGCTTTGCTCCTGTTCACTGTCCAAAGCAGAGCTAATTATCACTGGATGAATTTTTTCTTTCTCTAAAAAGGAGTACTTCAGATGATCAGGTAATTCTTTTAGCTCAACAATGGAGTTGTGAGCTGGCTGAGGAATTTCACTTTGTACTTCCTCTGATCTTTCTTCACAAAGATTTATTGCACAAAGTTCCTGTAAACTTGTATTTTCTGCAGTAACAAATACTTGAACTTCAGGTTCTTCTGACTGCAATTCTTTTAAAGCATTGTGAACACTCTTGTCAACAACATCAATAGCATGGCATTGCTCCAAAACATTGGGTAGATGGGAAGCATGCTTCATGCTGAATTCTGCTTGTTCTGAACCAAATTGCAGTTTCAGTGTTCCACCTTTTACATCAATTATTGCTCCTGCTGTTGCCAAGAATGGCCTGCCTAGAATCATGGATTCTGAATTGTCTTCCATTTCCAGTACCACAAAATCAACTGGATAAGCAAAGTTTCCAACTTGGACAGGCACATCTTCAAGAATTCCAGCTGGCTTTCTCAGTGTTCTGTCAGCTAACTGCAGTGTCATGGAAGTGGGCTTCAGAGCTCCTAACTGCAAAACTTGACTGACAGCCAAAGGTAAAACACTCACTGATGAACCTAAATCACACAAGCTGTGAATGTTCTTTTTCCAACCACACAAGGATACTAAAACTCCTGGATCACCAAGCTTCTTGGGCATAATTCAGAATGACAGCACTACAGTCCTCTGTCAGAGCAACTATTTCAGGATCTTCCAGACTTCTTTTCTTTGTAATCAGTCTTTGAAAATTTTGCATACAAGGGATGTGTAGTACTGCATCCAGAATAGGAATGGTAATTTGCACTTCCTTCATGGTCTCCAAGAACTTGGCATATTGCTTTTCTTCCTTGGTTTTCTCTAATCTCTCTGGAAATGGTACCTTTTGTGCAACAGTTCTCTGAACTGCAGGAACTGGATTTGCTGCAGTGTTTCAGGTTTTTTCACTGCTTTTTCCACTGGATTTTTAGCTTCAACTGTTGGTTCAACTGTCTTTTCAGGATTTACTACAGTGTTTTCAGGGACAACAGCTTGCTGTACTTGTGTCTTCTTTGTGGAGCAACATAAGGCATCATTGGTGGTGTTTTTAGCACTGGTGCAGTGTTTACTCCACTTCTGGTTGTGACTGCCTCCACTGTCTCAATGGTTGAAATAGCTCCACACTGTTTAGGATTTTTCTCTACTTGTGCAGGCAACTTATTTTCAGGCTGGACTGCTTGGGAGTTGGATATTCCAGCTGTAAGTGTCTGCATTGTCTTGAAAAACAATTCTGACTGCATCTTCATTGTTTCTTGCATTCCACTGAACATTTCTTTCTGTAGCCTCATCATCTCACTTATTTCTGCCTGACTGTTGCTTGCAGAAGCATGTGGTTGAGCTGCTTGCTGCTGTTGTTGTTGGTGGTACTGCATATTACCTTGAGGTCTGAAATTTTGTTGAGCTTGTTGAGCAAAATTCTGTTGGTTTGCTTGAGGGTAGCTCTGTTGATTTGCATTCTTGTAGGAGAGGTTGGGGTGGTTCCTCCAAGCAGGATTGTAGCTCTGAGAATAAACACCTTGATTCTGAGCATAATTCACTTCTGCCAATTGACTTTCAGGAGGAGTCAACAATGAGCACTCATGAGAAGCATGTCCTTCAATACCACATATCTGACAAGTCACTGAAACTTGATTCACAGGCACAATTGCCTTACTGTTCTTCTCCTGCATGAGCTGAGCTAGTTGGGTTGTCAGGCTGTCAAGCTTAGCTTCTAAAGCATTCTGACCATTGCTAGCTTGATGTATTGGATGAACTCTCTTTCATTGGTCCAGGAAAAGTTATGTGAGGCCATACTCTCAATAAGCTCTGTAGCTTCATCAAGGGTCTTGTTCATAATGCCTCCACCAGCAGCAGAATCAACAAAAGCTCTAGTTTGCTCTGTCAGGCCCTTGTAAAAAGTCTGCAGAATTAACCACTGCTCCTGACCATGATTGGGACACATCCTGATCAGTCCTTGATATCTCTGCCAAGTATCATACAAGCTTTCACCTTCATACTGCACAAACCTTGTAATCTTGTCTCTGCACTCAGCTGCCTTGGTAGGTGGGAAGTACCTTTCAAAGAAAGCTTGAACCAAATGCTCCCAAGTATCTCTGCAATGAGTGGCAATGCATGAAACCAAATTTTTGCAGTGCCTGACAGTGAAAATGGAAATAGCTGCATTCTAATTGCTTCAGGAGGTACACCATTGTGCTTCAGAGTATTGCAATATTCCAGAAAATTCCTAACATGTTCATGTGGACTCTCCAAGGCACTGCCTTTGAATGGATTGTGCTGCACCATATTGATTAATGCAGGCTTAATCTCCCAGTTGTTTGCCTGGATGGCAGGCATAGCAACATCTGCATTTGAAACCTGATCCTTGGGGATCCACAAATCTCTCAACTTTTGTCACCCATGTTGAACACTGACTGTCTTTCCTCTGTTTCTTCTACTGAGGACACTGATGCTGCTCTTCTTCTTGCAAGAAAAGTTCTCTCTGGCTCTGGATCAATGGAGCAAGAGGAGAATCTTCAGAAGACTGCATCAACAAACCAAATACTGCAGAAAGGTGATCATGTTTCCCTACACACAAGCACAAACAAGAACTTTTATCAAGGGTTAGTGAACTAAATCCCCTAATAACAATTCTAGTTTCAGCTCACAGAACATCAAACATCACAGACATCACAGATTCTGCAGAAAGTTCAACAATTTAACCACACAGCCTAGTCTACTGCACTACAAAGTTCCAAACATAAGTCAATCCCCGGCAACGGCGCCAATTTGATCAAGGATGAGTATTAGGGGGGTTTGTTTATCGTCTCCACAGGGATCAACAAGTTTATGTTGGTTCTAAGGGTTGGCAGAAGTTAGGACAAAATCTTCAGGTTTTTCTTCAGAGCAGAAAAGGGGTTTGGAAAAGGGTTTTGGGAAAGTGATTTCAGAAAGTAACTTGCAGGTTCTTGGTTGTCAATCAAGTCCACTGCAAGTGATTTCAGAGCGATGAGGACAAGTACTATGGCACGCTTCCCTATGAGAGGAGGACGGTAAATTCTTCTATATTCTTCTATCTTGCTATCGAGTGTGCCTACCTCCACATTTCAATCAAAAGCTAATGTGCGGCATATAAATCATACATCTGCAAGAGTATACGAAAACAATCTGGTCAGTGGATCTATTTGCCGATCTCTTCCGTACGAATAGAGGGTACACGAAGAAGGGAGGGAGGGAGAGAGACGCATAGATAGTTTGTATAACAGAAAAAATGGCGTAGGCCAAGATTGGTTCTATGTGCTGAGCATGGGGCCTAACCTGCTACCACATGCGACTTTACGAGTGACGTGCTAAGAGCATCTCCAACCTCCCCAAAGCCTTCCTATGCGGCTGAAGAGACGTGAGCGGCTGAAGAGAGTGAAAATAACCCACCCAACCGGTTCCCTCAAAATCTCTCTATATGTCCGGGCTATCCGACAGTCACTAAACTCAACCTGTATGTGGGGAGAGTTTGGGATAGGATTAGCCTGTCCGCTTAGATCACCTTTTTCTTTCATTGTATTTCATTTATTTTTCTCCCTCCTTTTTCACCAATCACATGCAAGTGATCCCACAATTTAGTGTTTGTCCGGTCATTGTCCACGGACATGTCAGGACGTGTCCGCGGATTTGGGCCTAAATTTAGGGTGGTCGATTGGAGATGCTATAAAACACTCGGCAAACCACAAATATATTAACTGTTTTTTGACAGGTCACTCGAAAAACAGAGAATATGCCGAATGTTTTCAAACAGAAAAAAAAAGTGTGTCCATTAACTGCAGGTGGGATTGGCTTTGTCGAGTGTTTTTTTTTTGGAAAACACTTAGCAAACAAGTAAAATAAATAGGATGCACATATACATTTAAATTTAGAAGTCCAAAAAGAAATCTGATTTGTTGATATGATAAGGAGACAGGTGCGAGCAAGTTTATGTGGAAAAAAACAATGGTTTGCGGTCTGAGTGAAAAAACATAAGTGATGAGCTAGAATAGCATTTTTACAATTTGAAAATCTGGTTGTTTCTCTTATGTTTGCGCAATTCGCAGATGAATTGTGATTTTCATAAAACTTGAAATCTGATTTTCATAAAATACTATGCATTTGATTTTTTATGGATATTTTGGATAAATGTGGAATTATTTTTTGAAAAGGGAGCATGTACTCCCGCCTCCTGGGCATACACTTCGAAGTTGTATACCTCCAACTTAAAAAAAATTACTAGCAATTTATAACATATTAAATCGAATTAAAACCAAGTTCTTTGGATACAGCAGAAGATACAAGTCATAAGAGCTGTACTATCCAAATACTATGCACTGGATACAAAGATGGCGGACGAGCCGGGGATGCGGGGCGCTCTGGAGAAGCTCTTCGAGACCTTTCGCTGCGCCCACACGCTCGTCATTGCCTGTCAAAGAAGGGGTCTCGTCCCGCGTGGCTCTCCACCCCAGCTGGACGACTGTCCATACAGCTACACGAGGTGCTGGATCAGATTGCCTCTAACATCGCTGACATGACCATCGTCCTCCCCTAAGATATTTGCTATGTACCATTTGCTTACCTTCCTTACGTGGATCATCAAACCAGAATGTTGCGCAAACGACATCGAAAATAAACACGCATGACTCAAAATTCAGAAGTACAGGTCATTTGTTTTGATTTGTGAAGACATAAAATTGATGCCATTAGCTTTGAAACAAGTACATGCATGTGACTATGTGATTTCAAATTTGTGTCATTAGATATGTATTCGAGAATACTTATGTGTGGTTGTAATTTGTATTGTATAAACCAAAGATCGATAGAGTAAATATTAGTCAAATACTAACGCTAGTGGATGAAAATACAGCTTACATTTTGTTCACGGAAGGAGTATTGTAAAGATCACTAAACCCTTCCATGGTGGCGGCTAGTCTTCAGGTGAAAACTATTCGAGGATGGTGGCAGCGGATTTTCAGTTGTGTGCCCAAGCCTAAGAGGAAGGCGACAGTAGCAACTACTTGCTATGTCGTTTAACATATATGGAAGGAGCGTAGAAGAAGAGTTTTGCAAGGCGATCACTTTTGTTTTTTCGAAAATGGGAGACAAGGCGATCACTGCAGTGTCCTTTGCCGCTATGATCCGAGGTGACTGTTGCGCGGCATGTATAGCCTCTGTAGTTGTTTGCCTTTGGCCTACGAGTACGGTGCTTGTGAGCTCAAGCTATAGGTAGCTCGTTTTTTGGAAGAAGAAATCAAAAAATGACATTTCAATGTTTCAAAAAAATCTGGATGAAGTTAAAAGATACAAACTACAAGCATGCAAAAACTCAGTTCAAAATATACTCTGGGCTACACAATACATCCATATGTATATCTATATTTTTTCTATGGGTTATACCCATGGTCTGACCAATGTTAAAGGTAGATCCTATCTGTACCGTGGTAAAATTTTAAACACTGCAACAAGGCTAAGAGGTGGCAACGCCGATTACAGGGAGGATCTTAGACACATAACCAGTGAGCATCCACCATTTTCATTGCAAACGAGGAAGAAAGAAGAAAAATGACGTGCAGTGATGCAGGGACACAAGGACTTACAATGATGATTTTTTTTCCAGAGTGCACCAATAGTGCAATGATGAAATATCATTCATGTTCATTCAAGTCAAACGCTCAATTGCAAAAGGTGACATTTACAAACAGATGAAAAAACACGTAAACCGTACAACATTACGGCGACAGCGGAACCCAACACTTAGTGCAGTCATGGGCGGACGCAGGGCCCCTGTTACCCGGCGCTTGCCCGGGCTTCGGTGGCGCCCGCCTCGCGCGTGAGATCGCATCTAAGCTAGCACATCCCGATCAGCCAGGGGCAAAAACTGCTCAGCGTGCGTGCGTGTGTAAAAAAATTAAACTGCTTGCGCAACTGGCCGTGGTGGACATTGAGATTGATGCATTGGGCCTGACCACCTGGGCCGTGCATTCACACGCGCAGCAAGCCAGTATCGAACAAGAGTTGGGTATCGCTAGCTAGAGGGTTCCCTTTGAGAAGGGAACTCTCGCTAGCGTAGCGCGCCACGTGGTTTGCTCGAAAACGAATTTGACTACGCCAGTTGCGGTCCCTGGCGCACGAAAAAGAAGCTGGCTCCTCGCGCGTACGTCGCTTCAACACGCGCGTACGATCGGCTGCATACGTCCTAGAAGCGAAGCTGCCGCGCACATGTACGTTGTACGTTTCCGGCCGTCACCGGCCGCGACGCGTACGTGGCTCTTGGCTGGCCACGTACCACTACAAGCTATAAAGCGAGGGCCATGCAAAGCGCATGCATGCACTCGCGCGTACGATCGCATGGCCGGGTTGCTACTCGCGTACGTCTTCAGCTGGGTTCTAAACTGTACAAATTCAAGTATCTAGTATGTTCACATAACATGATATATAAAGTACAAAAATTAGAGCATAATGTACAAATTACATAAAAATAGAGCATAATGTACACAGTTAGACAGATGTTGTACAACTAAACACATGTTGTACAACTAAACAGACGCATATTGTACAACTAGACATACACAGATTGTATTGACACCGGTTGTACAACTACACAGACACAGGTTGTACAACTACACAACACAGGTTGTACAGACACATGTTCTACAACTAAACAAACACAAGTTGTACAGATACAGGTTGTACAACTAGACAGACACAAGTTGTACAGACACAAGTTGTACAACTAGACAGACACATGTTGTACAGATACAGGTTGTACAGACACAGGTTGTACAATTAGACAGACACAGGTTGTACATACACAGGTTGTACAGACGCATGTTGTACAACTAGACAGACACAGCTTGTACAGACACAAGTTGTACAGACGCAGGTTGTACAACTAGACAGACACAGGTTGTACAACTACACATACACAGTTTGGGTTGTACAACTACAGACACAGGTTGTACAACTATACATAACCGGTTGTACAAAAAAAAGTTCGTCGAAACATATCAATATGGGATCTAGTTTTGAAGATCTCGACGCGAGGAGCTCAAAAGTGAAAACGGTTCGTAATTTGGATAAACGGTTCTCAAGATATTTCGTTTTTAAAATTCGAATTTGAAAAATAAAAGGCAAAAAGGCAAAACTGTATGCCCACGTACGTGCATGTCCTCCCTTTCTCTCTCATACTCCCCCATTTTCAATCTAATTGTGACACATGGCAGACATGCAGACAAACAAAATTGGATCATGTGAGGAGAAACCGACACTTGTCACAATTAGAACGATTGTCTAGTTCCCTTTCCAAAGGGAACCCTTTTTCTAGTGATTACCACAAGAGTTCTGTCTCTTCCACCTCCACTCGTCCCCAATTGTCTCAAAAAACAAAAATCCATTCGCCCGAACCAGCCCCGGCACCCAGAAAATGAGTTAAACTACCTAAACTGCCGTATCACTGCTATGTGTTAACGAGCTGCCCTAAACGCGGTGGTTTTTGTCATTTTTGTTTAGGGTGGTGTTTTTTCGACACTGCTGCCCTAATTGCGGGGGTTTTGCATCATTTCCAGCGACCTGGTACTCGATCGACTCCTCGTTCCGTTCCGCATTTTCCAGAAGACCTCGTGGCACCCCTCCTCGAGGTCTTCTGACCTCCTGCCTGATTTGATGAGGAAATAATTACTATATTTTTCAGGTGATTTTTGGGGCTTCCGGCGTATCCTTTCCTGACGGTGCTCTTTTCAGCAGAATCCTGACTCCGACAGATAAATTCCGGGTAATTGTAAAACATGCAAAATAAGATAAAATAACATAAGTATTGTAATAAAATATGAAATATATCAGTAAGTAAGAGTAGATTATGATACAAAATAGTGATGCAAAATGGACGTATCAGAGCACGTTATCTAATTTTTTTTGGAAACTCGATTTCAAAGTTTCAAAAAAATCATGAAAAAAATTGGATATAATCAATTATGTACACTACGAGTGTGTAAATTTTTAATGTGAAATAAACTTGAAGCTAAATTTTGTTTTTTATGAAATTTTCAAAACATGCTAGATCAGTCTCGGGAGCCATTTCGCCACACTCCTCAATATGATGCTTATATTTGTCCGAGAAAAATTTTAGTTACACTACGGCGCGCCCAGGCTTCGATAAATTTCTGGGTCCGCCACTGAGTGCAGTTGCAGGGCTCAAGAACCTTAAAGTTGACCTTTGAAGGTACTTTCCCCTGAATATACGTCCTTATAGCCGCAAGAGCCTTTCGGGCTTCGATTAATGTTTCCTTATCCAGAGGGAAGCACTTGGCAAACCTCGTCCTATGATTCCCGTCAGTGGTGTCCAGGATAAGGTGCTTTAGTGACGTCGCATAATCAAGAATACATCTCGTTAGCTCAATCATGCTCTTCCAAGGGGGAAAGCCAGTGATGATCACACTTTTGAGCTTGCGATGACAGTGTTTCCGAATGCAACTTGCCAATGAGGAGTCTTCACCAATTTTGACTCCGGGAATCAAACCAATTAGTATGGTAGGCACCTCTACCTGCATGCCAGTTTCTTGAGAAAAACTATTGAAGTGTTGATAACATTTCCTCAACTGTGGTGGTATTTTGCAATTATCTCCATAACATTTTTAGTCTATGTTTAAGTACAGCACAACTGACCATAAGAGTTCAGAAGAAAGACATCCAACAGAGAAAAGTAACACAAAGAACAAGAGATCTTTGCAAAAAAGAGTTTACCAAGCTAATGCATAATGTATCACAGTTAATGTCGTAATTAGTTGTATCTATCGCATAATAGTGATGTAACAATAAAATTGTAAGGAAAAGGTACAGGATAATTCACAAATAAAATCAAGATGAGCCCAAACTAATCTGTCTAGTTATAATTAAGACAATGTGTAATCTACTAATAACTCTTCCGCAGAAAGAAAGTATTGGGAAAATAGTAACTTACACGCAACACGAAAGTCTTCAAGATGGGAGAAGCATCAAGAAAAGAAACCATAGAGCAGAAGTCATAATCTGGAGAACGACTTGGTATGAAAAACTTGATCTCCAAATACCTGAGGTGCAGGAATTTACCCAGCACTATTGGTGTATTGACTGTCTGAAAGAGAATATCCAAACATTATGACTTGTTTATAGCTTACATCAATAAATTACTGAAATCGTACAATAAAAGCTAACACTAACCTCATAAAGTGAGTGTAGGAAAAGAGTTTGGACATTTGGCGCAATAGATGAAATCTTGGTACTAGCATAATTGAGCAGGTTAGGCACATATGCACTTGTCATCTGCATTATCTCCAATTGCAATGAACCTCCAAGCGACATATGTATTGGGGACCCATCGTAATTGAATATGGAGATGTTTGGAGCACTGCATTCAATCATCTGCAACATTTTGCAATTTTGCACGTCCAGTCTATTAAGCTTCGACAAAAGATGTGCTATCTTTAAGCAACAGATATCATAGCAGGACCTGAGGTCCAGATGCTCTAAAGCGAAAGAATTGGACAGAAAGACACATAACTCCTCCTCAGTAATACCAACATCATGCAGATGAACAGTCTTCAAACTACTCAAGTAACCGATTTTTTCTATAGAATGAAAAGTGCAACTACTGAGGTGAAAATACTGAATTGAGTGTGCCCGCTCGCGAGATAAAAGTGAACCAGGAAAGTTGTACTTCATCTTGTTTTCTATGGGGAGCCATAGCACAAATTCTTTGATCCCAGGTGTAATTGCAACTTGAAGCCAGCGATCAAGATAACTTGGATGCACATTGAAATCATTGCGAGTTTGCAATTTAAAAGTCTCCACCCCAACCCCCAACGCCATAGTGATTCCGCATGATGTGGTCAACTCTGTTGATAAAATCCCTTGTTTGCTTGCGTAAGGCTCTCATATCAAATATGAGCTTGGGATAGCATCTCCAGGAGTTAAGAAAACCACGAGACAAGCAGGCAGCTCGAGCAGCATCTTGTATTGGCATAAGTGCATGTATCTTCCAAAGGATATCCTGCATAGGCATGTTACAGTAAATAAGTATTGAAGTAGTGTTGGCAATGATGGCTAGTTGCACTACATTACTAGTGGAGATGAATTGTAAACCCTGTGGGGTGTTTACAAATGGATTGTACATTTCTAATTCAGAACTGTCATGCGCTGATGAACTTGATGTTTTCATGTTGAATAAAAATGGAACAGGGGTGTTTTACCCTCTGGCTCTACAAAAATGATGACTTGCTAGAATGAACAGCACAGAAAACGTACGAAATGATTTAATTCACGAAAATGTGGCTGTGATACCTGATGTACCCATGTGCATGTACAAAATCCATTCTCTTTAATTCATGTACTTTTTATCAAGCAAACGTAAATTTAACATGGAAGTAATTTATGTCAAAACTCAGAAAAAAAGAATGCATCAAGTACAAGCAGAAGAAGCGTACTGCCTATCAGCCTATGTCTCTAAATACACCTCGTTTTGGTCTTACGCTCAACCTCCAACATGCAACTTTGATTGTGACTTTGAAGATAAATATTTTAGTAAACATATTTATGGCATCCTTAAATGTTTGTCATGACGAATCTAATGATTCTATATTCACATGAATAATCTATAAGGCTTATAGAAAATGGTTAATTTCACGCTTTCTAGGAAGTCTCATCTGTTTCCGAAAGGAGGTAGTATTATTTCATTATTTGCAGTTACATTATACCTCTGGAAGGGTAACCTCTGGCCCCATTACTTCAGCACTTGGAGAACCATCAGCCTGTTGGCAAGGTGAAACCTTGCTTTCAGCATGACAGTTAGTTAATCCAACATCTGCAGTACGGAGCTCAACAAGGTCACAATATAGAACAGGAGAATGACCAAGAATCGATGCAATTAGAACACATCTACAGACCTTACACACAAGTATAAGCAGCTTGAGGCCTTACCAGTTATAAACTTTAGAGGATGATGAGATGCATGACTGCAGGATGACGGGAGGTCAGCAACAGGCTCGAGTAGACCTGAGGATGAGGAGGAAGCCATTGATGGGTTGGAGGAGGACACTATAGCAAACTTTAGGAGCTGACGAAGATGGTCACCGATTCTGAGTATTTGTTGATGTTGTCAACTCACTTAAATACCAAAGCGACTACTGTCATAGCCCACTGGTCATAGCATAAGCATAAAGAGCATTCGTCAGTGGTTTGTTTAATGGTAGAAGAAGAAATAGCATGCAGTAACCCAACAGAGAATGCGACAGAGTGAGAAACGAGCAGACTATTGTGAACAATGACATAACGAATGATTTCCGACATCTTTTGGGTCTGTCGGAAGCGCTGAAACTCAATGGTTCAGGCTCAAGACTGAAAAGGTGTGATGCTTCACGCCTCACTCCCATCCACTTCTGTCTCCTGCGATCTGCCACCACCAGTACCGGCTAGAGGCGGCGTCACTATCGAAGTTGATGAACCAAACGAAGAACCCTTTGCGTGACAACTTTCAACTCAGTGAAGAACAGATTTCAACACCAAACACATTCAACAATGTGAATTCAAAGCTTTGAACTGGAATGATTTCAGCTTCAATCTGACAGAATACAAACTTTTCTACCATGAATAAAACTGAGCTTTGAACTCCACGAACCGTAGGTTTCAGGTCACATAACACTGAACTTTTAACTAGCGACATCGATAGCAACATGAAGCTTGTGTACTACTTACCAACTTCTAACTCGGAAATTTGAAGTTAAGATCCCTAAAGGTGAGCATATCAGGATCACCCAGAAAATGGGGACATTTTGCCTACTACGTACCTACTAATTTGCTCATGGCCGGCGGGGGTGGCGGCACGGTGGCTGGGGAAGATGGCGACAGCAGGGCGTGACCTAAGTGGCGGCGGCGACGGAGCTGAGGCGGTGGGCAGGAGGCTGCGGTGGCGGAAGTGATGGGGAAGGGCAGCGGCGGTTGGGCGTGAAGCCGCCGGTCACGGCTGACTAGAGGGACGGGGGAGGAGCAGAGGCGCGCGGGGGAGCCCGTTCACCGCTGACTAGAAGGACGGTGGACGTGGCCTGCCCGGGTATGAGGACGGCAACGGTAGCTCGCAGCCTCGCACCGGATGCTCAATGAAGGCAGGGGACAGAGGACAGTAACCGGCCGTTGGACGAACCTCGCTGAAGAAGAGGGGCGACGGCGGCGGCTCCCTTGAGCACAGTAACCGGCTGCTTTTTTTTTTTTTTTTTGATACAAGTAACCGGCTGCTTGAGGAGAGACGAAAACGGTGGGATCGATTTGGGTCGTCACGTATCGCTCGGCAAAAAGAAGACATAGGTCGAGTCAGGAACTCAGGATGCAATTCCAGTGTTGTTTGGAGAGACAACCTTTAAATTCGTATGATATTCAAATTCAAATTTCTCCTTTTATTAGATTTTAGTCACCGCTTCCGAGAAAATATTTTGCCTCCAAAGCGAGATTCATCTCTGTGCACGTTCATATCTAAATGTCTCGCTGCTGACTTGAATATCGTCTCCCAGCGAAAAATAATACTCATTACACACACGAGGGCATCAAACATGTACAGTTCGTGGATATGGATCAATTCAAGTTTGTTGAACATTGCCTGAAATACAGAAGAACATTTATTTGTTGGAAGCACGTGCTAGCAAGCACGAGTAGTAGAACGACAAGATTATCGAGCTCACCACACCCATCTTACTTTCAACTGCATCGCCTATTCGCCTCTGAACGACAAGATGCTCCAACTTCGGTGGGCTAGTAAAGGTTTCTTTGCTCCGTAGAACGACAAAATGCTAATTACGATTTGGGTCCTTGTCAAAAGGAAAAACGATTTGGGTTGTGATCCGGTGCAAAGTAACTTTCTAGATCTTTTTAACTCATACAATAGATTACAAAAGCATTACAAAATCACACTCGGATGAGGCTGCTGCACCTGCACGCAGCCACAAAAACCAATAGAAGGGATATACATTCGCGCTAGCAGCTGCTACGACTAACGAAAGAAGGGGAAAACATGCTTTACCGAGAATATACAGACGTAAAACTATAAGAAATGAAGAACTCCTATCTTGGACTGTTCCAAGGGGACGAAGACTTGTAAGGAAAACCTTGCGGCGCGGATCCATGTCCTAAATCAAGACTGTGGAGCTGTTCCATCAACTGCGACCTCCGTTCTTTGAAGAAATCTAGTCTGGTGGTTAGCTCGACCAGAGTGGATGACGGCACGGGCGGTTGCCTCCCATACTCGACAGACTGCGTTTACACCAAGAGAGTCAAACACCTTGGTCGCCTTGAAAGTTAGGACTATGAACCTAAGGTGCAGTGTTTTCCCTTACCTCCGCTGCTCTTGGGTTGTTTGTAGACATTGAGCCGCTCTCCGCTGGCATGCTTGTCGATACCTCCCTTGAATCGCTCGAAGAGGCGTCCAAGGAGTGCTTGCGGGAGAAGGGCTTCGAAGAAGCCTGAGTTAGCACGTGCTGCTTGATACTTCTCCAGTGTGATGTGCCCGACAAGCTCTCCTGTGAACAATAGGTGACATCGTATCATCTTCATGCAACGCCAGTTTCACATCACATAAGTTATTCATACTTAATATTTTACAACTGAACAGATTGAGATTTGCAAATTAGTATGGAAGTGCAATGAATAGCAGAAATTAATTCAAGTAATTGGTTCGAAGACTTCTGAAGGGTAGCAGAATAGGGAGGGAGAGGGAGGCATTATCAAACCTCGTTCCGCTGCTTCTTCTCTTGATTGCAGAAAGCAAGTTTCATATCAAACCCTGG
The DNA here is from genome assembly GCA_947311845.1 of Poa pratensis. Taxonomy (NCBI): domain Eukaryota; kingdom Viridiplantae; phylum Streptophyta; class Magnoliopsida; order Poales; family Poaceae; genus Poa; species Poa pratensis. The sequence continues at coordinate 17,906,130 of CAMZMU010000093.1, forward strand.
TTGAACAAAGTTCCTGTTGGCAATAAAATACTTGCAATTGTTACTATATTACAGTCTGAAGGACAATTCGAGAATGAAACACGCCCAACTGATAAATCATGTGTTTTAAGCTGATATGATACCTTACTACAGAAACATCCTGCTTTCGTTCTAAAATACGCAGCACAAAATTTGGTGGACATTCAGTACCAACTAGTATGTTAATTTTTAAGGTACTTGTATATATTAGTTTAAGGGCAGCGTATCAGGCGCAAATGCAACCCACTCTAAGGTATATCCATCCAACCTGGCCAGTTGAGGCCCAAACTCAATATGAAAATACCCAAAAAACAACGAAGTGCATGTGCTTCTGAGTTTAACGTCGTCAATTTAAACTCGTTTTTTGTTAAGAGTAAAAATAAAAAAAAGGATAATAGAAAATACACCAACACCTGTCACAATTAATAACTTGCATTTTCCCCTTCTAATACACTTTGAAGTTCAATTCTAAAATGTGCTACAACAGTCTAGTCTTTAGATTACACCATCATTTATTTCCTCTTTTAGCTTTTCATGTTGGTTTAATGCCCTGGCGTGATTGAAGCCACGTTACCAAATTACAACCTAAGAGGGGGTTGACCTGATATGTTGACTTCATTTGATATAATAACAGCTGGGGGTATTGCACGATTACGCCCTTGCTGAATTCACTTAAAGAAGACGGATAAACTAAATATTGATTATGGAAAAACACATTAATCATTGTCTTACTGTGGGAAATGACTTGGACGATGCTGATAACGATCATTCTCGTCTGCAAAAGAGCCGTACTGGTGCTGGCGCTGTTGACTAAGTTGGACATGCAGCTCTGCAACCTTTTGCCTTAACCTTGCAACATCAGCTTCTGCGAGAGCAATCTCTTCAAGCTCTGCCTTCGTCTTAAGCCAAAAAAAATTAGACACCACAAAGGACAAAGCATGATTACTGCTGACCAACTAGCTTAAAATTTCAGTACCTTTGAATCCATAGCACGTGAACTAGAAAACTGTGCAGAAGACATGCTTAATCCAACTTCCAATGCAGCTCTAAGATCCCTTTCAGCCTGCAGCTGCTCTTGCAACCTTGATACCTACAGGTACAAACAATTGCAATCAAGCAAAGTATCTTAAATCCTTGGGGAATTTTCGGATATTTAATGGGAAACAGTAGGACACAAATCGTAGAAAAAGTAAGTCTAATACATAATATGGGTAGATTCCCATTATATTTTGACAGTGCAAAAAAGAAGTGGTGAGTCATATAGTAAGAGAATATGGCATACATCCTGTTCCAGCACCAAACGGCGCTCGTGCAGTGCTTGCTTTCTTCTTTCCAAACTCGCCTGTAAGATTGCATTACCTCTAGTCTGAGAAGAGTTACCAATTAGTTTGCAAGATCCCCACAAATAACAGGCCCTACAATGAACAAGTGCACATATTCCTTGCGTACCTCTTTTGCAATCCTGATCTGCAGATCATTCTTTGCAATCTCGAGTCTTTGGATAGCAAGCCTGAAAGGTTTGTTTGCATAGTTAAATAATTAGTACAAAATCAACACATCAATGATGTTGTCGGTATAATTAATCCAATGAAACGTATAAAGCTATGCAACAAGCATGTCCAGTTATATGTCATCACACATCAACGGTAACACAGGCCACAGAAACAATCCATAAAGCTAGCACAGAAAAAAATCATTTCTTCTAATTCAAGAGAAACAACTTTCTCAATTGGTCTACGACATACTTTGATCAAATGGAATTTTAGCCAAGCAAATAACAGCAAATGCTCCAGAACACAGTTCAGAACGCGGTTATTAGAAGGTTTTTCAAAAACGGGTTCACCGCAGCCCGTCAAATCGCCCTATACAAAAAAAATTGTACTACATCAGCAGCTAGCCTCATAGGTTGTGAATTAGCAGGTGTTAGCTGGTTTAGGCAGGGTTCGATCCAACCCGTGATTGAACACCGCTAGTTATTAGTAATGAAACAACTTAGAGAATAACTAACTGAACACGGCAATTCCAAACATTTATACAAAACAGATGTGTAAAATCTAACTTCAGGAAACAGTACTTGAAATGACTAGGAACTTACTCTTCTTCACCTGATGAATCAACAGACTCCGACTGTCGGCTCTTTCTTGCCTGCATAAACCACATGTTTAACTCCGCATGGTCAAAACAAAAGCTACAATACAGTTAAAGAAGTTTCTTCAAGAATAACTAGAGTGTATTTGTCGTGATGGTTTCCCTGATAAAGCAATAACTACTTTTACAAATAAAAACACTTGAAGTCAATGTTTATGACTTTCCCTGAACTAACATGAATCTACAAGGGAAGACAACAAAAGGTAACTCGTCACTTACATTATTCCGTCCCCAAATGTTAGAACGCTTCACATGAGGCTGAGTTTCATTGGATTTGATGGAGTCCCTCTCTACAGAATATTCAGCTCCAGGACTAGGTAAAGGAACTCCTGCATCCAAAGAAGAAAGAATCTCTCCCATTGACAATGGAGAATCATGACCGCACACCAGATTTGTTGGATCCTTTTCATTCAGTGGTCTCTTGACATTTATTGTGCCATTTTGAGTTAAATGGCTATGCGGAGCATCCTTTAAATCCAACTTTGCTTCCAAAGCCTTATCTTCGACAGATGGTTCGGCGTCTGAATCCCCCTGATCTACCTGTTGTGCACATTACAGTAAGAAAGGAAAAAACACATCATGACATTGTCACATAAACAAGATTGCTAACTGAACGAAAAATGAAAATCAATTCAGGTTCTGATTGGACTACTCAGAATGCTTTGCACCACAAACATTAAAAAAATAAGCAGTTTACACCAGGTTGGGAAATAATATTGCACGTCGCATCACCTCCTGTTACGCTACTCTGCCAGCTCTGTTACAATAAGTTTGGTCCCACCAGTCAATGTATTATCTAAGGGTTGCATTGGCCTAACATGTAGGAAAGCAGCAAACTCAGGAGCAAGATTTGGAGGCTGGTGGATCTGTTAGGGGGGCACTAGCGTTTGTTTCCGCATGGAGAACAGGAGCAGCCAGTGTGAAGGTCACTTATTCTACCAGGTGTTAAGTGTAATTTACTCTAAAATACAACTGGTAGCAGGCCATAAATTAGAAAATTCAGAATTGCAAAGCATATCAAACCTGGTAATCATAAAGGTCACCACCAGTACACACACTGCTTTCACTCAGTTTTCCACTCAGTAAACGTTCATCTAGTTCTTGATCTGCATCATGAAACCCATTATCTTTGGCATCTACAGTTTCATCATCTGTAGATTCTTCACTGCCACTGTCTTGAATTCGAGAATCAGGTGACAGGGAACACCTAGGGTGTTCATCCTGTAAAAGTAACAAACAGAGTTATTACAAAAACCTTTTACGGTAAGTGGAAGAACAAATAGCGACTGCATCGGCCTATATTGTCCAGAAAAGCGTCATCAGAGCAATGAACTTCCAGCATAGTATCAGCAAAACTTACATCAAATATGCCCTCATATTCCTCTAACAGAGTTGTGACAATGCCTTGAGCACTGTTAGCAGCGATTGCGGCAGCAATAAGCTGAGCAGAACTGTCACCATTTATGTCAATGTCATCTTCCATCTCACATTCACCAGCCAGAAGTGGACGCAGCAAGAGAGGAGCCATACAAGCAGCAACTGCTGATGGAGTCATTCGGTTCTCAGCAGTATGAGAAGCAACAGCGTGCATCATTCTCAGAATCCTGCAAACATCAGATTTATGAGGTAAATGAAGATTTTACTTGGTACTCCCTCCGTTCCAAATTAATTGACTTCCACATATCTAAATTTGGATGTATATATCCAAATTTAGATATGTGGAAGTCAATTAATTTGGAACGGAGGGAGTACTTGATAAGAAAATGTCACTGCCTACAACAAACTATTAAAAAAAAGATGTACTTATTTTATGATTTCCAGTTGCATACGCTTAATTAAGACAGCTCACCATATGCTCGATCATGGAACGAATTATATTTAGAATGTATTATTCATCATGATATCTCAGCAGGTCAAAAGCTAACTCAGACACAAAATATTTCCCCATTACAGAAAAAAAAACTAACCTTTGTAGCAACCGCCTATTAGGCTCAGGGAATGTCTCAGATATGGCTGCGCGCATAGAATTTATCCGAGATTCCTTACTTTCCAGACCTACACAGGGATGAAGTGAAAAGAACTGATAAAAACAGAATATGAAAGAAAACAAAACTTAAGCAGCTAGGTAATGCCAACACTGAACGTCAGGTTTCTGTGAACATTTTTTTAACAAATAGCATCATGAAGTTTCATACTGTACATGCTAAACTGCAACTTCTAATAAGCATTAATCAATAAATGACTGTAATACAAGCATGCTAGATTCTAGTTACCAAATGTTACAAGATGGCAGTCGGATGTTCTAATAGCTTAGGTTTATAAACACAGGTTTTGTTCAGTCTAGGAGTCCTGACGTACTCTCTATGTTTGGCTCTTAGCTTGCAACACCAATACAGTCGCTGGATCTGTATCTTTCATAAAATAGAAAGGTGCACAGAAGAAAGACCATCCTTCTTGGTAAGAAGATATACTTGGTAACTCAGTCAACTATAGATATTCTTAAATGTGGTATATCCATGGTTAAATGCAGTATCTAACATATTGCAGACACTTATTTTGTCAGTTCTGTTAAAAAAGGATAAACTTCATCGACTCCCCTAATAGACGTCTTCTTGCAATACATATTTAGGTTAACCCATGGTTTTTGAGTCGATGAGTCGACGAGTCGTTTAGGGGTAACGACTCTCGACTAGTCTTGACTAGTCAAGACTCATGTTTGACTCATGCATAACTGTATATAACACTAGAAAGCTACAGAACCATGGGCAAAAGAGGAAGGACTTGGACACTCGACTAGTTTTATATACTTATTAATAGTCTAAACAGTTTTGGCTCGGGGGGAAATTTGGTCGATCTAGGTTTCACGGGAGCTGGGCAAGGAATATTGGAAAAAAGATGACAGGCGGGGCCAACTTTAAGTCGCGGTCGACTCAAAAACCTGGACTAGTCGAGACTAGTCGATTGAATCGCTCGACTCAACCAATTAGTCGAGTCGAGATGTCGAGTCGGACTTCACATTGCGACTCATCGACTAGTCGTCGACTAGTCGCGACTAGTCGCTCGACTCAAAAACCATGTAACCCGAATAGAGCACTTACGGAAAGCTTCCAACAATGCTGTGCAGCAGGAAGCAGGGACTGGGGAAGATGGTAGCTCACGCAGAACATGCTGCAGATGTATGTTCACATTAATACAGTTGGCAAACAAAACATGACCTAGTGAATACTTGATGAAACAACACAACAGGAATCACAATACCTTTACACAGTCGCCAACTACATGAGCATCCTCATCCGGTGCAAACTCGGTCCTTCCTGAGATAAAACAAAAATAGGTGCAAAAGTTGGTCCAATGAAATGAAAACTTACAAACCAGAAACACCACCAATTGAAAATCACACTTTCAAATACGAACTATGTAACTGCAAAACCTTGCTCGTATTCATTCATTCTTCTGTCAACCTCCTCCACATCTGCAGCCTGACGTAAAATGCCTTCTACCTTTATCCCTGTAAGAAAATGTTCACATTTGTGGTTAAATGTATAGATTGGGTGGCGAGGCAGCATGCTGTCACACCAAAAGTAAAATGCAGCCAGCTCCAAACATTGGTGCTAATAAAATCTCTTTAGCCCTACCATGTTTCTCAAGAAAACACAAAGCTTCTTCCAGAAAAGAGGGGCTGCCATCAATATCTTCTAGTGCAAGAAGAATTGGCCTACCAACAACTAAGGATTTGATAGGCCTCTTCTCTCTCCCTACAGCCATCAAAGGAAAGGTATAAAAAAGGAATAATCAGATATTGAGTTTCTGATGAGTAATAGTAAATCATATCATAGTGTATGGAACCAACAATTTGGAGCTGCTCCTTCATATGGATCTGTTGTGTCATTACGAAATATTCCATTATGTCCTATCACAAGAGCTGCATTTGGAGCCTGTGCAAGAGCTTCTTCCAATGCTGTTTTCCACTCAAATAGATCTTCAGATGTTTCTGCCTGTGTTATGAATGGCAGGTGCTTTTATTAATTCTTGAAGGAGCATTAAAAGGAATAAAGCTTGCGTTTTCTAAACTGGGTCTACTAAGTCAAATGAAAAATATATGTACCTTCAAGGTGAAAGCACGACCATCACGGCCATCTGGAAATAGAACAGTCAACAACTTCTTGTCTTCCCTGACCACTACACTGAGAACAAAAAACATTGTTAGTATGAAATCGTGCAAGATACACTAAAGAGGAAGAACCAACAGCCATTTTTCACTTCTCATAAAAAACATTTAATACAACAATCTTTGTGTAAAATTCCACAGAAGTGTTTATGAGACACATACCTCCCAGAATTGTTCAAGTCAATTCCCCCAAAGTAAGGTTCACTTCACCACCTCTCTGGGGCAATGTATTCTACAAAGTCAAGAACAAGCATTTGTCAATGAACTGAGAACTAAGTCGTAATATGGACCATGAATGGAAAACAAAAAATTATATAAGTATTCGACAAAGCCTCAATTATGGTATAACATAGGGGAAGGGCAAGAATAAGCAAGTTTATATAGCTAAAGTTCAAGCACTGAACATAACTCGGTATTCAAACTTTTAAAGTAAAGGAACACATAAAGTTGGTCGGAACCGAAAGGAAAAAATGAGGCTGCAGCTACCACCAAGCAACCAATGTTAAGATGTTACTGAGGTTTGAATTGAAAAGAGCAAAGTTCAAGTAATAGTTCTGCTCAGCTCTAAATTGAAAACACTGTATATTCACATATGATCTTGATCCTAGTATACATGCATAAATGTCATGAAATATGAAAAATGTTATAACATCAAACCAAACAATTATATATTGGCAGTGATCAAGAGATATGATTAAAGCATCAACAAGCTGAAGCGAAAAACAATATCTTGTCTGAACAGTCTACTTGTGTGCTTTCCAGTAATATATGTATTATTCATATTATGACCACAATAATGAAAATACTAACAGGATCACTCTTGAAGAAAACCAGCGATGTTCGAGTGAGGATGAACCAACGCTTTTTCCAAGATTTCCATCCAATTCCTGGAAATCATATAAGCAAAGGTTATTTTTTCAGATAGAAGCAAAACAAAAATATAAGTAGGGAAAATTCTTGTTTTCCTTTCAATGTGAAGAACTAGCTAGGAGCCAGTCCGTTGCTACAGAACCACGATAAATTTAGTTGAAAAGATACTTGAAACATGTCAAGAGATTTGAAATAACCATGCACGTCCAGTTGGAATGTTAGATTGATTGTCAAGTCACTGGCTCCAACATAGAAATCCCTAGTGATTCCGAAAATCTAAACAAAATGATAGCATTATTTTTTGCATATTGCCTTATTGGTGGTGCTGAACATGTCAACATCTCTATGGGGGCCAAGATACAGAAAATAATAAAGAGTTAAGGACTGTCGTTTGATGATCTGATGGTCACTATAGTTGGAAGTAAGTGCACCGCCGCCACCAATTGAAATCCTTATATAGGAGTAAAGATGTAAAGTAACTTGACAAAATTCATGCCATAGACCTTAGTATAGGGGATCAAGCAAAAATCAAACAAACTGAACAGTTAGTAGATTACTAGAAGGAGAGATGACCATTTAGTGTAGACTTTCGGAATAATAACCAAGTGAAGATTTGCTAAATGTATTGCTTATGAATTTGATGATCTACAACTGAATTCACGTCACATATCAGGAAAGATCTAAACTGGAACCTAAAATCTTACGGCAGACTTGAACTCTCAAGAGAAGAAGTCATCCTATTTTCTACAACTGGAACCTCTTCTTTCTTCAAATGCAACGAGAATTTTGCGTTCTCTCAAGCGAGAGAGAAATACAAGCAACTCGACAAGGTCTGGTCCCATCCTATTTTTCCTATTGACATAGCAAAAATCCAGCATCATCATCCATGAAATTGATATGTTTTAGCTGTGCAAACAATACATCCTTTCTTGACTATCATTAGTCAAGAATAAAGAGAAGGAAAGTCACTACTATCACCTTTAACAGTAGTATACAGACAAATGTAAATACTTCAACAGAAACTTATGGATGTCTGATTTGCCTAAAGTAAAATAAGTTAAGCAACACCGGCCCAAAAAAGATAGAAGATAAATAATGTGTGAAGCAGATAGCTTTACCTTTGGATGATATGAAGAGGGGGCCACTCTTAAATACCTGATTATAAGGGCATTTTCATGTCAGAAATGTAATTAAAAATTAATCATAACAGTAAATAAAAAAATAAAAGATTTTAGAGACACAAATGCTATCCAAAATGCTTAAAAGTCACTCAACTGGTACCCGCTAGCTAGATGAACATAAGACAGGTTAAGCAAACGTACAATATGAACCTACCCATCTGATACAACCCAAAATGAACAAATCAACCCATGAGAGCTGTCTCTACTTGAAACAGGTGGAAGCTCTCCAAATAACGAATCAATGTACGTTTGCTCCCCTATTCTCACCAATGCAAAAAACAATCAAAACGAGGGGGAAAAATCTAGCAAATCTCTTCAGTTTGCACCTATATTCACACACTCTGAGGCACACCAAATCCATGTTTATCTAGTCACGGGCAACCTTAATCAGGGATCGAACAACACCTCAGCCTGCAAACAATCAATGACCTCACACATCTCTGATACCAATTGGACGCAGGCAGCTTCTAGGCCCCAAACACTTCCATACACATTCTAAAATGTTCTACTCCAATCCAAATAAGCTCCGTCCTGCGGCCAAAACCTCTGTTTCTGGGTAATGGCTAATGCATCCAGCACTCTCTGGTCCAACACAAACCAAAAGGCAGCAGCAGCAAGTCCTGCAAGCTCAATCATATCCATCGCTCTGTGGCCTTTTGCATCGGAGTTGCCCGAGAATTGCACGAGCAGAACAGCGCTAACGCCTGTCCGCACGCAAAGCAGAGCACCTCTCGGCCGCTCGGGCACTGAGATACCAAACTCCAACCCAGCCGCGGTCTCCCCAAACGCAAGCGAGGAATCCGAGAGCGAGAGAGGATACGAGGAGAGAAGGGCACTCACCGGGCCGCCGCTCGGCGCCGCCACCGCGGCCGCCGCCGCCATCCCCGCCGCGCCTCCTCCTCCTCCTCAGATCGTCCGCATCAGCCAGCAACCAACGAGCCAGCGCCGCCACGGCAGCAGCTGCCGCTACTAGTCCACTACCAGAGAAGCAGCAGCGCCCGCATTGGATCCAGCCCCGCCGCCGCCGGGGTCCGCGGCACCGATCTGGCGTGCGTGCGGTGGAAGCGCCGCAACGCGGTAGCGTGAGTGGGGTGGTGGATGGGAATGGGATTAGGCGGTGGTTAGGATTTGGTGGTACTTGCTTGGGTTTTTGGTGGTGCGGTGGCCGCTGCCGCGAATGCGACCGCACGCGCGCACACACACGAGCACCCTGCGCTGCCGCGATCTCTCTCTCTCCCCTCCGGCTGCCTGCCGCGAGTTTGGGGGGGAGTCCACTTCCACTTGTGCTGTGTGGGGGTGGGAAGGGAGCTTTGCTTTGCTCCCAAAGCTTTCTCAGCTGCTGCTGCGCTGGCCTGCTTACTTTAGTTTAACCTTTCTGCCTTACCCTTTGCCCCGCTGGCTGGATCTTGCCTAAATAAACAAAAGATCGTCGTCTCTTTGTTAGGCTACGTGACAGTTGACACGGTACACCCACTACCCAGTCCCCTGGAAATGAACCATCCTGTTTGTGATGCTCGTGTATATTTCAATTTTCAAAAGAGCAACGGTTAGGAAATCCGGCGTGATCAACACACTATTTATATATATGCCCCTGGAAATGAGCCGTCCTGGATAATTTGAAAAGAGCAACGGTTAGGAAATGAGGCGTGTCCGTTACAACTATGGGTACAATTTTTTTCAACAAAAGGAATATATTAATAATACAAAAGATATCAATTACGCACTGCTTCCCCGTCAACATAATGCTAAAAACCGGTCGAAATATGAAGGAGCTAAGAAGAAAAAAAGAATCCCGCCACGGTGATCAATCACTCAAAGCAGCCGGATCCAAACTACAATACGGCACCCACAACTATATAGATGAGGTTCTCCAGAAGCGACGCCTCCAAGATCATAAATTATAAGATTTCACCCTGGAAAAGATACAAAGTCTCTAGACAACGCCTTAAATGAGTAAAAATGTCAATGCAAGGTACAACCAATGAAATAGTTTTCACTATGAATATGGAGTCACGACACTCAAGAAGCACCACCCCGAACTCCAAGCCAGAGGTTCGGGATCACATACGTCGGAGACGTCGATATCCGGAACACGTCGATGGCTAGATCGAGGACGACTGACAGCAGGTAGATCGACGTGTTGGGCGGAAGAAGACCACTATGGTCACCATCGAAGCACTTTTTATTCGCTCTAAACCTGTGGAGTTTCACCACCATGCGTCGGTCGAACGGGTCGCTGGCAGCCTTGCGAGAAGCCCTCAGATCGATCGTTGCGGCCGCCGCCACGCCTGACGACCGGAGGTCCTCCAGCCGCCGCCAGGAGCCGCTACGCCGACATGCATGAGGAGGACGAATCAGCCACGCCACATCTGCCGACGGCGGTGAGAGGATAGGCAAGACAAGAGGGCCGGGCGGCGCGAGAACGGATTCCGCGTGTCGCCGGGGCGACAAATCCACAGAGGTAAACCTCGAGACCTTTGGGAGGCCTCACAGAGCTCAGGGATTCCCGGCCGTCGGATCGATCTTTCACAGCGCGATCTGGAGCGTCCGTTTGCGGTGGCAGCACAGTGATTTCATCCACCGTCGTGGTGTGTGTTTCAGGGGTCACTGACTGTGGGGCCAGAGCAACGCCGGTCCCTCGCCGGTCCCGCTCGACAGGGGCACAACGCGTCGTGCGCTCGGTGCGCGTCTCCTTCCCAGTCCGCTCCTGCGCGGCCATTTTGCAGAAAAACGCCCGCAAAGGACCGATTTGCAAATTCTGAAAACATCAGGGGCGTCCGTGCAAAAACGTCAGCACAGCCCCCATCTCCTCTTCCTCTCTCTCCCTCGCGCGACCGCGGCGCCGCCGTCGCCGCCGACGCACTCCGCCGCCACCACAGCCCTCCTCCCTCGAATCGACGGGCACAGCGAGCTTCGCCGTCGCCTACTCCACCTCCTCGCCGCAGATCCTGTGCTGGGAGGCCTCGCCGTCGCCGTAATCGTCGCCGCCGCGCCCGCGGGACGCCGCCGCGTCCAACCGCCGCCGCGTCCAACCGCCGCCGGCCACGTTCCGGTGACCTAGGCGAGGCGGCGCCGCCACGTACGGGTCGCTCGCGTAGAGGCGCATCCGCCGAGCCCAGTCGGGCGTCCTAGAACGCAGGAGTTCGCCGGCGGCGAGCTCGACGCCGCCGCCGCGGATCCGGCCGCGGGTGACGTCACCGCGACGTCGCGCCGGGCCTGGGCTGGCCAGGCGGGCTGCCTGCTGGGCTGGGCCGGCTGCTCTGCAGCTGGCTCGGCCTTTTTTTTTTTTCCTTCATGTTTTCTTTTTCTATTTTCCAAGGGTTTTGTAAATTTTCAAACACAAATTCAAATCACTTCAAACCAATCCCTACGAAATTTCCATAAATCAAATTTCAGAAACTTTAAGCCCTTTCCAAAAATATTTCGAACCTTACAAAATTTCAAACAATACGTAAAGACTCATTAATAGATTTAAACAAAAAAACAAACAAAAAAATAACAACTTTAAATTTACTAACTACAATAATGCGAACCATACATACAAAATGCGCATAAAAACCCAAATCATTTTTTTGTTAGTTTCAAAATAGAATTCAAGAATTCACAGAATTAAAACCTTCACACTTATGAATTACAGCAATGCAAATCATATATAAAAAAAATGTACAAAAAAATATATTTCCCAAAAAAAAAAACCATTCCCTCCAAAATATTCAATTTGTTTGTAAGTTCAAACATAGATTTTCAAAAAAAAATCACAATAATTTAAAATTTAAATTTACTACTTGCAATAATGCAAGCACACACAGACAAAATGCACAGGAAAAAAACACCAAAAAAAAATCTTCCTCCCCAAAAAAAATTGAACAAAATGCAAATTCATTTCCTCCAACTACGTATTGAATTCCAAATCAAATTAATAAATGTCCACATAATGCATTATTTAGAAGAAATATAACTTAGACCTCTCTAATAATGTAGTTAACTTTCAAAAAAAAGGAACTCATTACATAAAAAATTTAACAAAATGCAAATCCATTTCCTCCAATTATGTATTAAATTTCAGTTGAAATAAATATATGCTCACATAATGTATGCACTCTGCTTATTGAATTTAATTACACACTTAACTTACCATGGCTAGCATTGCCAAAGGCGGGTGGCATGGCTGTAGGAATAGACCTGTCATATTAACGATGCTCAACATAACGTTTTACCAACTGATTAGCATTGCCAAAGGCGGGTGGCATGGCTGTAGGAATAGACTCTTCCGTTAGATATGATTCTATGGTCTTACTAATAGTTATTAATAATGTTGTCATGTCATATGACCAAAATTATAATTTCAAACCTTCAAATTCCTGACAAACATGTCAACACACAATATTTTTTAATTCCAGTAGATTCGAATCCGAAAAACTTTCCAATGTGACCATTTCGAAATTAAAATTCTTAACACCTCGTTATTTCCAAATACGGGAAAAAAATGACTACAAGAATAAACAACGCCTTTTGATGTCATATAACCAAAATTAAAATACGAGAATTTAATTTTCGAATGCCTTTCAAAACCAAGCATTCAGTAAACAAAAGAAATAATTTTAAAAAAAACTTCCCAATTTTAACAAATTCTAAAATTTAAACAACTCATAACTGTAGGCTTTTCCCCAAAAAAAAATTTAATCACATTTAAATCTAGACATCATTTAAATCACCACACGGGCCGCGGCATCTGCTAATTCCAAAGGAATACAATAAATTCCAACGAAATATATTTGTACCTTTAAAAATAGAGCTCAAAATCAATTGAATCCAATTTCAAAAAAAAAGAGAAAAAAAAAATCACCCATTTTAAACACTTAGTGACCTTTTCCAACTTAGTCTTCAGATCATATAGACATATACTATGAGAAATACATATTGTAGTCAAGTTTTAGAGTAGGTTGTTTTATTGTTCCTTTTAAGTTAGAGCATTCATCTTTAGACCATGTTCCTTCTATTGTATGTGTACAATGTTTTGAATGTACCTTATTTGCTACTTATGCCGGATATATTGTCATGTTGCATTTCGAAACATGGAAGTATGCATATTTTCTTATATTTATCATTTTTATCTGTTTATATTGTAAGGCATGTCAATACTAATGAAATATCACATAGTATTGCTTTACCTCTCGATCAACAATGGGAACTTTTTGTATGAAGGAGCATTGTGCTTTGCTCTAAAGCTATTTTAATGCCACTGCTATGTATATTAATTGTTGACTACCTGTGTCATATTAAGAATGTTTGTCATAATGTTTTGCAAATCGAAAACCAGTGTCAACGGCGGGTGGCGCGCGGCTAGCCGCGCCAGGGAATCTAGTATGGGTGCATGGACGGTGCTTTACGGCTAGCACAAATATGGGTACAGGAAAACATTTTTCTACGGTTCGGCCGTCTAATCACGGAGACGTGCGTTGCGCTACACGGATTTGATTCTTGGAGCTAAAACAGCCCACCTTTTTTTGGTTCCAACCGCACCGTAGAGATCAGTTCGATTCCATGATTTCTCTCTGTTCTAAAATGGTCATCAAGGCTCGTATCTGGTAGGTGGGATGCAAACAGTATCATGGGCAATGACAACCTTGTAGTTCTACGTACGCGGCCGAATAAATTGGCGCGGTACGGTTCAATAAATTTCGCCGCACGTACAGCCCAATCCCGTCCATGATGATGCCGTATTAGCAAGAAACTGTCTAAGTTATGCCAGTGACACTGCGCATAAGATAAAGTTCAGATGGATCATTAACAAAAGCAGCATGCATGGAGTGTAAAGTATCTATACGTTTCCCGAGACTTGCTCCTTGGCATTGCGTGAGCAGGCGAGGTTTAGGCAGAGAGTAGGTGCCACTCAGTCACAGAGAAGATTTTCTTTTTGCGAAAGTTTTTTTTTTACTCAGCCACAAAGAAGATTAGGTGCGAGGTAACAGTATAAAAACTTCATTTGTAAAAAATAACGAGTATTGTAATGTGTTAGATTTCTTTTGTATCTGCCCGCTCTATACCTGCTACGTACAAGTGGCCAGTTGGAGCAGTGGTCCTTTCAGGTTGGGCCTATTCCGCGTGGACGAGGGCCACCGTTTGGAGTAGCGAGAGGACCTTAGCTTTTGGCTGGTGTCGTAACGAACTGATGGTGATTAATCTGTTTTGGGGTTTCTATCTGGCGTTTCTTTCTGCGGAGAATCTGTGATGAATATACTTACTGTTTAATTTTGAACTGTTTGTCGAGGAAAAAAAGTTTAAGCCAAACTGAATCTTTTGAAGAGGGCCACCTACTAGCGAGGTAGGTGGAGTTGTCAAGGCAGGGCTTCTACCTGCCGAGGTTAAAAACTTGTGAGATGGTGTTTGTATACTTTGTAATAGTGTGGGCAGGATTAAGGACAAAAAATTGAGTAATTTCTCTATCTGTGTGCGCCGCTCTATGCGATCATCACCATGTTAAATAAATAAATGTCATTGTTGTGATAAATCAGTACTAGTACACATATTTGATGTCCCATCTAAATTAATGTAATTTCGCATCATGATTGCGGATCACCATCTCTTTTTACTGTGGGGGCGATAACACATGATTGCAAATGAGTGGTGATACATTACCTGCCATATATATCTTGCAATCATTTTTCACATCATCGACCTGCACGACCGTGAAAACACCTTCAGTAATCACCCCGGCACATCACTCGCTCGAGCCACCCAAGAGTGAAAGGAAAATTCATTACAGTTCAGCTGTAAAGTAGAGGTAAAAAAGATTGCTCTGAACGAGGCAGTACAGTCACATGACACATCATTTTGTGCATGCTGATGGTTGGCTGAATCTTGTCAATTTCGCCCTAGTCAGTCAGATACGTGAGGCTCTAGCATGCACAAGTATCTACGAGAACAAAAGCTTTCAGGCATTTTCTGATGCCGGTGGGAATGGTAGAGATCTCACAGCACGTGACGTGGGTAACTGTAAACTTCCTCGCGGTACTTTCTCCGCAGAAGAAAGTAAGCTTTTCTGCCTCAGTATTTCGGTAAGTTTGTGGTAGTACTCCCTCCGTTCCAAAATACTTGTCTTTCATTTGTCCAAATTTAGATGTACCTATACACAAAAACATGTATAGGTACATCCGAATTTGGACAAATGGAAGACAAGTATTTTAGAACGGAGGGAGTACTTGTTTAGTTCCTAAAGTTACTTTGCTTCTCTTTTACAGGAAATTTCAGGAAATGGATACCAACAGGATGATCGCATGTTTATAGATGATAATGCAGTAGATCCTAGAGGCAATAGCATGTTAGAGTGATTTTAGTGCTCTGCGCCAAGCTGTCTTAGCTTCAATTTGCTTTCATGTCCTACAGAACTGGAGCCGACGTCCAGATGTGCTGCTAATGCAGTATGACGATTTTTAATGATATGAATAAGCAGGCAGCCTCCTCTGGTTCTGATTATGTGTTGCTTATAAGCATGAAAGTAGGGAATCGAATGGATAGATGATACTTCCATGATGCTCTGCTCACGAGCCAAATGCACGCGTCCTCTGCTCCGCCTCCGAGAGGCCGAGACCAGATGAGACCCCAGAATAGCTCGCCAGCCTCTCCCACGCCCTCACCATACAAATCCTCACCAACACGGTATAAAACCAAATACACAAATTCTTCTTCGGTTCTTCCAAACAAATAAACAAGCACCTTGTACTGAAAATTGTTGTTGTCAGGCCGGTGACCAGGTAAGCTAGCAATGGGAGCCCCAAAACCAGAATGATATGCTGGTATGCTCTCTCCCACCCATGTTGTGCTCCAAGCCTCCAACTCCGATCAAGTAGCGATGCAGATGTCCCAGGTCATCATTCAGCAATTGGGAGGGATGGAGGCAACCATCGCTGGATAAGAAGAAACCTGGCAAGCATGTATCTGAAGAAGATATGAAGAAGAAAATTCAATGGTGCATGGATGGAGACAATACAATAGACACCCCTCAGATATATCATTAGGTAGTTAGGCATTACATATTTTTATACAGAAACTATCATGAGCTGGTTGTCTGAGAACCAACCTGAACGAATATTACAGCTATATGTGACTACGAAAACAGATTCTAAAATGTGAATTATACAAGGATACTAGGTAAATTTGGTGCGGCGCTGTTGGGTTTGAAAAAAATTGAAATTCGCTGAAATTTGTTGTGTGGAGTATATCTAAATACCTAATGAATTAAAATGTTAAAATTATATTCTTACAGTAATATTTAACTTAAGTCTATGGTAGTGGGAATACACATTTGTTGAATTGAATTATGTAATTGGAATAAATTAATTTAGATTGTATCAAAATAATTATCAAATTGGAATGTTCAATTTAAGTCTGCAAATGGAGGGAATGTATGATTTGAATATTTAATAAATTTAACTTCATGTAAGTGGAGAGAGTGCATTTGTTTTTTTCCCTTGAAGTATTTATTGTAATTTTCCAATTTAAAACGTTAAAATTCGTTGGAAGATGTCGTCTGGATGAGCTTCAAAATTCCAGCAATTATAAATGTACAAAAATATCTAGGTTTAATTCCAACTCCATTTAATTAGAGGGAATGTATTTAGGTTTTCTCTAAATATTTGTTAAATTAAAATGTCCAAAAATGTTTGCACCTTGGTGTAAATAGTTTTTTTTTTTTTTTTTGGATATTTTGATATTTTTTGTCACAATATTCTGATGGTTAGATTTTAATTTACTGATTATGCATTTTTCTTTCTTCTGGGAATTGTGTAAGCAAAGTGAGCTTATATGGCAGGGTTTCAGCAATTTCTTAAATTCATGTGGAAAAGTGTTTGTACTTTGTTGTAGGTAGTTAGCATGTATTTTTTCCCTTGTGATTATTTGTGATATATATATATATATACATATACATACATATATATTTTTTTCTTTTCCGGTGGATAGTTTTGAAATTGTTGGATGTATTGTATTATTCAGTTTCTGAAATTCAAATAATGTGGGAGGGCCCACTTGTCATAGAAAATATTGTTTCATGGAAATGTCCTGTTAAAAGAAAATACACTGACAACTGGGCACCACGGCGAGACAGGACATGCGCTTAGGGGCGTTGGACGCGCCTCGACGCGGGGTGTACGGGGGTGGCGGCGCCGCCCCTGAATGGTCGCCGGAGCATCGCTGGGAGGCTACGAACACGGCGGCGGGTGTCGACGACGGCGGAGATGATTCCGGTGAATTCGCGACGTTCTAGCAGTTGAGAGTCGGCGAGGAGGGAAAGGTGGTGACGCGGAAGCTCGCTATGGGCATCGATTTGTCCGGCGAGGAGCACAGCGGCGGCGGTGAGCGTCGGCGACGGCGGCAGCTCCAGCGTCGCGGGAGAGAAAAGAAAAGAAGGGGGATCTGTTGAATTTTTTACAAAAAAGTCCTGATGTTTCGCAAAATCACGAATAGGTCCTTTGTGCGCAGAAAGCGTGGACTGCGGAACATTTCGCAGAAAGCGTGGGTTCTTTTCTGTAAGATATCCACGTGGACCGTCGGGGACCGTCGGATCGACCGGATCGGACGGCGCGGAAGCGTTCTGGTACTGTAGCGGGGCACAGTAACCGTGTTACTGTTCCTCAGAACAGTGAATGAATGTGGAGGTCGAATTCTTCTCAATCTTAATATAGTTAGGTATCTTAATGTCTGTCGAAATAAAAAGGTTAAAAAATGAGAGTTGTTTGGAAGGGTGATATGCGTCTGCTCGTGAAAGGAAAATTCAAACGGATGACTGAGCGCGACGAATTTAACAAAATTCGTTGAATGTGTTGACGATTTTGTATCACAAATTAAGAAGATAGAGTGAACAAAATTCGAAACCGATCACGGGAATGAAATATGTTCATCGACGCGAAAAACGCCGTGTTTTTTTTTCTGCAAAAAAAAAATGCTACAGTACCCGACGTGCTACAGTACGTGGGGCACGGTAGCGGAGAACAGTACTCGCGTACTGTAGCTACCTACAGTGTCGTTGCGCTGGCTCGCTCTGGGGCCTAAATCTTCTTGTCCTTAATATATAGGTAATAAGATATCACAGTCTCTTATTCTTGTAATCTTAAGCATGTGGACAGCCCTATGGCGCATATTGTAGTATGCCGGTGGCCCGACCTTCATCTTCTTCAGAGGCCTATCTGGTAACAGTGAAATTTTCAGGAAGCTGACGCTGCAGTCCAACTTCATATACTTTGGGTGTACACTTTGCAGGTGTACCAGTAATCACCCATGGCTCGTCATCCAGCACCATGGTAGAGAGCACGGGGACACCCTCCAACAACTTTAGCTTCGGGCAATCATCGATTGAGATCTTCCGCAACTTTGAGAAGCCACTGATCTTCTTGAGCTTGGGGGAGTAGAGCACATCGAAACACACAACCGAAGGGAAATTCTCCACAGATGCCAGGACAGTGAGACCATATAGATTCAGAGTTCTCAGGTTATACCTGTTTTGGCTAGCAAGTCCTAAGGGTAGATGAGTCAGCCTGCAGTTTAGAATTGAGAGATGCTCCAAGCCAGGCATGGCCATGGCTGTGCCCTGATCCTCCTCCCAGTCCCACTTCTTCCATTGAGTCAAATCTGCCATGGCTAATACTCTTAGTTTTGGGAATGGGCTAGTAACAATGGCACCTTCATCTCTACTTGCCAGGCTTTGAAAATCAGGCCCAATAAGCTTGATGGCTGGAGCCAAGCCGATTGCCATCTCTTCCAGATTTAGCATGAGACACAAACCATTGGGAAGTTGGTTGCAGTTCGTCAGGCCATTTAGCGTAATAGTCCGCAAGCTCTTAAAGGCCGACGCCTCTGGAGCCTGCATCCAATTTGGTAGTCGACGACCAAAGTATCTTGTCACGATCAGATCTTCCAAGCAAGGTGGAGGGCATAGCTCGTCAAATACTGCCTCAATTCGATGTTGCTCCTTCTCTGCAGTTTGCTCCTCTCCTTCTTCTTCCTCCTCCTCCTCCTCTGCAAATTGCTCCTCTCCCTCTTCTTCCTCCTCTGCAGATTGTTCATCTTCCTCCTCCTCCTCCTCCTCTGCAAATTGCTCCTCTCCCTCTTCTTCCTCCTCTGCAGATTGTTCATCTTCCTCCTCCTCCTCCTCCTCCTCCTCCTCAATATACTCCGCCCTTCTTCCTTGTCCTCCTCCTCATTGCTGTAACAGTGCAATTCCAAATATGTTAGATGCTTCTTGTTTCTCATAACGGCCCTTGCGGCAACTGAACTATCAGGCACACTTTGTAGATATTGTATTGAAAGATCCCTGAGATGACAAAGAGGCCCCAATTCTTCTAAACTACACCAATCCCCATCCATCTTTGCTGGGTAACCAAAAATTGACCTCAACTTCTTGAAGCCACCAAACCCCCTTGGTACATTATCAACATTGCACTCACTCAAGGCAAAATATCTTAAAAACTCTAGTTCTGTAATGTTGTCGGGAAGCTTCTCTAGCCTTGTACAACGGATGAGTGCTATGTGCTCAAGGAACTTCAACTTATGCATGCCTTTTGGCAGTCTAGATATATCCGCCCCTTCAAGTCTCAGGTACCTTAGATGCCTCAACTGACACACGGTATCTAGGAGCAAATCAGATATGGCAGATTCTATACTCAGTACCCGTAAACCGACAAAACTAGCCAATGAACCACTAGGCATAGTCCTACAGTTTATCATTAATGTTCTCAATGATTCTAGATTTTCTAGGATGCTCCACTCTAGTATCGAATCTTGTATTGTTATTGACAGACGCCGTATTTTTTGGTTAACTAGGAGAAGATTTCTAATGCTATTTTGCTCCTTTCGAACCACAAGTGCTTCTTCACTAGCCACAAACTCGGCAAACGAACGGACAACATCATGCATGCTATAACTCCACACGCTCCAAATTTGATTGTCAGCCTCCAAAAGATTCCTAGCGACCAACTCTCGGTGATAGTCTTTGCCTATTTCCTGTAGATCTAGTTCGTCTGATCCTGGCCTGCAGTCACCTTGAATAAACCCTTCACTGATCCACATGCTAATAACTGCATCCAAGTTAGGTGCTGAACCTTTAGCAAAAAGTAAGTAGTATAGAAAGCATTGCTTCAACTCTGGAGTTAAATCATCGTAGCTCAAGTGTACTGAGAAGTTCAGTTCCTCATGCAACCCATCTTCTTTCCATTCAAGATTCTTTTTCAGAATATTCTCCCACTCAATTTCAGTTAGGCGCCTTGTGCCTAAAAGTCCTCCCATCACTTTAATAGCAAGCGGTAGACCATCACATTTTCTAATAACCTTTATCCCAATATCTTTTAGATGATCAAAAGCACTCTCAGTGCTAACCTGCCAACAATATAAGATTGCTTCGTTAGAGGTATATATGTAGTTCACTGTGAACAGTTTCATATTTCACATTTACATAAGCTTACCGAAACTATTATAAACTAACACCATGATTACTAATGTAGTGAACTATGATTTCGCTAGTGAAATATGGGAGAAAATCTAGTACTTCTGAAAAAGTTAACTTTGAAAATAAAATCATAATAATGTGTGGTATTCACAATATATTACAATTATTTTACAAAAAATATGTTTAAATTAAATAAAAATTGAACTTTGCAGAAAATTGTTTACCGCCACCAAATATAGCGAAAAATTAGAATTGATAAGCCATGAACATATAAAGAACGGCAAAATGAATTTAAGGGTCATATAGAAGACACATGACAAAACATGTAACATGCACTCATGACATGACAAAACATGTGCTCAGGACATGACATAAAAAATGCAGAAAAGGAGGATAAAACATGCACTCACGACAAGACATAACGTGCACTTAGGCTAGCGCATCCGAACGCAGTGCAACGAAAAGCCGTTGGAGTGCACAAATGAATGTAATGCAATATGCACTCAAGTATGTGAAAAAAGTTCATCGAACATACTAACATGTGATATAATTTTGAAGAGCTCAACGCGACTAGCACAACCATGAAAAGTTAACATGATTTGGTCATTCGGTCCAAATGATACCTCCTTTTTTTGTTTTTGAATCCACGAAAAGAGGAATTGCCCACAAATCCACCCTGTGCCCTTTTCACAAGGGGATTACCTACAATATGACAATTGGCGTGATCTGTTTCACATGTGGGTGAATGAACTCCCCACCAAGCGTCACTTGTCACACGGGAAGTGACTAAAATATCAACCTCTCCCTAAGAGGACAACCTTAAACTATCAAAACGGTTTTCTGTTTAAAAAATAATATAGCCTTTCATTTACTAGTTATGTTTTTCAAAAACCTACCTGTTGGCCACGACCCATCTGCTTGAGACATATCCTTTCCCTTAAGCTCCACCTCCTCTTACCCTACCTGCGCCCATACCCTTGACCTCACTCCCCACTCACTTCCTAGTACCGCTTGGTCTACCTACCATGGTATTGCCAACAAAAACAAAGGTGCATATGATGTTCATAGCAGTTCTGAACGAGTGAGTTCCACACGACCGCACGCCTGCTAAAAGTGCATCCGACTAAGTACATGCAGCACGTATCAATAGGATGTGCAGTGTTCGTTTGCGCTGCTTATTGGGGTATGGCTACACAAGACGACGCGCTGGGTTGCAAAAGAAGCTGAGAAGTGCTTGATCACGAAGAGGACACCATCAAACATGGGCAATGACAATGTTATTGCGCTTGCAGCATAAGGTGTCTACAGTCTAGATTGATCTTGGCGTGCAATTATGCAATTTCTATGATCAAAGGCCATTAAATTTCTATCAAACTTTTGCAATTGTCTCTATGGTTTAATAGGAACACAAAGTTTGCAGCTATCCGAAATCTATAAGTTTGATCTTGGAATATAGCTTTGAATGTAAGTATATTCATTGCATTTTGGGAGAAAAACATCGTGGGCCTACACATCTATTATTCTACGTGTTTGATGAAAAGCTTCCCTGGGTTGTAAAAAATATGAGAGAGGAAGCTTGTAGATGGAAGCTTGTAGTTCCATGTCTCCAAGGACTGCAGAAGGCTTGCTCATATTGGTCAAATAAAAGCGGTCACAACATCTCCTAACAATGGCCCTAAACTTGATCCTGTAAACTCATCTTTGGGGGGTCTTAAATTTTTCTTTCATTTCAAACAGCCCCCAAATCTCATGAGCCACTTGCTATGGTGGATGGTGCACTATGCACATTAGCGTGCCTAACCACCATTCCTATAGAAGAGAAAGACAATTGAAACTTAATATCTTGATGTTTAGAACTTTTACCACCAATGCCCAGTTGTGAAGTGTTAAATATTTGTGGTGGAATTGATCTCAAGCCACTAAAAGGTTAATTGGATAGATTACTTAATAGCAGATATAATCTACAAAAAAGATGAGACATTTTTTTTTTTTTTTGGAAAATTTTGATTTAGGATTTGTTCAGATTTATTGCATCCAATAACACCTTGGGTTGACACAGAAGCAGTAGTTTTTGAACAGTGTGGCCTCAGATAAGTTATGGCAGTGCAAACGTTGTTTTGATTTCTTAGTCTGGTGCAATGCTCGTGACACTCGAAGTGCTTGCATAATATAGGGGCGCAACTCTATTTATGTCATGTGTCATGACACCTCGTCTCAAAGTATATACTCCTCCTAGCACATACATGACCTTTGGCTAATTGGACAAAATTAGATGTTAATGTCCTAATAGGTTGAATAATTTGGACTAATCTTAAATATTATATTGCAATAGAGTATTATTTTAATCCTAGTGAGTGCAACTTCACCCCATAGTATAAAAATAGACTAAAGCCAATTCTTGAATTGGGATTTATCGGACTTGTGTATTACAAATCAGATGTTAATATCACAAGCTAAACTTGGTCCAACCAGATCATATGGCTTAGTCTTTTCCAATAAACTTTGCAAGTTTTAAAGAGTATTATATAGATCACTAACATCAAATTGATAAAACAAAATTTATCATGGAGCATATTTTCTAACATTTAATTTAGTTAAAGTAGCTATCATACTTAAAAGAAACTGATGGTGAAATGACTACCACATATAAACCGCATCAATGTTATTACGAACAAGTATTTTGGAATTTATGGGTATTTTGCATTTTGGGAGTAAAGATTAGCGTAGAATCACACAATCATTAGGCAAACCGATGCTTTCCTACGCATTTATGTGTGTGGCACGCACGTGGAAATTAGTACTAAAATTACCAAATTAATAGGCAGTGGAGAGCAAATTAATTAGTTTGGCACCACTGAGTTACTGACCTCTGGCAGCGGTAGCTGTTTCTTGAGCAAGGACCAAGCATCTTCATCTTCTAGTTTTCTGACACGGAGCAGGTCACCGCTGAAGGCTCCCATCCTCCGAACAGTATCTTCCTTTCTAGAGGTGACCAGGACCCGACTCCCCGGTTGTGTACAACTGGCATTAGCAACGGGTACTTGGAGCATGTCCTTCCATGCTGTGTCGCTCCAAACATCATCCAAGACGAGCAGAAACTTGTTCGCCGACAGGGCCTCAGTGAGGGTCCGCTCGAGGATGGACTCGTCCTTCTCCTCATTGTGCTTCCCCCCAGCATGGCTGATGGCGGATCTTAGCAGCTCCGCCTTGTCGAAGTGCTGAGTGACACTCAACCATATCTTGGTTTTGAACTCTACTTCGATGGCCTCGCTTGCGAAGATCTTCTTGGCGAGGAAGCTCTTGCCCATGCCGCCCCGGCCAACAATGGCCACCACCTTAAAGTCTCTGCCATCACGGGTGGTCAGCTTCTGCACAAGCTGCTCTTCATCCTCCTCGATGTTCTCCCCCACGGCTTCCGACTTATTGAACCCTGACGTCGTCTTGTTTCTGAGACGATGTGCCGGATTTGTCAGCTTCCTTTGTTCCTGGTAGGAGCCGAGGTTGATGAAATTGAGCTTAGTGGCATCCTTGCGGATGGTGTCTAGCTCCTCGTTGAGCTTCTTGATGCGGTTGCCCGCCTCGTGCGCGAATACGGGGTTCCGAATGCAGAACAGCAACGGCTGGAAGCAGCCCTGCAGCCTTTTCTTCATGTGCCCTCCAAGAGAACTTGAAGGGTTGGAGGCACCGCCTGCGAGACGCTCCTCGGGTCGTTCCATGGCCTCGAGCTGGCAGAGCTCAAGGATGTCAGTGGCCTCGTACATGACGTCCTTGAGCTTCCCCACCCACGCCTTCACGCTCTTGTCGGTGATGCGTTTCCTGTCGGCGTCGGTGAGGTAGTCTTGGAGGTACACCAAGTTGCCGTTCAGCTTCCGAATCTCTCCTTCAACGCCCAACAGCATGCGAAGTTCTTCCTCCGCTAAGTTCGCGATCATCTTCTTGACATAGGGCGCCAAAGCATCCAGGGCAACTGCCATAGCTTGGGCTTCCTGGTTAATCATACAAAACATATAGATTCATGGATGGGTAATTGAGCACCAGGGGTCCAAAATAATGTTTAACTACTATTATTTGGACTAACCCTGTGTATACCAAGTGCAAAAATAATTAAGTAACAAATATATGTGGTCAAACTTCACACTATTGAAGCTCGTCATCTATTCCTCGCCAAATACGAAGCCCAAGTGGGATTTATTTAAGGTTGGCACCCCCAATGATCGAACCCTACATCCACCACTATTGAGCACCCATGCAGGTGCATCCCCTATGCATGATGCAGCGTTTTGGAGGTTTTTGAAAAATTCAGAATCTACCTTTTTTATGTTTCAAAAAATTCACAAAAAGTTCCTAAAGTTGATAATGACGAGATCTACCACGGTACAACAACAACAACAACAACAAAGCCTTTTTTCCCAAACAAGTTGGGGTAGGCAAATTTATCACGGTGCAAAATATTAATAAAAACTTCTTTGTATTTTGTCCCGAAAAAATATAAATCTGTAGATCTGGATGTGAACCTAGCAGTTTAAGAAATTTAAATTTTTGGCAAATTTATCATTTTTGTGTAGCTTAAATTAATAGGAATTTTAAGTTAAAAGTTTGCACAGTGGTAGATCTCGATATTATCTACACCTAGAATTTTTGTTTCCAATATTTTGAAACATAAATTGCAGGTTTCAATTTTTTTGGAATACTGAGTTACATGTAGCTCGTCTCAATATGCATCGTTTTTTTAGGCCGATCTGTCCATAGAGCTTTGGTTTTTGAAATAAAAAAATCAAAATCGACATTTTATGTTAAAAAAATCCTAGGACCAGAAAGTGTCGAGATCTACCAGTGTGCAAAATATCAATGAAAAGTTATATTGTCTCCAGTAAAAAAGACAAATGTGTAGATCCGGATCGGTGAACAATGCACAGTTTCAGAAATATTAATTTTGCCAGAGTTGTCATTTTTGTGTAGCCTAAGCTAATACGAATTTTGCATTGAAAATTTGCACAGTCGTAGATCTCGATATTGGAATGAATGCCGATGTTCGCATGGGTACCTAAACACCCTAATTTGACCGACTCGTATACGTCACGGAAAAAAGAGAATACTCAAGGGGGGTGGGGGATCTCAACATTATAGTTGATAGGATTATCCAAAAGTATTTTGATTTTTTTTCAAATCATATGCCGGTTGTTATGATTATTTTTTAAAGTCAACGGAAAAAGTCAACGGAAAAGTCAACCCTAAAAAATGATGATCAAAAAATATTTTTTTCAAAATTCTGAAACCAATTTTGTACACCAAAAATCCGTTCTCTACTAGAATATCAAGCTAAAATAGGTATATATGGCTTACATCGCCGTATAATGCTATGGTGTGTAGCTAGCACCATGAGTAGTAAAACGCCTCTCCTCGATATTATGTACACCCTGAATTTTTGTTTCCATTTTTTTGAAACATGAAAACACAGATTTCAATATTTTTTAGAATTGCGAGCTACAGTTATCTCAGCCTCCAAATGCACTTTTCAAATGAATTGCGTCTACTTAGGCTGCACACAAAGAGCAGGTAGATGCATCATAAAAAGCCAAAAAAAAAGCGGTTAATTGTCACCTCAGTTTGCAGCAAGGAATGTTGATTTCGGCTCTTCTGACGAGTATTCGGCGGTGAAGGGCGAGATGTGCAAGCCAGTCAGGGAACGTGTATATATAGGAGTAATGTAGAACATTTTGTAACTTAATCGTACTACTTCAATGACCAACTTGATACATATTGAAACAATATATGAGTTGCCAGTAGGAAAATTATTCTGGGCTACAGGCTGTCTCGTTAGGTTAGCCATATTTGTCAGGAAGAAGCTAAGCCAGCCATGTCCTAGTCAGCGTACGGTGATAGAAAAATCGCGGCAGCTAAGGGTCAAAGCTGTGGCATATGGGTGTGGCCCTATTATCTCAACGACCTATTATCTCCCTTATCTTCTGAGAAAAACTGGCAATGTTCGCGCCGCCTCCCACATGTCCGAGTAGTTGAATGTATCAACGTTGTTATATGTAATACACTAAATACAGTATTAGGTAGGGAAGCGTGGCTTGGCACGCTTGCCAGACTAACGGCTGGTAAATGGTAAAGCGTAAACACTTTGAAAGATCACTTGACCGACACCATATATAAAGACGTAGTAACAGTTATTTGTATTGTATCACAAGTGGCAGCACACATAACATATAACTTACAAAGTTACAATACTAGGTTCAATGTCTGGACAACATCAAATTGTATTAAACGTAGATAAAACATAGGGCGATACAAGATAGAATGATACATTAGAAAAGACAAAAACTTAGGAATCTGATCCTGCAAACCATGAAGAGTCAGTTTCTTAATTTATGGGAATTCTCTACCATTATTGAGATGACTTTGTACATCTCGAGCCGCATGACCAAGATCAAAAGCTACCTTTCCAAACAACTGAAGTGTCGTTTTTATGTTTTCGGTTTCATCACCTTGCTCTAGAGAACGTTTATCAGCCGCAAAATCAAAAATCTGGTGAGAAAATTGTACCATCGGTTGAGCAACAAGAAGTATATCCTTTTGACTCGTAGTTTTAAGTTTTTCACGGAGGTCATCTCTATTACCCTCCACATATCTTAATCGATTGTAATGCAGGTCTTCCACCTCCATATTTCCCATGTTTCCACAGGAGCCTGACTGACGATGGGGCTCGGTCGCGAGCAGGGATGGCGGTGAGCAGCGAGCTGCTCTGCCAGAAGTACAGACAACTAATTAGTTCTCAGATGTTTATTTTGCTTAGCATCTACAAAAATATTTACAATTTTCCAGTTGTGTTGCCTTCACAAAGATGTGTCAATTACTCTACCTTTTTATCTTACAGTCTTAAGTTAAGTATGAAATAGTTACCAATTGACACCAAAGCAGATAGCTTATTATGGGTAGTGATGTAATTTGCATCACGGGGGATTGTCTAGTCAGACTATAGGCAGCAATTAAGATTCGCTCTCTCTCTCTCAAGTCTAAAACCAAAAAACCTATGGGCGGCAAGAAGAAACATTTTCCATGAAAGTGATCTCCCCTTTTGCAAATGTGGCTTTGTTGAGTCGCATCATTGACACAGGTGATAATTTTAAATGGTCGTAGGAGGAAGACCGGGACAAAAGACTAGCAGAAGTTCCAGGAAACGGATACCAACTGACCGTGGCCTAGCGAAAAATCAAGTCGACAAAAGGGGACTTGTGCTGCTATTCCTATTTGCCAAATCGAAAATGGCAGGTTTATAGCTGCTAATGCAGTAACAGTTCAGATATTGTGTGATCCCTCATGAGATTTGCCTAAAAAAAACAGAACTCATGAGATAACTGGCATTGCAACTCCTCGAGCCATGGATAAAGACTCTGTCAGTAACATGAGCGGCAGCATTACCTTTAATTTCTCGGAAATGTTTACTTTTTATAACACAGAGATGATTGATTACCTGCTGAGGATGGGGACTCTGCGAACATCGTCCAGCAAAACACTTTCTCCAATTGGACCAGCAGAGGACACAGTGGCGCTCCCAGCGGGCTCCATTGCAAACCTCAAGCTTCCCTGCGCAGGCTCCATCTCCAATCTCTCGCCATGCTGACGAACCCCCCGAAAAAATTGATCCCCGTGCCGCCGAAGTGCAGAGAGCGGTCCGCCTGTTGCTGCCACCACACTCCGACGTGCGGTGTGAACAAGCCCAGATCCGCGTGGTCCATGGAGGACCGTCCCGCCCAGATCCGCTCAGCCGTTACTCCATCCTCGCCACTCCCGTGCACCGTCTGCAGTCAACCCTCTCGGAACGGAAACGCCGACGCTGACAATTCCGCAACACAAAATCAGAGATTACTCTGGAAATATGCAGTGAGGGGCCCGCCGCCACCGCGGCATGGCCGGCGGCTGTGGCGGCAAGGAGGAGGCGGCGTGGGAGAGCCCCCGGCGGCGCGGTGTGGGGAGCCCTTGGGTCGCCTCCTCTGATTATGTGTTGCTCACGGACCAAATGCACGCATCCTCTGCACCGCCCCGAGAGGCCGAGGCGGATATGTCTCTGGCCGGCGTCATGATCTCCGGGGATTTTAACGGCTCGCCTGCCTCTCCCATGCCCTCACCACACAAATCCTGAACAACACAGTATAAAACAAAAATGTACACTTTCTTCTTCGCTGGATAAGAAGAAGCCTTACAAGCATATATTTGAACGAGGATATGAAGAAGAAAATTCAGTTGTACATGGATGGAGGCAATACGATACACTCCTCAGATATATCAATAGATAGTTAGGCATTACATATTTTATATGGCACTACCATGAGTTGGTTGTCTGAGAACCAGCCTGAACGAGTATTATTGATCTATATCTGACTAGCAAAACAGATTCTAAAATGGGAATTACACAAGGAGATAAATATCACAGTCAACAGCCGTATGGCGCATATTGCAACACCAGACCTTTGTCTTCAGAGCAAGAGCTACTATCTGGTAACGGTGAAATTTTTAGGAAGCTGATGCTGCATTCCAATTTCATATACCTTGGGTGTACACTTTGCAGGTGTACCTGTAATCTCCCATGGCTCATCATCCAGCACCATGGTAGCGAGCATGGGGAAACCCTCCAGCAACTTCAGCTTCGGGCAACCTTCGACTGAGATCTTCCGCAACTTGGAGAAGCCACTGATCTTCTTGAGCTTGGGGCAGTAGAGCACATCGAAACACACAACCGAAGGGAAATTCTCCACGGATGCCAGGACAGCGAGACCCTCTAGATACAGAGTTCTCAGGTTATACCTGTTGTGGCTAGCAAGCCCTAGGGGAAGACGTGTTAGCCTGCAGTGTATAATCCTGAGATGCTCCAAGGCAGGCATGGCCATGGCTTTGCCTTGCTCCTCCTCCCAGTCCCACTTCTTCCATTGAGTCAAATCTGCCATGGCTAATACTCTCAGTTTTGGGA
Source organism: Poa pratensis (assembly GCA_947311845.1). Taxonomy (NCBI): domain Eukaryota; kingdom Viridiplantae; phylum Streptophyta; class Magnoliopsida; order Poales; family Poaceae; genus Poa; species Poa pratensis. Next base: position 17,935,925 of record CAMZMU010000093.1, read on the forward strand.
ATGGGCTAGTAACAATGCCACCTTCATCTCTACTTGCCAGGCTTTGAAAATCTGGCCCAATAAGCTTGATGGCTGGAGCGAAGCCGATTGCCATCTCTTCCAGATTTAGCATGAGACACAAACCATTGGGAAGTTGGTTGCAGTTGGTCAGGTCAACTAGCTTAACATTTCTCAAGCTTTTAAAGGACGTTGCTAGTGGAGCTTGCATCCAATTTGGTAGTCGACGACCAAAGTATCCTTTCACGATCAGAACTTCCAAGCAAGGTGGAGGGCATAACTCGTCGAATACTGCCTCAATTTGATGTTGCTCCTCCTCTGCAGTTTGCTCCTCTCCTTCCTCCTCCCTCTCATCCTCCTCCTCCTCCTCCTCCTCCTCCTCAATATGCCACGTCCCTTCTTCCTTCTCATCTATGTTACAGTTCAATTCCAAATATGTTAGATGCTTCTTGTTTCTCATAACGGCCCTTGCGGCAACTGAACTATCAGAGACATTTTCTAGACGTTGTATTAAAAGACTCCTGAGATGACAAAGAGGCCCCAATTCTTCTAAACTGCACCAATCCCCATCCATCTTTGCTGGAAACCCATAAATTGACCTCATCTTTTTGAAGCCACCAAACCCCCTTGGTACAGTATTAACATTGCAGTCATTCAAGCCCAAAAATCTTAAAAACTCTAGTTTTGTGATGTTGTCGGGAAGCTTGTCCAGCCTTGTACAGCGGATGAGTGCTATGTGCTCAAGGAACTTCATCTTATGCATGTCTTTTGGCAGTCTAGATATATCCGCCCCTGCAATTCTCAGGTACCTTAGGTGCCTCAACCGACACACAATATCTAGTAGCAAATCAGACATGGCAGATTCTATATTCAGTACTCGTAGACCAACAAAACTAGCCAATGAATCACTAGGCATAGTCCTACAGTTTATCATTAATGTTCTCAATGATTCTAGATTATCTAGGATGCTCCACTCTAGTACCGAATCTTGTATTGTTATTGACAGACGCCGTATTTTTTGATTAACTAGAAGAAGATTTCCAATGCCATTTTGCTCCTTACGAACCACAAGTGCTTCTTCACTAGCCACAAACTCGGCAAACGAACGGACAACATCATGCATGCTGTAAGTCCACAAGCTCCAAACTGTATCATCAGCTCCAAAAGATTCCTAGCGACCAACTCTCGGTGATAGTCTTCGCCTATTTCTTGTAGATCTAGTTCGTCTGATCCTGACCTGCAATCACCTTGAATAAACCCTTCACAGATCCACATGCTAATAACTGAATCCAGGCCAAGTGCTGAACCCTTAGAAAACAATAAGTAGTATAGAAAGCATTGCTTCAACTCTGGAGTTAAATCATCGTAGCTCAAGTGTACTGAGAAGTTCAGTTCCTCATGCAACTCATCTTCTTTCCATTCAAGATTATTTTTCAGAATATTCTCCCACTCGAGTTCAATTGGGCGCCTTGTGCCTAAAAGTCCTCCCATCACTTTAATAGCAAGAGGTAAACCATCACATTTTCTAAGAATCTGTATCCCAATATCTTTTAGATGATCAAAAGCACTCTCATTGCTAACCTGCCAACAATATAAGACTACTACGTTAAAGGTATATATGTAGTTCACTGTGCATAGTTTCATATTTCACATTCAGATAAGCTTAATGAAACTATGATAAACTAACACTATGTATTACTAATGTGATTTCTCTAGTGAAGTATGGGAGAAAATATAGTATTTCTGAAATAGTTAGCTTTGAAAATACAGTCATAATAATGTTTGGTATCCATAATATCTTACAATTGTTTTACAAAAAAGTATGTTTAAATTAAACATAAAGTGAAATTTGCTGAAAATTGTTTACCGCCACCAAATATAGCAAAAAGTTAGAATTGATAACCCACAAAGATATAAAAAATGCAAAAATTAATTTAAGGGTCATATAGAAGACACAAGACAAATCCTGTGCTCAGGACATGCCAATACATGCGCTCCGGACATGACATAAGAAATGCAGAAAAGGAGTATATAACATGCGCTCAAGAAAGAACATAAAAGTACATAAAAGGAGGATATAACATGCACTCAGGATAGGACATAACATGCACTCAGACCAGCGCATACGAACGCAATGCAACAATTAATCCATTGCAATACAAAAATGAATGTAATGCAAAATGTGCACTCAAGTCTGTGAAAAAAAGTTCATTGAACGTACTAAATGTGATATAGTTTTGAAGAGCTCGCGCGACTAACACAACCATGAAAAGTGATTATGATTTCGTCGTTAGGTTCAAAAGATATCTGTTTTTCTTGTTTTTTAATCCACAAAAAGGGTAATTTCCCACCAATCCACCATGTGCCCTTTTCACGAGACGATTACCTACTGTATGACAATTGGCACGATCTATTTCACACGTGGGTGAATGAACTCCCCACTGTGCGTCACTTGTCACATGGGAAGGCACTAGAATATCAACCTTAAACTATTAAAATTAGTTTCTTTTTAAAAACTTAATTAGCCTTTTATTTACTAATTATGTTTTTCAAAAACCTACATGTTCGCCACGACTCATCTGCTTGTGACATATCATTTCCCTCAAGAACCACCTCCTCTTACCCTACATGCACCCATACCCTTGACCTCACTCCCCCACTCACTTTCTACTACTGCTTTGTCCACCTACCATGGTATTGGCAACAAAAACAAAGGCGCATATGAAGTTCAACGTGTGAGTTCAACACGACGATTTGTTGTACGCCTACTACAAAGCGCATCTGACCCAGTACATGCAACGCCTTCCAATATGACGTGCAATGTTTGTTTGCGCTGCTTATTTGGTGATGGTGATGGCTACACAAGACGATGTGGTAGGTTGTAGTAGAAGCTAGAGGAGAAGTGCTTGATCATGAAGAGGGAACCAACAAAGACAATGGCAATGTTATTGCATTGCAGCATAAGGTGTATACAGTCTAGACTAATCTTGGCATGCAACTATGCAAGTTATGTTATCAAAGTTCATGTAATTTTTATCAAACTTTTGCAATTGTCTCTATGGTTGAATAGGAATGAAAAATTTGCATCTATCCGAAATCTATCAGTCTGTACTTGGAATATAGCTTTGAATGTAAGTATATGTATTGCATTATTGGGAGAAACACAGTGGACCTACACATCTATTATTCTACGTGTTTTCTTAAATGCTTCCCTGGGTTGTAAAAATATGAGATAGGAAATTAGATGGAAGTATGCAGTTACATGCCGCCAAGGAGGGCAGAAGACTTGCTTATATTGGTCCCAAAAATTGTACGGTCACAACATCTCCTAAAAATGCCCCTAAACTTGATCCCGTAAATTCATCTTTGGGGGTCTTAAATTTTTCTTTCATTTCAAGCAGCCCCCAAATTTCATCCATATAATCATAAATATAGTCTGAAATCCGGCTTCCTCTTCAATTATGTTGGAAGGACACATGCCCAAAACAGTCATTTCATATCAAACTTTAAGTTTGTGTTGGGCCACTTGCTATGGTGGGCGGTGCACTATGCACATTAGCGCGCCTAACCATGTACTAGTTGTGAAACTCTATTCGTCTCAAGCTACTTGCATGCCCTTTAGCATCTATACGTGGGTCAAAATTTTATCTTGGTACTACAGAAGAATTATCTACTCTAGTCGCTAAGCCATGCATTTGCACGGGATATAAGTTGTAACTTTTGTATAACCATGTTACTTACTGAAATTCTTTGTTTCCATGTGAATATACTCTTTGGAATTACCCATTCATATATAAGAGAAAGACAATTGAAATTAATATGTTGATGTTTAGTATTTTACCACAGGTGGGTATTTTGCAGATTAGTGTAGAGTCACAAAACCAGTACACAAATCTAACTTTCCTATGCATTTAGTGCGGTACACACGTGGAAAATTAGTACTAGAATACCAAATTAATAGGAAGCGGAGAGCAAATTAATTAGTTTCGCAGCACTGAGTTACTGACCTCTGGCAGCGGTAGCTGTTTCTTGAGCAAGGACCAAGCATCTTCATCTTCTAGTTTTCTAACGTGGAGCAGGTCGCCGCTGGAGGCTCCCATCCTCCGAACAACATCTTCCTTTCTAGAGGTGACCAGGACTCGGCTCCCCGGTTGTGTACAACTGGCATTAGCAACGGGGACTTGGAGAATGTTCTTCCATGCTGAGTCGTTCCATACATCATCCAAGACCAGCAGAAACTTGTTTGCTGACAGGGCCTCGGTGAGGATCCGCTCGAGGATGGACTCGTCCTTCTCCTCATTGTGCTTGCCCCCGGCGTGGCTGATGGCGGATCTTAGCAGCTCCACCTTGTCGAAGTGCTGAGTGACACTCAGCCATATCTTGGTTTTGAACTCTTCCTTGATGGCCTCGCTTGCGAAGATCTTCTTGGCGAGGAGCTCTTGCCCATGCCGCCCTGGCCAACTATGGCCACCACCTTAAAGTCTCTGCCATCATGGGTGGTCAGCTTCTGCACAAGCTGCTCTTCATCCTCCTCGATGTTCTCCCCCACGACTTCCGACTTATTGAACCCTGACGTCGTCTTATTACTGAGACGATGTGCCGGATTTGTCAGCTTCCTTTGTTCCTGGTAGGAGCCGAGGTTGATGAAATTGAGCTTAGTGGCATCCTTGCGGATGGTGTCCAGCTCCTCGTTGAGCTTCTTGATGCGGCTACCCGTCTCGTGGGCGAACACGGGGTTCCGAATGCAGAACAGCAACGGCTGGAAGCAGCCCTGCAGCTTCTTCTTCATGTTCCCTCCAAGAGAACTTGAACGGTTGGAGGCACCGCCGCCCGCGGGACGCTTCTTCGGTCGCTCCATGGCCTCGAGCTGGCAGAGCTCAAGGATGTCGGTGGCCTCGTACATGACATCCTTGAGCTTCCCCACCCACGCCTTCACGCTCTTGTCGGTGATGCGTTTCCTGTCGGCATCGGTGAGGAAGTCCTGGAGGTACACCAAGTTGCGGTTCAGCTTCGTGATCTCTCCTTCAACGCACAAAAGCATGCTCAGTTCTTCTTCCGTTATGTCCGCGATCATCTTCTTGACATAGGGCGCCAAAGCATCCAGGACAACAGCCATGGCTGGTGCTTCCTGCAGGTTAATCATGCAGATTAACATATAGATTCATGGATATACATATATGTAGACTGCTCGAAAATGAATGGTGTCTAATTAAGCTGCACATAAACAGCAGGTAGATGCATCATAAAAAGAGGAACAAATAAGCAACTAATTGTCACCTCAGTTTGCTGCAAGGGAGGGGAATTTCGGCTCTTTCTAAGAACAGCCAGTAGGGAACATGTATATATAGGAGCAATGTGGAACCTTTGGTGTACGACTTCAATGCTCAGCTTAACTATTAAACTTGCTGTTAGCTTGCTGTCCTTAATCAAGAAAGGAATTTGGTACGTACCAGATATGACAGGTACCCGCAAGGTATCGTTATTGCATGACACACACGCATGGACATTTTGCTTTGCATGAGCATGACACACACGCATGGTACTAAATAATACTCCCACTGTTTCATAATATAAGATGTTTCATATATTTCAATACGGACTACATACGGAACAACAGGACAACAGCCATAGCTCGTGCTTCGTGCAGGTTAACATATAGATTCATGGATGCATATGTAGACTGCCCGGAAATGAATGACGTCTACTTAAGCTGCACATAAACAGCAGGTAGATGCATCATAAAAAGAGAAACAAAATAAGCAACTAATTGTCACCTCAGTTTGCTGCAAGGGAGGGGAATTTAAGCTCTTTCCAAGGGCAGTATTCAGCGGTGAAGGGCGAGATGAACAGGCCAACAGGGAACGTGTATATATATAGGAGCAATGTGGAACTTTTGGCGACTTAAACGTACTACTTTAATGCCCAGCTTAACATTATTAAAAGAAAATAGGGGTTGTCAGTCAGGAAAATGGTAGGGATGGTCAGTACTTAAACGTACTATTACCCAGCCATCCACAATGAATGGAATGAATGAGTTATTACTCATAATTCTTGTGACCAACTTCCTTTTTGCTCGGAAATATGGGCAGGGGCCTCGCATGTCTTGCTGTCCTCAATCAAGAAAGGAATGCGATACGAGGGAAGAGGCAACACTTTGTACGTACCAGATATGAAAGGTACCCGCAAGGTATCGTTAGTGCATGAAACACACGCATGGACCTTTTGGCTTTTGCATGACACACACGCATGGTACTAGTATTATTTAGTGTGTGCTTTGGCCCGTCAGAAGGGTGAGATAGAGGCCCCTTTTCCCTAGGACGGGGACTCTTATCCACCACAGCAAAAGATGCAATCGCACCTTCTGTAGCGAAACAAACAATAGTCCAGCCATTGTGGATACTATTACTAACTGGACATGCAGGAAAATGGGAGGTAAAACTACCTCTAGCAGTTTGGTACTACCGCTAACTGAACTGGCCCAGATAACAGAAAGGAAACATTCCCCATACATGACGCAACACATGCCAGGCCTGCAGTCCACAAGGTTTTCATCGCAAACCAAGGGACGTAACAGAACTCATGAGATAACTGGCACTGCAACTCCTCGAGCCATTGATAAAGACTTTGGCAGTAACAATGGTGGCCAGCTTCCACTTTGAGCTCAATTCCTCCCATCGATCCTCAGCAAAACATGCTCACACACTACAACTTCATGTTTCGTTTATGTCGAGAGCTTGGTTCTAAAGAGCATCAGCCCTCGGCCCAGCTAAAGCTAAAGTATTGTCCTTGCCCTCTTGAGATTATAAACCTACCCAATGTTTGAGAAAGGAACATACATAATAGATTAGCTCACTCAGCAGGAGATATACTCAATTTGTTTGTTATTAAAGCAAGCTCTAAAAATCGCACCCGGTTACTTTGAGCTGTCGTCCGCAAGAAAGCAATCGATCAAATATAGTACTATAGTAGTATAAGAGATTGTAAAGCCATTGGCCCATTAGGAGTCTCCAAAATATTCCCCACTAATAGTCCCACTTGCATGCCTTTTTCCACTTTACATGTAGTGAGAATAGACACTTATACAGGCTCAGATGCCCATGATGATGACACAATTCTAAATTGCTCCACTCTAGTTGCATTGCTGCCTATTTTGTTTTTATGAAAGGAGGGGCACGGAGATGATATAGATAACCACACCACACGTTCCTCTCTTTCCCGAGTCGGAGTCATGCAACTAGGGACGTAAGTGAATTCCACTTATGTCCCACTTTTGTTCAGGATTCAGGTTTGTAATCTTTCGAAGGAGAGAAAAATATTTAGTTCCCATAAAGTCTGCACTACTAAACAATGCTAGTAATTTTCCCTATCTGGCACATGAGCTGCAGCATTACCTTCAATGATTTTCTCAGAATCTTTTACATTTATAACACGGAGATGATTTGATTACCTGCTGAGGAAGGAGACTCTGCAAGCATCGTCCAGCAAAACACTTTCTCCAATTGGACCAGCAGAGGACATATTGGCGCTCCCAGCGGGCTCCATTGCAGCGTCACAATGGCGCCGACAGCAGCCTCCATCTCCAATCTTTCACCATGCTGACGAACCCCCCGAAGAAATTGATCCCCATGCCGCAGAAATGCAGAGAGCGGTCCGCCTGTTGCTACCACCACACTCTGAGGTGCCGTGTGACCAAGCCCAGATTCGCGTGGTCCGTGGAGGACCATGCTCAGCCATCCCTCGCCCATGCATCATCTGCAGTCAACCCCCTCGAAACGGGACCGCCGACGCTGACAATTCCGAAAAACAAAATCAGAGATTGCTCTGGAAAAATGCACAAATCAGGCATGCTGTACGGGCGCGGCAAGCCACCATGATTTGCAGCCCAGCTTCTGTAAGGATACCGACGAACCCACCGCTGCACGGGAAACGGCGAAGATGGAGAAGGACGACTTTTCCTATAACGGGCGTACCGCGGACGGTATTAGCGTCCGCGTACCCCAGATGACTAATGGGCCTGGCCCAGTTCCCTGTATGTGTTCGCGTTTGCAGTCTTATTGCTTTAGTTGCATTCCATCTTCTTCCTCGTTACTTCCCGACCTCAGGGCGGCGCACTGTGTCTGCTCCCCTCCCCGATTCGACCAGCCAGATCCGGTACCTTCACGTCGCCGTCCTTCTTCGGGCCCAAGGTTCGTGATTCTCCCCGTATCCGTGTCCATCCCGCTTCCTATTTTCCTGTCCCCGTACCCGAGGGGATCCCGTTGTTTGATGCTAAAATCGCATGAGTTTTCTGCTAGGGTTTACTGTTATTTTGTTCGTTTGTGCCGTGATCTAGCTTTTTCGAGTTCTAAACATCTGCTAATATGCCGTGATCTAGCTTTCCCGAGCTTTTTTCTAGGCTTTTAGTGGTAGTCAACCTGGTTTGTGAGCGTAGCTTCGTTGGTCTGTATTTTCGTGCATATCTGCGAGGTAACTTTGGTAGCCAACGGGGTATGACTAGTTCACATAACTGATTTCTTTAGCTGTTCTATGCATTTTTGTTTGGTATGTAGTTGGTTCACATAACTGGCTCGTGTTTTAATTTTTTGCAATTTTCTCATGTAAAGAGCTACCTCTGAGAATTTTGTCCATCGTTTGTGTATTTTCATCTCTCAGTATCTTTATTGTACTTAAGTAAGTCTCCAAGTCTAATGGAAATCGGTCGTAAGAATATTTTTTTGGTAAAGGGAATATTAATATCGCGTATATACCAATTACACTCTGCCTCTGCAACAATAAAATGTACTAAATATGTTACAGATGCACACAACTCTGCAACCAGAAGAAGAAGAAGAAGAAGAAGAAGAAGAATAAGAAGAAGAAGAAGAAGAAAGATCCCGCTACAGCGATCAATTTCTTATAGCTGCAACACAAACCACCACCAAGACAACACCCGGAGTCCAAATTCTCCAAAAGAGACGCCTCCAAGAAAGTAACAGTGCACAAGCACCGTCATCGCCCGGTCATAGATCTTAGGTTTTCACCATGGAGAAAGTCCGTGTTCTCGAAACAATGCCCTCAACAAGCCCATTGCTAGGCACAACTAATTAAGGTCAGACCTTGGATATAGTACTATGTACTCCTCTTGTGTCGTCGCCCCGCTTGACGATACCGCTGCTACAAGTCATGAATCACCAAGCAAAGTCCACATCGCATCGAAGACTCGGTCCGCCATTACTAGACCTCAGACCACAGTCGCCATGACATTCTCCGCCAGTGTCATCAACAAAGAAATTGAAATACCGACATGTCCCATGGTGACAACAGACAATGAAACTTCGCGTCACTCCATCCTGAAGCCTCACGACTAGAAATATGGGTGCACACGACCGAAACTCATCTAATCCAGCAATCTACAGGCATAGGCGCCCAACGAAGATCGTCGGTGGATCCTTCCAGAACTCGTCACCGTCCAGATCAATGAGGGCATTCATTAGGCAGAAAACCGTCTTGGCGCGAGAAGAACCCTAGGATCACCTCCTTATTCGAGCACACCAGCAGGCCCCCATGCCGTCAGATCAGAAAAGGAGAAGGCAGTTGCTGCACCGTCCGCCCGCATCAGGCATGACCCAGATCGGATCGCCGCCGCCGGAGCAACACCGCCACGCTGTCGTCGCATCTCTCACGTCTTCTTCGCCTCTCCGTCTTGATCCAGACCCGGAACGCAGAAGCGCGCCGGCTCGCCCCATCACCGCCCAAGATGCGCCGCCATGAAGCCTTCCCTTGCCCTCCGTCTTAGATGGGAAGGCTTTGCTACCGGTACCACCGACGGCGCCAGTGATGACCGGGAGCACGCTGGTGAGGGTGTCTGGAGGGTCGGGAAGGGGCCTCTAGAGTTGCCTGGGGCAGGGCGGCCCGGGAGGCAGCGGCTAGGGTTTCTTTTCCTGGGAGCCTTATCTGTCCGCTAGTAAGAATATTGCATGGCGCCAACATGGATATATTCAAGTAGCAGTTCTGAGATTCTGAGATATTGTTGCAATCCCGAATTAGCTGACTTAAACATCCTAGTGGTCCTCACTTAAGACCAGTTGTGTTATAGATTGGATGTACAAACAACTATTTAGTTGTCAGATGCTTATTTTGCTTACCATCTACAAAAGTATTTACAATTTTCCAGTTTTGTTGCCTTCACTAAGATGTGTTAATTACTCTATCTCTTTAGCTTACCGTCTTATTGAAGTATGGAATAGTTACTAGTTGACACCAAAGTAGATAGCCTATTATGGGCAGTGATGTAAATTGGAACTGAAAAGTGTTGAGGGATTGTCTAGTCAGACTATAGGCAGCAATTAAGACCGAAATCCATATCGGGTCATGGGTGCAGATGAACCCACTGCTCAAAAAACATTTTATAAATGTTAAAAAAAATTAAAATAAAAATTTCAGATATACTTGAAGACATTTTAGGTTATCACAAAAAGTTTCACGAAGAAAAGATATTTTTTGTGACATGTGCAAAAAAGACAAATCCGGACACTCCAAAATGACTTTAATAAAATGAGACATTTTTTTGTCTTTTTTGTACTGGTCACAAAAAATGCCTTTTCTCCATAAAACTTTTTGTGCTAACACAAAATGTCCTGATGTATATCCCAATTTTTTCTTGAATTTTTTTAACATTTTGAAAAGTTTTTAAAAATGTTTACACAACGGGTGTATCTGCACTCATGACCCGAAACGCCGTGTCCGCAATTAAGATTCTTTCTCTCTCTCAAGTCTAAAAACAAAACAAAAACTATGGGCGGCAAGAAGAAATCTTTTCCATGAAGGTGGTTTCCCCGTTTGCAACTGTGGCCTTGGTGAGTCGCATGATTGCTAACACAGGTGATATTTTAAGTGATCCTAGGAGGAACACCGGGACAAAAAAGACTAGCAGAAGTTTCAGGAAACGGATACCAACTGGGTCTAGCGAAAATCAAGTCGAGAACAGAGGGCTTGTGATGCTATTTGCCGAATGGAAGATGGCAGGTTTATAGCTGGTAACAGTTCAGAAATTACGTGATCCCGAAATCCTAGATAGCATGTTAGTGCTTGCTGATGGTTGTGCTGTCTGCGCCAAGCTTGTGTTAACTTCAGAATTCTTGAATGCCTTATTACAAGACTGGAGCCGATGTCCAGCTATACTTGTACGACGATTTTGAATGATAAGAAGAAGAATCAGGCAGCGTCCTCTGATTATGTTATAGCGTTATTGTTGACACATCGGCGTTTGGCCTGGTCAATCTCACATACATCGGCGTTCGGGCATGTTCCCGTCGGACGTCGCGTCCCTGCGGTTCCTGGAGGCGATCGACGTGTCGCGGAATGGGCTGTCGGGTGCCGTTTAGGAGTCACCGAATGGTCCCTGCAGGTGTCCACGTCGCTCCAGAAGGCGGATTTCTCGTAGTACAAAAAACACCTCACCAATATATCCTCTGCGGCGCCGTTCCTTCCGTGCACCTATGGCGTGCGCGCGACATTCGTGCACGTGGACTTAGAGGCGTCCATGTGCGCGGCCGTCAGGCCTTGACCGACATCCAGATGCTGGTGCACGAGGCTAGTAAGAAACATCTTCAGGCCTTGTCTATGCGGCTCGCGCCGACGTTGTCGTCCAAAACATGTCATGGTTCATCAGCGGCGGAAACCACGACGGCAACACACGTTCCTCGTGTCCCGCTGGCGTTCAGGGCCCTGGTGCGTGCAATGAGAAGACGTAAACTAAGGTGGCGTGGCCGAGTAGAGAAGGCGGAATCACCGCGACGCAGTGTGTAGGCGACTAGGCGTGAGTTAAGTTATCAGGTGCGCTGCACGTGAGGCGTGGTGTGCGTGGCGTGGAGTTGGCCTTTATGAGCCTACCTGTATCTCTGAACCTGTAAGCTGAATGAACTATGTCAATTTCTCTCCTACCTCTTGCCTACCTTCTTCCTCCTCAAGTTTTCCTCAGCTTCGCTACCTTCCTCACGTCTCTGGTATCACCAGAGGCAACGGGGTATTACACGTACACGATGCTTGATTCACAGCTCAAATGCACGCTCCTCTGCTACGCCCCGACAGGCCCAAGATGAGATGAAGCCCCAGCCGCAGCCTCTCCTGCGCTCTCACCACACAAGTCCTGAACATTGAGCAGCATGCTTGATGAGCAATTACAGCCACAGAAATGTATTAAACGAAATGCACACATCCTTTTTCCATACAAATCGGGAAATATCTTGTTTTCAGTCCAGCACCGAGGTGAACAAACTAGCGATGGGAGCGCCAAGCCCCGAATGATATTTGATAGTATGCTCTCTCCCTCCCACGTTGTGCTCCAAGCCTCCAACTCCGATCAAGTAGTGATGCAGATGTGCAATCCCAGGTCATCATTCAGCTATCTGGAGGCAGCCATCGCTGGATAAGAAAAATCTGACAAACATGTATCTGAAGGAGGATATGAGAAGAAAATTCAATGGATGCATGGATGGAGGCAATACAATACACTCCTCAGATATATCATCAGGTAGTTAGGCATTACATATTTTTCATACGGAACTATCATGAGCTGGTTGTCTGAGAACCAGGCTGAACGAATATTATTGATCTATGTGACTAGCAAAACAGAATCTAAAATGGGAATTACACAAGGAGATAGATATCACAGTCAACAGCTGTATGGCGCATATTGCAACGCCAGACCTTTGTCTTCAGAGCCAGAGCTACTATCTGGTAACGGTGAAATTTTCAGGAAGCTGATGCTGCATTCCAACTTCATATACCTTGGGTGTACACTTTGCAGGTGTACCTGTAATCTCCCATGGCTCATCATCCAGCACCATGGTAACGAGCATGGGGAAACCCTCCAGCAACTTCAGCTTCGGGCAACCGTCGATTGAGATCTTCCGCAACTTGGAGAAGCCACTGATCTTCTCGAGCTTGGGGCAGTAGAGCACATCGAAACGCACAACCGAAGGGAAATTCTCCACACATGACAGGACAGTGAGACCATATAGACGCAGGATTCTCAGGTTATACCTGTTGTGGCTAGCAAGTCCTGAGGGAAGACGTGTCAGCCTGCAGTTTGCAATTGTGAGAGTCTCCAAGGCAGGCATGGCCATGGCTTTGCCCTGCTCCTCCTCCCAGTCCCACTTCTTCCATCGAGACAAATATGCCATGGATAATACTCTTAGTTTTGGGAATGGGCTAGTAACAATGCCACCTTCATCTCTACTTGCGAGGCTTTGAAAATCAGGCCCAATAAGATTGATGGCTGGAGCGAAGGCGATTGACATCTCTTCCAGATTTAGCATGAGACACAAACCATTGGGAAGTTGGTTGCAGTTGGTCAGGCCGTTTAGCGTAATAGACCTCAAGCTCTTAAAGGCCGGCGCCTCTGAAGCTTGCATCCAATTTGGTAGTCGACGACCAAAGTATTTCTTCATTTTTAGATCTTCCAAGCAAGGTGGGGGGCATAGCTCGTCAAATACTGCCTCAATTCGATGTTGCTCCTCTCCTTTTTCCACCTCCTCCTCTGCAGATTGCTCCTCTCCCTCTTCTTCATCTCTGTAACAGTTCAATTCCAAATATTTTAGATGCTTCTTGTTTCTCATAACGACCCTTGCGGCAACTGAACTATCCGGCACATTTTCAAGACATCGCATTGAAAGATTCCTCAGATGACAAAGAGGCCCCAACTCTTCTAAACTACACCAATCCCCATCCATCTTTGCTGGAAACCCAAAAATTGACCTCATCTTTTTGAAGCCACCAAACCCCCTTGGTACATTATCAACATTGCACTCACTCAAGACAAAATATCTTAAAAACTCTAGTTTTGTGATGTTTTCCGGAAGCTTGTCCAGCCTTGTACATCTGATGAGTGCTATGTGCTCAAGGAACTTCATCTTATGCATGTCTTTTGGCAGTCTAGATATATCCGCCCCTTCAAGTCTCAGGTACCTTAGGTGCCTCAACTGACACACTGAATCTATCATAGAATCAGACACATCAGAATATATACTCAATACCGTAAACCGACAAAACTAGCCAATGAACCACTAGGCATAGTGCTACAGTTTATCATTAATGTTCTCAGTGATTCTAGATTATCTAGGATGCTCCAGTCTAGTATCGAATCTTGTATTGTTATAGACAGACGCCGTATTTTTTGGTTAACTAAAAGAAGATTTCTAATGTCATTTTGCTCCTTTCGAACCACAAGTGCTTCTTCACTAGCCACAAAAAGAGCAAAAGAACGGACAACATCATGCATGCTGTAACGCCATGTGTTCCAAATTGGATTATGAGCCTCCAAAAGATTCCTAGCGACCAACTCACGGTGATAGTCTTCTCCTATTTCTTCAAGATCTAGTTCATCTGATTCTGACCTCCTGTCACCTTGAATAAACCCTTCACTGATCCACATGCTAACAACTGCATCCAAGACAGTTTCTGAATCCTTAGCAAGAAGTGAGTAGTACAGAAAGCATTGCTTCAACTCTGGAGTTAAATCATCGTAGCTCAAGTGTACTGAAAAGTTCAGTTCCTCATGCAACCCATCTTCTTTCCATTCAAGATTCTTTTTCAGAACTTTCTCCCACTCAAGTTCACTTGGGGGCCTTGTGCCTAAAAGTCCTCCCATCACTTTAATAGCAAGTGGTAAACCATCACATTTTCTAATAATCTTTATCCCAATATCTTTTAGATGATCAAAAGCACTCTCTTTGCTAACCTGCCAATAATATAAGACTACTTTGTTAAAACTATATATATGTCGTTCACTATGCACAATTTCACATTTAGATAAGCTTAAAGAAACTATGATAAACTAGCACCATGTATTCCTAATGAGGTGAACTATGATTTCACTAGTGAAATATGGGAGAGAATCTAGTACTTCTGAAATAGTTAACTTTAAGAATAAAATCATAATAATGTGTGCTATCCATAATATATTACAATTGTTTTACAAAAAAGTATGTTTAAATTAACTAAAAGTGAACTTTGCTAAAACTTGTTTACTGCCACCAAATATAGCGAAAAGTTAGAGTTGATAATCCACAAGCATATAAAGAATAGAAAAATGAATTTAAGGGTCATATAGAAGACATAGGGAAAACATGCGCTCCGGACATGACAAAACATGCGCCTAGACATGTCATAAAAATGTACAAAATGAGGATATAACATGCACTCAGTCCAGCGCATCCGAATGCAGTGCAACGAAAACCATGGTAGTGAAAATGGATGTAATGCAAAATATACACTCATGTCGGTGAAAAAAAGTTCATGAAACATATTAACATATGATAGTTTTGAAGAGCTCGGCGCGACTAACACAACCATGAAAAGTGATCATGATTTCGTTGTTCGGTTCGAAAAATACCTCGTTTTGTGTTTTCAAATCCATGATAAAGGGGAATTGCACACAAATCCACCATGTGGCCTTTTAACGAGGGGATTACCTACCATATGACAATTGGTGCGATCTGTTTCACACCTGGGTGAATGAACTCCCGAGCGCGTGCCACTTGTCACATGGGAAGGGACTAAAATATCAACCTCCCTAAGACGGCAACCTTAAACTATTAAAATTGGTTTCCGTTTAAAAATTAATTAGGCTTTCATTACTAATTATGTTTTCAAAAACCTGCCTATTTGCCACGACCCATCCGCTTGTGAAATATTTCCCGCAAGCTCCACACCCTCTTAGCCAAGTGCGCCCATACCCTTGACATCACTCCCCAATCACTTTCTAGTACTGCTTGGTCCACCTACCATGGCATTGGCACCAAAAACAAAGATGCATATGACGTTCATGAAAGTTCTGAATGAGTGAGTTCCACGTGACGGTTCTATCATGCGCCTACTGCAAAGCGCATCTGACCCAATACATGCAACGTCTGCCAATATGTCGAGCGGTGTTCGTTTGTGCTGCTTATTGGGTGACGGTGATGGCTAAACAAGACGATGTGGTCGGTTGGAGAAGAAGCTGGAGGAGAAGTGCTTGATCATGAAGAGGGCACCATCAAAACCATGGGCAATGGCAATGGTATTGCGCTTGCAACATAAGGTGTCTACATTCTAGATTGATCTTGGCATGCAACTATGCCAGTTCTGTGATCAATTTCCATTGAATTTCTATCAAACTTCTGCAATTGTCTCTATGGTTCAATAGGAATGCAAAGTTTGCAGCTATCCAAAATCTATCAGTTTGATCTTGGAATATAACTTTGAATGTAAGTTTATGCATTGCATTTTTGGGAGAAACATAGTGGACCTACACCTCTTTTATTCTACATGTTTGTTGAAATGCTTCCTTGGGTTGTAAAAAATTGAGATATGAAGTTTGTAGATGGAAGCATGCAGTTCCATGCCTCCAAATAAGATGTTAATATCACAGTGAGCTATGTGCAAAAAAAAAAAAACAGTGAGCTAAACTTGGTCCAACCAGATCATGTGGCTTAGTCCTTTTTCCCGATTAACTTTGAAAGTTTTAAAGAGTACTATATAGACTAATAGACCACTAAAATTAAATTGATAAAATCAAACCTATCATGGAGCATATTTCCCTAACATTTAATTTTATAGATATAGCATTACAATCCGACCAATACAACCCAAAATTTCATCCGGAGCCGAAGCTAACCACACTTGAGTTCTTTGCTCTAGCATGCCAAATCTAGCTAACTCATGAGTAGCTTATTACACTTCCTAGAAATGGATATAGAGACAATGCGTCCCGGAAACTCCAAATGGAGGCTGAGCTATATGTAGCTCGGTTTTCCAGAAAAATTAAATCTGCATTTTCTGTTTCAACTTTGCAAATTTTTAGTGAAAAATTCGTTGTATTTTTGGGCTGGATAAACAAGAGAAATACGCAGATCTAGATCTGGAATAATACACAATCTGAAAATTTGAAATTTTACCAGATTTATCATTTTTGTGTAGCCCAGAATCTTACGAATTTTGGTTTGAAGTTTTACGTAGTGGTAGATCTCGACTTCATCTACATCTAGAATTTGTTCTAGATTTTTTTGAAACAGAAAATTGTGGATTCAATTTTTTTTTGGAAACCGAGCTACATATAGCTCGGTCTCCAAAACGCTGCTCTCCAGTGCGACCGGACGATAATAGTAAACAGAGATCCAAGACTAAGTGTCCCAGAGATGATCCGTCCTTCTACTAACATTTAGTTTAGTTAAAGTAGCTAGCATACTTACATAAACTGATGGGCAAAATACTACCACATATAAACCGCGTCAAATATTATAACGAAAAAGTATTTTGCAACTGATGGGTATTTTGCATTTTGGGAGTAAAGATTAGTGTAGAATCACGAAACCACTACGCAAACCTTTATTTTCCTATGCATTTAGTGTGGCACGCACGTGGAAAATTATTACTACTACTGGAATTACTAAATTAATAGGCAGTGGAGAGCAAATTAATTAGATTAGCAGTTACTGACCTCTGGCAGCGGTAGCTGTTTCTTGAGCAAGGACCAAGCATCTTCATCTTTTAGTTTTCTAACGCGGAGCAGGTCGCCGCTGGAGGCTCCCATCCTCCGAACAGCATCTTCCTTTCTAGAGGTGACCAGGACCCGGCTCCCCCGTTGTGTACAACTGGCGTTACTAACGGGGACTTGGAGCATGTGCTTCCATGCTGTGTCGCTCCAAACATCATCCAAGACGAGCAGAAACTTGTTCGCCGACAGGGTCTCAGTGAGGGTCTGCTCGAGGATGGACTCGTCCTTCTCCTCATTGTGCTTCCCCCCAGCATGGCTGATGGCGGATCTTAGCAGCTCCGCCTTGTCGAAGTGCTGAGTGACACTCAACCATATCTTGGTTTTGAACTCTTCCTTGATGGCCTCGCTTGCGAAGATCTTCTTGGCGAGGAAGCTCTTGCCTATGCCTCCCTGGCCAACTATGGCCACCACCTTAAAGTCTCTGCCATCATGAGCGATCAGCTTCTGCACAAGCTGCTCTGCATCTTCCTCGATGTTCTCCCCAACGGCTTCCAACTTATTGAACCCGGACGTCGTCTTGTTCCTGGGATGTGCCGGATTTGTTAGCTTCCTCCGTTCCTGGTAGGAACCGAGGTTGATGAAATTGAGCTTGGTGGCATCTTTGCGGATGTTGTCTAGCTCCTCGTTGAGCTTCTTGATGCGGCTGCCCATCTCGTGGGCGAACACGGGGTTCCGAATGCAGAACAACAACGGCTGGAAGCAGCCATGCAGCTTCTTCTTCAAGTGCCCTCCAAAACAACTTGCACCATTGGAGGCACCGCCGCCTGCGGGACACTTCTTCGGTCGCTCCATGGCCTCGAGCTGCCAGAGCTCAAGGATGTCGGTGGCTTCGTACATGACATCCTTGAGCTTCCCCACCCACGCCTTCGCGCTCTTGTCGGTGATGCGTTTCCTGTCGGCATCGGTGAGGTAGTCCTGGAGGTACACCAAGTTGCGGTTCAGCTTCATGATCTCTCCTTCAACGCACAAAAGCATGCTCAGTTCTTCTTCGGTTATGTCCGCGATCATCTTCTTGACATAGGGCGCCAAAGCATCCAGGACAACAGCCATGGCTGGTGCTTCCTGCAGGTTAATCATACAGATTAACATATAGATTCATGGATATACATATATGTAGACTGCTCGAAAATGAATGGCGTCTAATTAAGCTGCACATAAACAGCAGGTAGATGCATCATAAAAAGAGGAACAAATAAGCAACTAATTGTCACCTCAGTTTGCTGCAAGGGAGGGGAATTTCGGCTCTTTCTAAGAACAGCTAGTAGGGAACATGTACATATAGGAGCAATGTGGAACCTTTGGTGTACGACTTCAATGCTCAGCTTAAACTATTAAACTTGCTGTTAGCTTGCTGTCCTTAATCAAGAAAGGAATTTGGTACGAACCAGATATGACAAGTACCCGCAAGGTATCGTTATTGCATGACACACACGCATGGACATTTTGCTTTGCATGAGCATGACACACACGCATGGTACTAAATAAAACTCCCACTGTTTCATAATATAAGATGTTTCATATATTTCAATACGGACTACATACGGAACAACAGGACAACAGCCATAGCTCGTGCTTCGTACAGGTTAACATATAGATTCATGGATGCATATGTAGACTGCTCGGAAATGAATGACGTCTACTTAAGCTGCACATAAACCTGGACATCCTTGAGTGTTTTCGGTTCTTCAAGGAAAGTTTTGCACTTGTTATGCATAGAGCAAAACCCAGCCATAGAGAGGGTATGCAGGAGTGGTTAGATACTTTGTAATCTCTTTTTGACACTAGTCATTTTGAACCATTGTAAATATCCATTTTATAAATGAAAATGACACAGTAGGGGCCTTCCCTACTGTTTTAGTGTAAAAAAAAAGCTGCACATAAACAGCAGGTAGATGCATCATAAAAAGAGAAACAAAATAAGCAACTAATTGTCACCTCAGTTTGCTGCAAGGGAGGGGAATTTAAGCTCTTTCCAAGGGCAGTATTCAGCGGTGAAGGGCGATATGAACAGGCCAACAGGGAACGTGTATATATAGGAGCAATGTGGAACTTTTGGCGACTTAAACATACTACTTTAATGCCCATCTTAACATTATTAAAAGAAAATAGGGGTTGTCAGTCAGGAAAATGGTAGGGATGGTCAGTACTTAAACGTACTATTACCCAGCCATCCACAATGAATGGAATGAATGAGTTATTACTCTTAATTCTTGAGACCAACTTCTTTTTTGCTCGGAAATATGGGCAGGGGCCTCGCATATCTTGTTGTCCTCAATCAAGAAAGGAATGAGATACGAGGGAAGAGGCATCACTTTGTACGATATGAAAGGTACCCACAAGGTATCATTAGTGCACGGAACACACGCATGGACCTTTTGGCTTTTGCATGACACACACGCATGGTATTATTTAGTGTGTGCATTGGTCCGTCAGAAGGGTGAGATAGAGGCCCCTTTTCCCTAGGGCGGGGACTCACTAGTAGGGAAAAGCCTACTAGTAGCGTGCGCATTTTGCATACTAGTAGCGTGCGGGCGCACGCTACAATAGTCACGCTACTGCTAACGGTTAGTAGTAGCGTGCGGCCCCGCACGCTACCAGTAAGTGCTTACTAGTAGCGTGCGCTTTGCACCGCACGCTACTAGTAGCTCCCCATAGTGGTAGCGTGCGGTCTTCCCCGCACGCTACTAGTAAATTTTTGGGGAAACAAAAAAAAAACCCTAGATCTGGATCTAGTGGGCGAGGTCAAGGAAGAGGAGCTGGCCGCGGCCGTGGAGGGAGGAGGCCGGCGTCGCCTTGGCGGCCATGGCGGCGGAGGGAGGAGGCCGGCGTCGCCTCAGGAGCACAGCAGCGGTGGAGGGAGGAGGCCGGCGTCGCCTTGGCGGCCATGGCGACGGAGGGAGGAGGCCGGCGTCGCCTCGGGAGCACAGCAGCCGCGGCGGCCATGGCCGTGGAGGGAGGAGGCCGGCGTCGCCTTGGCGGCGGAGGGAGGAGGCCGGCGTCGCCTCGAGAGCACAGCAGCCGCGGCGGCCAAGGTCGTGGAGGGAGGAGGCCGGCGTCGCCTTGGCGGCCATGGCGGCGGAGGGAGGAGGCCGGCGTCGCCTTGGCGGCCATGGCGGCGGAGGGAGGAAGCCGGCGTCGCCTCGGGAGCACAGCAGCCGCGGCGGCCATGGCCGTGGAGGGACGAGGCCAGCGTCGCCTTCGCCATGGCCATGGAGGGAGGAGGCAGGGAAGGGAGAGCAGAGACGCGGGAGAAGGCGCATGGAAGATGAAGTGGAAAGTGGGGGTGGGTGCCTTAAAATAGATCTGGACGACTTACTAGTAGTGTGCGCCCCGTGCCGCACGCTACGATTAAATAGCACCCGGGGGCGCGTCCTGTCAGAAATTACTAGTAGCGTGCGGTGTTAGGGGCACGCTACTAGTATTTTCGTACTAGTAGCGTGCGCCTCCAAACCGCACGCTACTAGTACTTTATTGACAGGGGTGGTCTCGGCAGGTTACTAGTAGCGTGCGCCGTTTCCTCGCACACTACTACTACAGACTAGTAGTAGCGTTCGGCTCTCCGCGCACGCTAATAGCCCTTAGTAGTAGCGTGCGCCATTATATGCACGCTACTAGTAGTCATGCCTCTATAAGCTTTTCCCTACTAGTGACTCCTATCCACCACAAAAAAGATGCAATCGCCCCTTCTGTAGCGAAACAAACAGTAGTCCAGTCATTGTGGATACTATTACTACCTCGACATGCAGGAAAATGGGAAGTAAAACTACCCACTAGTGGAAAAAGGGTCTTCCATCCCTGTCCAGGAAAGAGCACTAATCCCCACTGTGTAACGGCCCGGGACTAGTGTAGCACTAGTCCCGGGCAGTCCCGGGTCCAACGGCTAGGAGGCCGGGGAGCCTCCAGTCCCGGGCCGTGCCTGACATCTAGTCTTGGGCCGTTATACCGCCCGGGACTGAAGGCCTCGTGCCCAGCCAGCCCCACAGGCGGAGTCCTCTAGTCCCGGGTCGTATCACGGACCGGGACTAGAGGTCGACCCCTATATATAAGTTCGTCCACTGCAGCTCGAGCTCATACGCATGGTGGCCATTTTTCCTCTTGATCAAGCCGAGTTCATGCCCAATTTTTTCTCCAAGATTTGGTGGTAACCCCTAAATCCAAGGTTTTAAAAGGTTAGCAAGTTTATCCTTTCATCTCTCGTTATTAGTTTGCCTCAATGCTCTAGAAGTAGAGAGGGATTTCATGCTCTAGGAGTAGAGGGAATTTTAGATGTGTGATTTTAGGCAAATTTTGATTAGGCAAAAAGTTACTGAAAGTTGAAATACGTAATTTTATAGTTTCAGAGCTCAGAATGGAATGAGGTTTTCACTGCTAGATCAATAATTAAAAGTTCCACATTTTTCATGTTAATTGTTTTATCCAATTCAAAAATTGGTGCATGTAAATTTTTCAAAGTTCAATTTTTTAGATTTCAACAAGTAAATGAAGTGAAAATGATCCAAGCTCACATTAACTTGGTAGTTTGCATATGTCCAGATGTTTTTTACTTAGTAATTGATCAAAATGAGTATGGAGTAGAATTTTTTTTAATTAGTTAATGTGATGAACAACTTGTATAAAATTGGTCACTGATCTCTATTCATGATGTTGTGTAATGGTTTTTGATATACTTATACAATAATGCAGATGGTCCGGGAATGGATGTACGGTACTGACCGACGCTCTGGCGAGTTCATGAATGGTTTGCGTGAATTCCCCCGTGTGGCTGATGCGAACAAGCGGAATGGTTTTGTATTCTGTCCGTGTAGTGACTGTAAGAATACGAAGAATTACTCAGACTCAAAAATCCTTCACTTCCACCTGTTTCGGTATGGTTTCATGCCCAGCTATAATTGTTGGACCAAGCACGGAGAGAGGGGGGCTATAATGGAAGACAATGAAGAAGAAGAGGATGATGACAACTATCATGGGTTCTCTGGATACGGTGATACTTCCATGGGGGAAGCTGAAGGGGAGGCTGAAGGCGAAGCTGAATGGGAAGCTGAAGGGGAGGCACATGATGAGCCCGCTGATGATCTTGGTCGGACCATTGTTGATGCACGGAGAGACTGCGAAAGTGAAAAGGAGAGGGAGAAGTTCGATAAAATGTTAGAGGATCACAAGTAGGGATGAAAACGGAGCGGATATGGACGGAACTGAGTGGTGCCACATTTGTTTTCATATTTTTAAGTGGAAGCGGAAACAAATACGGAAACCCGGAAACAAATACGAAAACGGATATTATCGGTAACAGATACAGACCGAATATGGCACGGACACGGAACAAAAAACAGATGTTTACCGAAACATAGAGACCCTCATGTAGAAAAACTCAAGCAACTAACCAAGCACATGAGCTACAGGTTGATAAAGTATAGAAATAGAAAATGGCTACATAGTTTGATAAGAAGCAGCAAACGCATACTACACTACAACACTACACAGTGATTCAAACATGAACGGATCGTACTACGTCTTATACGTGCGGCCTAAACTTTTTTTTTAGTGAGAACCTATACGTGTGGTCGTTTCGTATCCCAACGTATAGTACACTACAGCACTACACAGTGATTCAAACATGAAGGGATCGTACTACCACTAGTAGAAAAACCACCTTTCGTCCAGAGCCGAACCAGCCATTAATCCCGGTTCATAGAAAAACCGGGACCAATGCCTGGCATTGGTCCCGGTTCGAGCTGCCAGGGGTCCGTGAAGCATTGGTCCCGGTTCGGTTGGGGACATTGGTCCCGGTTCGTGCCACGAACCGGGACCAATGCTCCAGTGCAGGACACGTGGCGTGCCGCGGAGCTTTGGTTCGTGGTACGAACCGGGACCAATACCCCTCCTCTGCCTATAAATAACCCACCCCCTCTCTTCTCTCCTCTTTTTTTTCTGGTTGGATTGGTGGGAAGTGGGTGCTAGTTTTTTTTTCCTTTGCCACGCACAAGATGTGTTCGATGAAATGCCCGAGCCACACTTAAGTTCACACAAGATGATATCCTCGGCCGAGGTTAGCAACTTTATCCTTTTCATCTGTAATTGATACAGAAATATTGCACGTGTCGATGTACGGTGGTCATTTCACTATTCAAGATGTTATTGTAATGGTATTTGATAAACTTAATTATATGATGCAGATGGATGCACGGATGCGGTGGATGTACGGCGAACGACGCAGTTCCGAGTTTATTGCAGGCCTGCATAAATTTCTCGAAGTGGCTGAGTCAAACAAAGTGGATAATTTTATGCCTTGTCCATGTGAGAAGTGTCGGAACGTCAGGGAGTACTCTGACCCGAGAACCATTCAAGACCACGTGATTCAGAGAGGTTTCATGCCCAGCTATAATTGTTGGACCAAGCACGGAGAAAGAGGGGTTAGGATGGAAGACAATGAAGAAGAGGAGGATGATGACAACTATCCTATGTTCCCTGAGGAATGCGGTGATACTGTAATGGAAGACGTTGAAGAAGAAGGAGGTGAACATCGGGCATCAGATGAGCCCGTCACATAGTTCTTTCAGGGAAAAGAAACATCGTGGGAGTCGAGGACAAGACAGACATGTCAGCAGATTATGATAAGTTTGATGAAATTCCGCCCTTCACAGTGAAAATTGACCCAAGCATCCCGTTAAATAATAAAGATACTCCATGGTTACGGCCGAAGCAATCATAGGCCAGGGACATACGCGAAGAAGGGTTCATGGCATTTATGTAAATCAATGTAATGTATTAAACCTTTATGTGATGTGTAGTAATGTATTAAACCTTTATGTGGTGAACATAATACACGAAATGGGAGTTTCCACCTAGAAGAAATGGGTTATATCACATGTGAGTTTTCTTTTTTGTTTTCTGTTAATTAATTGCATGACGACCGGTGAAACACGCGTGGTAGGTGGTTGTCGGCTCCCACACCTCCCGTGGGAACCTCTCAAACCTCAGCTTCGTTAGGTACAGCCTTCAGAAGAAAACTCCAACGTCTTACACGCGCTCGAAAAAGTTGGAACAAAACACACGGTTCCCCCTGCATTCAGCCCGACGGTGGCTCGTGAGTGCCCGCATATCAAATGCACCGTAGGACGTAGCTAGGGAACCTGAATGTTTTGTGTTTGAGCGCCACTTCGATCCAAGCAGCGGTAAGACGTCTCTGATGATCTACAACCGTCCGGCAAGACATCTCTGATGATTTGCAACCGTTTGGAACGGTCGCAGGTCATCAGAGACGTATTGCCGCTCGTTGCCCAAAGATGCCTCTCCGAGTGACGCTGGAATGTTTTGTGTGAGTGAGTAACCTGTCTGAGGAGGGGGGCTATATATAGGGTACGTGTGCTTCTTTTGTCCCGGTTGGTGTTACGAATCGGGTCATGTGGCTCACGAAGTGGTCGTGATGATACTGCTGATCCAACAGCTCACAATCCCTCAAAAGAAACACACCCCTGATCCAACGTCTCACAAGCGCTTGAAAGAAACACACGATCCGTGTGCTTCTTTAGTCCCGGTTGGGCGGGCTTTGCGGTCACGACACGTGTCCTCCCCCAGCGCTGCCCTGGGCACGTGTCCTCACCTAGCGCTGCCCTGGAGGTCTTTATATGTTGTCGCCGACGGGGTAAACCTTAATCCACCGTTCCTAGCCACGAACGCATCGTCTCCACGAGATGGATCCGCCACGCCCGCCGCAGCGCCTTCTGGACGAGGTCGAGCGTGCTCGGCAGAGCGCGCTTGGGCGCAACCGCGGGAGCCTATCGCGCCGTATGCCCACGAGCCCGGCGTGGAGAGGAATGCCCAGCTACCGGCCTCCTGCTCCACCAGGTGCCACCGCATCTCCACCTGGCGCCGCTGCACCTCCACCAGGCGCCGCCGCTCCTCCCGCGGAGGAGGAGGAGGACGACGACTTCGACTGGAGCGACGACGGGGAAGAGGGTTGTGGGTTGCAGATACAGGAGGCCATGGAAGCCTCCTTCCAATCTGTCTGCGACTACCCTGTCCAGCGAGCCAAGACTTCCTACCAGCTCAAGGCGAAGGAGCCTTCCGAGCTAGATTGGGCGCTGAAAGACTCATCCTCCATGGATCTTGCCCTCCGCCGCAAACGTGCGCGCGAGAACCGGGCGGCCGCCCACGGGGCTGGCTCCTCCCGCCGTTCCCCCTAATCCTACGGCCTTCGAGCCAGCAAGTCCGTTTATGTAGAATAATGTTGGTGATGTTGGATCAGGGGTGTGTTTCTTTCAAGCGCTTGTGAGACGTTGGATCATGTGTAATAATGTATTAAACCTTTTATGTAATGCATTCTATGGAATGTATTAAACCTTGATGTGGCTCACGAAGTGGTCGTGATACTACTGATCCAACAGCTCACAATCTCTCAAAAGAAACACACCCCTGATCCAACGTCTCCCAAGCGCTTGAAAGAAACACACGGTCCGTGTGCTTCTTCCTTATTGGTGGGATTCCCTTTAGTCCCGGGTGGTGGCTCACAAAGTGATATCCAACAGCTCACAAGCCTTCAAAAGAAACACACCCCTGATCCAACGGCTCACAAGCGCTCGAAAGAAACACACGATCCGTGTGCTTCTTCCTTATTGGTGGGATTCTCACTATATATGTAGTCATGCGTGGCCTCCATTGGCATAGCACATCTAAACTCATATCTGCAACCTCATCACTCTCCCATGGCTTCCACCGTACCCACTCTAACCTACTCGGAGGCGGAGGCGCTTTGCGCCTCGAACTACCCCTGCCCGCCCGGCTACGACGTCCCCGCCGGCTGGAGGCTGAGCACCGGAGGCGTGCCGGTCCCTCCTGTCCCTCAAGGTTTTTCGCGTCGGGCGGCCATCACGAACCACTACTACCTCGAGCTCACTCCGGCGCAGCGGATGGATCCCCGCTGGCATCCCGACTACCGCCCGACTTGGGACGCCTTCTTCATCAATCGGCGTGAGAGGGCGCTCGCCAGGTACGAGGAGGACGGCCCGCCTCCTTCGAACTTCAACGAGGCTGGCCATCGGCTGTGGTGGAGCGGTCGGACTCTCCAGGGCGTCATGAACTACATCACGGCCGGCGATAACCCCCGCCTGTGCTACCCTCGCTTCCAGTCCAGGCGAGCGCCGCCCGACGACAGCGACGACGACGGCGGCGACTACGACGACTACGAGGACGAGTATTATAGGCCTAGGCAGGAGTATGACTAACCTGAGCCACATCGTTGGTTAGGACAAATGGTTCGTCTATGTACGACGACGATCGTGTAAAATGTTTGTCTATCTACGACGACGATCGTGTAAAATGTATTATTTATCTCTGCATTTCCAACTAATGATCTTTAGCATCTGAATAAGTAATCTGGTTTTGAGTTAGTTATGCAAAAGATAAAAGTTAATGCATTTTTTAATTAAAATGGCAAAATGGTTAATAGTTTGAAAGTTTAGTGAGATTCAAATTGAAAATGACAATAATAAAGTATGCAAAAGATATGAGTTAATGGCACAGTTGATACATGATGCAAACAGATGTATGGATGATATATTCAGATTCCTTATTTTTTCTGATAATAATAAACATATTATTGTATTATTTGGATTTATAATAATAGACATATAAATAGATGGGGTTCATTTTTCTTAGCATTTTGATACATTAATCATAATTTTCTGATAAACAGATTAAAAGTTATTGATTTTACAAGTTTAAATCATTTCCTGGAAATTATATAAAAGAAAACAAAAAAAATTCGAAAAGCCCATTTAAAAGGCCTTTGGTCCCGGTTGTTCTTACCAACCGGGATGAAAAGCGGCCCAAAATTGCGCGAACTTCAAGCGGCCCAAAATTTGACCTTTGGTCCCGGTTGTTCTTACAAACCGGGACCAAAGACCCTTTCGTCCCGGTTGGGAAGAACAACCGGGACCAAAGGCCTTTTGTTTATAACGCCCGTGCGTTTCCTCTTCTTCCACCTCTGCCGCAGTTCCCCCGACGAGACGCTCCACCTCTGGCGAAGCCCTGCTCCGGCGATTTTTCACCTCCTCCGCCGCCTCCGGGCTCCTGCCACCGTCGCCACCCCCACGCCGTCGCTGCCCCGCCGCGCGCACCACCCCCACGCCGTCGCTGCCTCGCCGCGCCCCCGACGTCCTCTGCCCCGACGCCGTCGTCGCGCCCGCGAGGCCCTCCACCACGCCGTCGCCTCGCCTCCCCTGCCGTCGCGCGAGGAGCTCCACCCGAGGCCCTCCACCGCTGCGCCACCCCCACGCCATCGCTGCCCCGGCCGCCTCCCCTCCCCTGCCCGAGGCCCTCCACCGCCCGCCTCCACTCCGCCTCGCCCTCCTCCTCCCCCACGGCCTCGACGGCCGGCCGGCGATCTCGCCCTAGCCCTCCTCCGGCCGAAATCCGGTGAGGAATTTAGTGTTAATTTTTTAGTGTTAGAAAGTTAGTGTTCGGAATTTTAGTGTTAGTGTTAGGAAATTTAGGAAATTTAGTGTTAGGAAATTTAGAAATTTTAGTGTTAGTGTGTTAGAAATTTTAGTGTTTTGTAATTTTAGGAAATGTTATTAGGAAATGTATTAGCTAGAAATGTTATTAGAAAATTTAGTACTTGTTAGAAATGTATTAGGAAATGTTATTATAGTTAGAAATGTTTTAGTAAAATGTATTAGGCAATGCTATCAATTTGGAATGATAGTCTTATAAAAATTGTGTTTTTAGTTTATTGTATGAAAAAGGTAGCTCCTTTGTAAACCTAAGAAAAGGGGATTTTCTGAAAATAAATAAAAGAGTATTTTACTTTAGGTTTTTGGGCAAGTCAAAATTTGTGTAGATGTATCTTGACATATGGAACAAGTTACCCAACTAAAGTTTTGTGCATTGTTCTTAATTTGCAGAAACTATGGAACGAGACGAAAATCAGGAAAACATCCTCGAGGAAGATGTTGGCGATGTCACCTCGCAGTTTCTGAACAACTCCGGTGAGGGAGATGAGTCTCTCAACCGAAGAGACGGCTCCGGTGAGGTAGAACCCGACGGCTGGGGTGGGGAGAAGTCGGCGAGGGAGAAGCCGACGAGGGAGAAGCCGAAGGCTCGGTGGAACATTAAATGTTGCAAACTCCGGCGAGGTGCATATACATATATTAATGAAGCCGAAGATTGTATTAATTAAGCCTCTGCTGTCTATATATATATATTAACGCTCTTTCTTCTTTTAGCCCTCCGGATCGAGCAAATCTTCTGTAAGGACAAAACGAGGCCCAACCAAAACGTTGGGCGACCAAGAAAGGTACAGGATCGAAAAAGTCGCTGAAGACGGCACACCGACTGCTCCCCCTGGTGTTAAAAATAAAATGGTAAAGCAATGCGGAGTTCTTGTTAGGGACTACATCCCGATCACCGTTCGAGAATGGCATCAGCCAAAGGAGGGAGGAGTAAGATATGTCGGCGAGGAGGGCAAAGAAAGACTTTGGAGAAAGCTCATGCTTAATTTCACCCTGGCGCCAGAGGTGGATCCAGATGAGGAGGATCCAAATGAGGCAGAAAAGATTGCCCGGAAAAACATGGAGCAAAAAGTCAGGGACTGGGCTTAAGAAGATGGCCGAGCTATTCAAGAACTGGAAGAAAAGATTGAACAGCGAGTTTGTCAGAAAAATAAGACTCCGACTTCGATAAAGGGTATGAGAAGATAAAGATTACTGGGAAGAATTTGTGGCGTACAAGAAATCGGAGGAAGCTCAGGAAAAGTCTGCAAAAATATGGCAAATGCTGCTAAAAAGATCTACCACCATACTATGGGGGCTGGTGGCTACGCTTTTAGCATGCCTAAGTGGGAGAAACTTGAGGCGGACCTGCTGGCTAAAGGGATCACTCCAGAGCCACTCGCATGGATCGAACGGGCAAGAAATTGGTTTTACGGGCATGGGGGCACGTTGGACGCAGAAGGGAAGTGCATATATAACAGAAGACACAAAGATAATCCCCTACTACCCATCGAAGGCATTAGAAATGCAGTAAAGGATGTTGCAGAGGGACGGTTCATTCCCGATAGAGAGGATGACGAGCTCACACACGCCCTTGGGAATAAGGAACACGACGGACGGTTACGAGGCGTACCAGGCTCCAAGCCCAAGACAATTGCGATTCCCGAGCACAGGAAGAAATTTCCTGATAGAAGCCATCAGAGGAGAAAGGAAAGGGAGGCAATGGAAGCACGCGCTGCTGCAGACCGGCTGCGTAATATAGAAGAAAATTAAAGCGGCAGAAGGATCAAATTGCCGCACTTAGCCAGCAAGGTACTAGCGGCCAATCTCAGCGGCACATGGTAGAAGCTGCATGCGATGGTACCGGCGGCCCATCGAATCGGAAAAGCAGCGTGGCTTCCACGGAGCTCCAGGATGGTACTGATGATGCAGTGAGTGGCTCCACTTCGTCGCTACCCAGTGGATGATATCACGGAGAGCACACCTTGTGAGATGCATGTGAAAGTTTTTAACTTAACCATGAAGGTGGCGGTCGGCTATGTCGTACCAATTGGACCTAATCCAACTTACCATTTCTCTCCGGTTCCAAATGGCTACGCTGTTGTCGCGGTGGATGAAGTGATGAAAGATTTGAGGAGCTGAAGCTGCAACACCCTGCAGGTGAAGATGGGGAGGTGCTTGAACTTGGAGAAGCCAAGAAAGCGACCATTCTATGGCCAAAGGAATTCATCGTGCTTCCGAACTGGCAGCCAAGGCCATCGACTCCTCACCAGTCTCCAGCGCAACAGTCCTCTTCACCGCCTCAGCATTCTCCAGCGCAACAGTCCTCTTCACCGCCTCACCAGTCTCCAGCGCAGCCGTCTCCGCCGCCGCGTCAGCCGTCTCCGCCCACCGCTCGTACTATGAGGGGTAAGCGATCACCGAAACGTAAAAGGTCGACGCCCCTCCCAAAGTACCTCATAAGAATCTTCCCATTAGACCTTATGACAGGACTGTAGCGGAAAACGCCGCGGAGGTGGCTGCCTACAATAAGACTTTTTTTGCACCAAAAAAGCCCGAGCAAAGCCGGTATACGATGAAAAACCAAAAAGTGGGCTAAGTCCTTCCTTGCAGCCATCCCAAATATCGATGAATCTGCAATCTGACTATGGTCGTGAACTTAGTAAGCTAGCACGTGCCCAGTCTGAGCAGAACAAGGAAAGAAGTGCAAAAAGCGGGAAACAAATTGCCCAGCTCGGACAGCAGAAAAATCAATCGGTCCCCCCGCTCATAGTGTGTTCCGATATCGACAAGGACTTCAGAGCCGATATGGATAAGGACCTGCAATTATTGGACCCCAGAGCCATAGCTGCTGCTAAGAACATGGTATCACTGTATCGCAGGCCATGGAAATGCTACCGCCATGGGTTGACTTTGGTCAACTTTTAGGCTATGAAGAACAGCTAATGTTAGAGATAGCACGGAAATATGTCACAGGGGAGTCTATGGTCAGTAATGAGGAGCTCACGCGTCTATCAACACATATGCGAAATATGCACAACTGGTACATGGTGCACACATCAAAGAAGGCGCGAAGGAGTGGATTGCGGTGGACGTTCGAGTGGAGCATTTCTTCAAACCTTACAGTATACAGGTTCAAATGACTGAACTGTTTCAGTTATTCAATCAGCGCGCCCTCGACAAATCTATCCTCAGTTGCTATTGTCTGTAAGTGATTTATTTTCGTAATTAAGTCTCTAGCTCAGCTCGTTCATTGCCTGTATTATATTATCCTGACTATATATATATATATCCTTTTGTACGCTATTATGTAGAATGAAGATGATGGAATGCAAAGCATCTAGACATTATGAGGTTGGGTTCGTTGACCCATATATCGTTAATGAACATACGTTACGCAATCACCCCAGAGACGTGGAGCATGACCTGACCACCTCTTTAATCAAGCAAAACTTCTGTACGGAAATACTATTTCCTTACAACTTCAAGTGAGTGTTTCTGTCTTGTACATATTTTTATTTGGCTTTCTCGATGTTAAGTGTAATTGATGAGCTATGCATGTCTGCTTTATGTAAACGTCCGCAGGTTCCACTGGATTCTGCTAAGCATTCAAGTTGACAAGTCCATAGTTGAAGTCCACGACTCATTAAGTTGGGACCAAGCGACGTGGACCTCAATGAAAGAAATGCTCAATAAGTAATTTCAATCATTATCGCATTATATCGGCCTCTTTCGTTCGTTTCCTGATATCAAGTAATTAATAACTCCTTTGTTCATTTTTTTGGCCAAAGCAGGTGTTGGACACTATTCAAACAGAATGTAGAAGGTCCATTCAAAGATGAGCTAACTTATATATCGGTGAAAAGTCCGCAGCAGCCACCGGGGAGTAATTTATGTGATTCTACGTTTGCGAGTTCATTCGCGAGTTGACCTCTGAGCGGAGAACAACTTCTTTGAGCAAAATGCGGGAGAAGCTCGACCCAGAACGGCGCATACGAGCAATTCAAGAGGAATTGGCGGGATTTCTGCTTAGGGAGGTCATCGATGAAAGGGGAGAACATTATGCTGCGGACGATGAACTACATATGTGATCTATCTCCATGTAATTAAATAGTTGTATTCTCAAGAGATCGAATATTAATTATATATGCATCAACGTGTACTGTGTATATAGTAGAGCGTATAATATCGTACGAAAACGATGAGAGCACGTCGGCGATGCGAAGAAGGGGGAGACGACGGAGGCACCGGCGAGAGGGAGAGGGGGCACCGGCGAGAGGGAGAGGGGCACCGGCGAGAGGGGGCACCGGCGAGAGGGAGACCCTAAACCCTAAATACAAAAAAAAACACTCATTGGTCCCGGTTCGTATGAGTCTCCCCCACGCCCAGCCAGAACTGGCCACGTGGAGCCCCATTGGTCCCGGTTCGTGGCTGAACCGGGACCAGCATTCGTCCCGATTGGCTAGTCCCGGTTCGGGAACCGGGACGGATGGCCCAACCGAACCGGGACCATAGGCCAGTTTTCTACTAGTGTACGTCTAATAGGTGCTGCCTAAACTTTTTTTTTTACGTGACAGCCTATACGTGTGGTCGTTTCATATCCCTTCTTGGGCCTAAACTTGCATTGGGCTAGCAGCATAACATACCAAAAACGGAAATTCCGTATTTGCGGAAACGGAATTTCCGTTTCCGTCGCAGTTCCGCCGGAATATGTTGTACCGTATTTGTTTCCGTTTCCGCTCAGAAATTTCCGTTTCCGTTTCTGTTTCGGAAATTTTCGTTTCTGTTTCCGTATTTCAGTCCGTTTCCGTTTTTCCGTGGAAAAGTCAGAAACTTTCCGTTCCGTTTTCATCCCTAATCATAACAAGTTGTTGTACCCAACTTGCGAAAATGGTCTGAAAAAGCTGGGTAGCACACTGGAATTGCTGCAATAGAAGGCAGAGAACGGTGTGAGTGACAGGGGATTTGAAAAGTTGCTGCAAAAGTTAAAAAAGATGCTTCCAAAGGATAACGTATTGCCCGCCAGTACGTACGAAGCAAAGAAGGTTGTCTGCCCTCTAGGTTTAGAGGTTCAGAAGATACATGCATGCATTAATGACTGCATCCTCTACCGCGGTGAGAAGTACGAGAATTTGGATGCATGCCCGGTATGCACTGCATTACGGTATAAGATCAGACGAGATGACCCTGGTGATGTTGAGGGCGAGCCCCCCCGTAAGAGGGTTCCTGCCAAGGTGATGTGGTATGCTCCTATAATACCACGGTTGAAACGTTTGTTCAGAAACAAGGAGCATGCCAAGTTGTTGCGATGGCACAAAGAGGACCGTAAGTCAGACGGGATGTTGAGACACCCCGCTGATGAGACGCAGTGGAGAAAGATCGATAGGGAGTATGCGGACTTTGCAGCTGACGCAAGGAACTTAAGGTTTGGTCTAAGTACAGATGGCATGAATCCTTTTGGGGAGCAGAGCTGCAGTCATAGCACCTGGCCCGTGACTCTATGTATCTATAACCTTCCTCCTTGGTTGTGCATGAAGCGGAAGTTCATTATGATGCCAGTACTGATCCAAGGCCCGAAGCAACCCGGCAACGACATTGATGTGTACCTAAGGCCATTAGTTGAAGAAATTCTACAGTTGTGGGCCAAACCAGGTGTACGTGTGTGGGATGAGCACAAACAGGAGCCATTTGACCTACGAGCGTTGCTGTTTGTAACCATCAATGATTGGCCTGCTCTTAGTAACCTTTCAGGACAGACAAACAAGGGATACAATGCATGCACGCACTGTTTAGATGATACTGAAAGTATATATTTAGAACATTGTAAGAAGAATGTGTACCTGGGGCATCGTCGATTTCTTTTGGCGAAGCATCCCTTAAGAAATAAAGGCAAGCATTTCAACGGTCAGGCATGTCGCCAGCCGAAGCCTAAGGAACGTACTGGTGCTGATGTATTTGATATGGTCAAGGATTTGGATGAAATAGTAACCTTTGGAAAGGGTCCTGGCGGACGATCTGTTCCGAAGGATGATGACGGACACGCACCCATGTGGAAGAAGAAATCTATATTTTGGGCGCTACCCTACCAGAAATTCCTAAAGATCCGCTCTGCAATCGACGTGATGCATGCGACGAAGAATCTTTGTGTGATCCTGCTAGGCTTCTGGGCATGTATGGAAGACAAAAGATACACCGGAAGCACGGCAGGACCAGCAACGTATGAAAGACCCATAAGGCCTACATCCAGAACGGTTTCAAGGTCCTGCCAGCTACGCTCTTACCAAACAAGAGAAGGAAATCTTTTTTGAATGCCTGAGCAGTATCAAGGTCCCGTCTGGCTTCTCGTCGAATATAAAGGGAATAATAAATATGGCAGAGAAAAGGTTTCAAAACCTAAAGTCTCATGACTGCCACGTGATTATGACGCAATTGCTTCCGATTGCATTGAGGGGGCTTCTACCGGACAATGTTCGAGTACCCATTGTGAAGCTATGTGCATTCCTCAATGCAATCTCTCAGAAGGTAATCAATCCTGAAGATCTACCACAGTTACAGAAGGATGTGGTGCAATGTCTTGTCAGTTTCGAGTTGGTGTTCCCACCATCCTTCTTCAATATTATGACGCACCTCCTGGTTCACCTAGTCGAAGAGATTTCCATTCTCGGTCCTGTATTTCTACACAATATGTTCCCCTTTGAGAGGTTCATGGGAGTCTTAAAAAATATGTTCGGAACCGTGATAGGCCAGAAGGAAGCATCTCCAAGGGCTATGGAACAGAGGAGGTCATTGAGTTTTGTGTTGACTTTGTTCCTGGTCTTAAGCCGATTGGTCTTCTTCAATCACGGCATGAGGGAGACTGAGTGGAAAAGGCACTCTAGGAAGGAAATCAATAATATGTAGGGACGGACATTCTTACACTGAAGCACATTACACAGTTCTACAGAATTCCACCTTAGCGGCTCGGTATATCGAGCAACACAAGAAAATTGTACGCTCCAACAAAACTGGAAAGAATGACGACTGGATTAGAAAAGAACACATGAAGACTTTCGGCGGTTGGTTGCAAGCACATATCGTCAAAAGCAACACATTCCATGAGCTGTACTTGTTGTCCAGGTCACCGTCTTCGACTATATGGACTTTCCATGGGTACGAGATAAATGGGAATACATTTTACACGATCGCCCAAGATAAAAAGAGCACCAACCAAAACAGTGGTGTCCGCTTTGATGCAACAAACAACGATGGGTCAAAGACCACATATTATGGTTACATAGAGGAGATATGGGAACTTGACTATGGACCAACTTTTAAAGTCCCATTGTTTCGGTGCAAATGGGTCAACCTGAGAAGCTTAAGCGCGGTACAGGTAGACCCGCAGTACGGAATGACAACAGTGGATCTCAAGAATCTTGGTTACAGGGACGAACCATTCGTCCTAGCCAATGATGTGGCTCAGGTTTTCTATGTGAAGGACATGTCCTCCAGAACCGAAAAAAGAAAAAATAAGCAAACGAATACATCAGACGATGAGCCAAAGCGTCACATAGTTTTTTCAGGAAAAAGAAACATCGTGGGAGTCGAGGACAAGACAGACATGTCAGCAGATTATGATAAGTTTGATGAAATTCCGCCCTTCACAGTGAAAACTGACCCAAGCATCCCGTTAATAATGAAGATGGTCCATGGTTACGGCCGAAGCGATCATAGGCAAGGGACAATACGCGAAGAAGGGTTCATGGCTTTTATGTAAATCAATGTAATGTATTAAACCTTTATGTGATGTGTAGTAATGTATTAAACCTTTATGGGAGAAAACCATAAACATAGCTCGGTCCATTTTTATTTAACCATCCCTGATACGGCGACGTACCCGATCAGCGCGCCCACTTGGTAAAAACACGCCCAAAACACACGGTTTCCCCGTCATACAGCCCAACGGTGGCTCGTGAGTGACTGCATATCAAATGCACCGTTGGGCTGTATGACGGGAATCCGAATGCTTTGTATACCAACATGCTTTGTAGATAGAACAAAACATACGGTTTCCCCTGCATCCGTCAGCCCACCGGTGGCTCGTGAGACGGCAAATCGGCCTTCGATCCAAACAGCGGCAAGATGTCTCTGATGATTTGCAACCGTCCGAACAAGTGTTGGGGATGTTGCTAATCATCAGAGCGCCTTGCCGCTGCTTGGATCCAACCGAGGGGAGGTTCACCTTTAGCCTCTGCTCTAGGAACTCCTGCCTCTCAGCAATCTTGCTCTCTGCTACCCGTACTGCCAAAATGAACTACAATGAGTAGACACTGAGTGCTGAACATGTCCGAGAGGGGGGCTATATATAGGGTACGTGTGCTTCTTTAGTCCCGGTTGGTAACACCAACCGGGTCATGTGGCTCACGAAGTGGTCGTGATACTGCTGATCCAACAGCTCACAATCCCTCAAAAGAAACACACCCCTGATCCAACGTCTCACAAGCGCTTGAAAGAAACACACGATCCATGTGCTTCTTCCTTATTGGTGGGATTTCCTTTAGTCCCGGGTGGTGCTCACAAAGTGATATCCAACAGCTCACAAGCCCTCAAAAGAAACACACCCCTGATCTACGACGATGATCGTGTAAAATGTATTCTTTATCCCTGCATTTCCAGCTAATGATATTAGCATCTGAATAAGTAATCTGGTTTTGAGTTAGTTATGCAAAAGATAAATGAATTAATAATTTTTATCTGGTTTCTTTTGCGGGCTTGTGAGCTGTTGTATTAAACATTTTATCAGATGTTTGGATTCGTTATTCAAATTCAAACACTTTTCAAGTTTTGGATTTATAAAATGGCACAGTTGATACATGATGCAAACAGATGTATGGATGATATATTCAGATTCCTTATTTTTTCTGATAATAATAGACATATTATTTGTATTATTTGGATTTATAAAATAGGAGTTATGAATTTCCAAACTTCTTATTTATTTTAATCATATAAACTACAAAATACCTTTTTGTCGCGGGTGGTGCCACGGCCCGGGACAAAAGGGTCTGGACTCGGCGCGAAAAATGGCGGTCGAAAATGACCCTCTTGTCCCGGGGGTGCCACGGCCCGGGACAAAAGGTCTCTTGTCCCGGTGGTGCCACGGCCCGGGACAAGAGGCTATTCATATATGAAACTGCCCTCTGCCCCCTTCGACTCAAGGCGATTCAGACGAGACGAAGAGGAAGAGGCGAAGTGCTGCCGAATTTTCCGCCGGCGATCGTCTCCATCTCCGGCCCGCGCGCCCCTCTCCATCCTCCGGCCGCCGCACGCGCCCCCTCCATCGCGCCCCCTCCTCCGGCCGCCGCGCCCCTCGAGCTCTCCCCTCCCTAGCTAGCTCCTCCGGCCGCCGCGCCGCCCCTCGAGCTCGCCACCTACGCGGCACACCGCTCGCCGGAGCGCCGCCACACACCACCTCCGTGGCACACCGCGCGCCGGAGCGCCGCCACACCGCCGGAGCGCCGCCGCACGCCGTCCCGCCGGAGTCGCCCGCGGTGAGCACGCACCGCGGCAACGCCCCGCGCGCCTTTTTTTTACTTGGTAGTATTTTTAGTAGTAGTTATTTTTAGAAGTAATTTTTAGTAATAATTTTTTACTTAGTAGTTATTTTACTTAGTAGTTATTTTTGTTAGTAGTTATTTTAGAAGTAATTTTTAGTAATAATTTTTTACTTAGTAGTTATTTTTGTTAGTAGTTATTTTTAGTAGTTATTTTTAGAAGTAATTTTTAAAGTTGTTAGAATTAGAGTAAAGTTGTTTGAGTAATTTTGGTAAAATTTGTTAGAGTAAAAATTTGTTAGAGTAATTTTTAGTAAAATTTGTTAGTGATGTTGGATCAGGGGTGTATGTAGAATAATGTAGAATAATGTTTGGTGATGTTGGATCAGGGGTGTGTTTCTTTCAAGCGCTTGTGAGACGTTGGATCATGTGTAATAATATATTAAACCTTTTATGTAATGCATTCTATGGAATGTATTAAACCTTTATGTGGCTCACGAAGTGGTCGTGATACTGCTGATCCAACAGCTCACAATCCCTCAAAGAAACACACCCTGATCCAACGTCTCACAAGCGTTTGAAAGAAACACACGATCCGTGTGCTTCTTCCTTATTTGTGGGATTCTCTTTAGTCCCGGGTGGTGGCTCACAAAGTGATATCCAACAGCTCACAAGCCCTCAAAAGAAACACACCCCTGATCCAACGGCTCACAAGCGCTCGAAAGAAGCACACGATCCGTGTGCTTCTTCCTTATTGGTGGGATTCTCACTATACATATATGTAGTCATGCATGGCCTCCATTCGCATAGCACATCTAAACTCATATCTGCAACCTCATCACTCTCACATGGCTTCCACCGTACCCACTCTAACCTACTCGGAGGCGGAGGCGCTTTGCGCCTCGAACTACCCATGCCCGCCCGGCTACGACGTCCCCGCCGGCTGGAGGCTGAGCACCGGAGGCGTGCCGGTCCCTCCTGTCCCTCAAGGTTTGGCGCGCCGGGCGGCCATCACGAACCACTACCCTCGAGCTCACTCCGGAGCAGCGGATGGATCCCCGCTGGCATCCGACTACCGCCCGACTTGGGACGCCTTCTTCATCAATCGGCGTGAGAGGGCGCTCGCCAGGTACGAGGAGGACGACCCGCCTCCTTCGAACTTCAACGAGGCCGGCCGTCGGCTGTGGTGGAGCGGCCGGACTCTCCAGAGCGTCATGAACTACATCACGGCCGGTGATACCCCCGCCTACGCTGCCTCACGTCCAGTCCAGGCGAGCGCCGCCCGACGACAGCGACGACGACGACGACTACGACGACTACGAGGACGAGTATTATAAGCCTAGGCAGGAGTATGACTAATCTGAGCCACATCGTTGGTTAGGACAAATGGTTCATCTATGTACCCAAGATTGTTGTCATTCCCTACTGCTTGTCTATCTACGACGACGATCGTGTAAAATGTATTCTTTATCTCTGCATTTCCAACTAATGATATTTAGCATCTGAATAAGTAATCTGGTTTTGAGTTAGTTATGCAAAAGATAAATGAATTAATAATTTTTATCTGGTTTCTTTTGCGGGCTTGTGAGCTGTTGTATTAAACATTTTATCAGATGTTTTGGATTCGTTATTCAAATTCAAACACTTTTAATGTTTTGGATTTATAAAATGGCACAGTTGATACATGATGCAAACAGATGTATGGATGATATATTCAGATTCCTTATTTTTTTTCTGATAATAATAGACATATTATTTGTATTATTTGGATTTATAAAATAGGAGTTATGAATTTCCAAACTTCTTATTTATTTTAATCATATAACCTACAAAATACCCTTTTGTCGCGGGTGGTGCCACGGCCCGGGACAAAAGGGTCTGGACTCGCGCGGAAAAATGGCGGTAAAAAATGACCCTCTTGTCCCGGGTGGTGCCACGGCCCGGGACAAAAGGTCTCTTGTCCCGGGTGGTGCCACGGGGGACAAGAGGCTATTCATATATGAAACTGCCCTCTGCACCTTCGACTCAAGGCGATTCAGACGAGACGATGAGGAAGAGGCGAAGTGCTGCCGAATTTTTCCGCCGGCGATCGTCTCCATCTCCGGCCGCCCGCGTGCCCCTCTCCATCCTCCGGCCGCCGCGCGCGCCCCCTCCTCCGGCCACCGCGCCCCTCGAGCTCTCCCCCTCCCTAGCTAGCTCCTCCGGCCGCCGCGCCCCTCGAGCTCACCACCTACGCGGCACACCGCTCGCCGGAGCGCCGCCACACCACCTTCGCGGCACACCGCGCGCCGGAGCGCCGCCACACCGCCGGAGCGCCGCCCGCACGGCCGGCCCGCCGGAGTCGCCGCGGTGAGCACGCGCCGCGGCAACGCCCGCACGCCCTTTTTTTTTACTTAGTAGTTATTTTTAGTAGTAGTTATTTTTAGAAGTAATTTTAGTAATAATTTTTTACTTAGTAGTTATTTTTACTTAGTAGTTATTTTTGTTAGTAGTTATTTAGTAGTTATTTTTAGAAGTAATTTTTAGTAATAATTTTTTACTTAGTAGTTATTTTTACTTAGTAGTTATTTTTGTTAGTAGTTATTTTTAGTAGTTATTTTAGAAGTAATTTTTAAAGTTGTTAGAATTAGAGTAAAGTTGTTAGAGTAATTTTTTAGTAAAATTTGTTAGAGTAATTTTTAGTAAAATTTGTTAGAGATTTGTTAGAGTAATTTTTAGTAAAATTTGTTAGAGTAAAATTTGTTAGAGTAATTTTTATTAAAATTTGTTAGAGTAAAATTTGTTATTTTGCGCAGGACCAACTCCAGGGGTGAAGATGGATCACACCAACTCCGGGGGTGAAGATCACACCAACCCAGATGGCGAAGATGTTATTTTGCGCAGGACCAACCACGAGGGCAATGCCCTGATTATGAACATTATAAGAGGGGATTTGGGTCTTGACGATGGAGATGAATGTGGTCTTGGTGGACATGAGCTAGAACAGAAGCTAGACCAGGTGGACGAAGATGTGATATCATCATTTTTGAATCCATCCGGTGATGGAGAGGAGGAAGAACAGCTGGACGAAGGGCAGACAAACAACAATGATGGCCCCTCGACAACAACCGGCGAGGTATATATATTAAGCCTCTTGTGGCTCGATGCATTAATTGACCCGTATATATATATATATTAATCACTCTTTCTTCTTTTTAGACCTCCGAATCGAAGCAATCGACAGCTAGAACATGAGGCCCGAACAAAATGTTGGATCCTAATCAAAGGTTCACCATCGACGAAATTTATCATAATGGACAACCGAAGGATTCAGAAAAGCACGCGAGGCTGTTTGTAAATCAATGCGGAGTGATTGCCAGGGACAACCTTCCGATCACCATCCAAGAATGGATTAAGCCAAAGAATGCAGGTGAAGAATTCACTAGTTATGTCGACGATGATGCCAAAGATGACCTTTGGGAGAAGCTCATAGCACATTTCATACTACCTCCAGAGTATGAAGAATTCGAGGCAGATGGTATTACCCCAGTTGAGGGTGGGCTTGAAAGAAGAGAGAGAGTCAAGCAGTGGGCTCTATCGAAGATGGCCGAACAGTTCCGAAACTACAAGAAAAATTTATACATCAAATATGTCGCAAAAGGCAAAACTCCAGAATTCAAAGGAGCGTATGAGAAATTGCGAGAACAGTGGCCCGCTTTTGTAAAGTACAAACAATCTTCTGTAGCCAAGGAAAGGTCGGTAAAAAATAAGATAAATGCTCAAAAAAAGAAGTACCACCATAGATTGGGGACAGGTGGCTACAAGAGTGCCGTGCCTAAGTGGGAAGCGGCCGAGGCCGAACTGAGGAAGAGAGGGATCACTCCAGGTACAAATGGATGGCCCGAGAGGGCAAAGCACTGGTGGTACGCGCATGGGGGAACGTTGGACCCAAAAACAGGGCAGACAATTTTTCGAGACCAAATTCTAGTACCCTCCAAAGCAATTGTTCGAGCAATGGCCGATGCTGAAAAGGGATTGTTCCGGCCCGATCGAGAGAGAGACGAGCTGTGGCGTGCCCTCGGGAACGATGAAAAAGGTGGACGAGCACGAAGCAAAGGCAGTGTCCCGTGGGATAGAGCGTTTCCCCAGGACGCTGACAGTTACAAAAGCCGTAAGAGAGCAAAGGACCGGGAGGCAGACCGGATCGGGAAGTTAGAACATGAACTAGCTGGGGTGAAGAAGTTTGTAGAGGAAGCACTTAGCCAAACGTCATCTCAGTCGCAGGAAGATCCTCCATTGGAGACTAGCGCGCGGAGAAGCAGCCAGGCTTCCACGGAGGTCCTGGTTGATGATCATACACTGCTGGATGATGCACCGGCGCCTCACTACCCCGTGGATGATGTCAGAGGGATGACAGAATGTGAGCTACGTCAGCCAATGGGCAACCTGTCCTTGAAGGTGGCGACCGGCACTGCTTTACCTTGTCTACCTGGATCACTCCACCATTCACATCCGATTCCACCTGGCTATGCTCGTGTCTTGGTGGATGACCTACTGGAGGTGTATGGGGACCTAGAGATTGACATCGCTACACCTGAAGGCCATAAGAAACTAGGAGATGTCAAGCGTCAGATCATTCTATGGCAAAAGAAGTACATCAAGTTTCCAGGCTCGGCGCCAAGGCCACCGACTCCGAGGAATCCAAGTCTACCCCCCCCCCCCCCCCACCCGATGATCGTCGACCTCCAAGTCCACCCCCCTTCCCCCATGATCGTCGACCTCCAAGTCCGCCTCCGCGCAATACTCCCCCGCGCCCCACTCAGAAGAAACGGACCGACGCCGCCCCCCCCCCCCCCCCCCGCTCCCCACTCAGAAGAAAGGTCGCACTCAGAAGATAGTCGACATCCCGTCGGTTCCTCCCAAGAGACCTTATGACAGGACTGAAGCGGAAAACGCCGCGGAGGTGGCTGCCTACAATAAGACTTTTTTTTTGCACCAAAAAAGCCCGAGCAAAAGCCGGTATACGATGAAAAAACCAAAAAGTGGGCTAAGTCCTTCCTTGCGCAGCCATCCCAAATATCGATGAATCTGCAATCTGACTATGGTCGTGAACTTAGTAAGCTAGCACGTGCCCAGTCTGAGCAGAACAAGGAAAGAAGTGCAAAAAGCGGGAAACAAATTGCCCAGCTCGGACAGCAGAAAAATCAATCGGTCCCCCGCTCATAGTGTGTTCCGATATCGACAAGACTTCAGAGCCGATATGGATAAGGACCTGCAATTATTGGACCCCAGAGCCATAGCTGCTGCTAGAGAACATGGTATCATTGTATCGCAGGCCATGGAAAATGCTACCGCCATGGGTATGACTCTTGGTCAACTTTTAGGCTATGAAGATCAGCCAATGTTAGAGATAGCACGGAAATATGTCACAGGGGAGTCTATGGTCAGTAATGAGGAGCTCACGCGTCTATCAACACATATGCGAAATCTGCACAACTGGTACATGGTGCACACATCAAAGAAGGACGCGAAAGAGTGGATTGCGGTGGACGTTAGAGTGGAGCATTTCTTCAAACGTTACAGTATACAGGTTCAAATGACTGAACTGTTTCAGTTATTCAATCAGCGCGCCCTCGACCAATCTATCCTCAGTTGCTATTGTCTGTAAGTGATTTATTTTCGTAATTAAGTCTCTAGCTCAGCTCGTTCATTGCTGTATTATATTATCCTGACTATATATATCCTTTTGTACGCTATTATGTAGAATGAAGATGATGGAATGCAAAACATCTAGAGTTTATGAGGTTGGGTTCGTTGACCCATATATCGTTAATGAACATACGTTACGCAATCACCTCAGAGACGTGGAGCATGACCTGACCACCATTTTAATCCAGCAAAACTTCTGTACGGAAATACTATTTCCTTACAATTTCAAGTGAGTGTTTCTGTCTTGTACATATTTTTATTTGGCTTTCTCGATGTTAAGTGTAATTGATGAGCTATGCATGTCTGCTTTATGTAAACGTCCACAGGTTCCACTGGATTCTGCTAAGCATTCAATTTGACAAGTCCATAGTTGAAGTCCACGACTCATTAAGTTGGGACCAAGCGACGTGGACCGAAATGAAAGAAATGCTCAATAAGTAATTTCAATCATTATCGCATTATATCGGCCTCTTTCGTTCGTTTCCTGATATCAAGTAATTAATAACTCCTTTGTTCATTTTCTTTGCCAAAGCAGGTGTTGGACACTATTCAAACAGAAAGTAGGGTCCATTCAAAGATGAGCTAACTTATATATCGGTGAAAAGTCCGCAGCAGCCACCGGGAGTAATTTATGTGGATTCTACGTTTTGCGAGTTCATTCGCGAGTTGACCTCTGAGCGGAAAACAACTTCTTTGAGCAAAATGCGGGAGAAGCTCGACCCAGAACGCGCATACGAGCAATTCAAGAGGAATTGGCGGGATTTCTGCTTAGGGAGGTCATCGATGAAAGGGGAGAACATTATGCTTCGGACGATGAACTACATATGTGATCTATCTCCATGTAATTAAATAGTTGTATTCTCGCAAGAGATCGAATATTAATTATACATGCATCAACGTGTACTGTGTATATAGTAGAGCGTATAATATGCGTACGGAAACATGTTTGAAATTATATATAATGAAACCCAAATTGAAAAAGAAACGAAATGGAAAAAGAAACGACCTAAAACCCTAAAACCCTAAAA
The DNA here is from genome assembly GCA_947311845.1 of Poa pratensis. NCBI lineage: Eukaryota > Viridiplantae > Streptophyta > Magnoliopsida > Poales > Poaceae > Poa > Poa pratensis. The sequence continues at coordinate 17,980,170 of CAMZMU010000093.1, forward strand.
TGAGGAAAAAAAGGAAAAGGAAACATCTAGTCCCGGGTGGTATTACGACCCAGGACTAGATCTCCCCGCCTCTGCCGCGTCCTGCCGCTGCCACGTGGTGGCCTCTGGTCCCGGGCCGTAGCAGCCGGGACTGGAAGTAGGGGCTTTTAGTCCCGATTTCGCAGTCCCGGATGCGAATCCGAGACTAAAAGCCCCCTACAGCCCAGGACTACATGTCCGTTCTGCACTAGTGACCTCTAGCAGTTTGGTACTACTGCTAACTGAACTGGCCCAGATAACAGAAAGGAAACATTCCCGGGACATGTCAGGCCTGCAGTCCACATGGTTTTCATCCCAAACCAAAGGACGTAACAGAACTCATGAGATAACTGGCACTGCAACTCCTCGAGCCATGGATAAAGACTTTGGCAGTAACAATGGTGACCAGCTTCCTCTTTGAGCTCAATTCCTTCCGTCGATCCTCAGCAAAACATGCTCACACACTACAACTTCATGTTTCGTTTATGTCGAGAGCTTGGTTCTAAAGAGCATCAGCCCTCAGCCCAGCTAAAGCTAAAGTCTTGTCCTTGCCCTCTTGAGATTATAAACCTACCCAATGTTTGAAAAAGGAACATACATAATAGATTAGCTCACTCAGCAGGAGATATACTCAATTTGTTTGTTATCAAAGCAAGCTCTAAAAATCGCACCCGGTTACTTTGAGCTGTCGTCCGCAAGAAAGCAATCGATCAAATATAGTACTCCCTCCGTTCCACAATATAAGATGTTCTAGCTAGCTCACATGTTGGCTAGGTGCAAACCCAAATGAGTGTACATACATATTAAAACATGTCCACATATATCTAGATACATGTGAATGTGGACAAAAGGTAAAACATCTTATATTTAGAAACGGAGGGAGTACTATAGTAGTATAAGAGATTGTAAAGCCATTAGGAGTCTCCAAAATATTCCCAACTAATAGTCCCACTTGCATGCCTTTTTCCACTTTACATGTAGTGAGAATAGACACTTATACAGGCTCAGATGCCCATGATGATGACAGTTCTAAATTGCTCCACTCTAGTTGCATTGCTGCCTATTTGTTTTTATGAAAGGAGGGGCACGGAGATGATATAGATAACCACACCACACGTTCCTCTCTTTCCCGAGTCGGATTCATGCAACTAGGGACGTAAGTGAATTACACTTATGTGCCACTTTTATTCAGGATTCAGGTTTGTAATCTTTCGAAGGAGAGAAAAATATTTAGTTCCCATAAAGCCTGCACTACTAAACAATGCTAGTAATTTTCCCAATCTGGCACATGAGCTGCAGCATTACCTTCAATGATTTTCTCAGAATCTATAACACGGGATGATTTGATTACCTGCTGAGGAAGGAGACTCTGCAAGCATCGTCCAGCAAAACACTTTCTCCAATTGGACCAGCAGAGGACATATTGGCGCTCCCAGCAGGCTCCATTGCAGCGTCACAATGGCGCCGACAGCAGCCTCCATCTCCAATCTCTCACCATGCTGACGAACCCCCGAAGAAATTGATCCCCATGCCGCAGAAATGCAGAGAGCGGTCCGCCTGTTGCTACCACCACACTCTGAGGTGCCGTGTGACCAAGCCCAGATTCGCGTGGTCCGTGGAGGACCATGCGAAGCCGTCCCTCGCCCGTGCATCATCTGTAGTCAACCCCCTCGGAACGGGACCGCCGACGCTGACAATTCCGAAAAACAAAATCAGAGATTGCTCTGAAAAAATGCACAAATCAGGCATGCTGTACGGGAGCGGCAAGCCACCATGATTTGCAGCCCAGCTTCTGTAAGGATACCGACGAACCCACCGCTGCACGGGAAACGACGAAGATGGAGAAGGTCGACTTTTCCTATAACGCGCGTACCGCGGACGGTATTAGCGTCCGCGTACCCCAGATGACTAATGGGCCTGGCCCAGTTCCCTGTATGTGTTCGCGTTTGCAGTCTTATCGCTTTAGCTGCATTCCATCTTCTTCCTCGTTACTTCCCGACCTCAGGGCGGCGCACTGTGTCTGCTCCCCTCCCCGATTCGACCAGCCAGATCCGGTACCTTCACGTCGCCGTCCTTCTTCGGGCCCAAGGTTCGTGATTCTCCCCGTATCCGTGTCCATCCCGCTTCCTATTTCCCTGTCCCCGTACCCGAGGGGATCCCGTTGTTTGATGCTAAAATCGCAGGAGTTTTCTGCTAGGGTTTCCTGTTATTCTGTTCGTTTGTGCCGTGATCTAGCTTTTTCAAGTTCTAAACATCTGCTAATATGCCGTGATCTAGCTTTCCCGTGCTTTTTCCTAGGCGTTTAGTGGTAGTCACCCTGGTTTGTGAGCGTAGCTTCGTTGGTCTGTATTTTCGTGCATATCTGCGAGGTAACTTTGGTAGCCAACGGGGTATGACTAGTTCACTAACTGATTTCTTTAGCTGTTCTACGCAGTTTTGTTTGGTATGTAGTTGGTTCTGGGTCAATTTTAGTGTGGTCTGTAGTTGTTCAGACATGGCATTTGAGGAAGAACTTCATTGCATTTTCTTTTGGACTGTCTAGTTGAGTAATTTAGGAGTTTGTAGTTTGTTTGACATGTGGCAATGATCATATACATGGTATTTTCTTTTGGACTATGTAGTTGTTTCTGGACAGTTAGGTTCGTTCAAAAATAATTGGTTCCAACGACTGGCCCTCTTATCAGTTCTTCGCCGGCTGTTAAGTGCACCAATACTTCACTCCGTCTCCACCTTCAGTCTTATTTCCTGTTGCGTACATCGGTGGGTGGGAGTGGAGGTTTTCTACTATCCATCCGGATCCTCGGTGTGTCTGTGAGTTAGGGTTCTGGATAGGACGCGCCTGGTATGTGTTCAAATGTTTTCTAATCCATGCAGTTACATTGGGTGCCTATGCTTTAGGTCTGCATGCAACACTTGTTGTTCTTATGTTTTTCGATAGGCCGCACATCGCCTCTTATGAGCGTTGCGGAGCTTAAATTTTATGTGGAAGCTACTATTTATATCCTTCGCGAGCATATTATTTTGCGTGTGTGCAGATATTATGTGTTTTGCCTTGGCCGATCTATAGGTGCTAGAGTTTTATCTAGTACTAGTAGATAGTATGTTTGCTTCATTTTCTTCAGTTGCTTAGCCTATTATCCATATTTTTGGTCTTTTTTATGCAGTGGGGTAAACTTAGGTATTAGTTGTTGTGCAACAATTGACTGAGGTTTTCAATGATTCAATCCCCATTATTTTGTTTGTCCTTTAGGTCATCTGGCCATGCTCGTTACTATATAAAAAGATGCTTTGTGGATCACTACATGGAAATGAGGACGAACTACATGGCATTTTTTGGCTATGTAGTTGCTCTGGCGTAATTTCCATCAGTTTTTTTTGCTGGTCTTTCATATGCTTGTGTAACTAAATAGCTTCTACCTTCCGTCTTCTTCGTCGTGAGCATGTGCTTTTTGCAGATATACTGATTTTTCCGTGACTGGTTTATGGGTGTTAGTATTCGACACATGCACCGCTGTTAGTTCAATCCCACCACCATTTGTTCTATCATTTTAAAGTTTTATGCTCATTTTCAATTCACAAGAAATAAGTTGCATTTTTTTATTACAATAGGCATGATTGCGGCTTTTATGTCATGTTATATGCTGAAAATTTCAATGGGAAAGTTATGGGAAACTACAATAAGGTAATGTAGTTCTTATACCTTCATATTCTGATTTTTCAGGTTTTTTCTTCAACGATATAATGATTGTCTTTCAATCTGTTGGTTAATATTATTGTATCCATTCTTTCCTGCAGGATTTAATTCCAAAATACAGGATGATGAAAGTTTTCGTAATGTTCTAGTCTACATTGAATGAGGTCAAAGTTGAGCCTTTCTATAGGATGAAGGATGAAGAAGCGCTAGGTTCAGCGGCAACTTTTGCCAGTAGCTTATGAAACTGATGCAAATGTCAGATTAATACGATGCTGCCAATGTTGCTTGCTTGTAATGCCCTGTTTTCTTTTTGCTATATCCCATGAATGATGTAATATGTTTGCCAAGAGCTTCGATAAACACTGTTTATCACTTTTGTTTGCTTGAAAACTCCAGTACTAGCTTCGAAAACTAATTTATCCTGTTTTATATGTCAGTGAGATGCTTGTTTGTGTTTGTTTCCTTTTTGGATTTTTCATCAAGCCTGGCGGTATGAGAATGCTAGCAGAAGGAGACAAAAAGATGAACAGATTCTGTTAACCTTTTGTTTTTTTTTGAAATTGTTCAAACATTGATTTTGTTCATTTTCTTTTTGCAAATCATTCAAAACAAGAATCCGTTCACCCATATTTTTTTTCAAACTGTTCAAAATCTATAAATTTTTCACCTTTTGTTTTTGAAATTGTTGAATGCTAGAATATGTTCACCTTGTTTTGAATCGTTTAGACCGAGATTGTGTTCAATTCTATAATCGTTCAGAAAATGACTTTTTTCCCGTTCACTCCCAAAATCGTTCAAAAAGTGTTTATGTTCACCGACCATTTTATGTTCACTTTTTAGAATCTGTTCACTTTTCGTTTTCAATTTTTAATTTCTTTTTAGAAATAAAATAGATGTTTTGTTCAAGGACCTTTTTCATGTTCACTTTTAAAATCTAAAAGAGATTTTTGTTCACCGACCATTTTTCTGTTCACTTTTTTAAACTGTTCAGAATATTATTCTGTTTATCGACTTTTCTCTGTTCACTACTTAAAATTGCCAAGAGTAGTTTCCGTTCACCAACCCTTTTCAGTTCACTTTTTAAAATCGTTCAAGAATAATTTTGTTCACTGACAATTTCCTTTTAAAATTGTTAAAGAATATTTTATATTCACTCTTTCAAAATATTTTACAATAGTTGCCGTTCACCGATATTTTCTGTTGACTTTTTAAAATCGTTCAAAAAGTTTTCTGTTCAGTTTTTAAAATCATTCAAAAATAGTTTCATTCACACAACTTTTTAAAATCGTTCAAAAATAGGTTACGTTCACCGACCCTTTTTACTTTTCTTTTAAAATCGTTCAAGAATAGTCTCTGTTCACAAACCCTTTTCATTCTTATTTTAAAATCGTTCAAAAATATTTTCCGTTCACCGATATTTCTGTTCACTTTCTAAAATCGTTCAAAAATAGTTTCCGTTCATCGACATTTTCTGTTCACATTCTAAAATAATTCAAAACTAGTTTCCGTTAAACGACATTTTCTGTTCAATTTCTAAATCGTTCCAAAATGGTTTCTGTTCATTTAAAAAAAAAGCTTCAGTTCACAAACCTTTTTGTTCACTTTTTAAAATCGTTCAAAAATAATTTCCGTTCGTCGACATTTTTTGTACACTTTTAAATTAGTTAATGATCTTTTTTAAATCGTTCAAAAATAGTTCCTGTTTAAATACCTATTTTATTCACTTTTTAAAAATCATCCACAAATAATTTCCGTTCGCATATTTCTTCTGTTCAATTTTTAAAATCGTTCAAAAATAAATTTCGTTCACCGACCTTTTCTGTTCACTTTATAATCATTCAAAACTAGTTTCCGTTCACCGACATTTTCTGTTCACTTTTTAAAATCGTTTCAAAATGGTTTATGTTCACTTTTTTTTTTTTTTTCAAAAATAGCTTCCATTCACAAACCTTTTTTGTTTACTTTTGAAAAACCAGTTAAAAATAATTTTCGTTCGCGGACATTTTCTGTACAGTTTTAAAGTAGTTTCTTATCACTTTTTAAAATCGTTCAAACATAATTCTGTTCAATACCTATTTTGTTAACTTTTAAAAATTGTTCAAAACATTTTCCGTTCACACACTTTTTCTGTTCACTTTTTTAAATCGTTCAAATATAAATTTCGTTCACCGACCTTTTCTGTTCACTTTTAAAATAGTTCAAAACTAGTTTCCATTCACCGACATTTTCTGTTCACTTTTTAAAATCGTTCCAAAATGTTTATGTTCACTTTTTTAAAATTATTCAAAAATAGCTTCTGTTCAGAAACGTTATTTGGTTCACTTTTTAAAAATCGTTCAAAATAATTTCCGTTCGCCAGCATTTTCTGTGCACTTTTAAAGTAGTTGCTGATCACTTTTTAAAATTCGTTCAAAATAGTTCTAGTTCAAATACTATTTTGTTCACTTTTGTAAAATTGTCCAAAAATAATTTCGGTTCACTTTTTTGAATCATTCAAAATAAATTTCGTTCATCGACCTTTTCTGTTCACTTTTAAAATCATTCAAAACTAGTTCCGTTCACCGACATTTTCTGTTCACTTTTTAAAATTGTTTCAAAATGGTTTCTGTTCTTTTTAAAGTGTTCAAAAATAGCTTTCGTTCGCAAACCTTTTTTGTTGACTTTTTTAAAACCATATAAAATAATTTCTGTTCGCGGACATTTTCTATGCACTTTAAAATAGTTTCTAATCACTTTTTAAATCGTTCAAAAATAGTTTATGTTCAACTACCTATTTTGTTCACTTTTTAAAATCGTTCAAAAATAATTTCCGTTCACACACTTTTCTGTTCACTTTTTAAAATCAATCAAATAAAATTTCGTTCACCGACCTTTTCTGTTCATTTTTAAAATCTTTCAAACTAGTTTCCGTTCACCGACATTTTCTGTTCACTTTTTAAAATCATTACAGCGATCAATTTCTTATAGCTGCAACACAAACCACCACCAAGACAACACCCGGAGTCCAAATTCTCCAAAAGAGACGCCTCCAAGAAAGTAAGAGTGCACAAGCACCGTCATCGCCCGGCTCATAGATCTTAGATTTTCACCATGGAGAAAGTCCGTGTTCTCAAAAACAATGCCCTCAACAAGCCCATTGCTAGGCACAACTAATTAAGGTCAGACCTTGGATATAGTACTATTACTCCTCTTGTGTCGTCGCCGCCCCGCTTGACGGTACCGCGGCCAAGCAAAGTCCTCATCGCATCGAAGACTCGGTCCGCCATTACTAGACCTCATACCACAGCTGCCATGACATTCTCCGCCAGTGTCGTCAACAAAGAAATCGAAATACCGACATGTCCCATGGTGACAACAGACAATGAAACTTCGCGTCACTCCATCCTGAAGCCTCATGACCAGAAATATGGGTGCACACGACTGAAACTCAACTAATCCAGCAATCTACAGGCATAGGCGCACACGAAGATCATCGGTGGATCCTTCCAGAACTCATCACCATCCAGATCAATGAGGGCATTCATTAGGCAGAAAACAGTCTTGGCGCGAGAAGAACCTAGGATCACCTCCTTATTCGAGCACACCAGCAGGCCCCCATGTCGTCAGATCAGAAAAGGAGAAGGCAGTTGCTGCACCATCCGCCCGCATCAGGCATGACCCAGATCGGATCACCGCCGCCGGAGCAACACCGCCACGCTGCCGTCGCATCTCTCACGTGTTTCTTCGCCTCTCGGCTTGATCCAGACCCGGAACGCAGTAGCGCGCCAGCGCCCCATCACCGCCCAAGATGCGCCGCCATGAAGCCCTCCCTTGCCCTCCATCTTAGATGGGAAGGCTTCGCTACCGGCACCATCGACGACGCCATCGATGGCCGGGAGCACGCCGGTGAGGGGTCTGGAGGGGTCGGGAAGGGGCCTCCAGAGTTGCCTGGGGCGGGGCGGTGATGGCCTTGACGTAGTTACCTGCGTCAAAAGAATATGGGTTAGGTTGAGACTCCAAGTGCAGAGTGTATAGTATAGGAAAGACGGTTTTCCCCACGAGGGGTGACTCGAGGGTTTAATATCGAACTCTCGGGGAATCAGTAGTGAAAGATTTATCTTCTTATCCTTCTCTTGAAAACCTACAAACAAAGTAAATTGTTTTGCCCTCAACCTCACCAGTGGTTGTCAAGCACAAGGTGTGAGAATGATATCAAAATAAAATGAATGCAAAACAGTAAATAAATATGCAATGATGATAAATAAATATGCAAGGATGGTGGAAACAATGATGGATGATATTTTTGGGTTTTGTATTGTGAATGCAAGATGTAAAAGTGTTTTTGTATTTTCGGATTTTTAAATGGCAGAAAATGTAAAGTGGATAAAAGTTGTTGGAAAGGTGTTTCTTATGATTAAAAATGGACCGGGGTTCATGGTTTCACAAATGCACTCTCTCTTTAATAAAGTGGTAGACAATGGAACACTAGAATTGACATATGAGATTGCAACAAAAAGGTTTCATGACAAGTTACTAATTATATGGGCATCACGTCCTAACATAGAGATCTTTTGTTTATTAATCTCTCTTATACTCCACCAAGATGCGAACTAAATCATAACACCTTAGTAATTAAGATAAATCAGAGCATAGCATTAAGTATCATGACATGAAGTTAAAATAAGAACATGCTAGATCTAGTCATGGAGTAGTGGCAATGGTCACACCCACATCTCCGGTAGCAAGGTATTTTTCTTTATCCCTAGTGAGGCAACAAAGTAAGGTAAAACCCAAGTGGATCGCGGAACTTTCTCTCACGTTCACCGCACTAGCCACCCCCCGTTACTCCAACTAATGCACACGTTCCCCCTCACACGCTCTCATACACATGCTTGATCAAAACAAGTAAACAAGAACGGGGTACATAATATGCATCTACTTTCATAACTGAAACAAAACTATTGCAATCTCAAACATATATTAACTCATAAAAAGATCCACCACAAAGGTATTACATAGATGACCGTAATCATGTTCAGCAGCTCATACGGTACTAATTAGTGAAGCTCAAGAGAGAGAGATACATAAGTTACTTCCACAAACCCATAGTCCAGGGGTGGACTACTCCTCTCATCATGGAGACGGTGGAGAAGTCGTTGGAGAAGATGGAGACCACGCCGGCAGCGCCCCGCCGGAGTTTTCCCCCTCCAATCTGCAACTCCAGGTCTCTGTTTCGTGGTTTCTGTGTTTCTGCGGCGCTCCTTCCGAAGGCGTCGGGGACTATTTTTATAGTCGTTTTTAGGTCAAGACGGAGGCTCGGGAAAAAAGATCGACGGCAACGGAGCCACGAGGCCCAGATGGTGGGTCCCACGCGGCCAGATCTGGCCGCGTGGGCCACCCTCTTCTGGCCCTCGGGCCTCCGTTTGTTCGCTTCCTTCGCTCCCACGCTTTGTTCCTTCCAAAAACTGATGCTCGTAAATTATTAGGTCATTTGGACGTCGTTTGGGTCCCTGAAACATCAAAATATAGAAAATAGGGTTTTCTGCCTGTGCAGGGTTAATTCCAGAAAAATAGGGAAACAATGAAATATTCCCAAAATCAATATAAAACATGATATAACCCTTATATGATGCAAATATGATTGAAATATAAGTAATATAATGCAAAGTTCATGTATGCATTTTACATGCATCAACATCCCCAAGCTTAACCTATACTCGTCCTCGAGTATGAAGGTGATAAAACTAACATGGACTTTGCAATTTAATACTATCAAAGGATATCAAAGATGATTACTATTGCTACATAGAGTCAAATGATTCATTCTTCAAAGGAGTAGCAATATACAAGATAGATTATGAAGTGATATCAAATATTCAATGTAAGGATGTTCAATGATAATTCACAAAGTGTAACATAGAAGAAAGTACTATGGACCAAATGTATGCATAATGAAAAGTAAAAACATCCTATAATGGTCATAGAGTATTCTTGAAATCTGAATATAAAAGGTGGACACTTTGGAAAGATATATAAATGAGTAGAGGTAAAACATGAATAAGTTTCATCTAACTTCCAAATGCTTCTACTTAAGTTAATGTTTGCAATGTGGTATTCATTGGTGTCAAGCTCTCATTACCCCTATCATAGCATCTTGAATGGTTAAAGTTTAAAGTGAAAGCAAATATGAGTAGTGTGCTTGACAAAGTATGGGTTGAATGTCTCATGCCCCGTGAATACGAGTACCTACACCACGGTGTTACTCAACTTGGGACACAAAGCAAGTTCAAGTTAAGGTCATTGTAAGTAATATAATAGCGTCATCAAGAGCGTCAACTGGGGTACCTCTTGCCTCAGGACATGGAACAAGCCCATGTCAAAATGACAAGACAAACAAACAAAATGAACAATCTCCACACCCTTTTTATTTACTATTGGTATAGCTTTTTATTGGTGCATCACTGAAGGTTCACCATAGCATGTAAGTAAATTTCCACCATGAATGATGCATGGCTTAGATTAGCGGCCCAGGCGTCTCTCTAGCCATTTATACAAACTCATTAAACTCACTAAGTTTCCCATTTATTTGGCACCATGATAAGCATCCATAAACAAAAGTACATGATATCAACAAAATATAAAGAGCACGTTGAAAGCTTGCCATGTGACAGCACATATGAGCTAACTCCCAACCAAGACTCTTGTCAAGCTCACAACTTCATAATTTTAATCACAATGGGTCATGTTTATTAAGTGCAATAAAAGTAAGGTGCATCAAGTTCGTGAGAGCTCTTTAACCAACTTTTCCCATAACAATCAATAACATAAGCATTTTAATTCAGAAGTATAGATAATACAAAATAACATGATAAACATACTCGGAATAGCATAAAGCTAATAGGTAGATATGGTGGACTCACTGGAAAAACTTTGGTTGAAGGTGTTGGAAAACAAGTTTTTACTTGTTGGAATTTTTGGGCTAGCAAGAGGGAGAAAGTTGACCGTCTAAATGCATGCATAAGTGTCCATAGAACTAACCAATCCATGTTAAACAAAGTAAAGTAACATTCAGCATCAAAACATGAATAAAAGATAGCTCTTGATAAAACACTTGCAAATTAATATTCATTAAAAGCATATGAATCATGCAACTATATGTATCTTTTTGAATCAACTCAAACATCCCTTTCCCAATCTTTTTAATAGCATCCAACTTAATTCAACCCAAATTTCCAGTAGCTCTCTCATATATAAATGATAGTGGTGGTCTCAAGACAAACAAAATCAAACCGAAATAAAAAGCAAATAAAAGACGCTCCAAGTTTATGCGATAAAGTGCATTGATCGAAAAACAGAAGTTAGACGTGTGCAAACCGAGAGTGTGTTGGTCCAGTGGGGTTGTCTTCACATCCCCAAGCTTATGGTCTTCACCATCCTTGGATAGCTCTTGGTGCATCTCCTCTAATCCCTGTGAAAAAACTTCAAAACACCGTTTCTCCCATTTCTTTTCTGTGGGGTGACATTAGTAGTGATAGACAAATGAATTACTTGCTGCATAAAATCCTTAAACAAAAATTCATATGAATGTCCAGAAAGTGTATAATGTTGTATGCCTACTTATAAACTCAATTGGATCAAAAAGATTCAAGTTAAAAGTTCAAAGAATGCATCAAACAAAATGGGACAGAATCTGTCCAGAAAAACAGCAGCAGCAAAACGTATTTTTCTACCCTACTTAAATATGTCGAAAAATTCTGAAAAATTCATGCTTACAGAGGATGAAAAGTTGCAACTACAGTTCAAATATCAGCTCATTCGGAGTTACAGAATAGGAATTAAAAATCATACCGTGCACAGATTCGTGCTGGAATAAAATCTCCGAATGCAAATAGCAACTTTTTCAAACCAAAATAGGTAAAACTTGGCACTTTATTAAAAATTCCAGAAACAAAACTAAAAACTAAGTCTCTTGTTACAGCAAGAGGACACAAAGAAAATCAAAAATAAAAACAACCGGGTTGCCTCCCGTAAAGCGCTTTCTTTATAGCCATGTAGCTAGGCTTCTTACTTGATATTTATTGTGGACGAAGCTCATGAGGGAGCTTGAACTTTGGTGTGTCCCTCTTCCTTGGGAAGTGTTCATGCATAATACCAGGGTCCCATGGTGTTCTAAACCAATCAAAATAATAGTCAAGTTGAACCTAGTAGAGAAAAACAAAACACAAAAGTAATAACAACGAAGTCTACTTTCTTTCTATGCATTGGCATTTTGTATGTGAATGAATCAGAATAATATAAATTTTCCAATGCATATTAACAGTAGTACTTGCAGCTGATAATTATTAGTAACATAAAGAGGGTTCTTATCACCTCCTTTTCATAATAGTTGCAAGTAGTAGAAATAAATTCAACCATATAACCACAAGAATCATTCAACTTAGATAATTTAGGCACATAAAGAGGATCATTAAATTTATTTGGAATTCATTAGCATGCTTCCCTCTTTCAAAATAGTTATTAAGATCAATATCAAGTTTAATATCATGCTGCAACAAATATTTGGAACTAAAGATAATTGCAAACCACATAAGTATTTCTCAACATAAGCAAATTTCTCCTCTATGGTGTGATTAGGAGAGTTCAAAACAAAGTAGGACTCTCATGAGTAAGAGTACTATCACAAACAGCAAGTATATCATTTTTATCCTCACATAAATTAGTAACAACTAAACATGGAGGATTATCAATAAGCATAGGACCATCATCTAAAGCATTATCATATAGCATATTTAAGCAACACTCCTCATTATATCATAACTTCACTAGTAGCATTATTAAAAGTAAAGGAGCATTATTAGTTTCATCATAATAGCATGGGTTATCATATAGGACCATAGAATTTTCAGTTTCACACTCATCATAACATGGATTCTCATAAATAACAAAAGATTTTTGAGTTTGAGTGCTTACAAATTTGTTGATGGTGAAGTTGGGAGATCCAACTCTTCCCCAAGCTTAGGTTGGAACACATCCATTTCAATCTCCTCTTCACATACTTCCTCTTCCAAGCTTATGTTTTCATCATCCTGCAAAATATTAGTACTTTCCATGGAAGCAAGAATTCTTTCTTTAACATAAACATTATCACTAAATTCCTTTTTCAAAGTTGGAGAAGAATAGAAATGTGTCCTTTCATTACACGAGCTTCATGACTAGTTGCAAAAAATTATCAATAAGAAAGTCTATCTCATGGGCTGCAACATAAGCAATATATTTCTCAACTTGTTCTATATCATGGCATGCAAATTTACACTCTTGATAGAAGCAATAATAGGATCACTATTATACTTACATTGATAGAGAGAGTGTTTATAGTCTTTTCTAAAGCAGCAAGTTATATTATGTAATTCACAAAACTCAGTGGCCATATCATTGAGATGTTCAAGCAATTCAAGCATTCTATTTCCTTCTTTGGTTGATCGGTATTCATAGTAAGCTCCCATAGTTTTGACATAACCTTCTCCATAGCTTAGCATACATATTAAAAACAACACTAGTTTTTATGGATTTTATGTTTTTAGATGAAAACTGAAAATAAAATGATACTAAATGCAAACCGAAATAACAAATGCAAACAAAATGCAAAACTGAAAATAAAATATGAAACCGAAATATGATATGCAAGACAATAACAAAACAAAATAAAATGATTTGAAGGTAAAGATGGATAAGATGATGCTCACGTAGGTGCAACCTCCCCAAGCTTAGGTGTTTGCACAAGTTGGTGATGAAGTTGACTTTGTTGTGAGATACCCTTGGATAAACCTTTACAGCAATGATTCCCCGGCAACGGCGCCAGAAAACTGTCTTGATGGCCCTTGACGTAGTTACCTGCGTCAAAGAATATGGGTTAGGTTGAGACTCCAAGTGCAGAGTGTATAGTATAGGAAAGACGGTTTTCCCCACGAGGGGTGACTCGAGGGTTTAATATCGAACTCTCGGGGAATCAGTAGTGAAAGATTTATCTTCTTATCCTTCTCTTGAAAACCTACAAACAAAGTAAATTGTTTTGCCCTCAACCTCACCAAGTGGTTGTCAAGCACAAGGTGTGAGAATGATATCAAAATAAAATGAATGCAAAACAGTAAATAAATATGCAATGATGATAAATAAATATGCAAGGATGGTGGAAACAATGATGGATGATATTTTTGGGTTTTGTATTGTGAATGCAAGATGTAAAAGTGTTTTTGTATTTTCGGATTTTTAAATGGCAGAAAATGTAAAGTGGATAAAAGTTGTTGGAAAGGTGTTTCTTATGATTAAAAATGGACCGGGGTTCATGGTTTCACAAATGCACTCTCTCTTTAATAAAGTGGTAGACAATGGAACACTAGAATTGACATATGAGATTGCAACAAAAAGGTTTCATGACAAGTTACTAATTATATGGGCATCACGTCCTAACATAGAGATCTTTTGTTTATTAATCTCTCTTATACTCCACCAAGATGCGAACTAAATCATAACACCTTAGTAATTAAGATAAATCAGAGCATAGCATTAAGTATCATGACATGAAGTTAAAATAAGAACATGCTAGATCTAGTCATGGAGTAGTGGCAATGGTCACACCCACATCTCCGGTAGCAAGGTATTTTTCTTTATCCCTAGTGAGGCAACAAAGTAAGGTAAACACCCAAGTGGATCGCGGAACTTTCTCTCACGTTCACCGCACTAGCCACCCCCCGTTACTCCAACTAATGCACACGTTCCCCCACACACGCATACACATGCTTGATCAAACAAGTAAACAAGAACGGGGTACATAATATGCATCTACTTTCATAACTGAAACAAAACTATTGCAATCTCAAACATATATTAACTCATAAAAAGATCCACCACAAAGGTATTACATAGATGACCGTAATCATGTTCAGCAGCTCATACGGTACTAATTAGTGAAGCTCAAGAGAGGAGAGATACATAAGTTACTTCCACAAACCCATAGTCCAGGGTGGACTACTCCCTCTTCATCATGGAGACGGTGGAGAAGTCGTTGGAGAAGATGGAGACCACGCCGGCAGCGCCCCGCCGGAGTTTTCCCCCTCCAATCTGCAACTCCAGGTCTCTGTTTCGTGGTTTCTGTGTTTCTGCGGCGCTCCTTTCCGAAGGGCGTCGGGGACTATTTTTATAGTCGTTTTTAGGTCAAGACGGAGGCTCGGGAAAAAAGATCGACGGCAACGGAGCCACGAGGCCCAGATGGTGGGTCCCACGCGGCCAAGGAATCTGGCCGCGTGGGCCACCCTCTTCTGGCCCTCGGGCCTCCGTTTGTTCGCTTCCTTCGCTCCCACGCTTTGTTCCTTCCAAAAACTGATGCTCGTAAATTATTAGGTCATTTGGACGTCGTTTGGGTCCCTGAAACATCAAAATATAGAAAATAGGGTTTTCTGCCTGTGCAGGGTTAATTCCAGAAAAATAGGGAAACAATGAAATATTCCCAAAATCAATATAAAACAATGATATAACCCTTATATGATGCAAATATGATTGAAATATAAGTAATATAATGCAAAGTTCATGTATGCATTTTACATGCATCAACATCCCCAAGCTTAACCTATACTCGTCCTCGAGTATGAAGGTGATAAAACTAACATGGACTTTGCAATTTAATACTATCAAAGGATATCAAAGATGATTACTATTGCTACATAGAGTCAAATGATTCATTCTTCAAAGGAGTAGCAATATACAAGATAGATTATGAAGTGATATCAAATATTCAATGTAAGGATGTTCAATGATAATTCACAAAGTGTAACATAGAAGAAAGTACTATGGACCAAATGTATGCATAATGAAAAGTAAAAACATCCTATAATGGTCATAGAGTATTCTTGTAAATCTGAATATAAAAGGTGGACACTTTGGAAAGATATATAAATGAGTAGAGGTAAAACATGAATAAGTTTCATCTAACTTCCAAATGCTTCTACTTAAGTTAATGTTTGCAATGTGGTATTCATTGGTGTCAAGCTCTCATTACCCCTATCATAGCATCTTGAATGGTTAAAGTTTAAAGTGAAAGCAAATATGAGTAGTGTGCTTGACAAAGTATGGGTTGAATGTCTCATGCCCCGTGAATACGAGTACCTACACCACGGTGTTACTCAACTTGGGACACAAAAGCAAGTTCAAGTTAAGGTCATTGTAAGTAATATAATAGCGTCATCAAGAGCGTCAACTGGGGTACCTCTTGCCTCAGGACATGGAACAAGCCCATGTCAAAATGACAAGACAAACAAACAAAATGAACAATCTCCACACCCTTTTTATTTACTATTGGTATAGCTTTTTATTGTGGGTGCATCACTGAAGGTTCACCATAGCATGTAAGTAAATTTCCACCATGAATGATGCATGGCTTAGATTAGCGGCCCAGGCGTCTCTCTAGCCATTTATACAAACTCATTAAACTCACTAAGTTTCCCATTTTATTTGGCACCATGATAAGCATCCATAAACAAAAGTACATGATATCAACAAAATATAAAGAGCACGTTGAAAGCTTGCCATGTGACAGCACATATGAGCTAACTCCCAACCAAGACTCTTGTCAAGCTCACAACTTCATAATTTTAATCACAATGGGTCATGTTTATTAAGTGCAATAAAAGTAAGGTGTGCATCAAGTTCGTGAGAGCTCTTTAACCAACTTTTCCCATAACAATCAATAACATAAGCATTTTAATTCAGAAGTATAGATAAACAAAATAACATGATAAACATACTCGGAATAGCATAAAGCTAATAGGTAGATATGGTGGACTCACTGGAAAAACTTTGGTTGAAGGTGTTGGAAAACAAGTTTTTACTTGTTGGAATTTTTGGGCTAGCAAGAGGGAGAAAGTTGACCGTCTAAATGCATGCATAAGTGTCCATAGAACTAACCAATCCATGTTAAACAAAGTAAAGTAACATTCAGCATCAAAACATGAATAAAAGATAGCTCTTGATAAAACACTTGCAAATTAATATTCATTAAAACATATGAATCATGCAACTATATGTATCTTTTTGAATCAACTCAAACATCCCTTTCCCAATCTTTTTAATAGCATCCAACTTAATTCAACCCAAATTTCCAGTAGCTCTCTCATATATAAATGATAGTGGTGGTCTCAAGACAAAAACAAACAAAACAAACCGAAATAAAAAGCAAATAAAAGACGCTCCAAGTTTATGCGATAAAGTGCATTGATCGAAAAACAGAAGTTAGACGTGTGCAAACCGAGAGTGTGTTGGTCCAGTGGGGTTGTCTTCACATCCCCAAGCTTATGGTCTTCACCATCCTTGGATAGCTCTTGGTGCATCTCCTCTAATCCCTGTGAAAAAACTTCAAAACACCGTTTCTCCCATTTCTTTTCTGTGGGGTGACATTAGTAGTGATAGACAAATAATTACTTGCTGCATAAAATCCTTAAAAAAATTCATATGAATGTCCAGAAAGTGTATAATGTTGTATGCCTACTTATAAACTCAATTGGATCAAAAAGATTCAAGTTAAAAGTTCAAAGAATGCATCAAACAAAATGGGACAGAATCTGTCCAGAAAAACAGCAGCAGCAAAACGTATTTTTCTACCCTACTTAAATATGTCGAAAAATTCTGAAAATTCATGCTTACAGAGGATGAAAAGTTGCAACTACAGTTCAAATATCAGCTCATTCGGAGTTACAGAATAGGAATTAAAAATCATACCGTGCACAGATTCGTGCTGGAATAAAATCTCCGAATGCAAATAGCAACTTTTTCAAACCAAAATAGGTAAAACTTGGCACTTTATTAAAAATTCCAGAAACAAAACTAAAACTAAGTCTCTTGTTACAGCAAGAGGACACAAAGAAAATCAAAAATAAAAACAACCGGGTTGCCTCCCGTAAAGCGCTTTCTTTATAGCCATGTAGCTAGGCTTCTTACTTGATATTTATTGTGGACGAAGCTCATGAGGGAGCTTGAACTTTGGTGTGTCCCTCTTCCTTGGGAAGTGTTCATGCATAATACCAGGGTCCCATGGTGTTCAATCCAATCAAAATAATAGCAAGTTGAAACCTAGTAGAGAAAAACAAAACACAAAAGTAATAACAACGAAGTCTAACTTTCTTTCTATGCATTGGCATTTTGTATGTGAATGAATCACAATAATATAATTTTCCAATGCATATTAACAGTATACTTGCAGCTGATAATTATTAGTAACATAAAGAGGGTTCTTATCACCTCCTTTTCATAATAGTTGCAAGTAGTAGAAATAAATTCAACCATATAACCACAAGAATCATTCAATTAGATAATATAGGCACATAAAGAGGATCATTAATTTATTTATGGAATTCATTAGCATGCTTCCCTCTTTCAAAATAGTTATTAAGATCAAATCAAATTTAATATCATTGCTGCAATAATATTTGGAACTAAAGATAATTGCAAACCACATAAGTATTTCTCAACATAAGCAAATTTCCTCCTCTATGGTGTGATTAGGAGAGTTCAAAAACAAAGTAGGACTCTCATGAGTAAGAGCACTATCACAAACAGCAAGTATATCATTTTTATCCTCACATAAATTAGTAACAACTAAACATGGAGGATTATCAATAAGCATAGGACCATCATCTAAAGCATTATCATATAGCATATTTAAGCAACACTCCTCATTATTATCCATAACTTCACTAGTAGCATTATTAAAAAGTAAAGGAGCATTATTAGTTTCATCATAATAGCATGGGTTATCATATAGGACCATAGCATTTTCAGTTTCACACTCATCATAACATGGATTCTCATAAATAACAAAAGATTTTTGAGTTTGAGTGTACTATCATTTGTTGATGGTGAAGCTGGGAGATCCAACTCTTCCCAAGCTTAGATTGGAACACATCCATTTCAATCTCCTCTTCACATACTTCCTCTTCCAAGCTTATGTTTTCATCATCCTGCAAAATATTAGTACTTTCCATGGAAGCAAGAATTCTTTCTTTAACATAAACATTATCACTAAATTCCTTTTTACAAAGTTGGAGAAGAATAGAAATGTGTCCTTTCATTACACGAGCTTCATGACTAGTTGCAAAAATTATCAATAAGAAAGTCTATCTCATGGCTGCAACATAAGCAATATATTTCTCAACTTGTTCTATATCATGGCATGCAAATTTACACTCTTGATAGATGCAATAATAGGATCACTATTATACTTACATTGATAGAGAGAGTGTTTATAGTCTTTTCTAAAGCAGCAAGTTATATTATGTAATTCACAAAACTCAGTGGCCATATCATTGATGTTCAAGCAATTCAAGCATTCTATTTCCTTCTTTGGTTGATCGGTATTCATAGTAAGCTCCCATAGTTTTGACATAACCTTTCTCCATAGCGTAGCATACATATTAAAAACAACACTAGTTTTTATGGGTTTTATGTTTAGATGAAAAACTGAAAATAAAATGATACTAAAATGCAAACCGAAATAACAAATGCAAACAAAATGCAAAACTGAAAATAAAAATATGCAAACCGAAATAAAATGATATGCAAGACAATAACAAAACAAAATAAAATGATTTGAAGGTAAAGATGGATAAGATGATGCTCACGTAGGTGCAACCTCCCCAAGCTTAGGTGTTTGCACAAGTTGGTGATGAAGTTGACTTTGTTGTGAGATATACCCTTGGATAAACCTTTACAGCAATGATTCCCCGGCAACGGCGCCAGAAAACTGTCTTGATGGCCCTTGACGTAGTTACCTGCGTCAAAAGAATATAGGGTTAGGTTGAGACTCCAAGTGCAGAGTGTAAGTATAGGAAAGACGGTTTTTCCCCCACGAGGGGTGACTCGAGGTTTAATATCGAACTCTCGGGGAATCAGTAGTGAAAGATTTATCTCTTCTTCCTTCTCTTGAAAACCTACAAAACAAAGTAATTGTTTTGGGCCCTCAACCTCACCAAGTGGTTGTCAAGCACAAGGTGAGAATGATATCAAAATAAAATGATGCAAAACAGTAAATAAATATATGCAATGATGATAAATAAATATGGAAGGATGGTGGAAACAATGAT